>JAQPPZ010017221.1:1225500-2451000 GCA_028583015.1 Wollemia nobilis
GAGATTCAGTTTGGAATAAATTTTGGGTTGTAAAAATAGGAGAGCACTTTGCAACAAGAAGTCTATTAACTCTTAAATAGTGAAGACCAATTATTTCGTACAAGATAGCTTGCGCCCAAATTATTGAGGTAAATTTCAAATTAGTATTTGATTTATTTAAAGGTTGGAGTAATAAGGAGGAATTTATAATTGGTTTATGAAATATTGATTTTGATTATTATATTATCACATTGATTAATTAATGCTATTGGAGGTATAAGGTTTATAAGTGATAAATCAAACCTTAGATATTTTATTACTGCATTTTGGAAAGTTTTGTGATATTTTAAAAACTTGATTTAAGATTTTGGGAAGATAATTACATGTTTTGTAGTTATTTTGTTTGATTTTGTAAAGCAATTTGAAATATTTGCATATTGACAATTTTGGAGAAATAAGGAGTTCAACATCAATTTAGGAATACAAATTTTGCAAATATCTTTTTACTAATTTTATAAATTTCTAATTAGGTAGTTATAAGTTATTCAACACCAACATAAGAATATGAAATTTAGGATTTAGAATTCTTTTTTTTGAAATTTGGGAGATAAAAGGAATTCCACCTCGAGATTTGAAGAATTGAAATATTTGTCAAAACTATTGTTTGATTATTATCCAAACATTAGGAAATACAAGGTATTCCACAAAATTTGAGAATTGAAATTACATCAGAATTTAGAAGTTGAAAATATTTCATCAAAGTTGATCTATATATTCAAGATTGGGAGATATAAGGCTTACAACATAGTTTTTTGGAAGGTTGAAAAAATTGAGAAGTGTTCTTAGTCTATTATCAAAAACTAAGGAGGAATAAGAATGTCTACTTCAAAGAATACATTAAATAATGATATAGAGAGTATCATCAGAGAATAAAAGAGAAATGTTATAAAACTTGAAATCAAGAATTTGATTAAAAAGTCTAAAGGAAAATTAGACTTAGTCTCAAGTTTCATTTACAAAGAAGCATTAGAAGAAAATTTTAAAACATTAGAATACTATTTGCATGCGATAATGTTTGAAGCAATTGATAATGACAAAGATAGTATTATGATTCCTTTGAATATTGCTAATATAATATACACGACATTACTTACACTTAAATATCACATAGAGAAAAACTTGAAACAAAAGGGATTGATTGAATCTTTTAAGAAGAAAGCAAAAGTAGAAGAATCCTTTTTGGAAAAAGTATTTCATTCTTCATGCAATATTGATTCTTCAAGTTCATCTAATTCAAGATTTTATCATGATGATGTGAAGGACAAAGGCAAAGAGAAAATATTTTTGTAGGAATCTAATGACAACATGATAGCTCATGAAAGCACAAATACTAACACCAATGATGAAGATAAGCAAGAAGAGAAGGAACCTGATCAAGGAGGCATACAATGCAAAGTGAGTTGAAAATATGAAGACCATATTGAAGACTAAAGTCTTCAATAACCAAATAATGTAATACAAGGGGGTTTTAGAGTATATTATATTATTTGGTACATGCTAATGTATCACCTTGGGTACATCTTTAGATTAGGAGTGTGTCTTAGATTAGAGAGTGGGTATTTACTTTATGTAATGTAATAATGTGGAGGAAATGCACAAGTGTCTTTGTTGGATATTTTGAGTCCCTAAGCTAAAAGTTGTCATTGATGTCAAAAGGACCTATGTAAGTAAGCACTATAATTTTGCTCCACAAAGAGCTTCATGAGAAGCAAAGGTTTTGATCAAAGGTTCTAGAAGGGATGCATGGCATTTGGTTCCAAAAGGAGCTTCAAGGGAAGCTTAGCAAAAGGTTTTTATGAAAACCAAGGAAGGTAAGGAAAGGTTTTATTTAAAACCAATGGATGGCAAATTTGAAATGGGTTTTTCCTAAAACCCAAGTTGGCTTTTTGTTTCATAAAAAAAGGTGCCCCGATGATGGAGAAATTTAATTTTAAAGGTTTAGTTTAAATTTTAATTTATTCAAAATAAAAATTTTAATTTTAAAATTAAATAAAAGGTTTTTCCCTCCTTTCTTATTGGCACCACCGACGTCATGAGGGAAATGTTAAAAGGGTCGATGTATTCGCATTGAAGGATGGCTTATATAAATAAGCCAAAGGTTTTCCATTTAAAAAACCTAAGTCGTGTCGCATGATTTTCGAAAACCAAAAAGTATTTTTGCATCCGAATATTGTGCAATGAATTTCGTGGAGTGTGACGTGGGCAGTCAAGTCATGGATGGTCAAAGTTTGGTGCCTTTTGAGGAAAGCACACACGGTTTAAGGAAGAGAGTGCCCAAGGCATTCACGTGGGCAGTCTTAGCTCACGCAGCTTAGCTGCCGCTTGGCAACATAGTGGGCAGATTCGAAACGCTAAAGCTCTTTGAGGGCTCCTTTGAGTATGCACTCGACTCCGATATTTGCGGGGGTAAATATTTTAATTAAAATATTTGTTTGCTAAGGTTTGATTATGATTTTTGTGGGAGATATAAGGTTGAGCAAGCTTTAATATTTTAATAAGGTTTGATATTTGATCAATGTGAGATATTGCCTAAGAAAGCTTTGTGATTATTTTTGAGTGCAAAAGTGTTGAAAGGAAGGATATAAAATATTTGATTTATTTTATGGTATAAGTGGTTTTTGGAGTGACAAGGTTATGCAATGTTTTTATTTATTTTATTGTATGGTACAAGTGGTTTTAGGAGTGATAAGTAAGTTGTGCATTAATTCTTAAGAAGGTTTTCTAATTAAAAGCCTTGGTAAATATTATTGTGAAGTGGAGTAATGTTGATTATTTTATGATATTCTAACCCTTGTGAAGATTGGCAAAAGAATATTGTGATTGTGGCAGATTTCCAAAGAGGCTTCTTCATCTTCATAAAAGGTATGGGCACATTCTCCTATTGATTGATTATGGTGGTTGATTTTTGAAAATATATTTGGAGTGAAAAGGATTGATTGTGGTTTCCTTTTTGAAAGTGATTGGTTTAATGTTTCAAGGTTTTTTGGATTGAGATTTGTGATTAAACCTTGCTTTGTAAACATTGTTGTTGGAGCCCATTGGTTGTGCAAAGAACTTGAACTTGAGTTAGAAGAGAACATGAGTATCATTGTTATGTGAGATTTTTTGTTGAGCATTGTTGGAAATATTTTTAGTTGATTGATACATGCTTGGACTAGGGTTTATGAGAAAGGGTTGTTCATTGAGGTGATTGGTTGATTTGAGTTGATTGAGCCTAGTCAAGTGGATGCATGTGGTTGTTCAAGTTCCATAAAACAAACTATTCTATATTCTTGATTTGAGTTGAGATTGTGATTTGAGTATAGAACATATAGAGTCTCTAACAATTCTCTTTATGCTTCTATGAGATTGATTTGAGTTGAGATTGGAATTTGAGTATAGAACATATTGAGTCTCTAACAATTCTCTTTATGCTTCTATGATATTGAGTTGAGATATTGATTGAGCATTAAGTATAGAACATATTGAGTCTCTAACAATTCTCTTTATGATTCTATGAGATTGGACAAGTTCTGTGTGAGCTTGTTAAGCAAATTTGAGACAAGTCTTTGAGAAGGCTTGTGGACTAATTTTGAGTAAGCTTTTGTGGAAGCTTGTTATGCAGATTTGAGCAAGTCCTAGAGAGGACTTATTGAGTAGATTTGAGAAAGTCCTAGAGAGGACTTGTTGAGCAGATTTGGACAAGTTCTATGTGGACTTGTTGAGCAGATTTGGACAAGTTCTGTGTGGACCTATTGAGCATATTTGAGCAGGTTATGTGTGGACCTATAGAGCAGAGTTGGAAAAGTTCTGTGTGGACTTGTTGAGTAGATTTGGATAAGATCTATGTGGACCTGTTGAGTAGATTTGAGCAGGTTTTGTGTGGACCTATTGAGCATATTTGGACAAGTTCTAAGTGATCTTGTTGAGCATATTTGGATAGGTTTCGTGTGGACCTGTTGAGCATATTTGAGCAGGTTTTGTATGGACCTGTTGAGTAGATTTGGACAAGTTCTGAGTGAGCTTGTTGAGCAGATTTGAAAATGTTCTAAGTGAACCTATTGAGACAGAGCTTTGGAGGTGACAGAGTATAGAGGAAAAATACTCAGTGGATAGAGATCCAACAGCTAGGACAATTGAAGATAGATCTGAGTGAGGAGTCTTCAAGTGGAGAGAGATCCACCAGTTAGTGCAGTAGAGAGACAGAGTCTTCTAGAAGATCACTAGCCAGAGCAGAAGGAGAAATAGTTCTCCTGTGGAAGAGATCCATGAACTTGATATTAGGGGATCAACATCTCCTTTGGATAGAGGTCCATAAACATTGTAATTGGGAAGGATTCCCAAAGAGATTGATTGAGAAAATTTTAGTAAAATATTTTCTTCGTGGAGTAGCCCACATTGGGTGAACCACGTAAATTGTGGTGTCTCTATTGTGTATGGTGTTTTGTGCATTGCTTTGATTACTGCTATTGATATGTAATATCTTTTTAGAACATAACCTTACTACAAAAATGTAGAAATTAAGTACAAAGGAAATAACTCGAAATTGCTCATAAAATAACACAAGTATGAGGAGAAATCAACCAATATATATTAAATATTTCCAAACAAATACAACAGCTCCCAAGGCTAAACAAATGCAAAAACTCTCAAAAATGACCCCAAATGCAAGCGTAGGGTTTGGGGTTGCCAACGAGATATGAAACACATGACACAAATGCTCCCAAAAATGCCACGAACTCTCACGGATGCTTTTTTTGTATTTTTGATATTTTAGGGCAATAACACCGCAAGAATGCCAAGACCCCAACCAGCACCTCCAAGCACAGGGAATAGCAAGCCGCAAATCAACCATGGAACCTCAGGGCAAATAAACCGATACAACATAACATGCCCAAAAGGGACGTCCACTCCCTTATAAGGGTGAGGTCAAGGAGTTGACATCTCCCAACCCTAAAACACTTAAAGGCCTTATTACAACATAAAAACATAAAACATAAATAAATACAACTAAGATGCTCCTAGCACATGAACCCCACACAAATAAGTGTAGGAGACAACAAAAAATTATGGGACATTACAAGCCACCCTCCTCAAATGCTTGTCCTCAAGCAAAGCAAAGCTAAAGCACAAAAGCACCTTCTCAAGAGCATCCTCCATAGGCAAGTCCTTCCACTTCACAAGAACTGACAGCACTCCTAAGCCTCTCCCTTGCTCAAGGACAATCAAGTCAAGAATGAGCTTCCCACACAAGGGGTGGTAAACTAAATGGCTTAAATGTTGGCCCAAGGCCTCTCAAACAAGAAACAGGAAGCATTAGTATTACTTCCACTTGGAAGTTCCAAAGCATATGCACCCTGTCCAACCTTACTCAACACCTGTAAGGTCCATAAAATGGGTGAGTTGCTCCACTTATTCAATGAGATGTGTAGGGCTACAAACTAACAAAACCAAGTCTCCCTCCTCAAAGAGCGCTCACACCGCGATATGCATACTTCTCACGATTGTGCCATAAGAATATGTCCTTCAAAGCATAAGAAATCGATTCCTAAAGTCTCAGCTGGACCCGAATCACCAAAACAGATTGAAAAGGGGGGCATCAAACCATAAAGTGCCTTGAATGGAGACATAGGACATATGATAAGAGAATGTAGCAATATTCACCAAGGGAGCCATTAACCCAGCCGTGACCGAAACATAACTCAAATATCCCAACCATGTAACAATAGGGCCCATCGGGGGGATGGTAGCTAGACAGGAGTCAATAGTACCACATAGCTTAAACAATCTTGCCAAAATATGCTCAAAAACCGTCCCATCACTCACAATGGATTTAGGCAAACCATGCAACGAAAACTCTAAAAAACAAACAGCAACTGTATGGTGTACAAGTGGAAGAAAGAGCAAAATCAATCTATCAACAACAACAAATATGCAATCCTTCATGTATACCTGGGCAAACCGAAAGAAGTCCATGGAGATACCCCATTTATGATTTGGAATAGGAAGTGGGAAGTAAACCGGTGCACAACATGTCCCCTGTCGAGGGAGGAAGGGGGAGGGGGGAAGGGAGGGAGGGGGGGGGGGGGGGGGGGGGGGGGGGGGGGGGAGGGGGGGGGGGGGGGGGGGGAGGGGGGAGGGGGGGGGGGGGGGGGGGGAGGGGGGGGAGGGGGGGGAGGGGGGGGGGGGGGGGGGGGGGGTCAAATCCAGGAAACAACATAACAGAAACCATGTAGTTCAACAACTTCACTTTATAGGTCATGCAGTTTTCGCAGATTGGTGCGCAACTCCACCATATTACACTTTCACCTCCTCCTGAAACAGAAACTCTGGGACGAGGGAAACTTAATGGAGGTAGCATTCATCGATCATAAAGAAAAGCAAAAGCATCGCTGCCACCAACAAGCAGCTGATGTTCATCGATCATAAAGAATGATCTAGAAATTAGATCATTCTTTGAAGAATCATCTCTTAATTGAATTTTTAGCATATGTTGTGAATATTGATTAGCTCTTCAAATAGTACTTTATGGCTAGAAAGTAGTAAAGAGGTTACCAATATTTTGTATGAATAAGGTAAAGCATGTAGTACAATTGATACTAACAAATTATCATCAATTCTTTCTTCCAAGGTATTTAATTTTACCTTTATGCAATTTTTTGAAGAAAATGTTCCAAAATTTTATTGTCTTGTATTTGTAATGTGTATAGGTGAGATTATAAATGATGAACAATTGCTTGAATTCTACCTTCAAAAATAGTGCATAGGATATCTCAAGCCTCTTTTAATGTGTATATTACAATAATATGAGACTAAATTTCATCTGTTGTTCCTAATAGTGTGATTAATCATGCCTTGTGAAATGAAATGAAAGATTTTAATTACGTCCGCGAGACCCAAATATGGTCTATGGGACCTCAAATATGGAAGTACAATTACTCAAATCATATCATATGATCTTTAATATCTTTGAGAAGGTTGTTCCTTCTCCTGCTGATTTGTGTTAGCAATTCTCCAACTTTTTTTATTTTATTGTCTTCAAATAAATCTGTAATAAACTCGTTCCCAAGTGTTTCTTTGTATTTGTCATGGATATCTGAAAAACTCGGGCATTTATAGATGAAGTGTTCCTCTGTCTCTACTACCTCTATGCCGCATAGAATACATATCCTTTCTTCCTATTGTTCTTTAGGCGTTGTCCATCTCCCTTGTTTCACATCTAAACCTATGAGAACTAGTCCTTATATGAGCTATGAGGATTTTTTCATTCCACTTGATTTCAATGCCTATATACCTATATACGCTTTTTCCTTGTGGTCATACGTTGGGTTAAAATTTGCAATATAATATTGTCTTTTCCTGTTTGCATTTTTCCTCATTCCACTTCTGAACTTTTCATTCACATAATTTTTTATGTCTTTGTTGACATTTGGGCATTCATTTATGTTGATTTCCCACCATTTCATCCATTTCTGATTTTTTTTCATCCACGTATTCTTTCGCCTATGCAAATCTTTGTCCCTAGCTGCTCTAGGCCATCTATCATTTGTCATGTTTTCTGTTTTTTTCAAGTAACATAATGACTTGGTCATAGCAATTGCTTCTAAAGGGAACATTCCAGTTTCAGCTAGAATAATTTCATAAGGGGATGTGGCCTTAATTTTGAGAAAGTCTGTGATTAGATATTTTTGAATCCTTTCTATTTGTCTCCATCTTGCATTTGTTGTGCCACTAGCCCACACCTCGCAACCAACAAAACCGGTGTAACGAGTAGGCCAAATATGACCTTGGTGGTCTTCCAGTCCCACAACTCGGCATTCCTACACCTGTTTTGAAGTGCATATAGTGCTCTCCAGCCACTTTGAGTTATTTTCATCCTACATGTATTCCAATTTAAGTTTGTCATGAAATTCTATGCCCAGGTATTAGTATTCTACTACTACATCAAGCGGTTCTCCTGCAAACTAAAATTTGAGTTGTTGCTTCTTCTTTTTTGCTGAAAAAAATCATAATTTTTGTTTTTCTCGTGTTCACCTACATCCCAACTTCTTTACAAAAGAGTTCTAGATCTTGAAGGTGATCTTCTAGATCTTTGGCTATTTTGGCCACAAGAATTACATCATCTGCATACATGAGGAGTTTTACCACATATTTGGCTAAATGCACACCCTCTCCCCCAAATTTGTTTATCCATTCTTCTAACTTGTCAATGTACAACCCAAATAAGGTTGGAGATAGAGGGCAACCTTGTTTGACACCTATGTCACTACCAAAACATTCAGATAACCCTTCCTGTGTTCTGATTCTAGCCTTTACATGCTCATATAGTCTGTGAACCTGCTACCCTGTAGTGAATTGGAACCTCTAGCTCTTCCATTCTACTCCATATTTTTTCCTTGGCACTATGTCAAATGCCTTTTTGAAGTCTACAAAACAAAAAAAAAGCCTCCTCTTGTTTGTCCCATATTTTTTCCACTATGTGTCTGAGCATGATACAGTGATCAATAGTTGAGTGCTTGGGCCTAAAATCTGCTTGCCCCTTTGCTCTCTTTCCCTTTTCTTTTGCCCATATGTTGATCCTACGCTCTATCATACTCCCAAACAACTTTGCAAAGAGAGGGTTGATCATGATAGTTCGATAGTTTGAGGGATTATTTACATCTCCACTTTTAAACAAATGAATGGTCAAGCTAGTTGTCCACTCAATAGGGAAGCCATTTTGTATGATCTCATTGAAAATTTCTTTGATTTGCGATGCCAAGATATCTACCCCCCATTTTATATGCTCTGGTTGAAGATTGTCTATGTCACGGGCTTTACCAGTTTGCTAACTTTTTTATCCCTTGAATAATGTCTTCAATTGTGAAAAGTTCTTTCTTGACAATGATAGTAGGGGGTGTCTTATGTTGGTTACTACGTTGATACAGTTGTTTTGAATACTCCAACCACTGATTAATCGTTATGTTATTTTCGGTTTGCATCCTTTTCACGCTTAGTTCCTTCCAAAATTTCTTTGGTTCATGCTTCCCTAAATAAATCAATTCTTCCCTCCTTGTTTTAGTGTATTCTTCTTTTTTTGCCCTTACCAGTTTCTCATATGCTTTTTTGTTTGCTCTTGTTTTACCCGTTGGTTCCTTTAGTAATCTTTGCATTTTTTTGCAATCTTCATCGAACCATGGGTTGGTTGGGAAGTTATTCCTTTCTTTCTTTTTAGGTTTAGCTCTCTTGCATTTGTTTAGAGCTTCTTGAATAACTTGCATTAACCATTCACTCTTCATCGTAATCTCTACTACTGTGATGTAGTTCTTCCCTTTCCTGTAACTTATTATTTAATACTGCTCTAAAATTTCGCCGATATTTATTTTGATTGCCTTGCAAGTGTTTTTCCCTTGGTTTGTCTCCATGCATTCGAAGTTTCATAACAATTGGGTTGTGATCTGACTTAAGTTCCACTGGAGAATCTTCCACTTCTAGCTCCTCTATTTTTGGTATGTAATTATGTGAGCATATTACATAGTCTATTACATCTCATATAGGTTTGTACTATGTATCATGTGTAGTCTATTACTTCTCGGCCAAACATATTACAACCGTCAAGAATACTCGAGATATATATATGTTGTCTATTTAATACGAAGAAGCTTTGAACTATACATTGAACCAGACAAGAAATATCAACACAAAAAAATTAAAGGGTTTGTGGCAAAGGGTTTTTGCAAAGCAAGGAGGGTTTTTACATAGTCTATTACATCTCATATTACAACCCTGGTTTAATTAAGAATGCAAGAATTATAAATAAATGAGATAGGTTTGTAAGGTGAACATCATTGGATGTTATCATGGACCATACTAACTTTAACATCTATGAAGTTTTACAAGATATACATTTTGAAGGTTGGATGGTCAATCATATCAATATTGTTGCTCATATATGAAGGTACACTCTCTGTATCAAGGAGATGAGATAAGATATAGCTAATATACCTTTTAATAATGACTTAACCACAAGTAGTATGCTACAAATAGGATAATCAAGAGGCATTAGCACCACTCAATAGCCATACACAAATATGACTAAGTAGGGTCTAGGTGGCAATAGCCAAGGCAAGAGAGATAAGGAAACGTAGGTCTATAATAATATTGTAAGGGTAAGTGAGTAGCCGAGTTGGTGTGAGGCTACCAGTTGAGGTCTACGATCCATATCATGGGTCCATTCAACTCCGGTTCAAATCACACTGGCTACCATAAGCCCTTTTACCTCCTAGGGCTAGGTGGATTGGTAAGTGCTAGTTTGGTGGGGTACTTACCAAGAAGAGACCCGGGTTCAAACCTTGGGGGAAGCCTGTTGCAAAGGTAGTGGTCAGATCTGAATCCTCTGAGTGTGCGCCAGACTGATAATGATGGTATGAATCTTGAGCACCCGATGGTCCATTTCACGTTGGGCTATAAAACAACGAGGTGGAATAGGTTTGGTGGATGCAACCCCTGTGGTTTGAACCCTACGCTTGCCAACTACTAAAAATAGTGTGGTTGTAACCAACTCTCCTATCAAGAATATATATAGATAATATATATATATATATATATATATATATATATATATATATATATATATATATATATATATATATAATATTTGTGCGTATATGGAATTTTAACTTGCAGCTTTGTTTTCAAGGCAGTTAGTAAATAGGAGAGTATGCTTATGAATTTGCATGTTTGAATAAATGGAATATTAGGAATAAGGACATGCATGAAGATTAATAAATTTTCCAAGCAAAATAAATATAAGGAAAGACCTTTAACTTTTTAACGATTTGTATAAAAAGATGAGCTTAACAAAAAAATTAACAAGTCCTTGGCTCAAATGAAAGGAAGAGTAATCCCAATATCAATCTCAGACCCAACTTCTCCTAATTATGTTTATCTTATTGGCCTAAATTTTTTATAGCACATGTTTCTTTGAAACTATTGAGGTTAGTGTAAGATTGCTTAATGTGATTTTTGCTTAATACTAATAAATTGGGGTAATCTAATGTTTTTTATTGGTATTAGTCATAGGTTGATATTTGTTTAAAGATCTTAATGCCCACCTAATAACTACCTTTAGCTTAAGAGGATCCTTATTCAACCTACTCTCTTTGGACATTTACTAATATGTGGAGCTTGATTGACTTAAAATGTTACTTGAAGCAAATTTCAAGTCAAGAATGTGTTATGATGGGATGGTAGAAGTGAAAAGATATAAAGCTAGGATTGTGCTCTACTTAAAAATTAAATAATAGTGGGATGGTTATGACATTAAGTGTAGTCTTTTTAAATAAAAGAATCAAATGACAACAAATTACGGTATCCAAGTAGGATGTGAGTGTCCAAGCATATGGTGAGATTGGGATGCATGTCAAAGGTACATGCACATTGTACAATGCGCTTAACTTATCATTATTGCATCCACTATGTCATTAGGATGTGATACATGTATCTAAGTACCCAAAATGACAATGCATTTCAATTTAAGCCTAAAATAGTGGGTACACACACCCAACTAAGGCTGATGCACGATTTATGTAAGCCAATCAACCACTCTTGTCCTAGGTAAAGTTTTGATTTACTAGTTTAACTTGAATTCATCCAAAAATAATAATAATTCTCCTATAAACTAAGTCAAACCGCATATGATTATTTGCATATTCAAATTAGATCCTATTAGTCCCAGAGGGGACAACGCAACGATTCGAGCTTTGGCTCTTCTTCGGAAGGTCCAAGGTTCAAACCACGGCATGGGCAAGTGTGTGAGGGGGTGGGTGTGTGGTGGTTGTGTTAAATTCCCTATTGATAAGCATAGCTCTCGGCTTTACGAGGGGTCATGGTTGGGAGGAGACTGCTCAGCCCTATGCGTTGGTCATAAGGGTTTCTCACACTAACCAAATCAAAAAAATAAAAAAATATATATATATATATATATATATATATATATATCCTATTAATGCAATAGACATGTCTCCCTTCTTAAAGTAATAGTTAGACCAATAAATAAGCAATACAAGAATTTTTAGATTTATGGAATAGGATCAAATGCCTCTTTGATTGTAAAGGCATCAAAATTGAAGACAAATGGGAACTTGTTCAAATCTTTAAAATATGTTTGGCACTCTTTAGTCCATACAAAAATCATCCTTCATGAATAGTTCATTACATGACACACATTAAACTAGAGATTAAGAATGAACCTATGAATAGCTTGCAATTTTTCCAAGAAAGACCTAAATGCACACATGTCCTTTAAAGAATATACTTTTGATTTTAGTGGGCTCGATATTAGTATTACTTTAAAAGACAATAAAGCACAATAGTTCCCCAAAATTACACCAAAGGCAATTTTATAGGGCTTAACAGGACATTATATTCAATTAGATGGGTAAGAATGGTCCAAAAAATCTCAAGGTGTTTTTCTTTTCTTTTTTAAGGAACTTAGAGAGTATCAATATAATCATAAAAGATCTTGTGGATACCATCATGAAAAATATGGATTATGATTCTTAAGTAAGTAGCTTCAACATTCTTGAGACCAACAAGCATAACATACAAAGAAATTGACAGGTGTGGCAAAAAAAGTCTTCTTCTAGCCCTCTTCAAAAAATTTGATTTGATTGTATCTTAAAAAACCATCCAGAGAAATAACACCTCATATTCAACAATGAAGTCTATAGAGGCATTAATAAAAGGCAAATGAAATTATCCTTTGGGATAGTCTTATTTATTCCTCTCAAGTCAACCCAAATTCTAATCTTTATGTTCTTTGTCATGACAAAAACTTTTGGAAATCCAATTAGAATTCTAATATTTATATTCTTTGTCAAGACACAGACATTGGAAATCCAATTAGTATCATCAACATATTTAAAAAGGGTAGGGGACCCAAGTACAACCCCTTTTTCTCCAACCAAAAAAATATATATATTCAATAAAGCTTAGCCTAAGAGTTTTATAAGCTCTTCCTTGACCAAAAATACCACTTTAGTTTCATTTTTCAAAAATATTGTTTAACTAACTTAACATTGAGTTTGGTAGCTACGTCAAACAACTACAAATTGATAAATTTTAAGCATATTTGAATAGTCCCCTACAAAGGCCCTCATGCAATCTATAAGCACGCTGATAGGTTTCTCTTTCTTCAAAGATGAGTTTGTATTCACCTTTGACACTTCAAGGGTTCTCCTCGTCCCTATGTTAAGGTCAATATGATCTTTGATTAGTGTTACACTCCACTACATAGAAGTGATGCCAAGGAAAGTCCAAGCCATCTGCCTTTACTTCCAAGCTATAGCAAAGATGCTAATGCTCCAAGTTGGATTTACTTCAATGAAAAAACGAAAGGGGAAAAAAGGTTTGAACATAATTAAGACGTGTGCTTAGAGTGGTGGCTATTCAAGCACTACAGTTTGTTCTCTTTATGTGTTTCTACCACCGGCCTTAGTATAGCTCAGTTTGCCAAAAATACTTATATAAATATTTGTTACAAACATTAAGACATATCTAGCTTTTATGCTTTAATAGTTCAGCTGTTTTTAGAAAGAAAATATAAACAAATTATTAATATCTAGCATAGAGAACCATTGTTTTAACATGCCTTTATAGATGACATATAAATAAAATTAAATTCCAGAGATGTACTTCTATTCTTAACTAAAAATGAGAAAATCCTTTCTAAGATCTGTTAAAGGAAAATCATTGAGCTTGACATGTTTTCCAAACCCATTATTCTATGCATCATATCTTTCTTATCGGCATAGTAGTAGCATGACTGATATTTGCCATTCCGTCAAACCGATAACCATTATCAGTATCTTAGATGTTATCTACAGACATCTTTAGTTGTTTAACTGGTACATAAACAACTAAATTCTGAGTAAGATCACTCAAAGATCACGAAAGTACATAAATTTAGTTTCTCAACTACTAGAACAAGTGAGTTTTGCATTCAGTGGGCACATGTCATATGTTACATCTGCAAAAATGTAGCAAACAATTTGGATATTTAGACATCAAACAACTAGGCCTGTTTGGCCAAATAGGATGCCTTTGAGAATCATATGTTTCATCATGCGGATACAAAACTTTAT
Source organism: Wollemia nobilis (assembly GCA_028583015.1). Classification (NCBI taxonomy): domain Eukaryota; kingdom Viridiplantae; phylum Streptophyta; class Pinopsida; order Araucariales; family Araucariaceae; genus Wollemia; species Wollemia nobilis. Next base: position 1,239,642 of record JAQPPZ010017221.1, read on the forward strand.
TAGAAGTGAACTAGGATCTAGAAGAAATCAAAGCTGCTGAGAACTCTACCATGCTCTTCTTCCTGATATATTTAACATTTCCAACAAATTTTATGTTTTCCCCATGTATGAGGACTGCATTCTCTGAACTAGTTGTTCAATGTCATAAATAGAATCAGATAGCATCTGAAATCAATCTTCTTATTGGAATGCAATAATGTGCTCACAAGCAGGTAATCCTCTTGTTTTCTGTACATGGAATATAGCAGGTACCTATTTCTCTTTATGCAAAATCAACTTTTGTTACTATCTTGGTCACAAACAGTTCTTTACAAGGTGTCATCCATTGAGATGCACATTTGCTGCATAATGTCTTCAACGAGAAATTATTCCTGGCAATGTTGTCATAGCAACGTTGTTGTGAATGAATGCTTCAATTTTAGATGAGTACTTAGACAACATGTCTCATTCACACTTCAAAGCTCGTGCAATGCTCCAGGCGGCCATACTTGAACCTGGATCCATGTTATGGTCCTTTTCATAATCATAATTGCTACAGGTATTCTTGCAAATTGCAACAATAAACTCTTCATTTCCAATAGTATACAGGTACATAGCTTGCTCATCCTGAAATGACGATTACAAATAAACTTAAAATAATTAAAAAAGGGTAGCAAACTTGATCATCATATGTTTTATCACATAGCTCTGTCCATATATAGGGTAGCATATGTTTGATAAAAAGCAGTCATTGATTTTGATACATGCATGAACATTAACATCAAAGTGCTTTATGCTTGAATGTCAAGTTCTTGAATTGATATGATGAAATGGATTCACTAAGGAAAGCAGTTTTATGTACATAATAATCTATTGATAATATTGATATGTATTTGAGTTTTAACAAGAACTATGAAGTGCCTATACACAAACCATTAAATGACAACATATTTCTTAGGGTGATTATAAAACATGGAATCAAAAAAATCATTAATATGTTCCTTCATTAGGGTTCTTAAGATTTCATTGTTTCCTGTCTGCCTGAACATTTTTATGTATGCATAAAGTGTTTGAAGAAATTATCTACAATTTAAATCTGGAAAATTCTTCTTGACCTAGAGTTTCAGTAGCCACAATAATAAGAGCTGGAAGCAAGGGCTTATAGAGTTATGCAAAGGACTAATGATGAGTCTATGATTCTTAGGAAACATAAAGAAAGATCACATGGATGAAGTACTTGGCCTCATTATTATGCATGTTTATTCTAAAAGATCCCTTCACACTTCAGATACTGATATAGTCCGAAGGTTGTTTGGGATAAACTTGAGTTTGTGTTCAAATTGGGGGGGCAATTTAGTACCCTCGATGCATTGGGATATTTAAATACTGAGGATTATTTTCCGTGAGCTTAAAGACTACAACTTCAATCCAAAGAACATGGATCAGAGTACCAAAAGAGGAACACCTCCTGGGGTTCATTCTTCATAATCTCTGTAATCCATACGATAATTTTCCATTCATACGTTATTCTACAAAAGCTATAAATGGCAAATAAGAAAAAAAAAAAACAAATCATTTGACAGATTTTGTACTTTGCCTGTGAAGGAACCAGCAAAGCTGATCCGGAATAAATGCCGTGGCAACAAAGTGAGTGTGCACTACTGCAAGGCCAAAAAAGATAATAGAACAAAATTTCATGTTAAATTAAACAAAGGAACTGAAATCAATGTGGAAAGCAAGAGGTATCTTCATATTCTGGAAAACATGAGCATCAGGCAACTATTTGCTTCAAGATGTGTAATGTTGACAAGGGAGGTACTTGAGCCACCACCAAAAAAAAAGGTTTAGGCAATGCATTTCTGTCACCTCTCACACCTAACATGCTTCCAATCTTAAAAAGCATTGTACTGCAGTTTCCAGATGTGTGCACCATATGTTAGGGATGCCCTATGTTCTCTTCTTCAACTAATGTTAGTGATGCAAAAATTTATATTGGTGATGATTACTCTTTCCATTGATGATGCTGATAATATTCACATGGAAAAGGGTATGAGTATGTATACTATGCCTAGAATAAGTGCAAACTTCTTGTCAACATTTCAAATGAACCACTACATTACGAATGTTAAGCTTTGGCCTACTAAATATAGTATATACTGTAAAAGACACTGATAATGTGTTTTATGTGGTGGCTTGTGGCATTCTTAACCCAAAGGACACTTTCCAAAGTTAGAATTCCCAGATTCTAAATATTCAAGACCATACATTACAAAAATTAAGCGTGACAACTCTTTTTTGCAAGATGTTCCTTCAAATACTCATCCCAATGATATTGCAAAAGAATCATATCAGTTATGGCAAAACATTCCTAATAGATATAGGGTTTGAGAGTCCAATGCTGCTGGAATGGAAGATTTGTCTCTTCCTCCGATGAAACTCTCTATAGTGCTACTGATGGACAGAATACCCCTGGGACTAGGGCCATTGAGTAGCATACAAAGTGGGTTAGCTGCAAGATTCTAAAGAAGATGGATGCGATAGGTGCTCGACTTGGTAAGCATAGATAGGATGCAAACCTATTCCTATTCATCCTGTAAGAAAAAATGACAAAGCAGGCATTGGCTACTATGGGCAATTGTCTAGTCAGGGTTGTGATTTTAAAAAACAGAAAACAGTCTTCATTTGATTTTGTTTCTACTACTCAGAATTTGCATACTTCTTAGTCTATACCTTCTATTAGACAATTGTGATTTAAGGGAAAAAAAAAAAGGAAATTATTGTCTTCATTTGATTTTGTTTCTACTACTTAAAATTACCATACTTATTAATCTATACCTTCCATTACAGGAAGGGGAATGATCAATGATACAAGTTCTTCATAGAAGTATCAACATTCTAATTCTCATGTCCACTGGCATCAAAGTTAATCTCATGTGACCAGACTTTGGAGATTAGATTGTAATTGAAGGCTTGTAATCAAGGTTTCTTGCGGTTGCATTGATAATGTATCTTCAAATAGTTTGACTTTTTGTTTGAATTGACACTACTATTTGGCATCATGATGAGCAAAGCCACATGGTTCCCATGATTGATGATCTTTTGAATTGCCCTTGTGAGGCTTAATATGATGGCTAGTTTGTGCACAGCCATCATTGATTTGTGGGTCATCACACATGTTTTGTGGGTTTTGTAGAGTGTTAGTCTTCCTTGTGTCATGGGATTATTATAATGCCTTATGGCACTTGTGAGATACTGTACCTTTTTGTGGCATAGAAACATGTTCACTCCTTGCCCAACATAGTGGGTGACTTTGCCAAATATGACAGAGATTGAGGTGTAAGCTGCAAAACCAAAAGTTACATGTGTAAAATGCTCAATAATTTACTTAATTTTTGAGCATGAGTTTTAGAGTCCCAAAATGCTCAAAACAAACTAGATGGAATATATTATGTTTGCAAAAATGGTCTTCTTTTAGGGCCATGAATGTCTAAAGTTCAAACATTATGAAACAAAAAGAAAGAAGAAGAATATGAATAGCTACCTGTTATCTTTTACAACCTGGGTCTACCAAATAAAAGATACATACCTCAGGCCATGAGCAAAATTCATCTGGAAATACTTGCAATAACTCTGCTGCACTTTGCCCGCAACAATATGCACAGATCTTCATGCTATCATCTAAAAGTGTAACAGTGAGGCTGAAGCTCGGAGTCACTTCCCCATCACAGGCAGACAGACAAAAGCTACAGCGTAGCAGGCCTTCTGAGTCTTCATTCACAGAATGTCCACAGTGTGAATGTGATAATTCTATGTTTAACTGGTGAAGCTCAACTCTTTCAATAAGAACCCTGCATACCTGAGTATTAAAACGATTGTCTGTCATACTCAGTAAGGACATTTGTTATGATTGGATTCTTCACAAGTAGTAGCAGAAAGTAGTAGCAGAAAAAACTGCTTTAGATGAAATTTAACAATCAGCAACATCCAGACATGCAGTATGGTTCATTGAATTTGAAAGCCAAATTTATTAGTAGAATTCTTAGATATAATTCTATGCACTTATTACTATTAGAGTTGCATTACATCCTCCATTTGAGCTACATATTTTACTGGTCCCATTGACCATTGTTTCCATCATTATTAGATATTAATAAATATTTCACTTTAGTTCTTCTGGAAACTCGAGTTGACTAGACGTACTTGGGGGATGGAACCATGCAACACTAGGTTGTGCATTCGGTTATTCTCATTTCTGACCATAACAAATCCAAGGAACCCATTGAAGGATTTTCCGGCCAATGCAGCAGAGATGTTGTCTAAATCTGCTCTAGCAGCAAAGAACTCAGGTAAACCTGACCCTATATGGCTGTCCCTAAATTATGAAGGTAAAATCAAAGTTGTTGTTAATCCCAAAGCAGTGGAAGAAGATGTAGTCTACCAAAAAACAACTTTTCATATGTAAATTTAAGGGGGTGCACATAACCCTAAGAAAAATAGAGGAATATACCTGAAAAGTATGGCTGCTAAAACTTAAAGAAGAGTTTGAAATTATTTTGTCTGCTATTCATGGCAATCTTGTCCAGCATGGCTGATCCAATAAAGGGTTCTGGAAATGATCAATACATTTGTAATGCCCAAGTGGACCTTTTTATGAAAACATGGCATCCAGATTTTATTCTTGCGGAAGACTTACCTTTGAAGGTCCCGGTCTGGATTCAGTTCTGTTTACCAATGGACTTCAGAGACTAGACATCCTAGAATATCTAGGATCAATGCTAGGAACCTTTTTGGGCTCTCGAGGCTTAGTAATGAGAGAAAATCTATTGCTCATGCAACGCTTTGTGTAAAAATGAATCTTTCAGAGCCTTGTCCTGCATCAATGTAGATTCAAATTGGGAATGTTGTCTGGGAACAAGCCCTTGATTATGAGGCTCTTCCTTTTCAGTCCAGACAGTGGGGTGCATTTGGACATTTCTTTACAGATTGGCCCTTGAAGCACTCAAAGCATGATTCAGCTGAGAATCTGAGCTCTTCATGTGGAGGACAAGGCCATGTCCATGGCCAAGGTAGAGGAAGAGGACAACCAATCAACAGAGAGGAAAATCATTTTGATGCCCTTTTGAACATCCCAACAGAATCTGGAATGAAGGATGGAGAACTAGAGAATACCAGCAACCAGTCACAGCCGGCAATGACACTACCCAACATAATCAAATTGAAATGTAAAAGGAAACTAGGAAAGAAGTGTCAGAGCAAAACTTTTGCAGCTGTAGAAGCTACAGTGAAAGCTTGCTGTTGACAAAAAATCTTCCAAATTTTTTCTCAGATTCTGATCCAGTAGTAGAGGAGATTTATGTGGTTGATTTTAAAGCTACGCACCAAAAACAAGATCATAGGACCAAATTTAATGTGACTTTAGAAATCCAATATTCTTCTTTAAAAAGAAATGGGAAATGACAAGAACTTTAAATCAGATTGTTAAATACACCAAAAGAATGTCTAGGAAACAAGTGAAACTCTAGTAAAGTCGGGATTGGTGAAGCCAATTAAGGCACAGTTCACCTAATCTCAGCAATCATAGTTATTTAGTGGAATGTAAAAGAGATATGAAATCCTTAGGCTTTCTTCCCTCTTTCAGCCTAGGGAGGAAAGGGTTTTTCTTGACACTGGCAGGGATATGGCAAAGTAAAGATCATTAGACTAGGATTTCAACTTTTTACATTCGAATGGGCTTTCAGAGGAAGCTGCAACAGTGGAACTAATTCATAGAGAATTTCAAAATACTCCGTAGATTATAGTTGGTGATTTTAATGCTAATTAGAGCTTGGATGAAAAGAAATTAAGAAATTTAACCTTAGACAAGGCCTTTCTCCTTATTAGAGTGAACGCCCACTCTTTGGACACTAGTGATATCCGACCAGTTGATGGGGAATTTACCTGAAGTAATAGACGAGTTGGTTCCGACTTATTTTTTAAAGATTAGAGAGATTCTTGGTAAATGGTCAATGGCTTATAATGGTAATGTTGTCCCATTCAGAGATTTTAGGAGGCAGAGGCTCTGATCATTGTCCTATACTCTTCTTGACTCCCCTTTCAAAACCAGTTAATTTACCTTTCAAATTTGAGCTTATGTGGTTGCAGGATGCAGATTTTTTGTAAAAGGAAAATCTTGACAGCATGATGGGGCAGCAAGCTATGGAACGGCTATTTGTTGCTTCTATATGAGGTTGAAATTTGTGAGATCAAAACCAAATTTTGGTGGTGAAACTGCTTTGGTGAAATTTTTGGGACTTTGAATGAAATTGAATTGGGGTAGAATCTCAATTGAGATTAAGCTTGTTGGTCTCTCTAGAGAATTTCAGGGTTGTTTAGAAAGCATTTGACATGCTGTGTAGAGTTACTGCTTGTGCAGGTAAGTTAAGAAAAGTCTACAAATGACCAAAGTAGGCCAATGGGACTTGTTTTCAAAAAAACTATTACAATGTGTTGTATTACAATGAAATAGGAAAAGTTGCATTGGAATAACTAAACTAAAATAGAGTAAAACTTATCAAGTTGCATTAGCTCAACTGGTTAGATTCCTCAACATTTAAGGAGGAGACTGTTGCCACATTTTGCACGGGGTGCAATGTTTTCAATTTTTGTAAGAGAGCTGCTCTTCCCTTTCCCTCTTCCTCTCTTTCCCCTTCCTCTTCTCCCCTTTCTCTCTCTTCCCTACATTCTCATTCTTCCCTCTTTCTCTTGAGCCCCTCACCAAATCTCAAAAATGACAGCAGCTGCCCTGAAAAATGGCTAAGTGTCAGGGCGCAATCCGACTTCGCAGCAAGTCGGAGTGCGCCCTCCAGTTGGAGCGCAGCAGGAGTGCAAAGTGCGCAGCGCGACAGAATCAACCAGAAGAACAAGTGTTCTGGGCGCAACCCGACTTCGCAGCGAAGTCGGAGTGCGCCCTGCTTTCTGGGCGCACTTGGTAGCAGGCTGGCAGGAAAAATGACTAAGTGCTGGGGCGCAACCCGACTTCGCAGCGAAGTCGGAGTGCGCCCCCTTTCCAGGGCGAAGTCCGTACAGCGGTAGAAATCAGCTTTCACCTGTGCGCAACCCGACTTCGCAGCGAAGTCGGAGTGCGCCCTTCGACAGGTGCGCAGTAGGGGAATAAACTCAGAAAAGTACCCAAGGCATGAAGGCCTTCCCGACTGCGCTGTTTTCTACCTGCGCAACCCGACAGCGCTCTGATCCTGGGGGAAGTTGGATAAACTGCCTTTCAAGGCAAGCACGTGTCAAGCAAGATCATCCGACAAGTGTCCAACTTTGGGATCCGAGCCAAGACGTGCCGAGCACAAGGACAAGCATGGGATGCACTACTTATGCCAGCTACCGCCTTTAAAGCTGATTGGAGGTTCTACCTGCTTCAGCTACCCGCATTCCTGCCGATGAGAAGTTCTACCTAACGCGCTGCCACGTATCTGTACAGCCTTCAGGGAGACCATGCTGCGGGTACAGTCCTGCCCGACAAAGGTCAGCATCAGCAGCTCCATGGCCGCTTTTGTAAGCTAATGTTTGACTGGGACTTTGTGCCCATGAATGTAATCGGGAGGGACTCAGGCTATAAATAGCCACCACGTTTTCATTGTAAAGTGGTGGAAGGGGAATGTCTGTTAGGGAACCATTGTAGCTGTGCTTCCGCCTTTTAATATAATACATACACTTGGTGCTGTCCTATTGTTTTTATTTTGTATGCTACCTCTCTTTGACATTTCTCGCCTCATGTTTTCCCCGTATCATTGCTTGTTGTTGTACTGAACTCTGGACTCCAGCATTTGGTGATCAGGTATTCCTGGGATGCATAAATTAAAGGATACATAGGGTAAACGTTAGTGGCAGTTTTCTGGTTATGTTTTGTGTTATAGTGTTGTTAGTAGTGGTGATTGATGCGTTGTCGTACTGTTAGTTCCTTGGAGGGAATGTCTGTTAGGGAACCATTGTAGCTGTGCTTCTGGCTCTTAATACAAAACATATACCTGACCCTGTTCTACCGGTTAGTGACAGCATCCATAGTGGTGTGTTATGGTTATATTGGTGTTAGTAGTGGTGATTGATGCGTTGTCGTACTGTTAGTTCCCCCCACCCAACTCCAATCTAATTTGGAATCCCTTTCTGCATTTTTATCTCTTTCCCTGCACTCTTATCTTGAACCTCAAAACCCCACAGGAAGCCGGCCTTCTCCGGAGATTGGCACGGAAGGCATTCCTTCCTTCCGGCCTTTCAATCTGGTGGGCGAATCTGGGCGCGTTAACACAAAATCCTTTCCTCATGGCAGATTCGTAACCAACAGTTTCTCTGGCACGCCCGGTGGGACAAGGAAGTTTCCCACCCCCAAACAGAATCGAAGCACCGGTGTTCGCTTCATTGCTGTTCAAAATCAGAACACCTGGCGACTCTGCACGAACATATCCTCTCAGTCCGAAAGACCGGTCCTAGCACCTTCATGCAAACGAGAAGGTGGCGAGCAAGGGATCCGAGAAACCCGCCCGCCTTTTACGAACTAGACATCAACGCCGAGGCGAAATTGTCGAGCGGGCTGATCAACAAGCTCGTGTCGACGAAGCCGAGGCTGAAATCCAAGAAGAAGCCGAAGCCGAGGTCGAAGGAGCTGAGAACGAAATAGAAGAGGCCGAGGAAGAAGAGGAATCTACATCCTCGGAAGGTACCGACACTGAGTATACAACCGACGGAGGAGAAGAAGAAGAAATGGCTGCCCAGCAGCAGAATGATGATGATCTCTTCCCGGCGGTGGACTCTACGGGGCCCTTGGCCCTGGTCGGACAGCAAGCTGTGCCCCCTGCCGCCTTAAAATCCATCCCTACATACGACGGCTACGGCAAGACGGCGTACGAGCACATCCAGGACATCCTTGCCCTGGCTGCATTGCACTCCATTACTGACGAAAGTGTGAAGATCCGTCTGTTGGCCCTTTCCCTAAGGGGAAAACTTCTCTACCGGTGGAGATCGCCGCCGGAGGGATCTATCACAGTAGGGCCCTAGCCTCGCCGTAAGGCTCGTGAAAGGATGCAACGAGTCCGCTGACCCCACTTCTTTGCCGCATCGGGCCCAAAGTATCCAGAGACACCCCCAAGAGGAGGTGTCCGACTTTAACATCAGGTTTGCGAGATCCCGGAAACGGGTACCTCGTGGAACTTCGGCCTTCACCGGCATGGCTGCTCACTACTACCCGAGATCCTTCAACTCGTACATATGCCTCGCCGCTGAAGATTGCCGTAATAGACTCAGTTTCCTCGCTCCGTACGATGCTGCCCAGCCAGCTGAAGCGGATATCATTTCCATCGGCAGACTCCCGTCCAGGGTGCAGGAACCCATTCATCCCGACTTCCCCAGATCCCGAGATCCGTCGCCTTCCGGTGGTGCGCCGTCCACATCAGTGGCAAGCAACCCCAAGAAGAATGGAATCCGGCGCCGGTCGTAACTCCTTACGGCCCGCCGCAAATGCATTATCCTCACCCGCCTCCTCCTCCTCCGCATTTTCCAAAGACTCCTCGCTCCCCCGCAGGACGCACCTTATTCCAATCCTCCTCCATTAGCCGCATTGCCTCCACCGGCACAATTGCCGCCTCCCCGACAATAGCATTCATAACACAATCCTCCAGGAGGTACGGGCTTTGGCCTCAAGTTATCATGCCATGTCCAATGACATGACCGCTTTGAAGAAGAAGCAGGCCCAGATGGACCTCGCTCCTAGGAGGCCATATCCGCCCCCGGCGCTAACAAAAGACAGGCCTCCAGAACAACAACTGCAGAGGCGTCCGCCTCCGAGAAATGCCGCTATCGAAGACCAACCCCGGTCCTTCCGACCGGATCAACCGGTGCACTACGTGCAACGACCCGCATTCGGAGGAAGATCGCACACCGCACCAAAGACTACATCCGGACTTTGGCCGGCAAGCGCCATAGAGGACGATGAACTCTACATGATCCTGGACGGCGAAGCCAACTTTGCCCTCCCAGAGGAAAATCTAGTGCCGCCCGCCAAGGAAGAAAAGAAAACTGCAGATGCTGCCAAGCCCTTGCAGGTGTATGCCAGAAGAGAAAAGGCGCAGCCCGGTGGGCTGCCACCATACAAGCGGCTGTGGCCCTACACAGCCCAGGAGAAGGCATCCAAAGACAAAGCTCCAGCCAAGCCTCCTCCGGTAAAGGCAGCCCCTATTCCAGCCAAGCCTCCTATAGCAAAACTCCAGCTCCGGCTAAAGCTCCTAACCTCACCTCCAGCCGAAACCAAAGAACAAGCCCAGGAGAAGTCGAGTACCCGTCTCTCGACCAAGAGACAGAGAGTTGAGGCCACCCACAGCACCGGACGAAGTATGAGCCGGCAAAAGAAGCGAAGGAGCTAGCACCTCGGGCTACAAGATAGTAGACGAGTTAAAAAGAACACCCGCTAGAATCAGCATGTACGATGCTCTTCTGCTCCCAGTGCCAGTGGATCTCGTCGCAGGAATCTCTGAAAAACATGAAGAACGGCAAGCAGATACAGCCCGCTGTCCTGGTTCAACCTCTGATAGTCTCACCACCGGGAAGAACAGACCGCCTCCTTCTATCTGTCTTTACGGATGCAAGGGCACATAGTACACAACTGCATGGTGGACTCTGGCGCTTCCACGACCGTTATGCCGAAAGCCGTCTCGTGACGAGATCGGGATGGAGTACACAAGGAGCAGCCAAGGCGTGCTGCAACTGGACGGCACCCCTTCAAGACAAGCTTGGTGTCATAAAAGACATCCCTATTCGGCTGCATAAGGCTCTCGACATCGTGGTCATCCAAGAGGTCGTGGTTGTTGACCTGGCTCCCTACTTCGGCATGTGTCTCTCCCGGGAGTTCACTGCGAAGCTGGGCGGGTACCTGTCTCTAGACTACTCACACATGGAAGTGCCCTTCAAAGGAAGGAGACTGAAAATCTTCAATGAGAAGCCTTCCACCTTCCTAACAGAGAAGATACCCGGAGAAGAGTTGGACTGCATGGTCCAGCTGACGGAGGAAGAACTGGTGACGGTAGAGCTGACGGAGCAAGCCCTCGAAGTGCTACAGCTCGAAGATGAGTTCTCTTTGCGGGATTTCAATGCCGTAATTGAGACAGAGCAGGGTCGTTACACCGTTGTACAGCCCGAGAGGCTTGACAAGTCAGCCGAAAAGGAAGTGGGACCTGCACCTGAGAAGCTGTGGAAGCTTTTCTTTGACGGCGCGCGATGCAAAAATGGCGCCGGTGCAGGGTTGCTTCTGGTTTCTCCGACCGGGATCCAGAAGGACTATACCTACAGGCTGGCCTGGAGTTGCACTAACAACTCGGCGGAGTACGAAGCCCTGTGCTTGGGATTGCGAAAGGCGGAGAGGCTGGGGATTAAACACCTGCAGATCTTTGGAGATTCGTAGCTGGTGTGTCACCAGGTTACGAACAAGTGCGCCTCCAAAAAGCACTATCTCAAGGCATACCGCAACCGGGTGTGGGACCTGATGGAGTCGTTTGACTCGTTGAATGTCAAGGCGATATCACGCGAGAAAAACAAGCACGCTGACATTCTGGCGTCTGTTGGAGCCAGGTACGTTCCGGCTGACGACGTTGTCCGTAAACCGAAGCCGGTTCGCACTATTTACAGGCCTTCTGTGCCTGATAAGGACACCCACCGTGGCAGGTGTTCGATTGTGACGAGGAGATCGTCACATTTTTGGTAAATGAAGCATGTTCAATCGAGAGTAGAGACCCTGATGACGAGCAATATGAGGGGTTGATACAGCTTAAAAATAATCATGTCCCAAAAGGACCGATTACATTGGAGAGTCTATTTGATCGTAATGACAGAGCTATATCTCATAGGATCAAAGTAGACCCGAAGCAGAATGCCGACCTGGAACTCGAACCTGGTAAAACCATCAAGGTCGGGACAGACTGCACTTCGGAGGAACTTGAGCAGATCAGATCACTGTGCCGAGAGTTCCCTGACATCGTGGCCTGGTGCTACGAGGATTTGAAGGGGTATGACAGAGATGTAATCCAAAGATACCATTGAGCTAGAGGATGGCGCCAAGCCATTCCGACGAGGCGTAGGGCCGTAAATCCGAAAATTGAGGCCATGATGAAAGCCGAGCTCCCGAAGATGCTCGGAGGCCAAAATCATCTACCCCATCAAACATTCATCCCGGGTTGCGAATTTGGTTCCTGTGAGGAAGAAGAATGGCGACATCCGTCTCTGTGTCGATTTCAGAAACTTGAATCAAGCCTCCCTCAAGGACCACTATCCGCTTCCCCAAATTGATCAAATTCTACACATCGTTGTCGGAGCCCGGAGATTCTCACTTCTAGATGGATTTTCCGGCTACAACCATATTTGGGTCAGGGATGAGGACCAAGGATAAAACGGCGTTCACCACCAAATGGGGGACGTTCGCCTATCGCCGCATGCCTTTCGGCTTATCCAATGCCGGTGCCACATTCCAAAGGGCCATGGACCTCGGCCTTCCCGTGAGCTGCTCAACAAGATCATTGTCATCTACCTTGATGACATGACTGTTTTCTCTCACCAAAGAGGGGATCATGTTTCCCACCTGCGGCAAATATTTGAGAGGTGTCGAGAATTCGGCATTTCCATAAACCCGAAGAAGTCTTGTCTTCGCGGTAAAAGAAGGTAAGCTGCTGGGACATGTCATCTCCGAGAGAGGCCTCGCCATTGACCCTGACAGAGCAGAAGCCCTCCTTCGCTTGCCAGCCCCAATTGATAAAAAAGGGCTGCAGTCCTTCTTCGGCCAGATTAACTTCGTGCGGAAGTTCATCCCGGACTTCGCACAGGTGATCAAGCCTATGGCCGAACTGCTGAAAAAAGATACAACTTACGAATGGACTGATGAGAGAGAGCAAGCCTTCGAGGAAATCAAGGCTCGAATTGCGCAAGCTCCGGTGTTGATAAACCCGGACTACTCCAAGGACTTCATCCTCTACGCGGTGGGAGAACCGGAAAGTTACGCCGCAGTCCTAACACAGAAGGGAGACGATGGCGAGGAGCGCCCCATAGCGTTCCTGAGCCAAGTGATTCAGCCGCATGAAGAAAAGTACAACTTTATAGAGCGGCAGGTTCACGCGGTCATGAAATCCCTCCGAAAGTTCAGGCATTTTGTCTCCCAGAGCCGAACGACTGTCTTTGTGATTCACCCGGACGTTCGAAGCTTCATCATACAAGGGGAGCCGGGTCACAAGAGAGCAGGATGGATTGCAAAAATCCAGGAGTTCGACATCGAAGTGCGGCCCACCAAGCTTATCGGAGGCCGAGCCTTGTGTCAGGAGCTGGCCCGAAGCGCTGTAGCCGGCATCTCCGCCTGTAAGTGGGAGGACACAAAGAACAAGCATCAACCTCGGCCAACTCCTTATCGGAGGGGAGTGACCGGACAGATGAACCGGTGAGATATTTCTGCACCGGAAGATGTCCGGATCACCTGAACGCCTCACAACGAAGGAGATTTCGGCTAGGTGCACTCAAGTACACTCTTCGCCCCGAGGGGCTTTACTTCAAAAACATTGACGGCATCCTGTTGCGGTGCGTCAGAAATCAGACCAATCCAGTGGTCCTCGGAGATTTTCATTCCGGGATGCCTGGAGGTCATCATTCTGCAAGGCCTACGGCCTTGAAAATAATTAGAGCCGGGTACTATTGGCCCACTCTATTTAGCGTACGCTTATGCGGTCTCGCTCCAAGTGTGATCAATGCCGTAGGTTTGTCGGCGTAAACAGAAAAGCACCCCCGCCCCTTCAACCGATTCAAAGCCGAGACTCCGTTCCAAAGAATGGGGTCTAGACTTCATTGGGGTGATTTCGCCTAATTCCTCTCGCCGGACACAAGTTTATTCTTACAGCCACCGATTACTTCACACGGTGGGCGGAGGCGATCCCAACCAAAAACGCGGACCAAGAAACGGTCATCGGGTTCCTTGAAAGCCTGATTACCCGCTTCGGGGTTCCATAGTCAATTGTAACGGACAATGGTCCGGGGTTCGCAGGCGCTGTACTCACGGAGTACACTGGCAAACTTGGCATTTATCACAAGATGTCTTCTAATTACTACCCGCAGGGGAATGGCCTTGCTGAGTCTACTAACAAGAACCTCCTGAAGATCATCAGAAGGACCATTGAAAGGAACAAGCGGACTTGGCATTCACTTCTGAACCGGGCGCTGTGGGCGGACAGAGTTTCATTCAAGAAATCCATCAAAACGTCCCCTTATGCGCTCGTCTATGGTAAAGAGGCTGTCATGCCAGCCCACATCGAAATCCCTGCCCTATGGATGTTGGACGAAGACAGGAGCAGTGGAGACCCGGTGGATGACAGACTGTGCCAACTCTCGCAGTTGGAGGAAGACAGGGAAAAGCATACCAGGCCTTCACCAAGCATGTTGAAGCCACTCAAGGCTGGTTTGCGAAAGGCACCACCGCCCGAGTTTTTGAAATCGGGGACCTGGTGCTGAAGTGGGACTCATTGAAGGCGAAGCCGGGCAACCACGGGAAGTTCGATGCCCTCTGGGAGGGCCCTTATCAGATTGCCCGGGTGAACCAGCTCAACGCTTACATACTTCGGGATATGGAGGGTCAGCTCCTACCTATCCCCGTTAACGGGTTCCACTTGAAAATCTACCGCTGTTGAAGGTGCCCTGATCGGGCCCTTCCTTGTACAAATTTCCCTTCTGTATTTTATTTTTCAAGCATGTACAGTTTTCTGCTTTTAGTTTTTTATTTTAAAAGAGCCCAAGTAGGACAAAACTGAAGACACAGACTTCGCAGCGAAGTCGGGTGTCGGCCCTGAGAAAGAGCGCAGTCTGTAAAGAGCCTGCTGACAAGAGGGGCAAAATGGTTAAGTCTGGGTGCGCAACCCGACTTCGCAGCGAAGTCGGGCTGCGCACCATCCGAAGGGCGCAGTTGGAAAGAAGGCAAAAACAAGTAAAAAAGCTAAGTGTCAGTTCAGGCTGCGCAGATTTTAAGGCGAAGTCCAACTGCGCGGGCGAAGTCCGAGTGCGCCCCGTTTTCCGGGCGCAGCTCGAATGGTCCATCGCGGAAAACGCGAAATATTCTAAGTGTGGGCCCAGGGCGCCGTCCGAAAAGTGCGAAGTTGGGTTATGGGCCAGAAAGTTTTATCTTGAGGAGTGTGCCCAGGTAGCGGCGGTGACGTCAGCGAAGGCACGACGTCCAAAGGCAGTTTCAAGCGTTGCACGGCTTTCAATGAAAATGCAATTAAGAAAGCAAGGCGCGGCGGCCAGGGTGCGTTTTTCAAAGGACATTCCTTGCACGGCCGCCGAAAAACATAACACTGCCACCGACCGGCCGACCTACTTCCCCTTTCGCACCATTAATGACGCAGTCATTGCCTAGAAAAGGAGGTCTGGCGCGCCCAGACAATTCGAATTGTGCAGACTGACTCTGTAACGGCGAAATCCTGTACTGACATCCAAAAGCCGTATTTCTTGCCTTTTCGAAGGAATGGAAAAAGGGAAAATGCCAGTGCAAGCTCAATCCAGCGAAGGGCGCGAAAGTGGAGATTTCCCGCAGTCAAATGCTTTCAGGAGTGAGACGCCGCAGGATCAAAAGTCAAAATCCCGGACAAAGAAAGTACAGCGTGGGCAAGCCCCACCACCACCGGTTAATTACCTGTCTGGGTACAAGGACGGCTTGTTTTCCATGAGCCTTACTAAACTGCGGATAAATGTGGAAAATTGGGCTGATAAAGTTTCGCCCTCTCACCATTTCGGGCTGCGTACAAGTCGAACCTTCATCGGTTCTTGTGCCCTCCTGTCCACCTATGCCCGGAGCTGGTCGACATCATTGTCAGACATTACAGGCCAGCTACCCGGCAAATTTGCAACTGCAGCGGAAAACCCTTGTTCGCACTCCGCAGAGAGACCGTCCAGCCGGCCTTCGCCCCGGGGTTGCAATATGACTCCAGCGCGATTGTTAAAAGGATAAATCTTGGCGAGCAAGCGGGGCGCTTTACGCATACAAAAAGGATGAGGGATTTCCTCAACTCAGAGCTGAACGCCCCGCTCGCAGCTGGACAATGGCCAACCGGCCCCATACCCCCGGAAAGGTTTCAAAATACATATACACCATCCTCGGCGTGGGTCCTCGGCCGCGACTCGACGAGCCGGTACGGCCGTACCAGCCTAGCGCTGCGTAATGTCTCCTATGCGGAGAATCTTATGAACCAGCAGCGCAGAAAAGTGGGAAGCGCCCGATCTTCTTCGACTGGGCGGACCGGCTTGCATACGCCATTCACTCCAACCTGGTGAAGCTACGTAAAAGCAGTCAGCTGAATTTCGATTCAGTTCCTTCTTGGCTTGGCTATGTTTGTATCACTTGCACTCCCGTATGCCGATCCCTAACCTGAAGAAGGTAAATGAGAAGGAGAGCCACAACCCGTCTATGAATGGACGGATGACCTATACCGGAAAGGGTCTTATTACAAGTTCAACTTCAACTTTCTGGGCTTGGTCATGTCAGTCTTCAACGATGGTGAGATCCCTCGCCCCCCGCAGGAAATGACAAACTATTTGTTGAATCACAAGCTCGGGGACGTTTTTAGACTGACGCAGGGGATCGTGGTTAGAATCTACGGATTCAAGGGCAAGCCTCATCTGCTGCCCTACTGGTGCACGGATCATCAGTTTGGGATGGAGGTTGCGCGGCAGATGGATTACGTTGAAGAGGAGTTCGGCCAGGGAAAGAAAAAGGGCCATATCTTTCAATATCCTCTTTCCTGGGCGAACGTCGAAATATCAGAGATAGGACAGCATGTCTATCTCGAGCGGGAGCTCTATGACATTGGCCTGATTCTGCTGCCGCAGTCACTGGAAGTACGACCCATACGGGATAAGGGGAAAGTTTGCACATATCCGCCCCCGGCGGATATAATCGAAGACAGATGCGATGTGGTCCATGTTGACCTCGACTGGGAGATTGACTTGATGGAAGCATGGCCTCCGTGGCAGGAGTTTTACTGCGAGGAGGTAGCATATGACCCCGAGCGAAACCCGGACCACAAGTTCACTTCTCCGGGATTTAAGAAACTCATCACCAAGCTGGCAGGCCTTAACTGGCCAAGAGAAAAAGTTGTTGAATGCTGGAAGATGAGGTGCCGCACGCAGCACGATAAATCCGTCAGAAGGAATCTGGCCGTTGATGATGATTTTTCAGCTCTATATGACCAGCGACATTGGCAACTGGCGGCCTTTCGCATTCCGAGATTACGTTCCCCGAGGTCCCTTCGAGGGTTATAAAGGGGGGTCTTCCTCCCAGCAGTTGTACACTTTTACAATTGCCAGTGCGGGCCCAGCAGATATCCAAGTGGACCCAATGCAGCCTGTTGCTTCCAAGGTGGTGCCCGAAAAGGCGCAAAAATCAGCCAAGTCAACGCCCGAGGTGGCTCCTCAGGCACAAAAGACGCCAGCGCCGCCAGCGAGCGGACCGGCCGCGGCAGGTCTTCTGCAAGTCAAACCCCGGTACAAGTTTACCGTGGGAACATCAGCGCCCGCTGCACCTACTTCATCTCCTTCTTCCGAACCAGCCATTGCTCCAGAAGAGAAAAAGAGGAAGAGAGTTGAGAGGGTCAGGCGACCTAGCCTGACGGTGCAGCAGTCGATCGCAGAGCCGCAGCCGCGTCCAACCGCTCCAGAGGTTGTTTCTCTGGATAGTCCTGAGCCGGCCGCCGGAACCAGAACCGCAGACATTCATCCAGCATCGGCTCAGGCGGAGCCCGCAGGTACGTCCGCCGCCCCGCTCCCTCAGATCTCATCTGGCCCTACTCCGACTCCATCTCCCGCTCAATCCGAGCAAGCCGTGGCCGCATCTTCCTCCCCATCTCCACAGCCTTCTAGCGGCCACCATTCTTTCGACCAGTTTGCTCAAGACCCCAACGCCTTCCTATCCCCGAGTCAAACCCCAAACCCTTCACCCGTGGTTAGTGCCGAAGCTGCGCGTTCACCGCTGCATCCATCGCCTCAGCCGCTTGAAACCCTTCCAGCATCAACCGCTCCGCTCTCCGCTCCCCGGTCGCCCTCAAAAGCGGCCGCTCCTTCCGAAGTCCTTCCGGTTTCTCCTATTTCCCTGTTCGCAGGAGAGATGTCACAGCAGAACCCTAGGCTGGGGGAACCGGACTTCATGGACGATCTCCAGAACACGGACGATTTGCCTCTGGCAACAAGAGCCGTAGAATATCCTATCTCTTTTCTCCAAAACTTGAAGCGGAGGAGACCTGAGGAGATTGCCGCCCCGGTAAAGCGCACCAAGTTTGACTTCGAGAGGAGAGTGCTCACGACAGAAAAGATAACTCCAAAAGTGAAGAAGCCTCTCCGGGAAATGACCAGGGCGGACTACGAGCTTCAGAGAAAGGAGAAGAGCTTTGACGATATCCACCAGCAATACGAGATTCATGGAATCCTTCGTAAAGCGGATAATCTCCTTGTCAAAAATCTGGAGGAACAGGAAGAGCTTTTCCGGTTGCAGGACAAAACAAGACAGCTTGAAGAGGACCTGTCTAGGTCCACTGAGCAGCTGGAATCGGCGCAGACGAGAAATAGATGAATTAAAAGCCCACTGGCCGCTTCTCGACAAGAAGCCGCAACGGAAAAGCAGGCAGCCCCGGAGCAGATTTCTCACTCCAGGAGTCTTTGAAGCGAGCGCAATCGCAACTGGCAGAGAAAGCATCTCAAGCGACGGTCTTTTCAAAGAGCAAAGTTAAGGAGATGCGGGCTGATCTCGCTGCGGGGATGCAAGCCCCACATGTATAAAGCCATGTCGGTCCTGGATTTCGCATCCAGGATCCAAGAAGTTTCTCCCCAGGGAAAGCCTGTGGTAGAGGAGGCCGAACGCCAGGCGAAGCAATGGCTGGACCTGGCGATAAAACTTCAAGAACACGAGCGCGATGGCCTCCAATTCTCCCCCATGTCCTCATTCGCTGCAGAATGGGCAGATGCAAGGGTAACCTTGCATAAGTATTTTAAGAAAACAGAAGAGGTGAGAGTTGCCAGACGAATGCTGGATGCATTCGAACATGAAAGAGACATTTGTCTGGCTCCCCTTCACGCTCTCTCTGAACTAGGGTGCCCGGGCTATGTTGAGAATGGTGAGTTTCTCACCCATGAGCAGGTGAAAGAGAATTGGCTGTCCTTTGAGGCAGATACAGCTGAAATCGATAGCTGGACCGAGCCAATTCAAGAAAGTCAGGTCACCCAGATGGTGTCCAAGTGCTGCAAGATCAGCTCCTACTTCCAGGAGCTGGGAAAGAGATACCTCACCATCGACTTGCACACGGTCGCCGCATTCCACGCAGTGTTAGAAGAAGTTGCTGACCGCCGACCCTTCGAAGCAGAAGCCCGGGGCCAAGCCCGTGCCGCATACAAGCGCATCCCGCGAGGCGTAAGCCGACGCCGGAGAGCATTCGGAAGGCGAATCCGAGGAGGCACCTGCCGGAAGTGGATCTGAAGAACAGTTGCCGCGAGAGGAACGGCCAGAGCAGCAGAAGGCGTGGGAAGTAAGTTCCTCCCGCACCCAATGGATGAAGGCATGGATTCTTTGCGCCGAGGCGAGCTCGACACCCCGCGAGCCGCCATAAATGTTGCCACATTTTGCACGGGGTGCAATGTTTTCAATTTTTGTAAGAGAGCTGCTCTTCCCTTTCCCTCTTCCTCTCTTTCCCCTTCCTCTTCTCCCCCTTTCTCTCTCTTCCCTACATTCTCATTCTTCCCTCTTTCTCTTGAGCCCCTCACCAAATCTCAAAATGACAGCAGTTGCCCCGAAAATGGCTAAGTGTCGAGAGCAATCCGACTTCGCAGCGAAGTCGGAGTGCGCCCTCCAGTTGGAGCGCAGCAGGAGTGCAAAGTGCGCAGCGCGACAGAATCAACCAGAAGAACAAGTGTTCTGGGCGCAACCCGACTTCGCAGCAAAGTCGGAGTGCGCCCTGCTTTCTGGGCGCACTTGGTAGCAGGTCGGCAGGAAAAATGACTAAGTGTTGGGGCGCAACCCGACTTCGCAGCGAAGTCGGAGTGCGCCCCCTTTCCAGGGCGAAGTCCGTACAGCTGTAGAAATCAGCTTTCACCTGTGCGCAACCCGACTTCGCAGCGAAGTCGGAGTGCGCCCTTCGACAAGTGCGCAGTAGGGGAATAAACTCAGAAAAGTACCCAAGGCATGAAGGCCTTCCCGATTGCGCTGTTTTCTACCTGCGCAACCCGACAGCGCTCTGATCCTGGGCGAAGTTGGATAAACTGCCTTTCAAGGCAAGCACGTGTCAAGCAACATCATCCGACAAGTGTCCAACTTTGGGATCTGAGCCAAGACGTGCCGAGCACAAGGACAAGCATGGGATGCACTACTTATGCCAGCTACCGCCTTTAAAGCCGATTGGAGGTTCTACCTGCTTCAGCTACCCGCATTCCTGCCGATGAGAAGTTCTACCTAACGCGCTGCCACGTATCTGTACAGCCTTCAGGGAGACCATGCTGCGGGTACAGTCCTGCCCGACAAAGGTCAGCATCAGCAGCTCCATGGCCGCTTTTGTAAGCTAATGTTTGACTGGGACTTTGTGCCCATGAATGTAATCGGGAGGGACTCGGGCTATAAATAGCCACCACGTTTTCATTGTAAAGTGGTGGAAGGGGAATGTCTGTTAGGGAACCATTGTAGCTGTGCTTCTGCCTTTTAATATAATACATACACTTGGTGCTGTCCTATTGTTTTTATTTTGTATGCTACCTCTCTTTGACATTTCTGCCTCATGTTTTCCTGTATCATTGCTTGTTGTTGTACTGAACTCTGGACTCCGGCATTTGGTGATCAGGTATTCCTGGGATGCATAAATTAAAGGATACATAGGGTAAACGTTAGTGGCAGTTTTCTGGTTATGTTTTGTGTTATAGTGTTGTTAGTAGTGGTGATTGATGCGTTGTCGTACTGTTAGTTCCTTGGAGGGAATGTCTGTTAGGGAACCATTGTAGCTGTGCTTCTGGCTCTTAATACAAAACATATACCCGACTCTGTTCTACTGGTTAGTGACAGCATCCATAGTGGTGTGTTATGGTTATATTGGTGTTAGTAGTGGTGATTGATGCGTTGTCGTACTGTTAGTTCCCCCCACCCAACTCCAATCTAATTTGGAATCCCTTTCTGCATTTTTATCTCTTTCCTCGCACTCTTATCTTGAACCTCAAAACCCCACAAGAAGCCGGCCTTCTCCGGAGATTGGCACGGAAGGCATTCCTTCCTTCCGGCCTTTCAATCTGGTGGGCGAATCTGGGCGCGTTAACACAAAATCCTTTCCTCATGGCAGATTCGTAACCAACAGAGACCAAGGTTCAAATCTTGCCAAGTGATACATGGATAATATCCAAGCTTTGTTGTAATACCACTATGTGGTGATGATGTAAAATTGGTGAGGCCCGTTTCAACCCCATATAACCAATTGAAAAAAAAATAGAGTAAACTACTCAATAATGAACAGAAGAACATCAGATCTCATCTCAAGAGGTGGACCCAAAAATGAGCAGTCAAATGAAAGGAGAGATGAAAGAAAGGAAGAGAAAAAGAGAAATAGAGTAAAATTCAAGTGGGTATCAATCTGTTGTAGACTGTGAAGTTAAGGCAGGACAGCCATCATCACCAACTATCCCAAAAGTGCCAATGTAGGATTTAATGATGCTCCTAGGAGAGTGGCCAGGCACTAAGGATGCCTGATTGGGTAATCCTGGCCAAGGAACAAGTAGAAAACCAGACTCTGGTAAGTTATGTCTTTCTAAGATCCCTAGATACGTGAGGCAAAGCTGAAACCTGATATCAGAGATCCATAGCCCGAACCCACTAGATGTGAGAAGAAAATGCTGAAGCCCTAGCAGCTACTCTCATATGCAGGCAACAAGGTACAGATCTGTCATTATCATCCTAGAGAGCCATATCCTTAAGGGGTGCTTACTATTATTGACGGGAGAGACAGGGTGAAAGACAGGTGATTAACAAGTGGTAGACTGTCTTTCCTATGATACCTGATCCCAAAGAGTGATGTCTTCTTGAAGATCCAAAGCCATGCATCTTTGGTCAGGATAATGGAAAAAGGTGCAAATCTATCCATCCAATTCCTATATAAGATATGGACTAGATATTTGGTACATCTGGACATGGTATCCATGCATTTGGATATGATATTCAAGAAGTATTATATCCATATCTGTATCTGACATGCAGATAAAAATGTCTAGGCTGGAGTGTCAGATAGGGTGACCCTGTTCTAAACAAATACTTTCCTGGGTCTTATCCCCAAGAAACAAGGGGCAGCAAATCCCAATGACTTGCACCTTACAAGATCATTACAAAGATCATGAAAGAGAGGCTTGAGAGCTATCTTGATCAGCTCGTCTCAACGATGCAAGGGGACTATTTGTGGGAAAGAAATTCTGGATGGTATCATTTTAGCCCAAGAAGCGGTTCACTATATGCATCATTCTAAGACAAAGTATGAATTTCTAGACATGGAGGAATTCTATAACTGGGTAGATTGACAGTTTTTAAGAAAAATCCAAAGAGTTTTTGGCTGCTGCAATAATTAGATGGAATGCATAGCAAGTTGTGCCAAATCCCCCTAATTTTCAACTTTTAACTAATTACTTTCCTACTCTGCTTTTTGCAGCCGGAAGAGGAATCAGACAAAGAGATCATCTTTATCTCTATTGATTTATAATTCTAGCCAAAGGATGAGGCAAAATTTTGAAAGCTTGACAGGATATCAACATCATTTGCAGGATCAGAATCACAGAGGATGCAGGAAGGCAAACTCAAGTGCAGTTTGTGGATAATAATGTTTTCCTATATGAAACCAACTTTTCAAAAGCCTGAATCTGTAGAGATTTCATGGACAGCTATTTAAAAGCATACAGGTGGTCTTCTTTAACACCCCCAGAGGAATCCAAGAGAAATTTCTGACCATTCTGAGATTTAGAAAACTTTTTCTTGTGGTAAATTGGTTTGAGTATCCATCTGAATTTTAGGAGACACAAAAGAAAAGAATAAAAAATAATCCTTGATAGAATCAGAGATAAATCTTGCATGGGACTTTGAAGTTTGAGATGGTTGTCTGTAGCACAAAGAATCACTCTTATCAAATCAATCTTTCAGATGATGCCCATCTAACTGTTTTCCTCTTTAGCAGGCCTTAAGGGGATTTTGCAGGCTACTGATAAAGTACTGAGAGGGTTCCTTTGTACAACTAACATGGAAGGTCATAAATGGAGCCTAGTTAAGTGGGACCAAGTTTAACAACCAATAAGCAGAGGGGATCAAGAATCATAAAGCGGCATTTAAATAACAAAGCTATAAAAAATAAATTATATTAGAGATGGTGCAATAGCCTGCAATGGGTCAGAATCGTGAAAAAGCAGTCCTCTCCTATTCTCCAGAAGTATCTGAAGCTTCAGAAATTAAGTGAAATTTTTACAAACCATGGCTAATAATTGGGAATTTTGAGCCACTGGTGTCTGGACCCACCCCAAGCTTGTCCTATTCCTCATTTGAAACAAGTGTAGTTGTAGGCCCAGGGTGGAAGCCATGGAGACAAACAAATCTTTCAGTGAATACTTTGCACCTCCTCTCTTGAGGAAGATTCCTCGGGGTGGGGTAGGTAGGGATGAGGTAAATATTCTGTCAAAAAAATGATATGCTTTCTTCCTCTTCAAGAAAGGGACAAAACTGAAAGCTTGAATTTGGGAAAGAATCTGAAATCCCAAAGGATAGCCAAAAATGAGTGTATTTTCTTGGTTTTCCTTCCATAACATGTGCCCTACTTATGATAAAATACCAGAGTTCTATATCCTTCCATGTCTGCTATTAAAGAAGCTTGTAATAATCCTCCTTGTGCTTCTAAAATTCTCGAAGAAGCCCAGAATCCAGATCTTCTCTAATCCAACGGAAGATTTTGCTAGAGAGGAACCATAGAAGTTTTTAAGGGTATCAAAATCAAGTCTGGGGAGAAATTATTGATTCTCTGAAAGAAACCTGTCAGGCTTATTTCAGCCAACAAGATCCTATAAGGCAGCAAGAAGCAGATTTCTTTGCCGAGATGCAACTTTCTTGTTTAGTATCCCCCACCCCTAGTGAAGGGGTAGAAAACAAAGTCAATAGATCAGGGAGATGATCCTTCTGTGATGGATTGGTATAAGCGGAAGACAGATGGGGTTTCGAAAGGCAATCCAGGATAAGCAGGTTTTGGTGTTATTGTAGAAATTCTGTAGGGAAAACTCTTTTTGGGTTGGCCAAAGTTAGTGATTTTACTACCAATATTGTAGCAGAAGCTATTCGTATTAAAATGGGTACTTAGAGGCAAACAAAACAAGAATTGTGCACATTAATGTGGAATTGGATTCTCAAATAGAGGAGAAAGTAGAGAAAGTAGGAGAATTCACCATCAAAATTAGTAACAAAAGATCAACATTGCAAAAAGAAAAATACTTGGGTCAGATTTTGGGGTTGGCAGCTACGGTTCTTTGTAAAGTTGTTGTCCGATAGACTACTTTGGGCCTCGTGGAAAGTTGTTGTCCCATAGACTGCTTTAGGCCTTGTGGATGTTAAAACCTTCTATTCTAAGACTTACCTCTTTAAATTCTAATTCAAAACAGATGTCGAACTGGAACCTTTTAAAGATTTTGAAGGAAAATTTGATCTTAAGGATTTCCAAAAAAATCACATTTCTCATATTCCTTTTAGTGTTTAGTACCATTGTTGATCGACTTGCCAAAAGGACCTGAGACTTGGGCCCATTTAGGAAACATAAGTTCAAGGAATTAAGAGGCCCTCTTATTAGGGAATGGTCTTCTCCATGATTAGCAAAAATCAATTTATCTTCTTTGGACCTTTTTTGCTTTTCTACCAAAAGAGTGATTTTTTTTCTTTTTTCTTTCTAAAAGAATGTTGACGATTTTTATATTTATTCAATGCATGGATTTTATCCTGAATTGTGTAATCATGTAGCAAACGGATTGTGCCGAGCAGAATTTGAGGGAGGTGTTTGTTGTAATGAAAAATGAAAACTTTTAATTGTAATTGTTCAGATTTCAATCATTAACCTATTTAAGTCACATTTAATATTTATTTTGTGTAATTTTAACAGATTCAAATTAAATCTCAACAGTTAAGATTATATTTTTTCATTTTTCATTAAAAATAGCATCTTCCTAAAACACTGCCTGGCAGGTGCCATTTGCTACATGTTTAGACCTTATTCCCTTTTATCCATCTTTTTTTCAATGAGTTTACACAGGTTTTTATGAGGGGTCCTGGTCCCCTCATACTGAGTGGGGTTTGAACCTTTGGCCTCTCTTTTTGAAAGTGATAGTTCTCCCAAGTGGCGTTGCCAATGCTTGTGCCACTGGACACCAGAAAGCTTGGAAGCATTATGAGGTGTACGTTGAAGCATGAAAGGATAAGATAACCACCAACTGCATTCATTCCAAATCGGGCCATGTCCCGAGATTCTCCTTTCCTTCTCAGCAACTAACTTTTGTCCTTTTTTCTATGATTATTTCTCTCTTTTGGTTCTTTTGGACAGAGTGGAACCTTGAGTCTTGTTTCTGCAATGAGATTTATAGCTGCAAGCAGGAAGAGAGTAACTGGGGCTTCTTGCTAGAACTGATCTGGAGTTGGAATTTCTGCTCTCGTAATTCTCTAGCTAGAAGTGATGCGGAGCTAAGCAGATAAAGCTGTCTCTGAAAAGAAATTCTTGAGCTACCACCTGGAATTCTACTAACCAATATGAAGATAGGAAGTGAACCATCTACTGGTTCAGCCGGTAAAAGGAAGTGGCTTATTGGAGAGCAACACCTCACTATGAAAAGCATGCAATTTTTTCTCCTCCTCATCATAATGAGGATCTGATCATGAGAGGTGGTCAACCAGTGTAAACTGTGGAACAACTGTCAGAGTCAGAGGTCTAGGTTTTGGTTTTAGAAGATCTAGGAACCACCTACAAAATGGACAATGTCTTTACAAAGGCATAGATAGAAATAGAAATCAGTAAGAAAATCGTAGTCACTCTTGGCCAACCCGATGAACACACTATCAACTTCTGAGCAAAGGAGGCAGTGAGGGAAATTAAGCAGCTACTGGTGGTTCTACTCAACTGTCCACAGAAAGCCCTGCAAACCCAGGCTTGGGTGAAAAAGATGCTTTGCAGTCTAATTTGCAAGCTCAAAAGAATCTGATGGACAATTGAGCTAGGCATTTTCAACCTTGGGTAGTCTGTCTTCCAATCCCCATTTTTCCTCTTTGGAACCTGATATTACGGACATCAACTGTTGGACGAGATGCAATTCTGTCCACTTCCAGCCCCATGGGCTAAATGACACAGAAAGAAGCATGTGAAAGTATCAGGCGGCTTTCAAAGAAAGATTGAATGCTTGCATGACAGGTGGTCTGGTAACCATTGAGACGGATAAGAGTCTAAGACCAAAGAAATCAAGACAGGCAGTGATATTAAGGGAGAGAATATAGTTAGAAAAATCTCCGTTTCCCACGATTCCTTGCAAAACAAGAGAGAAATTGTGGGCAGCAATTTTTTTTTCTCAGCGCCAAGAAAATTGCCAACTCTTGGCAATATTTCTCGTCATTTCTCGCCATTTTCTCACAAGAAACTAGGCAAACCTTGGACAGTTGGCAAAAAAAAGGCAGGAAAAATATTTTTTTAAAAGGCCATTTGGCCTTATTTTTGCATTTTTTCTTCTCTGCGATTATGAAAAAAAAATTGTAGAGTTTCATTATTAATAATTTTGAGAATAATGTGTTTTCTATATTTAGAGGAGTTTCAAAATTTCAACTATATCCACATAAATCTTCAAGAAAGTGACCATGGCATTTATGGTAAGCTTAAGTTCTTAAATGCAATAGAATTATAGAAATATCTTAATAGTTCTGTATATGTAATGTCCCCTTCTTAGTCGGACAACAAGAGATGAGTGAACTTGCCTACTCAAGGGTTCCCGTAGGCAGTGTCAGTTGGTTGGGAGCCCACCGAGTGACGTGGATTGTTGTTTGGACGAGCAGAATTTTCCGTTGCCATCTTTTCAGGCCGTTTCAGACACTTGTGGGAGGACTTACTATTTTTAGTAAGTCAGTCAGTTGGGGAATCGGTGGAAACAGACAGTACGATTGAATACCTCGGCGAAATGGGTATCCATTTCCATAATTTGTTTGGGATTCCGGGGTCCGGGAGGCGAGAGATTTTAATGTGTAAAGTTAATTATATTAAATTAAATATTTAATATAGTTTAACTTTATAATATTTCATATGTGGGAGATATAAGGTTTATTAGTCACTTAAAAAACAAGTAGAAATATAAAGGTGACTTATAATATTCAATTGTTAATATGGTCGGCCAAGTTATGAGAATTAAAATTAAAATGTTTTATTTTAATGTTGCTTTGGAAAAAGGGAAAAAAGAGGTCGACCCCTCTTGGAGAGTTATAAAAAGAGCAATGAAACTTCATTTTCATCATCTTTGGCTATTCATTCTCTTGGAGCAATTTTGAGGAGTTCTTGCAGAGTTGCGGGGGTTTCGAATTCAGCTTGTTGTGTGACGAAAATCACCAGCAGGGACAACATCCTCGGAGTTGAAAGATATTCTCAGGGTGTTCATGAGCAACTCTACTTCAGGGGTTGCATTGGAGCTTTATATCTGTAGATTTACAGTGGTTTTCAGGGGGTTTGGAAGGGATTTCGAAGCATATTTTGCATACATTGTTGTAGCATTCATTCCTCAGCATAGCCGTACAAGTGGAGTCATTTATTGTATGTGATTCCATGATTTGAGTTGGGGTTTCAAGGTGACTTGGTTATTTTGCTTCTACAGTTCCAGCCGTTCCATTTAGAGTGGATTTCTTATGGTTTCGGGGCAGATTTCAGACATTTCTTGCTGGCCATAATTTCCTCTAGCTTGGCCGTACCATATCTTGCCCGGCATTGAAGGTGGTTTTTAATATTCAGAGTTTGGGTGCCAATTAATGATTGTAATTGAGGCGTCTAAGGATTGGAAGCTTTCCTTTGCATTGATATTGTAAAAAGACATCTTTTATTTGTTGCTGGGAAAGAAATACATATATTCCTGTGTTGTTGTTCAGCTATAAAGTCGCCATTTTCAGTCTTGTACAGCTTCCGGGTATTTTGATACTTTCCAAAGTCCTTTAGAGGGTTTATAGTTTTATATAAATATTATCTAAATTCCAAGTTTCATTGATTCCAGCCAAGTAGTTTGCTAGATATTATTTGTTCAAGTTGGCAAGTTTAACTTTTTTCTGCATATTCTGTACTTAAATAAAAAAATACAAAAAAAATCAGAATATTGCACAAAAACCGAAAACCTTGCAAATTTCCAAAATAACAAAACAAGGCAGAAATTTCGTATCTCAGCTTGGGTGGGATATTACAGTGGTATCAGAGCCAAAGATTCTGCCAGCCTGTCTGGGTTCTTTATCTAGTGTGTTTCCTCATAATAGTTGCAGCTGAGAGTTGGTTAGTTCAATGTGAAGATGGAGCCACACAATGATTGGGATAGGTTTCAGCGTGAGTTTTGGCAAGGTCAGAGAGAGTTGCAGCAAACTCTCAAGCAGTTGACAACTGCTATGTCACCTAAGTCAGCACCTACGGTTTCCTCTAAGGCTAAGGTTGAGCCCACCATCTCATATTTACTAGATCAGTTTGTTCGGGAATGGACCAATGCTAGTGGGAAATTCAAAGAAATGATGTCTCTTCATGATTGGGTGGACATGAGGATGAGGCAACAACCTAATCGGAGAGGTAAACATCATCAACAGAAGTTGCACAGGAAGGAGAGAAAAGATGAACCAATGTCTCCCACCTCAATTACTATCCAAAGAAACGTTGTTGGGTCCAAGAAGGTCGAGATGATAGAAGAACTTGCTGTTCCAGAAAACTTTAAAAGGCAGTTGGCAGAAAAAGAAATGGTTTTTAGTGGTTTACAGGTCGCAGGACTACCACGGATGAGAAAGAACCAAATGAGACGTGAGCACAGGTGTTTCACATGTCAGGAATCTTGGACACTTGGCCACACATGTGAAATTAACAAGGAGAATGACTTATTGCATCCAAGTAAAGTTATGGACAGCAGGGAGGTTGAGACCTTAGAGCTAGAAACAGATGCTTCTCCTCATGCGGTAAGCATGGCAGAGACCCAGGATGACTTTAATAATGATGGGAATGATAGGACAGCAGTTGTGGAATTGTTTCCAGAGCAATCCAGTGGGGTCTGTGAGACCTTGGACATAAGGTATGATGAGCCTTGCACTTTTCCGAGCAGCAGTTCATTGGTGCATGATGGTGTGTCTACTTGTGGAGAAGTGTATGATGGTCATCATGAGATTATTGAGATCATGGGATATGCTGATTTGGAGGATGTTAAATCAGCAGCTGATGAGGTTGTTTCCTCATGTGTTTCTGCAAGCAAACAGAAGAACACAAGTCTTCCTGACAGTACGGTGATTAAGGGGTATGTTGATTTGGAATTTGCCAAATCAGCAAATACTGAAACATCATATGAAGATGAGGAAGGAAAGAAATTAATCATTCTTCCAACAAACACAGAAGATGTAACGAGGAACCAGAAAATGTGTGATGAGTGGCTAAGGAGAGCCAAGGAAGCTAAAATGATAGCTTCTCAAGCAAAACAACACTTACAAAAAATCAAGGAGAAGGCTGCTCGCATTGACTGTTCCTATGACAGCTTGGAACATGAAAAGAATGTTTCAAATCTAGGAGTGGCTTTTATGGGAACACTCATTAGTTCCGAAGGCACTATTGGTGACAGTATCAGGATATGGGACTCAGGAGCAGTTCCAAAATCTGAGTTGGAGCAGAATTTAAAAGGGAATGAATTGTTAGACAAATCAGAAAATTTCATGCATGATGCGGATTCTAATTGGAACCCAAGGGATGAAGATGTTTCTTATGTCAAAAAAGAGACACTTGGAGCTCGGAGTAGCCTGATAGACACTGCTGAAAGGTATGCTGCTGCTCCTCTTTTTATCAGCCACCATATATATCCATTTGTGATCATACAAATGGATTGGAAAGAAATTTTGAACAAGGATTGGATGCTTGATGAGTTAGTAACTTTTTGGGAGACCTTTTCCGTTAATGTGGTCAGTGTTAGCATTCCAGTGGACATATTTCAGATATGCAGTAGTGGTGATATATGTGGTACGCTGATTTTCCAAAAATCAGACCATATGATGACATTTTCAGTTTTGGACAGAAGTAGGACTGCTCTATTTGGGAACATTCAGCTGGATGGTAAGGTTGGATTTTGTTATTACATGATTGTTGCAGCTAACTCAATTCAGTTTTGGAGGAGCATTTGGGTTTCCAGAGTATGTTGTAACAGTCACCCCTTGCTTATGAATGATACAACTTGTAATGATGCTCTCTTACTTGCTGTTGTTCACTCTTTGAGCAGTCATGTTATGAATCCATATGTGTTTATACAAGTGGATTGGAGGGAGATTCTGAATATGAATTGGAGATTTGTTGAGCTGGTGACTTGCTGGGAGGTCACCTCAGTTGGTAATGAGATCAAATTTTGCATACCGGGTGATGTAATTCTGAATTACAGCAGATATGCTTTGTGCAGAACACTGATTTGTCATGAATCAGACCTTGAGATAATAAATTCAGTCTTGGACAGCGGTATGTATATTCATTTTTGGGCATCTCGGGAGTGTTGTTACATACACTTCATACTGGTGAATGATATATTTCCTAATAATGCTTTCATTACTACTGCTGAGTGGGAATGTTTGAATCCTTGGGATGACTTTTTGGACACTTGGAGCTTAAGTGCCAGCAGGGTGTTTCTAGTTTTGGGCAGCGGAAGCATTCCCAGGATGATTGTTCTCAGAGTTGACATTGCTGCCCTCTTCTATATCAGCCACTTTTTAGAGGATGCTACTTGGGAAGATGAGCAGATCTTACAGCATCCAGCACTCCAATTGCTTGAGGACAAGCAATTTCAGGGAGGGAGGACTGTAATGTCCCCTTCTTAGTCGGACAACAGGAGATGAGTGAACTTGCCTACTCAAGGGTTCCCGTAGGCAGTGTCAGTTGGTTGGGAGCCCACCGAGTGACGTGGATTGTTGTTTGGACGAGCAGAATTTTCCGTTGCCATCTTTTCAGGCCGTTTCGGACACTTGTGGGAGGACTTACTATTTTTAGTAAGTCAGTCAGCTGGGGAATCGGTGGAAACAGACAGTACGATTGAATACCTTGGCGAAATGGGTATCCGTTTCCATAATTTGTTTGGGATTCCGGGGTCTAGGAGGCAGAGATTTTAATGTGTAAAGTTAATTATATTAAATTAAATATTTAATATAGTTTAACTTTATAATATTTCATATGTGGGAGATATAAGGTTTATTAGTCACTTAAAAAACAAGTAGAAATATAAAGGTGACTTATAATATTCAATTGTTAATATGGTCGGCCAAGTTATGAGAATTAAAATTAAAATGTTTTATTTTAATGTTGCTTTGGAAAGAGGAAAAAAGAGGTCGACCCCTCTTGGAGAGTTATAAAAAGAGCAATGAAACTTCATTTTCATCATCTTTGGCTATTCATTCTCTTGGAGCAATTTTGAGGAGTTCTTGCAGAGTTGCGGGGGTTTCGAATTCAGCTTGTTGTGTGACGAAAATCACCAGCAGGGACAACATCCTCGGAGTTGAAAGATATTCTCAGGGTGTTCATGAGCAACTCTACTTCAGGGGTTGCATTGGAGCTTTATATCTGTAGATTTACAGTGGTTTTCAGGGGGTTTGGAAGGGATTTCGAAGCATATTTTGCATACATTGTTGTAGCATTCATTCCTCAGCATAGCCGTACAAGTGGAGTCATTTATTGTATGTGATTCCATGATTTGAGTTGGGGTTTCAAGGTGACTTGGTTATTTTGCTTCTACAGTTCCAGTCGTTCCATTTAGAGTGGATTTCTTATGGTTTCAGGGCAGATTTCAGACATTTCTTGCTGGCCATAATTTCCTCTAGCCTGGCCGTACCATATCTTGCCTGGCATTGAAGGTGGTTTTTAATATTCAGAGTTTGGGTGCCAATTAATGATTGTAATTGAGGCGTCTAAGGATTGGAAGCTTTCCTTTGCATTGATATTGTAAAAAGACATCTTTTATTTGTTGTTGGGAAAGAAATACATATATTCCTGTGTTGTTGTTCAGCTATAAAGTCGCCATTTTCAGTCTTGTACAGCTTCCGGGTATTTTGATACTTTCCAAAGTCCTTTAGAGGGTTTATAGTTTTATATAAATATTATCTAAATTCCAAGTTTCATTGATTCCAGCCAAGTAGTTTGCTAGATATTATTTGTTCAAGTTGGCAGTTTAACTTTTTTCTGCATATTCTGTACTTAAATAAAAAAATACAAAAAAAATCAGAATATTGCACAAAAACCGAAAACCTTGCAAATTTCCAAAATAACAAAACAAGGCAGAAATTTCGTATCTCAGCTTGGGTGGGATATTACAGTATACCATTGGGGAAAGAGACTAATTGATGAAATAGGCAAAATATTTGTAACTGCATTTGATTAAAAATCTAGTATGTTGAATGTTGATCGCCATTCTTTTATTATTATACCAAACAGATTCTACTTGTCACCTCTTCCTAATATAATACTACTAGAATTTAAATTTGGGAAAATTTAAAGAAAATGAACAAGGACAAAGAAAGGAAATACAAAGCTAAGACTGGTAGTAGGTTTAATTGAAAGCTTGTTCATTTTTCGAGGGACTTGAGGAGGAAGCAGAAAAGTTGAGAGGATTGAAGGAGATATACCATGATGATCCTGTACTTGAAAAGCCTCCATTTGACCACCCAGTCAAAGCCAACACCAACCATCTAGTTTATTTAAGAGGGAGGAGGGAAAACAAAAATCAGTTTAAAAACTGCTTTATATTTTTGAAATTTTGCATTTGTATGATACTATGATGTATTTGGTTGGATTTGATGATCATGAATTGTAATTGTCCTCTTTTTTATGAATATCTAATATAAAATTAGCTTTCTGCCTCTTCAATTGTTGTTTAAAATGTTTTTTTTTTTTTTTTCTTCGGTTTTTTTTTTTGCCAAGTTTTCCCAAGTTGCCGATAAAATCTCCAAAATTAGGGTGCCGATTTATCGCAAGTTGCAAGTTTTCCAACTATGGGAGAGAATAAGCATGTTTCTGTTACGTTAAAATGATTTTTATATGCGCTTTGGTGTACTTTTGAACTCTCTGTGCTTCCCATTGGGGTTAATAAAGGCTTATAATTTCCAAGGTATTCTAGTTTTCTTATGTTTAAAAGATAGTGATAGAAACTCAGTTCAGTGTGACTGGGATAAGTTTAGTTTTATGGATTTATACACCCAAGACGTGGGAAAACCCAAGTGGTTTATAGTTCGGATTTGTGTTTTGGAAGCTGTTAGGATCTGGAAGTCTTCCAGATCTATGATGATTTTTAACTTTGAACAAAACAAAATATAGAGTATTTTTTCCTTTAAAGCAGCAGGGGGATTACAATTGACTAAGAAGCATAGTACTCGATTAGAAACTTAACAAAATTGCTACCTATTTTCTTTGTTTGTCAAAATTGTTCATAGTAATTGTTTCTGTTTTCAAATTCATTCAGAGTTCAACCTTGTTTATCAATATCTTCCTTACTACATGCAAAAAGCCACTAGAATATGGCTCTCTCTTCTCATCTTCCATATGTAAATATTAGGAAACGGTGTAGATACAGACATTCAATCAGGATTCTGATGATACACAGTTCTAATGAAATTAAAGAAAAAAGCAAAAGCACTGATGCAAACTGCTAATCAAGACTTACTTGTGTGCTATTTGTCTGAGTGGACAGTTCAGAAAGAGGGGAAATTTGATGAAGACAAGGCGAATTTAATAATGCCGGAAGCTGACTTATATTAGCTATAAAAGTGTTGCTATTGCTTTCATGCCATAAGCATTCCAACCTGCCCATCACAAGTAGTTCAGATGAGCAACTAAATGAAGAAATATCCCAACTTGCAGGAGCAAGAGAAGTAAAAGTTTGAAGTGGAAGAGAAAGCATGCATAAAGTACTATTAAAATATAGAACAAAAATTACTGACAGTAACCAGAACATTATACATAAGAATTTGATAAAAAGGCAATATGAAATATTAATGTTTTTTTGTTTGTGGAAAACATTCTAGAAGGGATGCCACTTTCGGGTAAGACCCAAGGAGGCAGGGGTATCTTATTAAAATTTGAAGTTGACTGACTAAAATTTAATTCAATAGATGCAACTGCCCACATATAAATAGACAAAACCCCAAAGAAACAGAGAAGAAAAAGGAATAATGAAAGTTAAGGGGCTTCACCTGCCTTCAGCCATCATATAACAGGCCAGACCAGAGATAAAGACCATGTGACCACAGCATATCATACCAGCTGACCTGAATCACAAGTATTGGACCCCATTAAACTTCTCCAATGTGCATATGTTTATACTACATGAACTGTATAAAACAGTAGGACATCTAAACATGAAGGGAAAAACATCATCTCTAATTACAAAATCAAAAATGACACTGATGGTTACATGTAGTGGAAAAACAAAAGATGTAATAACTGAAAATATCTTCAAGTAGCGGGTGTTTATAGGCCATCTAGCTATTCTAAATGTTAATCAATAATCTACTTATGTGAGAAGGTGGCTGAGACATAGATGCACCTTATATTAAAAGCTATAACTGACTAGTAAATATTTTGTGTATTTGATTTTCTTTGCAAAATATCTTATATCATTCCCTTTTTTGTTTGAATTGAAAGCGTTACTTTTTTAAAATCCTGTCAAGATGTTTCCACATTTTGACTTAATCTTTTGGACATTAATACTTGGATAGATTTCCCCCCTGTTTTGCAGCCAAAAGAAAGGGACAGAAGGAAGAATATTTAAAAATAATTCTTTTAGTCTAGAGTATGGGCTTTTTAAATGAAAATATTTTGTTTACTTCCATTTCTATTTCATATTATTTTATTGTTCATGCATTTGGATTGAATGATAAAGTTAAACTATACTGTTTGGCAGTTTATGATGCTTATCAAAGCCTTTACAAATGATTTGATGACCTTTCCGTGTCATTTAGAGCAAGAAACAGTTCTCTGAAATTACTGGTACTGCTGCCACAAGCAATAACAGTTTAAAAATTGTATGGAAAAGCACTTGCAGTATCATTGCACATGATTGCAGAAGGAACTGAGAGAGTCTTTCAATGACCAGATTTGAAAGAATTTGAGTTGAAGACTAAGACAATATGTTTTTTAATGTTTTTCCATGATGTTTTTTTACAATGAGATATATTACAAGTATCATTTAAATCAGACTGTTAAGTCTGGTAAATGTTAGGAAAAACTCCAAGATTTATCACCTGCAAGAGGAAGCACAATAACAAAAATATAGAACACGGAAACAGTAACACAAGTGACACAGAGATTTACGTGGAAACCTGCAATGTGCAGGAAAAACCACGGGGCAATGGCAACTTCTCTTTCTTATTAATTTCAGCAAAATTTACATTCACGTCCTTTGACGTTTTCAACAACTCATACGCTCTAACATTATGCAAGGGATCACATCCCTTTTATAGAGCAGAAGGAAGACTCCAAAACTGTTCGTTTCATCTTCCAACGGAAGCCTCCAAAACCTGTTCGTTTCAGCTCCCAAAGACTGTTCGTCTTCCGCTCCCAAGACTGTTCGTCTTCCGCGTACTGACGTCTACCTAGACGTCCACTGCTTTGGCGTCTTCTTGGCATGACGTCTGGCCTAGACGTCTGCCAACCCAGACGTCTGGCCTAGACGTCTGGCAGACCAGACGTCTGGCAGCCTAGACGTCTGGCCTAGACATCTAGCAGGTCAGACGTCTAGCTGACCTGTATACTGCCTTCATACCTAACATTCTCCCACTTGAAGTCAGTATTCGGGAATTCTTCTGCCAAAAGATTTCATCCAGTGCCAATTGCCCAATGCTGCCCTTGTTACTTTTTCAGCAAGCCCAGAGAAGTTCTGCACCATTCAAACTTCTCTACCTTGATCGGCTTTGTAAGCATATCTGCAGGATTCACTTCAGTGTCGATTTTCTGCAACAGGATCCTACCTTCTTCCACCACATTTTTGATAAAGTGGTACTTGACATCAATGTGTTTCATGCGATCATGGAATGTTGGATTCTTCACTAATTGAATAGCACTCTGGCTATCACAATGCAGCGTAATTTTCTCCTGCATTACCTTGAAGTCACCCAACAATCGCTCTAGCCAAATTGCCTCTTTGTTGGCATGAGTTGCTGCAATGTATTCTGCTTCAGTGGTTGATAAAGCCACAACAGATTGCAACTTAGAAGCCCAACTCACCGCTCCTCCAGCAAGGGTGAAGGTATATCCTGTAGTGGATTTTCTCCCATCTCTATCTCCACCATAATCAGAATCCACAAAACCTGTAACTTGCAAATCTGTCGATCCAAAGTAAATGGCAACATCTGAAGTGGCTCTTAAATATCTGAATATCCACTTCACCGCATTCCAATGCTCCTTACCAGGATTTGCCATGTACCGGCTGACTACTCCCATTGCTTGGGCAATATCCGGTCTGGTGCTCACCATGGCATACATGAGGCTTCCTACTGCTGATGAATACGGTACACGAGACATGCTTGTCTTCTCTGCTTCCGTTCTAGGACACTGGTTGGAAGACAACTTTAAGTGTGGAAGAAGTGGGGTACTAACTGGTTTAGCATTCTGCATATTGAAGCGCTGCAGAATCTTTTCCACATATGACTTTTGACTTAACCAGATCTTTCTTCCTTTTCTGTCCCTGTGTATCTTCATCCCTAAAATTTGGTTTGCTGCTCCTAAATCCTTCATTTCAAATGTCCTAGCCAACCGAGCCTTAAGATCAATGATTTTCTTCATGTTGGGGCCTGCAACCAACATATCATCAACATACAACAACAAAATAATAAAACTGCCATCGTCAAACCTCTTGTAGTATGCACAATGGTCAGCTTCACTCCTGCTGAAACCTTGGCTCTTCATGAAGGTGTCAAATTTCCTGTACCACATCCTTGGCGCCTGTTTCAACCCGTACAGTGATTTCTTCAGTCTGCAAACCAAATGCTCTTTGCCTCTTTCTTCATAGCCCTCAAGCTGATCCATATATATCTCTTCCTCGAGATCACCATGCAAGAAAGCAGTCTTTACATCAAGCTGCTCCAGTTCCAAATCCTGTGCAGCTACAAGTGCAAGTAGAACTCTGATAGTAGTCATCTTCACAACTGGAGAGAAAATTTCATTAAAGTCAACACCTGACTTCTGCACATAGCCCTTTGCCACCAAGCGAGCTTTATAGCGTTCCAACAGCCCATTGTTGTTCTTCTTCACTTTGTACACCCACTTGTTTCCAACAGTCTTTCTTCCAGGTGGGAGATCCACAAGTTCCCAAGTTTTATTCTTTCGAAGTGCCTCGATTTCCTCCTCCATGGATTTCCTCCACTTTGCTGCATTCTCAGACTCTCTAGCTTCCTGAAATGAACTAGGTTCACCATCATCAGTTAACAAAGCAAAAGAGGACTGATACACATGAGAATACCTTTCCGGACACTTTTGTGGACGTGTAGATCTTCTAACCCAATGATCTGTCGGTTCTGGCTCTTGGTCTTGTGACCGTTGTGGCTGCTCTACTTCCTGTTCTACTTGTTGTTCTGCATGCTGATCAAAAACTTCAGCATGTTCATCTTCATAGTCATCTTCACTCAATTCTACTTCAATAGGTACAACATTAGGATTTTGTTGTACCTCCTTCCTTTGCATGGATTTTTCATCAACAATTACATCCCGGCTAATAATTACCTTGTGGGCAGTAGGATCCCACAGTCTATACCCCTTCACTATATCTCCATAGCCGAGAAAAACACATTTGCTTGACTTCGGGTCAAGCTTGGACCTTTTTTCTTTGGGTACATGGGCAAACGCATCACAGCCAAAAGTGCGCAAATGAGAGTAATCAACTGGCTTACAACACCAAACCTCCTCCAGAATCTGTCCATCCAATGCAACTGTAGGTGACCTGTTAATAAGATAAACAGTTGTATTAACAACCTCCGCCCAAAACTTTTTCTCCAACATGGTTGCGCTAAGCATGCTTCTTGCACGTTCCATGATTGTGCGATTCATCCGCTCAACCACACCATTTTGTTGTGGAGTGTATGGTACAGTCTTTGGTGTTTAATACCTTCCTGCATACAAAATTTATCAAATTCCTTGGAGCAATATTCACCCCCATTATCCGACTCGAGACACAAAATTGACTTGCCCAAACTCTTTTCTACCCGTGCTTTGAACTCCTTAAATTTCTGCAAAGCTTCCGACTTCTTCTTCAGAAAATAAACCCACACTCTCCTAGAATAATCATCTATAAAAGTCAGAAAATAGATGGCGCCATTCAAGGACTGAGTGGGGACAGGTCCAAATATATCCGAATGTATAAGTTGCAGAAAATCAGAACTCTTACCAGGACTTGCAGTAAACCGAACCCTCTTTTGTTTACCAAAAATACAATGCTCACATAAGTCTAAATTGCAAGACTTAATCCCAGAAAGCATACCTCTGTCATGCAGAATTTTCAGGCCTTTTTCACTCATATGGCCTAGGCGTTGATGCCATAGCATTACTGCATCCTGAACAGAAGTTGTTGCTGCTGCATGGTTTGTCACCGTATCACCGCATAAACGGTATAAGGTCCCATAAGATTCTCCCTTTGCTACTACAAGAGCTCCTCTGGTAATCTTGCAATAGTTGTTACGTAAAGTGACAGAATACCCTAGCTTATCCATCATTTTGATTGATAGCAAATTCTTCCTCAAATCGGGCACATGTCGCACATCACATAGCATCCTTTCTCTACCATCGTCCAACTTGATCCTTATATCCCCTCTTCCCACAATTTCTAAAGGATGATCATCACCCAAATAGACCTTTCCACCACAGTATGGCTGATATTTGTCAAACCAGTCTCTGTGGGGAGACATGTGGAAGGATGCACCTGAGTCCAAAACCCAGGTATATAAAACTGATCTGCTGTTACTGATACAGAAGGCTTCACATGTTGTCGTCTCTCCTGAATCTGCTGCACTGGCTTCAGCTGATGGCTGATTTTGCTTTTCACCATTCTTTAATTGCCAACAGTCCTTCTTGGAGTGTCCTGGCTTCCCACAATGCCAACACTTCCCTTTCTGCTTATGTCCTTTAGACTTAGATCTGGACTGCTTTCTACCTTGTTTACTCCCCTCGAACGATCGACCTCTCACAGATAGGGCTTCATTGGTTGAGGGTTCCAGAGACGTTTTTCGCCTCAACTCTTCTGCCAACAAAGCGGCTACCACATCATCAAAATTGAGAGTTCCTGATGATGAATTACTGATGGTCATCACCATATGATCCCAAGTGTCCGGGAGGGAACAAAGTAGGGTGATAGCTCTATCTTCATCCTCCATCTTCACATTAACTGAAACCAGTTTACTGATCAGAGTATTAAACTCATTCAAATGATCTACCACGGATGAACTTTCCTTCATCCTCAAGCTATAAAGCTGCTTTTTCAGAAAAACCTTGTTAGTTGTTGATTTTGTTTCATACAACTTTTCAAGCTTTTGCCAAAGGGCTTCCGCGGTCTTTTCTTCAACTACATTGAACAAGACGGAGTCCGCTAGGCAGAGACGGATTGTAGAAACCGCCTTCCTGTCAAGCGTTACCCACTCCTCATCTTTCATGCTGCTCGGTTTACTCGCGACCCCTTTCAAGGCTTGCGCTTGGTCATTCTGAACCAGCAAATCCTCCACCTTCATCTTCCATAGAGCGAAGTTCCTGCCATCAAATTTCTCAATCTCGAACTTGGTTACACCTTTTGTCATTGTTGCAGCTCCCACTCGCACAAAACCTTAGCTCTGATACCAGATGTTAGGAAAAACTCCAAGATTTATCACCTGCAAGAGGAAGCACAATAACAAAAATATAGAACACGGAAACAGTAACACAAGTGACACAGAGATTTACGTGGAAACCTGCAATGTGCAGGAAAAACCACGGGGCAATGGCAACTTCTCTTTCTTATTAATTTCAGCAAAATTTACATTCACGTCCTTTGACGTTTTCAACAACTCATACGCTCTAACATTATGCAAGGGATCACATCCCTTTTATAGAGCAGAAGGAAGACTCCAAACTGTTCGTTTCATCTTCCAACGGAAGCCTCCAAAACTTGTTCGTTTCAGCTCCCAAAGACTGTTCGTCTTCCGCTCCCAAGACTGTTCGTCTTCCGCGTACTGACGTCTACCTAGACGTCCACTGCTTTAGCGTTTACTTGGCATGACGTCTGGCCTAGACGTCTGCCAGACGTCACATCTAGCCTAGACGTCTGGCAACCCAAACGTCTGGCCTAGACGTCCGCCAAACCAAACGTCTGACAAACCAGACGTCTGCCAGACCAGACGTCTGGCAACCCAGACGTCTAGCTGACCTGTATACTGCCTTCATACCTAACAGTAAATACAGGTAAACTAGTTAATTAGAAATTTAATTTCTCCACTTCAAATTCTCTCTCATTCTCGAAATCAGATGGGGAGGATATAAGAAGTGGTTGGCAGATTATCTGGAAAATGATTTTGAAACGGAACAATATAGTCATTGACATATCCATCTAGTGAGGTAGATTTTCTAAATTCTCAGCCGTTTTGAAGACCACTCCTTGCTTTAAGGATGGACCCCCTTGCCAACATAGTTCAATAAATCCATGGATAAATACAGTTTAATTTCCTGTATTTTCTACAATTTCTTTTCACACTAAAATAATCATAATGTTAATCTCAAATATATTTGCATGTAACAACAGTAGTAGTTTTAAATTTATTTGCATAGGTTTTCTGCATGTCTGTCTTTGTATGTGGTGGACATGTTTCAATTTGGTCCAAGCATTAATACTTCACTGATGATAAGTAGATCTGCGAATTGCTATTTATTAGTAAAACTCAACACTTTTTAGTGTCGTTGCAAAAAAGGCATCACGCACTGTTCTGAACTGATTGTTTTCTTATTTCAGCAATGCTTTTGCTTGTTTTTCAAAAAATTGGAAGTAGTACAGAGCCCACCATTGTCATTCCAAGTTTCCAACACCTTGTGAGAATTATCTGCAAATCTGTTTGATAAAGCAGGATTACTTTTCCAGAAATTATTTTTGGTTTTAAAACAGTAATTTGATGTTGGGCTAAGGAAACTAAATCCTTTGAGTGTAACTCCTAGAGACTTAGGGACGACAGAGATAGGTTTTTAACTAGATGTTCAAGGGAAGAAAACATGGGCACAATAGAAGACCATAGTTCCTGACTGCTGGTAGACCAGCACAATTAGAAGGAAAACCCTGAATGGGAGTCTGTTAGCTGTTAAGAATCTTGCAGTCACCATTGTGATCTCAAAAGAAGATCTGAGAGGAAGCAGGAACAAAACTCAAAACTAATGCCTAAGGAGAGGCCTTGATGGGTTGAAGATGCTGATCCAGAAAAATCCTATTTTCCATAAATCTTCCCAAGGTAGCACCCCAGTGAAAAACATTTCACTTTATACTTCCCTAATTCCATGAGAAGTCTACAAAAGATCCAGTTACATTTTCATTTGAATGCAAAGTCAAGTGTAGGGCATATGACTACATTTCTGATAAACAGAAATTAAAAATGTTTCCTACCACCATGAAGGGACAAGCTCGCAATTGGTTTGCAGGTCTAGAAGGTAAATGCCACCTCAAGAACTGAAATAAAGACTAAACTTTCAGAGAAATATCCAGCCTACAAGGCCTATAGATAGGAAGAAGGAACTTGTAAGATTTGTCCAACAAGATGGAGAGGCTTTTGAAGATTATATCAATAGTTTCAAATTTGCTCAAAGTACATGCCCCACCCATGAACTTTTAAGAATGCCTTGAAGATTACTTTTCTAAGGAAACTCAAGACAAACATTTTAGACAATAGTTCTAAGAAACAAAAATAAAAGTGTTTGTAGAAATGACCAAACACTACATGTAATGAAATGAAATAATGTCAAATGTAGTCAAATGCAGTTTAATGCAGTCAAGATGAAATGTAGGGATTTCTGCGTACCAAAAATCACGTACTTTGCTAAGGTTGCTAAGGTTGCTAATTAAGTAGGAAGTTTTGGTAGTTGAGTAACGACATCTTGGAATTGGTTATGGCAACCACCAGGACAGTGCTTTAAATAGCCCCCTTATTTCATTTTGACAATCCATCCATGCTAGAGATATGCAATGCAAAGTGTAACAGCATAAGGCTGGGTTGATGAGTCTGAATGCAGTCATAGAACTGTGATCTTTGTATATTGTGCAATTCTGATAATGCAGACATATCCATCTTGTTCTCCAATTATGTCTTATGTGTGATGATGAACATTGTGGTAGACTGCTAGATATTGCACAAGTGTAGATCTTATGGCAGGTTGATAGGCTTAGACACAGGAGGGTTACAAGCACTGACTGGAGTGCAGCTCGGGTAAAGTCGCCGACATGCCGACACCGTCAAGAAGTATCGTTGCCGTCAAAATGTGTTGTCGTCGACATCTGAAGTTGTCATGCCATTAGGGTGTCGTCATGTTGTCATGAAGTACACCG
The DNA here is from genome assembly GCA_028583015.1 of Wollemia nobilis. Classification (NCBI taxonomy): domain Eukaryota; kingdom Viridiplantae; phylum Streptophyta; class Pinopsida; order Araucariales; family Araucariaceae; genus Wollemia; species Wollemia nobilis. The sequence goes on from JAQPPZ010017221.1 coordinate 1,282,437, forward strand.
TCTAGCAACTACCATCATGTCAAAGTGCCATTAGTAACAAGCCATCACACTGGGTGTCGTCAAACCTTTATCGTCTAATCTATGTTGCCATCATGAACAGGATGTTGTCTAAGGCCAAGTCTTCTCCTAAACACTACCACCCCTTAGTCCAATAATTGTCATTCCCTCATCCCTAGGAATTCTCATTGTTGTGCTACATTTGGTGTCGTTGCCTAAACAAGTACGGGTCGATAGGAAGTAGCAAGTGTGACAAACGAGGAGGTGAATGATAGATTCAAGGTTGCAAGGACGACAAAGAAGGAATCAAGTACGAACTTTGGAGCAACCTGTGAGGAGAAGTGCAAGACTGGCTAACCAAGGAGTGCAACTTGGAGAAGAGATTACACAACCAAAGGTGGAAAGAGTGTGGAACCCTTTAGAAGACGAGAGTACGAGGGATGAAAGCGAAAGTTGGCAAACGTTGTTGCTAACAACGGAGAATGAAGTGCAAGAGGAGCAACACCAAATAGTCGAGGAGAACGTTCACGTAATTGAAGACGCTAACATAAGAAGTGCGCAAAGAAACAAAGGGTGGATGGTAACACCTGAGCCAGCGGAGAGGAGTTTGCCAATGGGTGTGGAGGATGGGAGTCAGGCACCAGAGCAACCATGCGTGGGCACTTGGGAAGGTAGACCACAGCCACATAACATTTACTTATGAAGGTGGTCGTGAAGCATAGACACACGAGAACTGGGATGAAGACTATTTGGAGGAGAAGCACGAGATCGAGAGCAACAAGTCAAGCCACCAACGGTAGAAAGAGAGTGGGGTAAGATCCCACAAGAACCATCGTCAAGCAACGAGGAGGAAAAGAAGAAATGCCCACCCTTTACTGGAGAGGAAAAGAAGATCCAGCAAGACATATCGGTACTTGCACCACCATCTAGAGAGCAAATGGGGTGACGCAACTAGATGAATGGTTGCAATTGTTTCCTGCTACGTTATGAGGAATTGCAATTGATTGGTATCTGAAAAGAGAAAGTACACAAGCCTTTCGACAATGGAATACTATGGCAAAAGAATTTATAAACGAATTCCAACCATTGAGAGACGATATTGAGATTATAACAGAAATATATGCCACAAAACAAAAGCAAGACGAAGATGTCAAGACCTATAATAGAAGACTAAAGCAGTTAACTGATAAAATGCAGATGCCACCCGTTGATGGGTTGGTAAAAAGATGGTTTATCGATGGGTTATTGCATAAATATAGGAAGAAAATGAAGGTCGTGCCATCCTCGACATATGCAGAAGCATTAGAAAAGGCAAATAATTTTGAAAGCAAAGCAAAACAAACAGTAGCCGAAAATGTGGGACATCCTAGGAGTGAGGACTCGGATAGCGACTCCAATAACAAGGTACGGAGTGCTATCCATTCCTTTAGGAAGGAGTTCGATAAAATGATGAAGTGAAAGGCGAAGTGAAAAAGGATCGAAAGGATATTTGGTGCTCAGATTGTAAGTCAGGGATGAAAGGACATTGGGCCAAACCATATGTCAACTGTCCTAAAAATGCATATTGCAACATATGTGACGTAGCAAGACATCCAGTTACGGATTGTCCATTCAACTTAAGGGGAGCAAGGCACTAGGCCATGACAGTACAAGAAGAGGAAAAAACGAATACCCCAAGAAATGGACAAGGAGCAACAAGTGGCGGCTATAGGAATAATCGTCGTGGTGGCAGGCAATATCAAGGTAATCGACAAGGAGGGCAAAGTCGATTACAATATGACTCGGATGGGAGACCGATCATCCAATGCCAAAATTGCCAAGAATGGGGGCATTTCGCGAAGAATTGTCCCAAACCACAGACTGGAGGAACAAATGGGAATAATATCACCCACATGTGTAGATGGTGTGGACCAAGCAACCACAAGGAGGTAAATTGCCCAAATAAAGCAAGTACCAGTGGGACACAGAATGTCAATTTGATTGACATTGGTGAAGTGATTGACCATCAAGAAAATGAGAAACAAGTGCTAGCGGTAACAAGAGCTCAAGCTAGGAAGGTTGAGCAATACCCAAACCCTGCCAAGGAGAAGAAGCGATGGCAGGAAGCCCATGACATGGTGAAGGAAGAGCTCGAGAAAGCAAAGCAAGGAAGATTGCTCCAGGAGAAACCCCTGAAAATATCCCGAGGTGATATTAAGCAGGCAATCATCAATAGAACGGTTGGTAGCACAAGTACTGAGCACAACAATCGAAGTGAAAATGTCTAATTTACTTGGTGCACTACCAGAGTTATATGCCACAGTAGGAGAAATGGTGAAGACCAAGAAAGTAGAAGAATCACGAGAGGTTGCCACCATAAAGCAAGAACAATTCATTGACCCTATGATATTGATGATTGAAGCAAGGAAGAAGCCAACTTTGGTTCACATGGAGATATTGGATCATAAGCTGACTCAGGTAATCGTAGATGGAGGATCGAGCATAAATGTCATGCCTGAAAAGACGTGGAAGGACATTGGGGCACCATCTTTACGGTCCCCAAATTTTCAGTTGTATGGAGCAGATCAGTACGGGATAGAAACAAAAGGTGTACTGACAAACCAAAAAGTAAGAATAGCAGATCAAGACTTTATCTTGGATTTCGAGGTGATAATCGCAATGCAAAAACCTACTTATGATGCATTGTTGGGACGTGGATGGTTGCGGATGGCAAAAGTGAACCATAATTGGGAGAAGGCATGTCTTCAGACGAATCAAGAAGCTCGTCATCAAACGATGAAATAGGATACGAGCCTGATGAAGGAGTGTTGCAACTTGAGGATTGCACGGAAGATGAACAAGATGACGATAAAGGACTTCTCCATTGGCAAATGGAAGATTATGAAGTGTTCACACCACAATGTTTTTGCATCCACGCAGAAGAGGAAAACCAAGATGAAGAAAAGAAGAAAGAGTCGGAAGTTGGCCAAAGTAGTCGAAGAAGATTTGCGATAAAGAAGGACCAGGAAAGCAAGAAGTGGACATTCCCAAAAACTTCGCAGAGTACACAATAGGCGATGCGGTTATTGAAGATAAACCAGCCCACCCGATTGATGTACTCAAAGCAATAGAAGAGCCAGATACAATAAAGTATGAAGGACCAAGGATGGTGCAAATGAACCTTGGCAAAGATGGGGAAGCAAAGATGATACAATGTGGAGATGATTGGGATCCTATACTAAAAGCAACAACTTTCAAAATTTTCATGAAGTACAAGGACATGTTTGCATGGACTTATAAAGATTTGAAGGGAATACCACCAGAATTGTGCGTACATCGAATACCTTTGATTGAAGGTGCGCAGCCAATGAGGAGATGACCATATAGAATGAACCCAAAATATGCAACTCTGGTGAATGCCGAAATTGAGAAAATGCTGGAAGCAGGCATTATTTTCAAAGTTACGACGAGTGAATGGGTGTCACCGATAGTGATCACCTTGAAGAAAGAAGCAAACAAAATCCGGATTTGTGTAGATTTCTGGAGTCTGAACGTCGTAACTATAAAAGATCCCTTCCCAATCCCATTCACAGACTCCATATTGGAAGAGGTAGCTAGGACACGAGATCTATTCATTTTTGGATGGATTCTCGGGTTATAATCAGATCAGCATTGCTGAGGAGGATAAGTTGAAGACTACTTTTGTAGTAGAGAATGGCATATATGCATATAATCGGATGCCATTTGGGTTATGCAATGCACCCGCTACCTTCCAAAGAATCATTTTGTATATCTTTGATCAAATGTCCACGGGAAACTTCAAAGCTTTCCTCGATGATTGGTCTTTGTATGGCAAAACAACCGAACATTTACAAGCATTAGAAGAATGTATGGGCTTGTGCCGGAATGCCCAAATAGCACTAAACCCTAGAAAATGTGTATTGATGGTACCTTACGACAAGTTGTTGGGGCATATTGTCTATAAGGAAGGATTGAAGCCTGATCCGGATAAGATACGTGTCGTATTGTTGATGGAGGAACCATACGACGTAAGTTCCATGAAGACCTTCTTAGGAACAGTGGGATACTATAGAAGGTTTATAAGGAACTATGCACAGATCGCTTATCCGCTAGATGCCCTCACATGCAAGAGTGTTCCTTTCAAATGGATGGAGGAACACCAGAAGGCCTTTGAAGGATTGAAGGCGAATTTGGTAAGCACGCCCATTTTGGTATTTCCAAATTGGGAGAAGGAATTTCACGTCCACGTTGACGCATCAAATTTTGCTATTGGATGCGCCTTGGCCCAAGAGGGGCAGTTTGGGCTAGACCAACCCATTTATTTTGCAAGTCGGTTGTTGTCAAGGGCGGAGAAAAACTACAACACTACAGAACGAGAAGCCTTGGGGATGGTATATGCAGTACAAAATTTCCGACACTATCTGCTAGCCAACCCATTCGCTTTCTATGTAGACCATCAGGCATTGTTGTATCTAATCAACAAACCGACAATATATGGGCGAGTGAGCAAGTGGCTCATCACATTGCAAGAATTTGTGTTTCAAGTGGTAGTGAGACCAGGGAAGAAACACGTAATAGCAGATCCACTTGTCAAGGATTCACTCGAGAGAACCTGCACAAGGAGGAATACCAGATGAATTCCTAGATGCACAATTATTCATGATAAGTGCAGTACCAACTTGGTATAAACAAATAGGGGAATATTTGTCGACAGGAGAGCTACCAAAGGAGATGTTGACAGCTGAAAAACATAAGATCATTGCAAAAGCGGCACCATTTTCACTGATTGCAGGCTTGTATAAATTGGGATCTGACCAAATCCTGAGAAGATGTGTTATGGAGGAGGAAGTACAAGCAACATTGAAAGAAGCACATGAAGGATTAGCCAAAGGACATATGGGACCAGATGCAACAACAAGAAAAGTGTTGTTAGCAGGATTATGGTGGCCTACCCTTTATCATGATGCCAAAGAGTATGTTAAGGCATGTGATACATGCCAAAGAATGGGAAAGCCATTAAGGAGAGACTTCATGCCATTACACCCTTCTCAACCACAGGAGCTTTTTGAAAGATGGGGTTTGGACTTTGTGGGACCATTCAGAACAAGCAAGAAGAAGAGGTGCCGATACATTGTGGTAGCTACCGAATACCTGACAAAATGGGTGGAAGCGAGGGCTCTACCAAATAACTCCGCAAGGAGCACTACCCGTTTCTTGTATGAACAAGTTATTACAAGGTTTGGGATCCCCCTACAATTGACAAGTGATAGGGGAGGACATTTTGTCAATGAGATTATTCAGAACTTGACCACCGAATTCAAGATCTTTCATTCCTTGTCTAGCCTGTACTATCCCAAAGCTAACGGACAAGCTGAGGCAACGAATAAGGTCCTGGTCTCTATAATGTACAAAACATGGTGTGGAAGGAGCCGATTGGGAAGAAAGATTGCCAACAGTCCTATGGGCGTACAAGACAACCTTCAAGCCGACAACGAACCACACACCCTTCCAATTAATGTACGGACAAGAGGTTGTAGTGTCGGTTGAATTCCTGGTACCTAGTCTGAGGGTAGCAGTGGAGAATCGTCTGAGCGACGAAGAGAGCCTAGCGGAGAGGCTCACGACACTAGTACAACTGGAAGAAAAGAGGGTTATGGCACAATGGGCAACAAAGATTGCCCAACGTCGAAGGAAGCTATGGCACAATAAGCACCTACGAAAGTTGAACTTGAAGACAGGTGACTTAGTGCTTAAGTTTAATGGCAAAAGAGAAATCAAGCTAGGTAAGTTGAAGACCTTATGGCTTGGGCCCTTCCAAGTAGAAGAAGTGATGAACAATGGGGTTGTTCGACTTAAGAAATTGGATGGGACAGTTTGCCCCGAGACAGTGAATGGTTCTAAGTTGAAGGTGTATAAGGCAAAGGCACACGTAAATGTGATCAACTTAGAATCATCGCAAGGAGAAACTTCGAGAGATCAACGGAAGCACCACAACAAGGGATACAATTCTATGAACAAGGAGAACCTAGTGGAACCACCAATCCAAATGCAACTCGCGAAGATGAGCAAATGAATTTAGAATGGTTATTCGGGACAAGAAGAGAACCTGTGATTGAACAAAGGGAGTTGGAACCTAGACCAACAAAACGAAGAAGGTTGCAAGTCCATGTAAGATTCCCGAATAACGAGGAAGAAATGAGACTCCGAACTCTAACCAATGTAGCATTGCAAGAAAGAGAGTCAGGCGCAAGGGAATCGGAGGATGAAACTCATAATATAGAAAATGGAGATGAGCCGTGCCAACCAACAGAATCTAGAGTTCTGCAACAAATGATCAGAGAAACGCAACAATTACAAGAGTATGAAACTTTGAGAATGTATAATACAAGATTGAGAGAGCAAGTGGTTCAAGAATTGGAAGAAACAATGCAACAAATGAATGAAAGGGAAGAACTAAGACGAGCAGAGATAGATGAACTTGAACAAGGGATAGAAAGGCAAACAAAGGAGTTAGGGAGAAATGCCAATGGCAACGAAGGATCACCTTTAGAAAGTAGCCTTTTCTCCTTAAGCTCAAGTAGCTCGTCTTCAGACACATTAAGAATTCGATTGAACAATAGTAGTACTACTAGTTCAAGTTCCCCATTGACAAGAAGATCAAGAAGGAATAGAAACCTGGCTCCACCAAATCCTCGAAGACAAGGACAAGAGGAAACGCTTGAACAACAAGAGAGGATTGAGGAAAGACCACGACAAGACCAAGAAGAACTTGCTGATCCAGCAAAATATCGGCTAAGCAGAGAACAAATTGCTGAAATATTATGGAGAGATATTAGGGAAGTACCGACACAACCAAGAAATGGAGGAGGTTGGATTGAAGATTCAAGCAGTGATGAAAATCTTCCTAATCAAAGAGACCCTAATACTCCATATCCAAGTCCCAATCCTCTGAGAAGGAGACAAAGGGACAAAAATCGAAGCCAAAAAGCAGGTGTAAGATTCCTTGAAATGGTTCGAGAGGATGCAAATAATGAACCAATAATCCCTCAAGAGGAGGAAGAAAGAACGGGGAATAGCTCAAGTAGCAATAATGATCCAGTAAGAGGACAACAGGGTCGGCCTGAGGTACAAGAGTACCGAATTGCAACTAGAGAATTGAGAAGGCAGAGAAGAGAAGTGAGAAGGCTACAAAGACGAGTGCAAGAAACATCTAGATGGCCTATGCACACAACAAGAGAAGGAAATGACTCAAGCACTGACTCTGATTTCTCAATTCAATATAGGGGAGCATTGGCAGATTGTGAACCACAAAGACAGTTTGAGGAAGCAAGATGGCAGAGACGATTGTTGCGAGCAGATCGAAGGTTGAGGACCTTAAGGCAACTATCGCCAAGAACTCAAAACAAAGAAGGACAAGCAACAAGAGCAAAACTACTTGAGAGAGAGCGGAGTGGAGGTAACTTGGGCAATCCGAGAGGATCGACAGGTCTTCTTGGTAACCCAAGTATACCTGGCCAAGGGAGGAGTTCGGTTGATCTCCCTCCCAGTGGCTCGAGGGGAAGAAATTCCCTTCCTGCTACCTGTAGGTCGACTAATCGACAAAATAGGCCGCAAGGACTATTCGCAAATCCAATACAAAACAACCAACATCCACGAGATCACAAAGATGGCCCATCAAGACCACCTCATGGGACCCATGGAATCCAAAGAGGTCGCCTTGAGTGGATGAGGAACCAAACGAATCCCACACAGCTAGGCGTAGGAGATCTTGACACAATTGGAGGAGTAATCAGAAGTGTGGATGTTCAGATTGGACCAACTGAGTTTTTGGCAAAGCGCAACATATAGATCCAATAGCATCACCAGTAGTGAAAGAAGAATTCCATTTTCAGAAAACATCGGTCACAGAGGAGCTGCAAGCTCAAAAGATGGCCATATCTGTTGAAGTGCCTGAAGAGAAAAACACAACTGCACGAGAAGAAACAAAGGTAGTGGAAGAAGAGAAAGTGGTGGAAGAAGTAAAAGCGGTGGACAAAGAAAAGGTTGTAGAAGAGGAGAGAGTTAGGAACCAAGCAGAATCCAATTGAATTGGAAGAAGGGCAGGAGTCAGAACAACACAACCAACTGGAGCAGCAGAAGATAGACCCACAAGAGGGTGAAAGCTTTTGTAAGACACGGTTAGTTCAAGGAGAAAGCAGTCATAGACTGATTGAAGAAGCCAAGCAAACAATTGTTGATGGAAAAGTGGCTAAGAGACAAATTGATCTCTTAGGAAAAGGGAAGGAGCACATACTAGCCGAAGAAATCGAACAAGAGGAGAGAGAAGATGGCTTAAGTGAGCATGTGCTAATAGAGGTACCAAATTTTCAGCTACCACCAAAATTTGGGGCATGCATTAATGAGCAAGTTGTTACTTGTTTTACTAAGTTGACCCAAGTAATGGATAGAATAAAGTTGGAATTTGAGGTAGGCTGTATAGGACAATGGAAACAGTGGCAATTAATGGCGGAAGAACTCAAAAAGTTGGTGAAATGGGCTTGGAAAGGACAATGGAGGACTGAAATTTCCAGCATCTATCAAGAGCAACCATGGGAGCTGCCGATGGGAAGCATCAAAACCATGGAAGGAGTGAAAAAGCTGCCAGAAGGAGTGCCAACACTGTACTTGGAGGCAACCTGTATACATGTAAATGGCCATGGAAATCACAATTTATCAACTCCAGCTAGTCAGGAGATGGTGCAACAAGTGGAGCTAGTACCTGAATTATTCACAATGTATGCTCAAATGAATTTTTTGGCACATTTGGTGCAATGGCTAGCTGAGGGGATAAAGAAGTTGCATATTGTGAAACAGAATCTCACAAAAGAACTGACAAAGTTCTGAAGCGAAATATCGGATAACAGAACAACAGATAGAAGAAAATATAGCTCTGATGGAAGAACAACTTCAAAGGATGAGGGCAGTTCAAAGTGAACTACACCGAATAAACGAGCAACTAAAAGATTGAGACAACATTATTGTGAATATGGAGGAAGAGTTGAGACAACTAAAATCTGCAAACACACTTCAACAACAGTAAGAGGAATTACAAAAATAGTTGGATCAGAAAAACCAGCAAGAAGAAACTTTGTTGAAGGAGCTAGCACAGAAGACTCAACGAGAAGCAGCGTTGCTAAAAGAGTTGGAGCAGAAAAATCAGCGAGAAGAGGGACCGCTGAAAGAATTAGAGCAAAAGAACCAACATATCTCAACACTAATGCAATGTACTACACATGAGGCTTTTGCAAAAAGGGAGGAGGAGATCTTGACACAATTGGCAGTGATGGAAGAAAAAGCCAATCATTATGGCATAGAATGGGCCAAATACTACAATTATGCCAAGAGACTCAAGGACGAGAGAGAAGCCTTAAAGCTACAAGTCGCTGATTTGACAGGAATGCATGCTCCAGCACAAAAAACAACCGAGACCCTAACGAAACAGCAAAGAAAGTCACCAAGGACAGCGACCAATGTAAAGGGGTGGACAGATGTAGACAATAGTTCTAAGAAACAGAAATGAAAGTGTTTGTAGAAATGACCAAACACTACGTGTAACAAAACGATATAATGTCAAATGCAGTTTAATGCAGTCAAGATGAAATGTAGGGAAATATGTTTAAATGAAATGCAAATGCAGCTGTCATTGTAAAACCTTAATAAATCACGTAATTTGCTAAGGTTGCTAATTAAGTAGGAAGTTTTGGTAGTTGAGTAACAACATCCTGGAATTGGTTATGGCAACCACCAGGACAATGCTTTAAATAGCCCCCTTATTTCATTTGGATCATCCATGCAGTGCAAAGTGTAACAACGTAAGGTTGGGTTGATGAGTCCGAATGAAGTCATGGGACTGTGATCGTTGTATATTGTGCAATTCTGATAATGCAAACATATCCGTCATGTTCTCCAATTATGTCTCATGTGTGATGATGAATGTTGTGATAGACTGTTACATGTTGTGCAAGTGTTGATGTTATTGCAAGTTGACAGGCTTAGATGGAAGAGGGTTACAGGTGCCGACTAGAGTGCAACCTGGGTATAGTCACCAACATGCCGACACCGTCAAGCAGTGTTGACACCATCAGGAAGTGTCGATGCCATCAGGGAGTGTCCGTCACCACCAAAACGTGTCGTCACCACCAACACGTGTCGTCGCCAACATCTGAAGTTTTCATGTCGTCTAGCAGCTGCCACCATGTCGAAGTGTCATAAGTAACGAGCCGTCACATTGGGTGTCATCAAACCTTTGTCGTCTAAGTTGTGTTGTCATCATGGACAAGATGTCATCTAAGGCCAAGTCTTCTCCTAAACACTACCACCCCTTGGTCCAATAATTGGCATTCCCTCATCCTTGGAAATTCTCATTGTTGTGCTAAAAACTTGACAAGGCATCGGATATCATGGAAAGTGGAGATGCAAGCCAATTAAGATTTGTTGAGTAAATATGTATAAGGTATTCAAGATCCTTGAGGAGATGAGGTAAAATCTTTAGATACATAAATCACTATCTATCACAAGAGTTCTCTTCATTGGGTACATGATTGGATACTCTACAGTTGAAGGCTAACCAAACCAAGAAGAAGAAGATGCTTCTTGTTTTCTATCCAACATGCAAACAGAAACATACTGCCAATAAGTGGAAAGCATGGAAGGTAAAAGTTTATAAGATCAAATATTGCTATTCAAGTGGTGATGGTCCTTTGCAAGGCCAAGTGCAAGCAGTTACTTAAGAGATAAGCTTGCATGTCAGTAGTTGTATTTATGGACCAAGGAGCATGACGCCTCAACAGCACTCTCAACAACAGGTAGTAACGTTTCCACAATATATGAATCATGGCTAATTTTGCACTCCAAGTGGAATGACTAATGTCAAATATTAACCTCCCACTATGTAGGAGAGCCCTAATCCTCATGGATCTTTTGTGAAAGGTACTTATAAGTGCCAATGAATCAACAATAATCTTATATTCCATACCAGCACAACTGTTTGCGACTCCTGCAAGTAGACCATAAACTACTACATATGCCAGTGAGCTTGTTTATTACATACTTGTTGCTTTTCTGTACCCTGATCAACTTTTACCATATGATGATTGTGCAAAGGTAAACTTTAGCAGATGAAAAGTTTTATGCAATACTCTTCTCTCCATCTAAACTTTGGTACGAATCTTTAACTGACAAAAAAGCATAGAGAGGCCAACTCAAGAATCTTCAATTAGAATACAGGAGTCTAATAAAAAGCAGTCCTCATTTCCGCAAAGGCTTGCTGAAGGCCAAACTCCTACTAAATCTGATTTTAACTTCAATGATGAACCCATTCCCTTGGGTTAAGGTTCCGCTTTTGCAAGCAATACAAGAAAGCCCTATAAGTGGGAGGAAGCCTACAGACCCATAAACAATTCAAGTTGTGGGGAAGTTGTCAAGTGCGATCATCAAGTGCATGGCACAGCCTTACCCTTGTATTGGAGGGGGATGCAAGGAAAATTAAATCTAATTGTAGGAACCATAAATCATTTTACATAACACTTTAGGAGAAAACAGAACTGTATATTAAAAACTCTTTAATTTAATTAAAACAAATAATCTAAAAAAGTAAAACCAAAAAGAAATTGAGTTGTTGTTTTGGTTGATTCAACATAAGTTACTTTTACATACTAACAGAATAAGTTTGCAGTATTAACAAGTCAAGAATTATAATTATTCCATCCAAAACTTTAAGAAACAAATACAAACACATTAACAAACAAGAGATAAACCATTAAGCATTAGGCCTCACCAGTGCCTATTGAAGTTTAGCTTTATAAGCATAGACCCAGTCGAGTCTTGGATCTTCATAAGAAAAATATTGCTGCATTTACCATGAACACGACTTAGGAAAGTAACCACTCCATATAAGGAAAATTTTGACATCTTATTCCGGAGGTCCACCACAAATAACTGTTCATTTCAAACACAAGAAAAATGTTATCAACCATTACAACCTTTAAACCAAAACATAAAAGGACAAAACTAATTGTATGCCATCATATACAAAATGTTTGCCATAAAAAAGGGTGGCATTCATTAATATATTTTTCTCTCACCTTGAATATGTGGTTATCTAGAAAAACCATTATGCTTATAAAAAATTTAAAATTAAGAAGGAAAAAAAGAAACAATCATTTCTGTGATAAGATCAAATATATGAGGAATTTGACACACAAATGTAATTTATCATAAAAAGTAGCTAAATGCTACACCATTAAGAATTTACTATGTAAAAAAGCAATGCTATGAACTAGATCAAACTATACTTGCTTTTGATTTTTTTTCCCTTGCTTGCAAAACTCTTTCTAAATCTCCTTAAAAAGGAACCTTGAAATTCAAAAGTTATTGGTATGACATTCTAATTAACACAACAAGCATAGTTATACAACAAATTGCCATCTCGTCGCTCAACATCCTGATCACCATTCTTACAATAGATATTAAACAGCTTCAAGTCCTTTTGTCTATTACTTCCCTGTGGCTTGGTTAATGATAACATTTGTTATGGATTATTTGTAGGTCTCGTTCTTTTAAATATATTGATATAAATGTAGATAAATAAGCCCCTATGTGGGTCAAAACATATTATCATCCATCTAACAAACCATCAGTAACAAAAAAGATTACAGCTGGACTTCAAAGATTCTAACTAAAGAACCCAAATCTTTGAACTCCTAATCAATAGACCTCTTCACTAACGTCGTTGACACATTACCACATATATAACACAAGAATCACATACAAAAAATAAAATTTTAAAAAGAAAAAAAATCCAATAGTTGTGAACATAACTGTAGTGCCTTGAGACTACCTTGGAATTCACAGTTTTGGAAGGGTACAAAACAATGAAATCAAGCAGTCGATGCTTACCAAAACCCTCAAATTTTGACTAAGTACAACTCAGGTGCCGATTTGCTCAACAAGTGTATTGTTTTAGAAGTGAACCGCTTGCAAAGTGGGCCAATTAGCTCATGGGAGCAAAGCGCTCAGGCTCAGATAGCGATTCGCTAGCAAAGTTAAGCAATTCGCTCACTTCTTGGAGCGAATCGCCGTCAGCCTGCATAGGGGTAAAATGAAGGCATGTATCCTAAGGAGAATCTTTTGAGGGCAACATTTTGGCACTTAGTGGCACATTAACTTATTTTGGAAGCTTATTAAAGGTATATTTAGAGGCATGCAACATTTGGAAATGCATCATTTTGCTAAAGATGCCCCCAATTTACTTTTACTAGGAGTAAGAATTTCTCATCCCAAATAACTCAGGGGTAAACTCCTACTATAAAGAGGAGCCATGGGCTCCATTGTATACATCTTTTGACCCTAATAATTTAGAGCTACACTCTATGAAACCCACATTGTACCTTGTATCTCATGAAATTGGTGAGATATTGGCAAGTCGTTTGCATTCCATCAATGGCACTACCCTCCTAGATTGTGAAGTGGGTGATGATTGAGACATAGCCCTTTAACCCATCTTGTAATTTGTTTAGCAATTTCATACTTGATAAATGAGAAAACATTGATGTTTTTTGGATTCTCATGTGTTGATCAATCACACACTTCCTTGCTACAGTTACGGCCGTATTTCATTTAAATCCCTCACACCTTTAAACTTCAAAATTTAATTTTCATGTATTTTAATTTTTGCACTTTATTTTCATGCAAGTAGTGTAGGTTAGCGTAGGATTTAGCAAGGACAGTGGGGAAGTGGTCTTGATTTGAAGGTTGGAGGTAGCCACTGGCCCTTCCTTCCAACTTTATTGAAACTAGAATTGGGGTGCTTAAGAAGTTGACAATCCCCCGATTCAACAATAACTAATGATCAGTATTAAAGGGTATCTTCCCATCAGGCTAAGGAATCATATTCTTATTCTTTTAAAAAGTAAATAAATTTTTTAAAAAGCTTCTCAAATTCTTTATACGAAACACTAGAATAGATAGCACCAAGAGTGTAAGCAATCTAAACAAAGTCTTCAACCCATACTCTCATCATTACAAACAGAGGCAACAACAACATCAAAAGCCTAGAACAAAGGTGGCAATTCTACACTGATTTTTACTTCAACCTCAATATCCTAATTGTGCTTTCCAAAAGACAGTCTACCTTAGTCTACCATGGTTATGAAAATCCCGATCCAATTCGATTCTTTCTGATTTGGCAGGGGGTTGATTCAAATCGCATCGAAATCCCAATTTTTGAAAAAATTTGTGATTTTGCCAATTTTTGTCCAAAAAATTGTGATAGGCATGAAAAAAAATTAATGAAAATTGCATTTTCTTCGGGTTTTTTGCCGATTTTTCCCCTTTTTTGCCAATTCCAACTCGATTCCAATTTTGTCAACTATTCTTTTTACCAACTAATCAAAATCCACAGAAAACGTAGGAACAACAACAAACTCATTCATAGCAACCAATGTTGCATGATTCAAATCCATGTTCAAATTTGATGGGAATAAAATTCATTTTTATTAAAATGCCATTAAAAAAATAGAATGTAAAATTTGCCATTAAGTTCAAGTAATAAAAACAGGTAGTGCAACCGAGAGCGAGTGGAGCCGGAAGTGAGTGCGAGTGCGAGCGCAAGCCAAGAGTGAGTGTAGCCGAAAGTGAGTGCAAGCGTGAGCCAGGAGTGAGTGTAGCCAAAAGTGAGTGCGAGCACGAGCCATGAGTGAGGAGGAAGTTTGAGCAAGAAGTAGAAAGCAAAGTGCAATCCAATTGAAGAAAATCCAATGCGATCCGAGAGGAAGTGCGAGATAAGAGGTAGTTTGGAATATGACAAGCGCACTTTTGATTGAAAAAATGGATGGTCTGCAAGTCGAGCCCGAAGAAGGTCAGGCGGGAAACTCCGAGGAAGGTGCTATAAATGGTGCGCAGGTCCCAAGAAACCTGTAGAACAGTTTATTTGACCTAAGGGCCTAATCATGGTTAAATGTGGTGAAAGGAAAGCTCAAAGGAGTGGAAAAGCGATTTGATTTAAGCCCGGATCAAGGAAAACTCATCATTCCAGATATCTTCGCAGACCAACGATGGTCCAAGAAGCAATGAACTTAGTGGAAAAGTTTATCGAGGCTCAACCAGATTTGGACTCTAATAAAATGGGCTTTGATGAAATGGCGCCCCCTAGGGCACATGGAGATAGTGGCATTGCCTAAAGGGTTCTTCATGATCAAACTGAACTGCAAAGAGGATGCAAATCACATCTTATGGGGCAGCCCATGGTTTTTTGGATGCAAAGGTTTATTTCTGCGAAAATGGGGGCCTGACTTTGACCCAAATAAGCGAGCATTCATCAAGCTCCCATTTGGGTTAAATTGTCGGATTTACCCTTCCAATTTTGGCATGAGGAATGATGGCTTTTGAAGCATTAATATTAATGTAAACTTATAGGATGAAATATAAAATACCCATGACATAGTAAAAACAAGATAATGAATAGAACGAAATATACAATCTTCACGAGAGAGATAAGAAACTGATATATATCAATATGCAAGGAATTGGAACAAATGAGTTATGGAGCATTGTGTCCATATTATAGCTTTACAAAATAACCTTTTTATCTTGACACCCGTGTAAGAGAATCTTAGGTTTCTCATATATCAAATAATGTAATATACTCTAACAACCCCCCGTATTACATTATTTGATGTACATTTCTCTCAATCTGCATAGATGATCTCTAAATATCTGAAACTTGTTTCAACCTAGAGCCTTTGTGAAAATGTTTGCAATCTATTCTTCTATAGGAATATGTTTCAACTTGATATGATGATTCTGAAAATGATCTCTGATAAAATGACATTGAGCTTCAATATGTTTGGTTTGTTCATGTATGATTGGATTTTTGATCAAGTTTAATACTCCTTGATTATTACAATTTATTATTGTTGGAGTTCTTTTGATTCCCATGTCTGACAGTATGTATTGTAACCATAATGCTTCACAGAATACATCCTTTTTTGCACGATACTCTACTTCGGTAGATGAAAGTGTTATTGCATGTTTCTTTTTACTAAACCATGATATTGGTCCTAAACCAAGATAAAAAACATATCCTGATGTGGATTTTCTATCATCAATAGAACCAACATAATCAGAATCTGAATATCCTTGTATACAAAACTTCTTATCATCCTTTTTATATGATAGTCCATATTTTGTAGTCTTGTTAATATATTGTAATATCCTTTTTGTATCTTTCCAATGACTTTCTTTGGGTTCTTGCATAAATCTTGAGAGATAGTTGACAGCAAAAGCTATGTCTGGTCGTGTATTTGTTAAATATAAGAGACTTCCAATCAATGGACGATAAATTGTTGCTGAAACAAAGGGTGTTTCATCATAACTGGATAATTGTAGTCTTTGGGCTTACAATTATTCATTTTGTATTCTCAAGTAATGTTTTTGCATACTTTGTCTGAGTTATTGTAATGTTGTCTTCATTTTGATGGATTTCTAAACCAAGACAATAATGCATAAGTCCTAAATCAGTCATTTCAAAATCCTTTTCAAGATCCTTTTTAACTTCATTTATTAAACCCTTTGAGCTTCTTGTTATCACTATATCATCAACATATACTATAAGTATTATTATATCATTTCCAACCTTCTTTGTATAAATATTTGGATATAAAAAGCTTCTCTTAAAGTTATGTTGTAATAAATGATTATTGATCTTTATATACCATGCTATTGGAGCTTGCTTTAAACCATATAAGGATTCTTTTAATTTACGAACTTTGTGTTCTTGTCCTTTAATGTCAAATCCCTCTGGCTGTGACATACAAACTTCTTATTCAAGATCACCATTAAGAGATGCACTTTTTACATCCATTTTATAAAGTTTCCATCCATGGTGTGCTACCAAAGCACAAATTGTTCTGATAGTAGTCATCTTTGGTGTCGATGCAAAAGTTTCTTCATAATCAATGCCTTTTGTTTGGTTATATCTTTTTGCTACTAATCAAGCCTTGTGCTTGTCAGGTGAACCATCTACTTTATATTTGACCTTATAAACCCATTTACAACCAACTATTTTCTTTCCTGAAGGTATCTCTACTAGACTCCATGTTTTATTTTTTAGCAATCACATATATTTTAATTCCATTGCCACCTTCCATTTTGGATGACTCAAAGCCTGAAGTGTTGTTGTAGGTTTTGCCATGGTGCTTAACAGTCCTTTGTTTATTCTTGTTAGACTGCGAGTTTGAGGTCTTGTAGTAGTAAGATCTGGCATTTGCTCAAGATTTAAATCTGTAAGTGTATTTCAAAGCCATACAGGTTCTATTTTCTGTGAATTTGTAGAGATTTCTGTACTTTCACTCTGTTCACCTTGAAATTCTGATTCGGTATCTTCATCCAATGAATTTTCTTCTGAAAATTTTAAAAGAACTTCTGAATTAACTTTTTGTTTTTTAACACCATCTTTAATTTTTTCATCAAAAATTACATCTCTCCTTATATAGATTTTCTTTGTTGTTGGATCAATTATTCTATATCCTATAGATTCGTCATCATAACCAAGAAATATACCACACATAGTATTTTCATCTAATTTTGTCATTTTTTTTTTTTTTGAATATGCATATAGGCCTTAAATCCAAAAATTCTTAATCTCTCTACATTTGGTTTTGTCCTGACCATACTTCTTCTGATGTGTCATTCTTGAGTATTATTGTAGGTAATTTATTCTGCAAGTATACAGTTGCTTTAACTGCCTCAGCCCAATACTTATGATCAAGATGAGCTTCTTTTAACATGCACCTAACCATTTCCATGATAGATCTATTTCTTCTTTCTACAATACCATTTTTTTGTGGTGAATATGTTGTAGTAAGTTGTCTCTTTATTCCATTTTCTTCTAAAAACAAATTAAATTCTTTTGACAAAAATTTACCTCCTCTATCTGAACGAAGATTTTTTATAGTTTTCCCTGATTCTTTTTCAACTAGAAGTTTGTATAGTTTAAAACAACCAAATGTTTCAGATTTGTATTTCATAAATATACTCACATTTTTCTGGAATAATCATCAACAAATAATTGAAAATATTTATGTCCTCCAATACTGGTAACATTCATTGAACCACACAAGTCTGTATATATCAATTCCAATGCTTTTTGAGCTCTATGCTGATGAAGTTCAAAAGGTATTCTATGTTGTTTTCCTGCTAAACATTCTGGACAAACTGTAGATTCCCAAGAGAGTTTTGGTAATCCTTCTACCATTTGATATTTAATCATTTTATTTAATGATGATGCACTTGTATGTCCTAGTCTTTTATGCCAAAGCTCTTTTATTTTTGGCAAACCTACTGAGAGAGCCAAATTTGTTATTGTATCTAGAGTAAATAAACTGTCATTATAAGATCCTGCAGCTATCACTTTTCCTTGTTTGATAATATGACATTGTTTTCTAAGATAGTTTTGAATTCTACCACCAAGTTTTGATCCATAAGTTGAGAAACTGAGAGGAGATTAGTAGTTAATCCTAGAACATATAACACGTTATGAATTACTCCTTTTCTATCAGTTAGACTGACTAGAACATATCCTACTCCTTTGACTTCATACGTCATGCTATCAGGCTATAACAACTGGTTTCTCATACTTTTCATAAAAAGTACTAAATTATTCTTTATTTCCAGTCATATATGCCTGCTGGCTCCTGAATCTATGTACCAATAATTCATAATGATTTCCAAAGTAGTAAACCTTATATCTCCCTAGGTTTTAAAGAAACCAAAGTTTTTAAATTTTAAAAGAATAAAGTAGAAACCTTTATTTCTTCCAAATATTAGAAACTAAAAAATAAGAGTTTTGCAAATTTAATGTTCCCTAAGTTTGATGTTGACTTCCTTTTGACTCCCAAATGAATTAATTTACAAATCTTCAATATAAAAAATTAAACTTCAATTTTTTATATTTTTTAAAACTAACTTGAGAATAAACTTTATTACTCCTCAATTAAGAAATTAACCCTAGATAAAATATTAAAATATTTCACCTTATCACTCCTTAGAAAACTTTATAAAACCCTAAATTAAAGTTTACCTCCTTAATTCGCATAGTGCGCCTTGAGATTTCCGAACATTTTGTATTGCCTCCAATTGCACTCAAACTGCGTTGAACTGACTTGGATTGCACTCGTGCGAATGGCTTTAAAAGACGTTACTGGCTTCCACCTATAAGCGTTTCACTTCGAGTGAAGCGTTAAAACTTCTGACTTTGCCTCAGACGTTTCTCTGTTTGATAGAACATTTGATTATCCGCCTTTGAGACGTTAGAAATTGATTCAAAACATTGCTTTGTCTTCTGCAAACATTGCTCGGACTTCTACCACCAACTCAGATGTTCCTCCAGTTGGCTTTGCAAGCGTTACACTTCTGCCACAAAATGATTATTTCCCTTGCCTTGCCTTTGACATTAGCTTGTCCTTGACTTGGTTGAAGTTCATTTTGCTTCATCTTTGCACTTGGGAAAAAAAAAGACTATAGCGCTTCTTCTTTCCTCCAACTCAACTACGTTAGCTCTTCAACCCTTCCTCTTCCTAACTCGATTGCATTTCCTCTTGCAACGCTTCCTCTTCCTGGCTCGGCTACGTTTCCTCATGCAACGCTTCCTCTTTCGGGCTTGGTTGTGTTTCCTCCACGCTGGTTGATTCGACTACATCCAACTCTTCTTCTTCTTCGCAAGTTAGTTCGATTGTGTTCGGCTCTTCTTGTGGCTTAGAACTTCCAGTAAAGCTATAGACTACTTCTGCCTTGCCTTCTTTAATATGTTGTGTCTTGTGCAAGTTCAATGGTGACTCCGCTTGGCAGATGGATACTTGAAGAACTTTGCGAATGAAACACCTTTAATAATGTTCCTAAGTTTTGCATTAAACAACTCTTATAAGCACATATTCAAACCTTTACATTAGGCACTTTAATTCTTATCTTCACAGGCGGCTTTTGCTGCAACTTCTTCTTACACTTGGACGTTCTTCAATAGTTCTTTAGACTGCTTCCACTTAGCTTCTTCTTTCAATGCTTTGTTTGCCTTTGATGCTCTTGCTTTCAAGCAGCTACCACCTTGAATTCTACCTTTGATTCTATCTCAATGTACTTTTACTCTCAAACGGCCTTCTTCTCTTATTCTCTTCTTTAGCTCTGGTACTTTGGCCTCAACTTTTAGGAGAGATTAGTTTCTGGCAAGTTCTTGGAGCTTGCCCCCCCTGGGCTGCTCCCTCCCCCCTCCTCTCTCTCCGTTCTTCTTGGCGTGCACTCCTCTCTGTTGGATTGCAGCCCTCCCCCCCTCTACTCTCCCTTTTCTTTTCTTTTCCCTTTCTCTTTGGCCCGTTTGTCGGGTTTCATCTTGTATTTATCTTAGTTCTTTTCTTTGTTGGGCTTTTTAGCCTGCTAGTGGCAGTCATTATTGTCCTTCTTATAGTCCCTTGGGTCTTATTTTGGCCCATCAGGACATTAATAATATTTCATTTCATTTCATTTCTCTAGGCTTTCTCTTATTGTTGCTTACATTCTTTGATCCCTTTAAGTTTGAGACTCTTTCTCTTTCCTATAAGGGCCTTTCTCAGACCTCTTTTCTCAAAGGGTCTGCTCCTTGACCTCTTGGGTCTATATCTGCTATATTGGTTTCTTGAACCAATGTCAAAATCAATATGACCTGAATCTTCTATCTCTGTCAAGGTCCGACTTCAAGACCTGAATCCTTCTTTGTCAAGGTCTTCCTTCAAGATCTGAATCCATTATGTCAAGGTCTACCTTCAAGACCTGAATCAATTAATAGTCTGCAACTTAAATCAATCTTTGCTTGATGAAAGCTTTTTGCCTTCTTGCACTTGAAGATGAAAGTCTTCTCTATCTATTGTAGGAAGCTTCTCACTCTTCTAAAGACCAATCTCTGTTGCAGAAATGTCTTAGGTCACACCTAAGAACTCCAATCTTTCAATGTCAAGGATTGGCTATTTCCCTGTGCAAGAAACTTCTTGTTGTAGCTCTGATAGAACTGATGGCTTTTGAAGTCTTAATATTAATGTAAACTTACAGGATCAAATATAGTATACCCATGACATAGTAAAAACAAGATAATTAATAGAATGAAACATACAATCTTCACAAGAGAGAAAAAACCTATATATATCAATATGCAAAGAATTGGTACAAATGAGTTATGGAGCATTGTGTCCATATTATAGCTTTACAAAATAGCCTTTGGTCTTCTTATGTTGACACCTATCTAAGAGACTCTTGAGCTTCTCATATATCAAATAATGTAATATACTCTAACAAGGAAGTGTTGATAGGTATTGCTAAAGAGGTTGGTAGTCTGGTTGTGATCGATCCTACAATGTTAGCAAAGTCGAGGCTGGTGTATGCTAGGATATGTGTGAATGTCGACCTAGAAAAGGAACTCCCCAACTCAATAGAACTCATTTCTAAACATGGAAGTTGGGTGCAATCTATCGAATATGAGAACAATCCCTCAAGATGTGATTCTTGCAAGAAACTAGGGCATTCAAGAAATTTATGCCCTAATAGGAAGAAGGAGAGCAACCCTCGAAAAGTTTGGCAAAGGAAGGAGGCTTCAGATTCGAGATCCAAATAGGTGGGAGACCCAATCATTCCAATGGAGAAGAAATCAAATAAGGCTGAGGTCCAAGAAACCCCTATTGAAGACTTAGAGACCCAGATGATGGAGGAAGGGGAAATTCTAGAAGAAGCGATTTAGGTGAACCTCATAGATCAAAACCCCTCTATCATTGAGAAAGAAAATTTTCAAACCCAGGAACCCTCTTATGACAAAGCTGAATTCGTGAACCAGAACTCCTTTGCAAGTCTTTAGAATCCAATGGTTGAAGTAGATTATGACATCCAGAATAAGGAAACTAATCAAGAAAACATGGTCAGGCATCAGAGGGAGAAATATGATAACAAGGATGAGAGTTCTCTAGGGGAAATACCTCACTAGAAGAGGAAAAATTAGAATGGAGAGAGATTTAAGAATAGACTAGAAGAGGAAATGGATATAGAGGAGTGGGAGTCTTCAGAGGATACAAATATAGAAAAATTTGAAGAGAATTTGAAGTTATTGACTCTCTTAAAGCATGCCAAGAAAAGAGTGGATGTGGGCTCTTCTATGTCTAGAGGAAGGCAAAAAACTAGAGTGGTTAGATCTAGAGAGGCAACAAAACAAGTTGCAGATGGTACTCAGAAGGTTTTAGATTTGGGTGGGGGAAGAACCCACCAAAATCTAAGAAATGAATTTTCTATCTTGGAACATCAAGGGTATGAATGCCCCTACAAAACATCGGGTACTTTGAGAGATGAGAAAAGAATATAAACTTGGTATCTTCTTGATTCAAGAGACTAAGATTGATGAGCAGAATTTTCAATCGGTTAAAAATACTATTTGGAAGGAAGCGGATATGGTGGGAAGTTCAGTGGTGGGAGCCTCTGGAGGTGTATGGACTCTGTGGGACCCTAGAAGATTTGATGGTCAATGTATTCAAAGAAATGAAAGGTGTGTGTCTGTCCTCTTGACTTGTAAAATTACAAACTTTTCTTGGGTTGTTTCCAATGTGTATGCCCCAAACACTAGGGAAGGAAGAAAAAGGGTTTGGGAGCTCCTTAGTAATCTTCATGAGGTGTCTCAGTGGCCATGGATAGTTTCTAGGGATTTTAACACACCCTTGTATCCTAGTGACAAGAAGGGAGGTAGTTTGGGTTATTCTAATAGTATGGAGGAATTTAATGATTTTATCTCTAAATGTGAATTGATGGATTTGGATCTGAAAGGGGCTAAATACACCTAGTCTAATAGGAGGTTAGGAAGCAACTACATTCAAATTAGATTGGATAGAGTATTAGCATCCCAATCTTGGTTAACTCACTATGATAACTATTCTCTCAAAGCCCTCCCAAATATTACCTCTGATCATTCACCACTACTTTTGGAAGTGTTGGAGGGGAGAAGAGTTAAAGGTAGACCCTTCAGATTTGAGTTAATGTGGATGTCACATCCTTCTTTAGCTCAAAATATTTTAGAATGGTGGAACATTGATATTAGGGGATCCAAAATATTCCAAGTCTCTCAGAAGCTGAAAAATGTTAAGAAAAATGTAAAGGTTTGGAACAAGGAGGTTTTTGGTCATTTAAAAGAGAGAAAAAGTAATCTAAATGCTAGCTTGGAAGAGGTGGAAGAGCAAATTCAGAATTGGGGGTGCATGGAGGAATTAGATAGAAAATAAAAGGTGCTTTTGTCTGATCTCCACACTTTATTAGCCCAGGAAGAAGTCCATTGGAGATAGAAATCTAGGGCTTTATGGCTCAAAGAAGGAGATCGGAACACCCGTTTTTTTCATCTCACAACTATTAGACATAGGGTGTATAATAGAATAAGAATATTGAAGATAGAAGAGGGCAAGGAAATAAAAGAGGAAGAGGATATTAAAAAGGAAGCAATTTCTTTTTTTCAAAATCTCCTCAGCATGGAAGATGTAACAAATGTTGAATCAGTTAACAAATTGTTGAAGAATATTCCCCAAGTGGTGAATAGTGAAATAAATCATTTTTTGGATAGTCCTTTCTCAGAGGAGGAGGTGCATAGGGCAGTTTTTAGCATGCAAAAGGATAAAGCCCTAGGTCTGGATGGTTTCCCAAATGGTTTCTTTCAGACTTATTAGGAGATTATTAAGAATGATATGTTAGAGGCTTTGCTAGAATTTCAATGAGAAAAAACAATTCTCAAGGAATGGAATTCTACATTCCTAGTTTTGATTCCAAAAAAGCAAGGAGCAGACATGCTAAAATATTTTTACCCAATCAACCTATGCAATTCCATTTATAAAATTTTGATAAAGGTTCTAGCCAATAGACTGAAGAGTATTTTACCTAAGATTATCTCCCCCAACAGAGTGGTTTTGTTAAACAAAGGTAGATCTTGGATGGGATAATCATTATTCATGAGGCTCTACACTCTATGAGGATGAGAGGATTAGAAGGCATGTTGTTGAAGTTGGATATGAATAAAGCCTATGATAGAGTCTCTTGGGAGTTTCTAGATAAAGTGTTGCAGTATTTTGGTTTTGGGGCAAATTGGAGGCTTTGGATCATGGTTTCTCTAACACCTCGTTGGTAAGTAGTAATAATAAAAGAAAAATAGGTTTTTTTTTGAGGGGGAGAGAGGGCAAGGTGATCCTATATCGCCTTATCTGTTCATAATAGTGGTTGAGGCTCTAGGAAGGAGCTTAACTATAACAAAAGATGCAACCTTGATTAAAGGAATTCGACTAACATCATCTTCAAATATAATTACTCATCAACAATTCATTGATGATACCATAATATTATCAGAGTCATCAATTGTGGAAGTTAAGAATATCAGGCAAATTCTCAAAACCTATGAAACAACTTCAGGTCAAAAAATTAATTTCTTGAAAAGTAGGTTGTTCTTTGTTAACACTCCCCAACTTAGACAAAATAAAATTGCAAGAACTTTTGGTTGCAGAGTGGACAACTTCCCCACTATATATTTGGGAATGCCCCTTTTTGTAGGTAGAATGAAAGGAGAATACTGGAATTCAGTGCTTGAGAGATTCAATAGAAAGCTTGTAGGATGGAAAGGCTCTTCCCTTACTCAAGCGGGGAAATTATAACTATTGAGGGCAACCCTCCAAAACCTGCCCATTTTCATGATGTCTTTATTTAAAATCCTAGCATCGATGGCTGAGAAATTGGAGCGAATGTAGAGGAACTTTCTTTGGACTGGTGCAGAAGAGAAACAGAGGATTAGTTTGGTTGCATGGGAGAAAGTTTGTAGGCCTAAGCGAGAAGGTGGTCTAGGCATCAAAAAAGTGAAGTAGATGAATAGGGCTTTAATGGCCAAAGTGGGGTGGTGAAAAATGATTGAACATGATCAATGTTGGGCTCAGATCCTCTCTACAAAATATCTTGAGAACAGAATCCCCTTTGCTTATAGCTTAAATCCACCTTTAGGATCATCTTTGTGGAATGAGTTGATCAAAACAAGAAATCTCTTATGGAAAGGTTTAAGATGGCAGGTGGGAAGAGGTGATAAGATACACTTTTGGGAGGATGCATGGGTCATGGAGAGGCCTTTAATTTTTAATGATTATTGGAAGTGCATCATTTAGCCTTTAAAGCAAAAATATGGAAATATGGTTCAGGAGTACATCAAGGAGGAAGATAATTGTAGAGTGTGGCACATGCTACAGTTGGAAGGAGTTGATGCAATTATGCAAAGTAGGCTTAATTCTCTCAATCTCAGCTTACAACATTACTATCTACAACTCAATATAGGAGAGGATAGGTTCTTTTGGGGTCCTAATCCTAAAGGAATATTTACTATTAACTCAAATTTTGCCTTTGAAAGGGATAAGGAGAATCAAAATTTTCC
This sequence comes from Wollemia nobilis, assembly GCA_028583015.1. Lineage (NCBI taxonomy): Eukaryota > Viridiplantae > Streptophyta > Pinopsida > Araucariales > Araucariaceae > Wollemia > Wollemia nobilis. The sequence goes on from JAQPPZ010017221.1 coordinate 1,307,914, forward strand.
CTCACATAGAGTTTGGATTAAAGATCTCCTACCAAAGGTGTCTTTCTTTCTTTGGTTAGCATTGCAAAATCGGATATTGATGATGGACAATCTTAGAAGAAGAGGGATGATCATTCCTAATAGGTGTTATTTATGTTGTGGGGATGAGGAGATAATTGATCATATTTTTATCCATTGCCCCCTTTCTTTGGAGGTTTGGCATGCGCTTCTTCAGTCACTTAAAATTCAATGGGTGACAACAAAGTCTTTGGAGGCCTTATGGGAAAGTTGGGTTAACCCTTATCATAGCCCTCGATTGAAGAAAATTTGGATCTTTGTCTTACCTCATTTCATTTGGTAGATATGGAGGGAGAGGAATAAACGAGTGTTCCAGAATAAGGCTAATAGTGTAGAGGTCATTATCAAGAGTATCAAAGTTACCATTGCTAAAAATGTGGTTGTTAATATGGACAACCAAATCTATGAAAATGAGTTGGAGGAAGAAATAGCAATGGATTAGGGACTATTGAGAGCTACAGGGAATCAGATTAGTTGGCCAAAGAGAAAGGTGAGATGGACTCCTCCCCCTAGAGTGGGTAAAACTAAATTTTGATGGAGCCTCTAAAGGTAATCCAGGGAAGGCTGGAGGGGGAGGGGTTCTGAGATCTAGCTCAAGGGTAGTGATATCTTGTTATGTGGTGAACTTTGGCCATACATCAAACCATGTAGCAGAGGTGAGAGCCATGATTACAGGAGTAAGGCTTGCAAAAAAGATGAATGTTAAGAAGCTTATAGTGGAAGGGGATTCTATGAATATCATTAATAGTTTGAATGCCAAGCAAACCACTAGTTGGAGCATTGAAAGTATTATTCAGGATGCAATGAATATACTATCAAGCATGGAGTCATTTGTGATCCAGCACATCTACAAGGAAGGTAATGTTGTGGTTGATGTTATGGAAAACATGGGAGTTCAGATGGATGGATCCAAGGTATGGAATGATGTTTTCTCGGAGGCTTTGATGATTATAACTCTGAAAGAGGAAAACGCTTCTGATGCTATTGAGTTAGAAGTTTCAAAGCCTTAGGGGAATTGATCATTGCAAAATATCTATTAGCATGGGGCCAGTTTTCAAGGAAACTAAACTGAGATTCAAGAGTTGATTAAAAAAGGTTGCATATTGAATGAAGACTAGGTGGAAGCTTTCGAAGTTCTCAAGAAAGGCAGAATTGGAGATCTGATCTGAAGCTAATAGAGAATTGATTAAAGCTCCTGAAGATTCTAAAGAAACCAGATGGATTGAATTTAAGAAATACTGAATCCCCATGGGATAGAGTTAAATCAAAATTGTTGTATCTAAGTATGCAACATGCTCCTTTTTAGTCCAAATTTTGTAATATGTAGGTGTTGGAAGTGATTTTTCTCTTCTGCAAATGTAAAAGGTTTGGGGCCCTTTCAAAACCCCTTCATTTACCATAATAAAAAATAATAATAATAATAAAATGCACTTATATAGATTCTTTTTATTTTAAATAAATATTTTAAAAAATAAAATTAAACAATAAAAAAAATTTAAAGGCTTGCAAAACTTTTTAAAATTTATATTTTAAACTATTTTAAAAGAGTATCAAATATTTGGTTTGATCAATAACCCTTTCAAACAATAGTAGGTGTGGACGAAGTGCGAGTGAAGTGTAAGCAAGGTGTAAGCAAGGTGTAAGCATAAGCAAAGGGAACACGAGCGAGCCTCAACTTTGGCCTTTGCATTTATGCTCTTCTTTTTAGAAAATATCCGCAGAATGAAGGGCTCTCATGTGAACTTGGGTAACAAGGAAAAGCCATTTAAGGAAGCGCCAATTGAGAAAAGTAATATTTTGTTGGTTAGAAACCAATGGTAAAAATGTTACTTCCCATTTCTGCCATTTAAATTTCAAAATTTTAGCATTTAAAAATTTATATTTTCTAGAGCATTGACATTATTCATTTTAGCCTCTCTTTGCATTTGTCTGGGGGCAAGGGAACATTACTAAGTATCTACCCTCTATGGGCACGGAGACCTATCATTGAATTCCTCTTTAAAAGACAACCTAGTGAAGAGCAAGGTCTGAAAAGTACGTCGTCTCTCTTGTTTTGGCTACGTACTCCTGTGAGAGCAAGACTCCTTTTATGATGAAATTACTTCCTTCGACCACCTCTGCACTTTGTTTTCTCCATAGAAGGAAAATTGAAATATTCGAAGTATTGCCTCGCTTTGTGAAACTAGAGGATACGAAGAAGAAAATATGAAGAAGCACTGGACATGGTACCCAAGGAGCAAAAATTCAAAGAAATATAAAAGCATTGGAGCAATGTCATTCTCGACTTCAAGGGTTACATAGAGGACAAGATTGAAAAGTTCATTACTATTCATGGCTACCTGTGCGATATAGAAGGGAGGTAGGAGTCAAAGAAACACTAGATACAACATGAAAGGAACTCAAACTTCTCCAACTGAACATCCAGCAGCTCAAGTTTCGTAATTTCATAGAGGTGAACGAACAATTGAAGCACTAGAATGTATTTCAAGAAAAATAAGGTCAAGGATCAAAAGCAAGAAGAGCTAGGGAAAGAGAAATGAAATGAAATGAAATACTATTAATGTCTGCGATGGGCCAAAAAAGACCCAAGGGACTATAAGAAGGACAATATTGATTGTCAGCTAGCAAGCTAACTGTAATGTCCCCTTTCTGAGCAGTTAGTTAGATGCAGTGGTTTAGCCTACTCACGGGTTCCCGTAGGCTAGGGCAGATTGCAGAGGAGCTTAAGTGGAGTTCTGGGAATGGATAATTGAGCGAAATGGATATTCGAATTCACTCTCAGATGTTGAATCGGATGGACAGAGCCTTGACTTACTATTTTTAATAAGTTAGTTTTTAGGGTTTCTGGTCGAGCAGACAATGGAATTATATTCTTCAGCGAAATAAATACTCAAAACAGGTTTCAGTTGGTCAATCAGTTCGCTGGAGGTCAGAGATTTTAATGCCTGAAGGTTTGGCTATGTGAAAAGTGAAATATTAATTATTTTTATATAGTCAAACTTTATGATATTAAAGAACTTAAAGGGAAGTCACTTAAAAGTGAAATATATTATATAAGTGACTAATTTTCGGAGCAAAAAGGGATATTATAATATTTTATATTATGTGCAACCCTAATTAGGGCATTGCATCCTGTGGGTTATAAAAGGGTATTGAGAGCTTCATTTGATATATTCTGGATTTTGGTTATTTTCTCTAGAGTTTGAGGCCAATGGCTGAGACTTCTTCTCCGAAGGGACGAAAACCCCAACGGTGTGGCTGAGGACCAAACCCCTCAGACTTTTGGAGCTGGACGAAACCCCAGTTCTCTGTTGGTGAATTCACACAAGATTCACACTTGAAGCTTCATCAGTTTTCATAAGTATCTTTCCATGTTTGCTAATTTAATATATTTCAAGGGTTTGCAGACATATTGTGGAAATATTATATTTTGAAAATATTGTAATCTGAACCCTATTTTGAAAGAAATTTGAAAAATAAAATTGCTAGTTATTTCCTGTTTCTTGGAGTTGTATTTTCTGATTTTAAGAAACAGTATAGTGTCCCAAATATTAAAATATTAGAACAGGGGGGGGGGCCATTACAGTGGTATCAGAGTTGGTTTTCCCTACTAGCCTGTTCAGAGTTTGCTGAAAATTTCAGAAATGATTTCGGTATTGTGTGAAAAAAAAAAAAAAAATTAGCATCCGTGATTATTTTTCAGACTTGGAAGTTAGGGTTTGGTCGTCGTTTTCAAATATAGGGTTTCCAATTTCTGGGTATTGGTGATTTGAATACCCATTTGGTTGATTTGGGCTTTAAGAGTTCTGGGTATTGTTAATTCAGAGCCGGTCATTCCTGCCAGCCTGTGGAAGCCTCAAATTAATTTCAGATTCATGGTGTCTATTAATGACTGGACTAAGAGACAGTGTGAGTGGGATAAGACCCAGCATGAGATAGAACAGTCCCTCAAAAATTTAGCTGCAATGATGAAAATTTCACTACCAATAGGTGCTCCTCCGGTCAAGATTGAACCTTTATACACCGAGTTGCCAATACAAGTTGGAATTAAAAGAGATGAGCTTGTTGTCCCAGTAAGAAATGACAAAGGAAAACAGAAGTTGGTAGGTAAAACAATGACTTCTGAAGTTTCACAGGATAGAGGACCTCCTCGTATAAGCAAGAACCAATTGAGGAGAGAGAACAGGTGTTTCACATTTCACCAGACTTGGACTCTTGGTCACATCTGTGGAAACAACAAACACAGTGGCTTATTGCAGCCAAATCAAGTTGAGGACAATAGTGAAGTTGAGACCCTTGAGTTTGGAAAAAATGTCTTTTTTCAAGAATCATGCATAACAGGGAACCAGGATGATTTTAGTGATGATGAAAAAGACAGGAACAACAGTTGTGGATTTGCATTCAAAACAATCTAGTGAGGATTGTGAGACCTTTGATATGAGGTATGATGAATCTTGCATTTTTTCTAGCAGCAGTTCATTAATGCATGAGGAAGTCTTGCATAATGAAGTTTCCATAGATCCCATATTTGATGAGGAAATGAATATGAGTGAAGATGATTCTTCGCTGAAGATAGAAATGGAAAGAATCAAGATATTGTTGGATGGTGATTTCTCCAAGGAGTTGGAGACTACTGCAGATTTAGAGGAAGAAGTTGCTACTATTGATGATTTTCCTTTTGGGCATAGTGCTGACCTAGTTGAGGAGTCACTCAAAGATCGGATTGTAATCATGCCTTCTATGGAAGAACAGAAAGTCAAAATTGATGAAGATGAAATTAATTCATCATGTGTTTCAGCAATTGGAGAAGTATGCTTTGGTCTTCAAGATGATGGTGAGCACGCTGATTTTGATGTTGATAAATCAGCTATTGATGCAATTGTTGATTCAGAGTCTGAGCATGAATTTGTCCTAACTTTAAGCATGAAGTTGGAGAGCATAGTGTTGTGAAGGGTGCTAATTTTGATCATTGTGCATGGGATAGCAAAACTGAAAATTTGTTGTGTGATACTGATTCCAATTCATTACAAAGTTGGAAGGGCCAGTTGCAGGTCACAAAAGAGCAAATTGTTCAAACATTAACTCACTTGGATAGCACACATGAGGTTGTCAATTGCCTCTTTCAAGCGGCCCAGCTCGGGGAGAGACAGAAGTTGACAATTGGAGCTACCGTTGCCGATTTGCAGGCTATCAAGCAGGCATTAGAGGTGATAAAATCTGGTTATTTGAGGTTGCTATCCAACAGGGATCAAGCCTTACAGTTTGCAGATAAGACCTTCCAAGAACTCAAAGAGAAAGAGAATTAAAGTCCAGTGGAGCGGAGTGCACGCCAAGAAGAACAAAGAGAGAGAGGGAGGGAGGGAGCAACCCAGGAAGGGCAAGCTCCAAGAACCCCTAGAAACTAATCTCTCCTAACAGTCGAGGTCGAAGTATCAAAGTTGATGAAGTCCATGATATGTCTTTGTCCATCGCTAGTACGGGAACCTAGCAAACTGTAGGTGCGTTGTCTACTGACCCTGCTCCTGTCCGAACTAGATGAGGCAAGGCATTTACGTCTGGTGTCACCTGGTCCATTGAAGCTGGTGAAGTATGTTGTGATGATTCGATGCTGAGGGGGGTGAGATCCATTTGGAGGAGAACTTTTATGTCGATGAAACTAAGTTATCTCCCTAAGAAAGAGTGTGAGACACCGATGGTCTGGGTTTTCGAAGAAGGTAGAAACAGATCAAGAGTTGTCCTTGAAAAGGCAATGGAATTTGCCTTGGATCTCGTAATAAATGGGACAACAAAAAATAAAGTGATGCAAGGTTTTAGCTTCACCCAAGGAACAAAACAAGCAAACCCGCTCCTCCATCGAAATATGGTGATCTGAATCAATCCAAAGTTGGTGAGAACACACCTTGAGTTGCCCAATCGGGATCCAAAGACTATGCATTGTGTGCTGCTGAAGGTATTGTGGAGGAACTATTCTGCCCTCTTGAATCTGTAAGAAGTGCTCATGGTAGAAAGCCAGCTTGGGGGAAAGAGGGGCAACAAGAGAGATCCATGTGCATCTAGTGTACTGGAGACTAACATCCTTTCGGATCTCATGGAGCATCTTCTCCTTACTATGCCGAGAGGGGGGAGAACACTAAGGGAATAAGGGGGGAGCTTGTCTAACCGTATCTGAATGCTGGCCAGGAGGACAAAGACCTGAAAATACCAGCTCCTCCGACCTCCCCGAGAACTCGAAGAGAGTTTCATTGAGGAGCGAAGGGTGAGGTAAGGGCACCGCCTGCAACCTGAAGGAAAAACAAGATTCTAATAATCCAAATTCCCATAGGGAATCCTAAGAACATTTATTTATTCACTTTTGTAAATTTATAATAGACTCATAAAGGCATCTATGATGGCCCAATTTTGTAATAGTCAAGATAAAAGGCCATCAAATCAGTAAATTGTGATGGCTTAAAATAGTAGTTATAGACGAAATGCTTAGCATGCGTACATAACTACCACCATTTTTATTTCTATAAATTGAGAGTGATCGATGAAAGGTCACTCATTTTTGTATTGCAAGGATTATATGTTGTGAGAGTAGCACTGTAGAAGTTGATTGTAAGGAGATGATATTTTCCAATACAAATGCGAGAGAAGGATGAGACTCTTGCTAAAATCTTTTGTGGTCATATATGTTGAAGTTGTAATGGATGAATGGCACTTGTTTGAGTTATTCTTTTATCCGGTTTATTTCAACTTTAAAAATTAAGGGTAGCTGATAGAAAAATCTTATAGAAGTTTTATTAGTGGGATCCTTATGATATTTCTTGCATCCAAATTTACAATCGATCTATAAGAATATTTCTATGAAGATCTCTATGAGTAGATCCCTGTGAAGCAAATGTCATATCGCATGAATCCAAAATTTGCCAAGTCTATCAAGGAAGAGATAGACAAGTTGCTTGATGCAAGCTCCAGAATGGGTGTCTCCAATTGTCATTGTAAGGCAGAAGAATGGGAAGCTAAGAATATGAGTCAATTATCAAAAGCTAAAGAAGGCTACAGAGAAGGATCACTACACGCTTGCTTTTTTGTATCAGATCCTGGACGAAGTTGCAGGGAAAGAAATTTATAGCTTTACAAAATCAAGTTCACATTGTGAAGAAAGACCAGCTAAGGACAACCTTTACCACTCCATAGGGCACCTTTGCCTATCAAGTGACGTCATTCGAGTACTGCAATACACCTACAACATTCCTATGGCTAATGAGTAAGGTGTTTGGACCTTCTATTGGAAATTTTATGAAAGTTTTTCAAGAGGATTTTTGCATTTATGGTAAGAAGGTGGATCACCTAGCTTCGCTTGAGAAGGCATTTCAATAGATAGATAAGGCAAATGCTTCACTCGATCCTAAAAAATGCATATTTAGAGGCACCGAAGGTATCTTGTTGGGATATGAGGATACCCAACAAAGTATTGCAACTAATCTTGAGAAGGTTGTGAAGATTAAAGAGCTGCCATTTCCCACCAACAGGAACAAGTTGCAATCATTCTTGGGCCATGTGGGATATTACAGGCGATTCATCAAGAATTTTTCAAATATCACGCAACTAATAACAAAACATTTGAAGAAAGATATTCCTTACGACACAAGCAAGGAAGCTAAGACAGTATTTGAGGAACTAAAGCAAGCCCTAATCAATGCTCCAATTTTGAAGAATCTAGATGGGAGTAAGCCATTCATCATGTGTGCAGATGCATCTGACAAAGCATTGGAAGCGCATTGAGTCAATATGATGACAATGGACATGATCACCCAATCTACTTCGATAGCAGGCAAATGAGCAATATCAAAGTAAATTATACAATTACCAAAAACGAAGCACTAGCCATAATCTTTGCCGTCACGAAGTTTAGAATCTGTAGGGGCAAAAATTCACCATTGTTACGAACAATGCTGCCCTCAAGCATATTGTCAATAAGCCAAATCCATCAAGAAGGATTGCCAGAAGCATCCCACTCTTGGAGGAATATGAATTCAACATTGTGGATCGACGAATGAAGCACACTAATGCAAATGCTCTCTCAAGAGCATATGAAGGCGTTGGCTCTAAATGTGACAAAGATGAGTTTCTTAATGCAGCATTATTAGTAGTAGAAGCCATCCTAGACGAGTATGTAGATATCTAGAAGTACTTAAACGAGGTCAAGTTTACGTTCAAGATGAAGAAGAATATTGCCCAAGCCAATCATCCCTTCTCAATAGTGCAAGGTGTTTGGTACCAAGTAGGACTAGACAAAAGGTATTGTCGAGCATTGGGACAAGGGCAAGGAAAGTGATTAATTTGAAAGTTTCATGACGACATATGAAGAGGGCACTTCTCTAGGCAACTTATAGCAAAAAGGATTTTAGATGCAGGATATCACTGGCCAACAATCTTTAAGGATTATATGTCCTATTGTAAAGCATGTGATCTGTGTTAGTCTTTTTGGAATCTAGGATATTGGTTGCACCTCTACGTCCAATCTTTCCCCTTAGGGATTTTGGAAAGTGGGGAATTGACATTGTTGGTCCCCTTCCTACAATAGCTCAAACAAACAGGTTCACTAGTGTTGCAACAAATTATTTGAGTAAATGGGCTGAAGATCAACCAACGAAGCAAGATACAAAAGAAGAAGTTACATGGTTTATCTATAAATGAATTGTTAATAGGTTCAATTGTGCAATGGAGATCCTCTTCGACCAAATAACTTAGTTTGTCAACAAAGTGGTGGAAGGTTTAGAAATTCGGCTACCATTTAAGCATAGGAAGGCGACTACATACAAACCGAGTACCAATGGGTAGGTGGAACAAACCAATTATGTGTTGTACCAACTCCGTGCAAAGGACATAGCTCTACGGATTGACACATGTAACAAACAAGTTCATGTAGCATTGTGGTCCTACAGGGCTATGATTAAGTAAGCCACCGGGTACTCTCCCTTCTAGTTGACATTTGGCATCGATCCCATTCTTTCTATCAAGCATGATGTCCCCACCATACAAATGATGATGACACAAAGAACAAAATGGAATTCACGTATGATAAAATGGTACAACTGCATCAGCTGAAAATGCAACAGGCAACATAGGACCACATTACCAAGAATAAGATGCAAGAAAAATAACATTGTGATAAAAAAGCTCAAGTGAACTCCCTTCAATGTTGAAGAGTTGGTAATGATGTACGACGCTTACCATAAGAAGACACACCACAACAGCTTGTTGTCGAGTTGGATGGGGCCTTATCACATAGAAGCAATACATGCCAATGGTAGATACAGCATAGAGTTGGACAAAACACCCACTAGAAACTGTATTAATCATGATAAGTTGAAGTTGTTCAATTCTCCAAAAGAAGATAGACCTACTCCAAGGACAAAGTAGAAATTGGGAGGGGGAGAGATGTCAAAACAAAATTTTGTCATGTTATTTGTATGTATCATAGCATAAGGAGTATGCACATTATACTATTAGATAGTTTGTTGGAGAAGATTATAGCTCGATAGCTTGCTTGGGATGATTACAAAGCAACAGTTGTACAAGATATTTTAACTATCTCATGCAATCGTAAAATATCATGGGAAAAATCCAAGAGGAGAAACTCTAGAAGCATGTGATATGTTGAAATCTCATGTATTCATAAATTATCATAAGAAGTGTCCAAGAGAAGATGGGAGAGACATCTAAAATAGTTTACACCCATGTGTCCCTCTAGAGATCTCTAGAAATTTTTGCCATGTGTCCATCTAGAGTGACCAGCCATGTAATATCTAGCTTAATATCTACCTCTTATGAGCCTATAAATATGGGAGAGATTCCCCATGGGAGGTAAGTTAAGAATTCAAAGGCTGAAGTACATAAGTGAGAATCATGAAGGCTAGCAGGTCTAACTACCAAAGGGAAGCATATGTCTAAGCGAGAGTGCAAGATATAGTCATTGCACGAGTCCACCGGGGGTGCAAGCTCAGCAAGGGGACCAAATCTAGCAACATTGATCAAATGGTTTGAGGATTCCACATGGCCAACTAAAAGTTTGTTTCTACCCATTATAAGTTAAATATGATTATACTACTTGTGGTGATAGAATCCATCATAGGATGGTTAATAAAAGGCACTTTATTTTCAATTGTCCCATCATCTATGAGATCCAAGAGTGATGTTACCATAGATATTTATGAGGTTTCCTTTCCATCCTCTTTTGTTAACCTAAAAACAAGAGTTTGGCTCTTTCCCTTTGGGATGTTTTCACTCATAAACATAAGGAATTTCAAGAAATTTTCAAGTATATCAAGTTGATTGCCTCCTACTTTCAATGTATATCAAGCAAAGCATCCCTTCGGTATACTTGGTCCATGCACAAAAGCAGACAATTTAGTAACGTGGTATCCATCTCCATGTGCTACTAGTAGAATGTCTTAGTTATCCCACTCGCATACCCGACTTCATGTCTGCATCCAAAGACCCAACAAGTGTGTATCGCTAGATTCTCTAGCAATTTTTTGTCCTTAGGTGTTAAAAGAGATTCTAGGGAAATACCCTCCCCTAGCATCATCCAATGTGATCCCCTAAGCCCAAAAGACTTTCCCAAAGAGTTCTCAAGTGTTGTATTAGCCTTTTCATGGTGGTTGATAATGATGGTATTGGCTCTACTCCAAGCATTGATACCCGGGCGTGACATCACAAGTTTCCAACCTCAATATCCAACTTTGTCTCCATCAACTTCATGTTTCCCTTTCCTTTGACGGTCCTCCACTTGCATGGCTATTTGTATTTGTATTTATATAATATGTTTAGCATTTATGCCCTTTGAGTTTCCCTTTTACTTATATTTAAAGTGCTTCAATGTTTTGGTTCTTAGTTATTTTTTCAATTCCTAAGGCAAATATTTTCTTTATGCATTGAACTAGTCAAACAGATAGCAGTTACACAAAGAGGAATGGTGAAGAGCAACTACTGAAAAGATATCCAATGAGATGAAATAATGAAAGATTCTGACCTGGCACAACAAATCACGGAAAGAATCACATGTGGAGACAAGAAGAAACGGAGCCATAATGCAGATCTTGAAGCTGAATCTAGATCCATGCTGAACAACAAGGTCTAATACTCTATCATTTACAAGTGAATGATAGAGAGCTGGACAAGAGAATTATGGGAACAATGGAAGGCAGGAATCCAAACACTCTTGAAAAGCTGCAGAAATTATATATTCTCCAGATATGGGAACAATGGAAGGCAGGAATCCAAACACTCTTGATAAGCTGCAGAAACTATATATTCTCAAGATGTAATGTTCGAAAGATGGTAAGGGATTTGCCAACTAAATTATTAGATTCCAAAGAAGGTTTGTCTTTCAAAAATCAGCAGCTGATTCAACAGAAACATACCAAGAAAAATCCTATTTAAAAAAATTGCCTTCAAGGCACTTAGAGATCTGACAACAGCTTTCGTATGTGATGAAAGTCCAAGAATCTCGAACCAACTACCTGAGTAGAAACCAAGGTTACCAAGGTTTACGATGCAGGTGCTTGTCCAATGTAGATAAAAGTATAATATTTGGTACTTTACAAATCTAGGTGTGCAAGTACGCAGGTACAACAAATTGCACTATGTATTAAAAATTTTAAATAATAACTTATACAGAAAAAATTAAAATTTGAATTATAGATAAAAAAATAAGGAAGTTTGATAGATCAATACATAAACATGTCAAGATTATGGAGTTATCATTCATATTGATTTTAAATTTTTTTTAAATACCAACAAGCATTGAACATTAAGGTGTTGAATAAAAATTAGAAACTATGGGTATGGGTACCCAAGCACGCAAGTATTGGGTGTGGGTGTGACACCGGTGCATGCACCCATAGAAGTGGTGCAGGAACCCTGTAACTATGGTATAAACCAACAACAGAATCTTGAAAGTCATCCGAATATAATATTTTTAAAAAAAAAACATGTGCACGCAACTCTATGTCTAAGCTCTGATTTTTGAAGAAGGGGGACTGCGTCTGGCCTTTGATTGACTCGGTTAGACAAGATTAGATAAGATAATTTTATTAATGTCCACAGATGGCCAAAGTAGGTCAATGGGACTCGTTGAAAAGAGTTTGTTACAATGTACTGTAGTAACCAAAGAGTACTACAAAAATAAGCTAAACTAGAGTAAGGAATCTAGCTTAAACTACACTAAAGTTGAACTATATGGCATAAAATTACAGTCTCAAAGGTTATCCAAGATGGCTAAACCCTAACATGCTAAAAGTAATGATGAAGAGAGAGTTAGAAGTCAAGTTGAAACAAAGATAGAAAGGAGATCTAAATGGACCCAAGCAACAACATTAGTTTGTAGCAGGATGTAAAGTTTTAAGTATAGTCATCAACATCACCAACTATCTCAAAAGGGCTAAAACATGATCCATTGATGCTCCCATGAGAATGACTAGGACAACGAGGATCTGGTTGGATAATCCTAAGAACACATGAAGTTCGACAATTCAAGACTCTTCTAGCATCCAAGGTCATGGAACCAATTAAAGAGGATAGAAAACTGATAAGTTGCGTCTGTCTACAACTCCTTGGTAGGTGAGGGGTTGTCAAAACCAGATGATAGAGAACTGCAGTTCTGTCTTGCAGCAATCAAGAAGAAAGAACTGAAGCCCTAGTAGCCACTCTTGTACGTAAACAACAGTGCACAAATTTGTCATTAACATTCTGGAGAGTCATGCCTTCAAATGAACACGTATTACTCTCGAATGCAAAAATGGAGTGAAAGAATGAGGTGATTAGTTAAGTAGTAGTCAAGCTCCCCTATAATAACTAGCGTTGAAGAATAATAGCTTCCCTAAGGTATAGAGCCAAGCATCTTTGGTCAAGATAGCTGAAAAAAGTAGCAAGTAGTCCAACTAAGTCTCTACACAAGCAATAGTACCTCCCTCAAATCTCATAATAAATAGGACACATAAACATGAAATGTTCTTCAGTCTCCACCTTCCAAATAGATCAAAGACGACATACTCTATCCTCTCAAGGAATATGGTGGTTTGTCTCCACTTGCAAGTGATGTGAGCACACTCTAAGCCAAAAAAATAGGAATCCTAAGGCTGTGTCCAATGTCATTGGACATAATCAGGAGTGAGTAATAATGTCATTCTCAATGTTCATGAAATGTTTAGTGTAGAAGGCCAACTTAGGACTTAAGGACTGAGATGGAGCAACCCAAGTGATCTAAATATATTGCCAATATCATCTTTGACTACTTGATTAATTATACTCTTATTGGGAAGAAGGTGAGGAGGAGCATCTAAAGAGCATATGAATGGAGGTACTCAATCTATAGATATGCCAACCAATTGAAGAAGAGAAATAACTTCTAAGCACCATCCACGATGACGACCGAAAGTGCTCCTAGAGGTAATCCATTTTGAGGAGCAGAGCACCAAATATGGGTATCTCTTTCAACCTAAGGTGTAGTCACCCATGGATCTAAGGCAATGAAGATGCTCTCAAGATGAAAGAGGATGAGCACCAAACTCAGCTTGAATAATGCATTGAGAAATTGTTCTTTTACATTGGATAAATCACTCATAAATCTACTAATTATCCACCAATAAGTTTGATCACCTCCCAATAGATGATGAGGAGAACATCATGGAGACGGAGATCCTCGAAACTCCTCTTCAAGCCCTAAGAAAGGAACCAATAGTTGAAGAAATAAATTGCAACACAGCCAATTCTTAATCTACTAAGTAGCCCACAAGAGAACCCACCCCAAAATTTCAAGAGATCCCAAAGGAAAAACAAAAACCAAGAGAAAGACAATGACTCTAACCAATCAAATGGAGGAACTCATAAAGGAATAGATAGTGGAGGTGACACCCAAGAATCTTCTGATAGTGCCATGGTGGTATTATCACCTATGCCAGGTTTGGAGTCCATCCCAAAACCAACAAGAGTGAGTCAAGAGTCTACTAAAAAGATGAAGCTAGATACATACCAAAGAGCATGTAGGAAGACTACTCAACATCAAATAGGGAAAGAAGGTGTAAAGCTGATAGTAATGGGTAAGGTCAAGGATTTTACCCACATTTTTAGTCCCCGTGCTTGATGAAGTGCATCACCTAGAATATTCGAGGGCTTAAGGGTAGCTTGATCAAGCATAATGACATAAAACGAATGATTCAATAGCATCGTCCACAGATGGTTTTCATCCAAGAAATATGTTGGAAGAAGAGATGCAGATTTTTGCCAAAAAGATTTGGCCTGCATGTAGGGTGGAATCCTTAAGTTTCCAAACACTATGACCTTGGAAACTATGGAAACTATTAGGACCCCATCCTAACACTATGGGAAACTATTAAGACCTCATCCTACGACAAAAGAGAAGAGATCTTGTGGAAACTATTAGGACCCCATCCTAACACTATGATGTAATAACCCTTTCTTAACGTGGGGGACATCCATGATAATGTTTTATAATATTTTGTAATAGTTTGTGGCATTAGAAGCGCCTAGACAAGTGGCACCATTATATGTATCTATTATCAAGAATGTAATTGTTTTGTTGGTAGAAGATTCTAGCTTGGGTGGCATTTTGCATGTAAGCCAACCTTGAGCGTTAGGTAGAGAGATGAAGTCTTTAAAACTACGAGGGGCAAGAATGAATGTATCTTTTTGCATAACTGAATGAAAGTATTGAAGGAGGTTGCCCCCTCGAAGTGGCCTGCGATTTTGCTTTACTTTGTGAGATTGTTTCATTTTTGCACTTATATTTCATATTGCAATATCTTATGTTTCATGCATTTATGTTTTATTACAATATTTTCATGAATGTGTTGATTTTAATGAGAAGGTTCCTAACAAGTGGTATCAAAGCACTTTCCAAGGCCGTGTTCTGCTACGACTGTGACAACTTCTGCCATTCCGACTGTTAGGTATAAGATTTCGTGTTTTTGTTTTTCGCCAATTTCCTTATTTAAAAAAAAAATCCAGCCTTTGTTTTCTGCATTAGTTTATTAGGTTAGAAACCTTGTGCTGAGAGTTTTGAAATATCAACGAGGAGTTGTCGTTATTGGCTAAGATAGATTGCCCATAAAGCGTCTAGTGAAGTGAGAGGTGATCTCCTATACCTAGGCCTCAGAACAACACCTATCCATGGAATTGAGCTCCCATGTATCTTTGGGTATATCGAGAGACCCCCTAGGATTAGGAGAAATTTTTAGCCCTTAGGAAGACTTTCAGCCTTGTATTATAAATAGTACACTAGACACAACATCCGAAAAGATCACTCTCTCGTACTATCAGAGAGGCAGGTAGTGTGCTCAAAGGTATGCGTGGAATCCTCCTTGAGTAGTGGCCTAAAATATTGGTCCGAGCACTATCATTCGTTAGACCGAAGATTGTGTACCCTTCGACGTCGTGTCGTCACTAATGTTCTTGTCCAATGGCATGGCTTACAACCTAAAGATGCTACGTGGGAACCCCTTCAACAACTTCAACAACAATTTCCTCATCTTCAACTTTGAGGACAAAGCTTTTCAAAGGGGAAGGACATGTTAGGACCCCATCCTAACACTATGATGTAATAACCCTTGCTTAACGTGGGGGACATCCATGATAATGTTTTGTAATATTTTGTAATAGTTTGTGGCATTAGAAGCGCCTAGACAAGTGGCGCCATTATATGTATTTGTTATCAAGAATGTAACTATTTTGTTGGTAGAAGATTCTAGCTCGGGTGGCATTTTGCATGTAAGCCAACCTTGAGCATTAGGTAGAGAGATGAAGTCTTTAAAACTGCAAGGGGCAAGAATGAATGTATCTTTTTGCATAATTGAATGAAAGTATTGAAGGAGGTTGCCCCCTTGAAGTGGCCTGCGATTTTGTGTTACTTTGTGAGATTGTTTCATTTATGCACTTATATTTCATATTGCAATATCTTATGTTTCATGCATCTGTGTTTTACTACAATATTTTCATGAAAGTGATGGTTTTAATGAGAAGATTCCTAATAGAAACAGAAATATAGGATCCAATGGCTCTAGGAGGGAGATAAGAACAGTAGCTTCTTCCATAAATCTCTCCTAGCAAGGTGGTCGCACATTTTCATCTCTTCTCTAAAAACAATTGTGGTTGATTCAATACACACATGGGATGGGATGACAGACATAGCAAGAGAATACTTTGCCCAACTCTTTAAGGCAGAACCATTGAACGGTTGAGAAATGTAGCTTGGACAGAAACTTTTTGCACAGGCTTCAGTATGAACGTGCTAGAAGTGGTTCGAGACATTTCGGGTTCTATTTTGTAATTCACGTAAGTGATTCTATTTTGTAATTCACTTAAGTGATTCAATCTTGACCATACATCTCAAGATGAGATGAGATGTAATCTTGACCATACATTTGAATAGATTAGGGTTAGAGAGATTAGGGTTTCCTTTTCAAGCATAAAAGGAGAAGGGCAAGAGTGTTTTACTCAACAGAAAGAAAAGAAGGTGAACAAATTGCTGAAGGAGAACTGCAAGGCTATTGTGTAGGAGGAAGAGTGATTTGCTGGCCAGAAAGGCAGCAAGAGAGCAGGCTATCCTGTTGTAATTGTAACCGCCTTCATTATATAATATATATAGGTTCAGTAGTATATTTGTTTTCTGCTGTTCATTTTGTTTATTTTTCAGCCATCTCTGTGACTGTTACATGTTTACAATAAATTCATTTCAGATCTGATTTATTTAGAAACATAGGCTAGCAATCATCTAGGGTTAGGAAAATTTACATGGTATCAGAGCATGGTTCTGTGATTGAGATCCTTAAGGGTTTACAACTGTAGATCACTGTTGGATATTAAAAACCAGCAGTTGAGGGTTTCATACTTTTGCTTGAAGGACTAAGCTTATTTGCAGGACAGTTTTTGAGTCATTCATATTAGATCTGGAAGTTTGTGCAGTAGATCTCAGAAATGGCAACAGCTAGCCTCAGATTTGAGGATAGATTGGAAGGTGCCTCCAATTTCTTGCCCTGGAAAGTCAAGGTAATGTTCTTATTGGAAGAGAATGATCTCTGGGATATGGTCAAGGATGATGTGACTCTGCCTACAAATCGCAGCAATTGGCAGCTCACAAAAAGAAGGAAGTGAAGGTCAAGCGGATGATCTTGGATGCAGTGAAGGATCACCTAATTCCTCACAAATCTGAGAAGACTAAGGCAAAGGAGATGTTTGATGCCTTGGTTAGCCTCTACCAGAGCGAGAACATAAACAGGAAGATGATATTGAGGAACAAACTCAAATCTATAGAGATGACCATATCTAACACCATTACTAGTTACCTGATGAAGGTCATGCAGATTCGTGATCAACTGACAGCAATTGGGGAGAAGGTTGAAGACATAGAGTTGGTGAACATGGCACTGAATGGTTTCTCAACTTCATGGGAACCATTTGTCAAAGGCATCTATGCTCGTGAGCACCTTCCCATCTATGAGAAACTGTGGGATGATTTCATATAGGAGGAGACTCGAATGGAGTCAAAGGTCAACAAGAAGGGTGGTGACGATAAGCTAGCTCTCTTTGGGCAAACCAAGAAGGGCAGAGGTAAAGGACCCATCAAGAGTAAGGTAAAGAGTGAGGAGTCAACCTCACAGTCAAGGAAGAAAGACTTGAGCAAGACCAAGTGCCTTATTTGTCATAAGCACGACCATTATGCATCACAGTGTCCAAACAAGAAGGGCAAAGGGAAGCAACAACAGACGGAGGTAGCAGCCTTTGCAAAAACTCAGATGAGTGAGTTTGCTACCAAATTCGAGAAGGATTTCTCATTGTTCTCTTGCCTTCCTACCAGCACCGTTCCGAGGGATGCTTGGTATGTGGACAGTGGGGCATCTTGGCACATGACATCAACCCGACAGTGTTTTACCAATCTACAAGAGCAAGACTCAAGAATTCATGTTGAGCTTGGTGATGATGCCAAATATCCAATTGAAGGAATTGGTACCATTCCTTTTCGACTCCAGTCAGGGAACTCTTTAGACTTTGATGATGTTCAGTTTGTTCCAGGTCTCAGGAAGAACTTGCTTTCAGTTTCAATTATGGAGGATAAGGGTTATGCAGTAGAATTCAAGAACCAGCATGTCCTTATTAGACCGAAATAATCTAGCCCAGAAACAGCACAAGTAATAGGGTTAGGGAAGGCAGTCTATACAGGTTGTAGGGTGAACCTGTTCAAGCCCTAGTTCATAGCAGTAACAATTTGTGTGAGTTGTGGCATAAGAGGATGGGGCACTTGCATCATAGAGAGTTGCCTATTCAAAGGGAGATAGTCACAAGTCTTCCAGAGTTCAGCATTGAGCAGCAGGGAGTATGCAAAGGGTGCACACTTGGCAAAGCATGCCAAGTCCCAAATAGCGAGCATAGATCTAAGGAGATACTAGATCTAGTTCATTCGGATGTTTGTGGACCAATGTCAATAGCATCAATTTCGGGTAGCATGTACTATGTTTCCTTTATTGATGATTTCTCTCGCAAGACATGGATCTACTTCTTAAACACGAAGGATGAAGCCTTTAGCAAGTTTTAGGAGTTCAAAGCTCTAGTTAATAACTAGATAGAGAAGAAGAAGAAGGTCTTGAGAACAAACAATGGGGGTGAATATACCTCCAAGGAGTTCAATGGTTTCTGCAAGCAAGCAGGAATCAAGAGAGAGTTGAGTGTTCCATACAACCCACAGCAAAATGGGGTTGCAGAGCAAAAATATCGATCCATCATAGGCGCTGCTAGGTCCATGATTCATGACCAGGGCTTGTTGATGTTTCTTTGGGCAAAAGCATGCAACACAACAAGGTATATCCAAAACAGGTGTCCTCACAAGATATTGGAGGACAAGACACCAGAGGAGGAATTCACTAGTGTGAAGCCAGAGGTGAGTCATTTCCGCATCTTTGGATGTCCAGTTTATATCCATGTTCCAATAGAGAAGAGGACCAAGTTGGAGCCCTCCAATAGGAAGGGTTTATTTGTAGGTTATAGTGAGACTTCAAAAGCTTACAAGGTTTATATTCCAAAAAAGAGGAAGACAATAGTGAGCAGGGATGTAAATTTTGAGGAGGACGTTGCATCCAGGAAGTCCCATGAGCCTATTCCAGTGATAGAGAATGAGGAGCAGGAAGCTCCGAAGGTTGAGCCAAGGTCACCAAAGACACCAATGGTTTCCAGTTCAAGACAGCAGCCTTCAGGTGAGGAGGAGGAGACATTAGCCCCGTCCAGTTCTATCAGGAGACCTCGATGGCTTACACAATCATTGAGGGATGCTCAAGAGTATGTTGAGGCTCCTAGCAACATGATTAGGGAGAGCAAACCTCCGAGGAAGTTTCAAAACTACATGGCATTGATGAGTAACATCATAAATTCAGAGCCTTCCAGTTTTCAAGAGGCAGATGCCATGGTGGAGGAGTACACCTCCATCATGAAGAATGATGTTTGGGACATAGTGCCAAGACTGGAGGGGAAGTCAGTTGTGAGTTCCAGGTGGCTCTACAAAATTAAGCATGCTGCAGATGGCAACATTGAGAAATTCAAGGCAAGGTTTGAGGCAAGAGGGTTCTCTTAGAAAGAGGGAGTGGACTATGAGGAGACTTTTGCTCCAGTCGCTAAATACACTTCCATTAGAGCAGTTATGTCTTTAGCTTCATCTATGGGATGGCGAATTCATCAAATGGATGTGAAAACAGCTTTCCTTAATGGGATAATTTAAAAAGAAGTGTACATAGAGCAGCCTCAGGGGTTTGAGGTAAATGGAAAGGAGTCTCATGTTTTTAGGCTTAAGAAAGCCATATATGGACTCAAACAAGCACCAAGAGCATGGTATTCCAGGATAGATGGATACGTGCAAATTGTGGGCATCGCCAAAAGTGATGCAAATCCTAATCTATATTACATATTTTTTAGGACTGATCTGCTCATTTTTGTGCTATATGTACATGACTTGTTTCTTACAAGTGCAGAGAAGCTCATTGCAGGGTGCAAAGCAAATATGGCAGCTGAGTTTGAGATGAAGGACATCGACACGATGCACTACTTCTTGGGTTTGGAGGTTTGGTAGAGACCAAGGGAGATATTCCTTGGCAAGGGTAAGTATGCAGTTGAGATCTTGAAGAGGTTTCGAATGGAGGACTGTAAACCTATGGCCACACCCATGATCACTAATCTGAATAAGGTGACAACTTCAGATTCAAAGTTGGTGGATCCTACGTTATACAGGCAGTTGATAGGATCCTTGATGTATTTGGTCTACACTAGACCGTATATATGTTTTGCAGTGAACACCTTAAGTCAATTCATGGTTGATCCAAGGCAGGAGCATTGCGTAGCAGCAAAACATGTGCTCAGATACTTGAGGGGCGCAGTGGAGTATGGTCTGAGATATCTTGGAGATGGTGAAGTGAGGTTGCAGGGGTATACAAACTCAAATTGGGCAGGCAGTGCAGCAGCAGGAAGAGCACCTCAAGGTGTTGCTTTAGCTTGGGATCAGGCATGATATCCTAGTTCAACAGGAAGCAAACTTCCGTGGCACTTAGCTCAACAAAGGTTGAATACATGGCAGCTAGTATTGCTAGTTGTGAGGCCATCTAGCTTCGCAAGTTGCTTACAGTATTGATTGATCAAGAATTGGATCCCAAGGTGATATACTGTGATAATCAAAGTTGTATGAAACTCTCTGAGAATCCAATATTTCATGACAAGTCCAAACACATAGAGATCAAATATCACTTCATACGAGACCGGATTCAGAAGGGAGCAGTAAAGCTCCAGTATATTCCCACAGATCAGTAGGTAGCTGATATTCTTGCCAAGCCCTTAGTGAAAGGGAAGTTTGAAGCATTCACAAACAAACTTGGATTGGTGCAAAATTCCTTCCTTTCTAAGAGGGAGTGTTGAGAAATGTAGCTCGGACAGGAACTTCTTGCACAGGCTTCAGTATGAACGTGCTAGAAGTGGTTCGAGACATTTCGGATTCTATTTTGTAATTCACTTAAGTGATTCTATTTTGAAATTCACTTAAGTGATTCTATTTTGTAATTCACTTAAGTGATTCATCTCAAGATGAGATGAGATGTAATCTTGACCATACATCTGAATAGATTAGGGTTAGAGAGATTAGGGTTTCCTTTTCAAGCATAAAAGGAGAAGGGCAAGAGTGTTTTACTCAACAAAGAAGGTGAACAGATTTTTGAAGGAGAACTGCAAGGCTATTGTGCAAGAGGAAGAGTGATTTGCTGGCCAAAAAGGCAGCAAGAGAGCAAGTTGTCCCGTTGTAATTGTAATCTCCTCCATTATATAATATATACAGGTTCAGTAGTATATTTGTCTTCCACTGTTCATTCTGTTCATTTTTCAGCCATCTGTGTGACTGTTACATGTTTAAAATAAATTCATTTCAGATCTGATTTATTTAGAAACATAGGCTAGCAATCATCTAGGGTTAGGAAAATTTACATGAACCAGGAGGCATAGCAGGAAGTACTCCAAGAGATTCCTTCTCTCGTCACAAAATAAGATAATGTAACTTTGACTGCCCCAATTATTGCCAAAGAACTACAACAAGTAGTTTTCAAGATGCACAAAGGCAAAACTCGAGGCCCAGATGGATTTCCCATGGAATTCTACCAAGAATTCTAGGATATCCTTGAGAACTGTTGGAAGTGGTAGAAGAGGCTAGGATAGGCAAAGTGGTGCTCAAAGAGGTGAACAAGACATATATAGCGTGGGTTCCGAAAACCCAGGAGTCTGAACACATCTTTGGCTATTGACCAATTGCCCTTTGTAATGTCCTATATAATATTATCACTAAGATCATGGCAGAAAGGGTCAAACCTCTTCTTTACAAAATTATTTCTCCGAAGCAAGGTGTTTTTTTTGGAAGGAAGACAAATCTTGGATGAGATAGTCTTAGCTCAGGAGGCCATCCACTCTATGCAAGTATAGAAAATACCCTCCATGTTTATTAGGTTAGACCTATCCAAAGCATATGATAGAGTTGATTGGAACTTCCTCCTAAAGGTGATGAGACAATTTGGATTCTTGAGTGCTTGGGTAGAATGGATCAAGGGATGTATTTCCTCAGTATCCTATTCGGTTCTAGTAAATGGAACTTATACCCAGCTATTTATAGCTTCCATAGGTATCAGGCAGGGAGACCCCTTATCCCCATACTTCTAGTAAATCATATTGGTTGAATGTTTGGGTAGAACATTAGATAAGGATAGGGAAACCAAAGCTTTGGAGGGAATAATAATAGCAATTGGAATTGCAATTAAAAATAATAATAGCAACTGGAGCTAAACCAATTACTCACCTACAATTTGTTGATGACTCTACATTATTAGGAAAAGCAACAAGTAAGGGGGACCTCCATATTTAAAATGATTCTAGGATAGTTTACAAAAGCAACTGGACAACTTATAAATGAAGAAAAGTCTAAGGATATCTTTTTCCATTTCTCACCTAGGCAGCAAATAATGTTGTTGGATAAATTGAGATACAAGAAAACATCTCTTCCAATAAGCTACCTAGGAATTCCACTTACAATTGGGAGGCAAAAAAAGGAGGAATGGACTTCGCTTTCAAAGAGAGTGAAAGCCAAATTGGGAAAATAGACTAATAAGTGGCTTTCTACAAGAGGATGGATGACCCTAATAAAAATAATCCTCAATGCCATACCTATTTATGTCTCCTCGGTGCTAGCTATCCCCAAGGTAGTTCTTAAAGAATTGCATAAAATAAGTTATAGATTCCTCTAGAATGGATTCAAGGAAGAATGGAAATGGGCACTAGTGAAATGGGATACTTTATGCTTAAAGAAGGAGGGAGGACTAGGAATCAGATCGATTGTCAAGAATAACAAGGCACTAGTGGCTATGTTATATTGGAGATTGCTAAAATCCTCTAAGGAGTTGTGGGCTCAAATTTTGAGGGCCAAATATGTAGAGAATAAAAGCCCAACCAAGATTATCCGGTTTCCTCTTCCTAGCAGAGGATCTCCCATTGTAATGGGACTTAGAACAGGAGAGGATATGATTAAGGAAAGATTATTCTGGATTATCCATAATGGATAGAAGGCTAACTTTTGGACAAATTCATGGGATGGTCATCCTCCTCTAATAACTTAATTTCTAACTTGGAGACCGTTGATGGAGAATCTTCATAGAAACAATTGGGTTAAGGTAGCCAAATACTGTAAGCCTCAAAGCAATAGCTAGGAAGTAGGACGATAATGAATCCCAATAGAGGAGTGGCCAATCCAAATTCCAAAGGATTGGAGAAAAGAAATCGATGGGACCATCTAGACGAGACCACTCTAGAGGAGGATACTCTTTGTTGGGGGAAGAAAAGTCAGAGTGAATATACAGTTGCCTTTAGATACTTAGCCCTCTGTCAAACTATCCGAATCCCGTAAGTGATATATTCACGTAGTTGTGGGTACAGAACTTTTAGCCCAGAGTTAGATTCTCCATTTGGCTTCTACTTCATAGAAGGGTGCTAATAGGGGAACAATTGATGAAAAGAGGGATGCATGGGCCTTTCAGATGTGAGATGTGTTGGGAGAATGAGGAAACAATCTCTCACCTTTTTATAGAATGCCCCATCACAATCAAACTATGGAAATAGATGGCAACTTTGCTAGGCATCCGTTGGTCTAAGATATCTTCTATAGAACAACTTTGGAGGGAGTGGCCTAAACGAGAGGAAATGGACCAACCCACTCGGCAGATTTTTTGGGTGGGGACGACTCTCCTTTTGTGAAATTTGTGGAAGGAGAGAATAATTGTATCTTCAACTAGGAATACAGAGACAGTCACTTTGTTTAGCAAAGGATCACAACCAATATGAGGAAGTCAATCCAATACCTGTTAAAAGAGCCTCAAAATCCTAACCAAAAGTGGATTTAGATAATATCCAAATTACAAGTGTCTCCAACAATGGTCACATCAAAAAGGGTAACCCCAAATCATGCACAAGTAATCAAAACTAGGAATTGGAAACCTCCTCCAAAGGGACTAGGTAATATTAATACGGATGGAGCCTCAAGGAGAAATTTAAGAAGAGCGAGTATGGGGAGAATAGCCTCTCGAATGGCGCCCCTACTTTTATCTTCGCAAAAAACCTTGGTATCTTATTCAATAACATGGTAGATGGATATGCCATATTAAGGGGATTACAAGAGGCTCTGAAGGTGGGTTGGAGGAAAATTCAGGTGGAATCGGACTCCCAAATTATGATTAACCACTTAAAAGGACCAAGCAAGCAAAAGAATACAAATTGGAGAATACAAAGAATACTTGAGCAAATACAAATGACCCAATAGCGCTTTGAGACAATGGAGTTCATACACATCTTTAGAGATCAGAACAGGGTGGCAGATGCGATGGCTAACTAGGCTCTTGATCAAGGAGACTCCACTTTATATGGATATCCTCCTAGATGGTGGCCTCAACGGACTAGGCAAGCTCTTTTTTCCATTCTTACCATTGATGATATTATTGCTTGTTGTATCTAGATTTATATATCCTTGCTTTACATGGTTACTCTTTTTTGTATAGATAGTTGTAGTAGATTAGATGTGAGGGAGAATAGTCCCACATCCTTTGTTAAAACTTGGCTTAAAAGCCTTCAATCTTGGAAAGGCAGGAGATGTAATTTGATTTTCAACTAATTTAATTTATTAATCCTTTTTAGTTTTTACCAAAAAAAACAAAATAAGAACATTGGATAAATCACTAAACCAAAATAATTTAGATCCTCTCCATGCAAGCCCAATCAACACACCCTAGACTTGGAGTCCAAATCTCAAATCCATAAAGCACTATGGTTTTGATGATGCAATCATAGAGGTGCATCTTTGTAGGTAGGTCTTGGAAGCATTGCTGGAAACATTGGCATTCCAAAACTAAGAGATGGGTATCCCTTGCAAAGATGTTACTATGAAGCTAGCCAAAGATTAAGGAACGGACCTGTAAACTGAACCCTCGAGTAAGCATACGCACTGACGATCTCAATCGACTCTCCCTTATAGAAGAACTGAAACTAAGATAGGATACTCTTTGATGTATTGATGATCATCACCGTAGCCTTGCTAAGATTGACTGCTAGCTGTTTTAGGTCATAAAAGTTAGCAAGAGCATCCGACTATCTTTGCAAGCCCTCAAGAGTATAAAAAAGAAGAACAACATCATCTGCAAAAAGCAATATAGCTACCAAGACATGATGTAGAAGGCAGCTATCGTCAAAATTGGCCTATCCATGATTAGTGGGTGATGGTTAGTTGTTGCATTTTCATTGCTGCTCTAAATTGGCCCTTCCATGATGGTTTTCTGGTTGATAGTGCAGCATTCTATTTGCAACGGTTTGAACCAATGGTATTTATGATTTGTCCTCATCCAAATGTTGTCTTAAGTTGCCTGTCTATGATTTGCTTCTTTTTGAAATTAGCATCTCTAAACATTGATGCCTACTTACAATTTTTTTGCTTCACCCTGTAAATAACAGTATTCCTTTCACAAAAAAAATAAAAACTATGAACATGAAGGTGGCATGGTGAACATTTGCAATTAGCAAATACCTAATGCAGCATGCATACATTCACTCAGAATGCACATAGCCCAAACAGTGATGTGTATGATGCCCATAATAAATTTCAATCCAAAGAAACCAACTAATCATTGTTCAAAAAGCAATTCATTTGTGCCAGCAATAATAATGCAAACTCCACTTTCAGCATTCATAAATGGTTACATAAATTATGAAATAAAATTTCCTACGTTTCTAAACAGAAAATATAAGATAGAAATGGACATTCACTTTGCTCTATCTGAAAATAGGTTTGTATCTGATAAAATCTTTAAGGCATAGAACAACATGCATAACATGTGTCAGTTAAAAATTACTTACGCGAAAAGGAAAATTGCTGAAATCAAGAGCACCTTGAGAGTCACAAGGCAGTAGTACTTGAGAAGTTCCAAGTCCTTGGGATCCGCATTCTGATGTAGAACAATTAGACATATTCAGAGGCCTTGTTAATTGGCTCAGACTTTGTGAAGGTCCTACAATCACCTGGTCAAGGAAATGCTTAGTCTTGGTTGCAAACATTCTGTGCATAATACTCATTAGAATAGATCTAAATTAATGGCTTACATGTTCTGTACGGTGAACATATGGTACACAAAATAGCCGTGTAGCACTACCATATTCAATACAAATTCCTGCAGGTGTCTCTATGCCACAATCTGAATCCCGTGCAATAAAAGGCTTATCCAATGCAATCCAACTGCCTTCACTATCAAGTGTCTTGCAATTACAATTATATAAGTAGGAGTTTGAGCTAGTGGCAAACATGAAAACATTAAAAGACGCTAAAGATGAGGGAAATTTAGCATGGCATGGTGGCATCCACAAAGAATGGAAGATCCTTCTCTTTAATGTTACAAAATTTCTCCACTATTTCATGGCATATTTCTAGTTCTCAATTACCTGAAAATATTAGAGAGAAGAATTTGATCATCCCACACTATAAATTCTAAGGTGTTACCACAATTATCAGCAACCAGTATCTGTCGCCGTTTCAAATGACCAGACTGACCTTGGACTTCTATTCCTCCAATCTTTTCAACCCTGTAAATCTAATTGATCCATGTTATTAATTGTTCTGAAGATAATGATAACATTAGGCACTGATTCTTCAAAAAAATATTCAAAAAGCAAATCAATCCAACAAAGAAAGGTCTTTTAACTGTTCCACACTCACTTTTTTGATAAAACTTTCGAAGTGGTTATTTTCTCATTAAACGGACGTTTTAAACAAAACAAAAAAAAACACTATGTTTATACATGGCCAAAGCTGTACAGCTTTTTGTCTGCATAGATTCCTTTTAAATAATAAAGACTCTATTACACTAGAATTATCACTTTAATAAAGACATGTTACCAGAGATAATATTAATTTCCATCTACCTTGATGGGAGGCATCTCAAGCAAGAATGATGCACATCCATCTATTATATATTAAGAACACGATCTCTGTCTGAGAACATTCAACACAGAAATTCCACAAAAAAGCAACGATTTCACAGCATTTGTGCTATTTCATTATGAGAAGATCATATTATCTGTTTCTGGCTGCAAGTATTTGCAGAGCAGAAATACTTGATATTGTGACTATGGAATACAGAAAATTGAATAAATACGAATGAGCATATGTTTTACATCAAATGGCATTAGTTCAACTGATTAGATTCTTCAACATTCAAGGAGAAGACCCAGGTTTGAATCTTGTCAAGTGATACATGGATAATATCCAAAGCTCTATTGTAATACCACCACGTGGTGATGATGTAATACGGGTGGGGCCCGTTTCAATCCCATATAACCAATTGAAAAAAATAAAATGAGCACATGTTCCAATATTAGGCAAATATTTGATGGCTAGGTCACTTGAATGCAAGGGTGCAGAGAATGCAGTTCATAGCGCCTGGTGTGAACCCCCAAAAGTTAGGTGTGAAAGTTATAAAGTATGTTTGTTTCATATGCAATAAATATATATTTCAAAAAGAAAAATCAAAAATAATTTCAAGGGTGCAGGTAAGGGTAACTATGTGTAAGAAGAGACAAGTGTGTAAGACATGCATCCATTTTGTGAGTTCCTGTACACATGCAAATAACTCTGGTTGACAGAGTAGGATATGTGTGAATCTCATGCTTGCCCATTGAGTCAATGAAGATTCCATGCTTTAAAAAGTAGCCTTGACTTGTTGAAGAAACACTCAGCAGCACTGACATTCGTATTAGAAGTTACCATCCTTTATAGGTTTTGAATTCATTAATTTCAAGAGAACGGAACTTGAAAACATTAATATAACTTTTCCTTTGTGACAGTCAACCACTTGACATTAAATACATCAAATGTAGCAAAAGTCACAAATCAATAATAAATGAAAGTTTGACAACAGTTTGCTGAGCTAAATAATAAACCAAAAAAAATTATGAAGTTGTCCAATGTTGATTGAAAAAGTTGGCAGTTTCCTATACACTAAGTACCCCCTCACTCATTGCAAAGAAATGGAAAGAAAAAACAATCTATGAAAAGATCCTTATGTGGAAAGGACCTTTGGAATCAAGACCATCAATGATAAAGGTGCTTCTTTTGCTTGCTTAGTTTAGCAGAGGCTTTCCATGTAATCCTATTGTTGAGTGGATGCAATTCTTTCCCAAAACATTATTTCTATGAAAAATATCAATGCATCCACATCCACTCCTAGATACTATGGCAAATGCATCCACATCCATGAAATGCTCAACTGACATCATTTCAAACCAAAAGAGAAATTAAAGACATATACATCAACATTCATATAATGGTCGACCCTATTTCAATAGATTTGTGAGTAACTACACTCACAACTCTAAACTGACATACAAGAACCATGCAGAGATTGACTCAAATTAAGTGATAACTTTTATGAATTTTGCTATCACATAGAGCCAAATTGGAGGAATTTGTTGTTTTTATTTTTTTTCCCTCTTGTATATTATAATAATTATTTGCTGAGGCGAGCTGCAAGCTTACTGTAGTGGTAAGGGTGTTGGCCTCTCTTTGAGAGGTCCAACGTTCAAACCTCACTCAGTATGAGGGGACCGGGACCCCTTATAAAAACTTGTGTAAACTCATTGAAAAAAATTATTTGCTGAGGGGTAAAGCCCTGTTGGAAACATATAGTGAGAATAATCAGAGTCAGCAAGAGCAAAAATTGTTTATCTTCAAAATATCAAGATTGTGGCAAGAAAACATAAGTGTGACTAAACAAAAACAGAATCCAGTCTAAATGATGACAATGTAGAAAAGTAGAGAAAGGAGCAAAAAACCAAGAAAAGTATCACCACAATAGTACCAACCATTTTCAGTCCATAAAACAGCATACCCCACTATTGAATTCAAACCAAACACCATGAATAGGCATGAGTAAAACAAGTATGGCATTGTATCAACCCTCCTAACATTGAATCAAAGTCAAGTGTATTAAGATGCCAAACCTCATGCTCCAACAGGATGTGATCTTCCACCGAAGTCATGCTGAGGGATTATTGAGTCTACCTTTAGCACTTGATAGGCAAAGCTTGAAACATAACAAGCAACCAAACCCATCCATGGACAGGTTTCCCTTGGCATTCATTGCTAGTTCTAATGGAATAGATTAACTCACCAATTTGCAACTCCAATCAACTTGT
This sequence comes from Wollemia nobilis, assembly GCA_028583015.1. Taxonomy (NCBI): domain Eukaryota; kingdom Viridiplantae; phylum Streptophyta; class Pinopsida; order Araucariales; family Araucariaceae; genus Wollemia; species Wollemia nobilis. The sequence goes on from JAQPPZ010017221.1 coordinate 1,337,263, forward strand.
CATAATTAACTATCCTTGGATCAATTAAGACATTCAATTAGCAAGTATCATATAGCAAGCATAAAGGCTTTGGTCTATTGATCAGATACTAAGGGCATTAGCACTAGTGAACAATGCAAGAAGTCGTTGCACTAGTGGAGGACAAGGAAGGTCCTCCTAGATAGACTATGGTAGCCTACTCTATTTTTTGATGCAAAGTTTGTTACCACATGCAATACTTGTCGAAGGATGGGGAAGCCACTGCAACAAGACTTCATGCCTTTGCATTTTTCATAACCACAAGAATAATTTGAGAGACGGGGGTTGGACTTTGTCGAATCCCTGAAGACGAACAAAACGAGTAAGGGAAAGTACATTGTGGTAGCAATTGAGTACCTCACAAAGTAGGTTGAGGCAAAGGCATTGCCCAACAACTCTATGAAGAGTACAGTGTAGGCAGGCAAATTGAATAAGTGTGTTGGAAGTCAAGTACATGCACATTAAGAGTTTTGATATATTTGATGTTATAAAGTCGTGATGTAATATTGTATGTGACAATGTGTAATATTGATATATTAGTTATGTAATATTTGTAGTTAGTTATATTAGTCATTAGTCATAAAGGGAGTCATGAAATGAAATGTAAATGTAAGTCAATGCATGTCAAATGTAATTTAAAAAAATGATGAGGTGTCGGGTAGTTAGTAAGTTGGAGGATGCAACTACCTCCTTAGTTGTATAAATAAGACCCTTCCCTCATTCATTTGTGTTGTTGGCATGGAAGGAAAGGTTGGCATGGTATGTGGGTATCAAGGTTGGCATGGTATTGAAGTGTTGTATCAAGTCGTCTGAATGTTGTGCCAACAATATGAGATGTTATGTCGATAGTCTGAACTGTTGTGCCAGGCCGTCTAAATTTCTTTGTCGGGTTGTTTGAATGTTGTGCCAAGTCATCCAGACTACTATGCCATGCAGTTTGATATATGTTGTGTGCACAAAGTATGCATTGTAATTGTAAGTTATTCACATTGTATATTTTGTTCATTTAAGTGGTAATGGAATTGTGTTGTAGTATGTTGTATTCCATTTCTACATACAACACACTTCATTTACAAGCAAATCATCACAAGATTTGGCGTACCACTACAGATTACAAGTGATACTGAAGGGCACTTTGAGAATCAAGTGATTCCAAAATTGACAAAATTTTGGATTTTTCATTTACTATTGAGAACTTACTACTCTTAGGTGAATGGGCAAGAAAAAGCGACCAATAAAGTGTTGGTCTCAATATTGTATAAAAACCTATAAAGTGGAAAGTTCAAACTGGAAACAAAGGATGCCAATAGTTGTAGCACGACGATGAGTATTCCGATAGTTGGAGGAACAATTGGAATGACAGATTTTAGGAGACAACTAAGACTGTAGTCATTGTTGGTCTAAACATATACATTTCCACTTGTACGATAATTCCTCTTGACTATTTGTATGACAAGATGTCAACTTGCACTTGTACAACAAGTTGCTCACTCACTTGTATGACACAGTCACAATCCACTTGAACGACAACTCCAAACAACTATCACCCTTGTCAACAATGTTTGTATGGCAACACCTTCGTCAATCTTCTTCCTCATATGGCACTTCGTAACGACCTTCATACGGCACTTTGACAACACAACTTGTATGGCGACTCATACAGTTTCACTAGACTGCAACTCCATCTGCAAACCTGCACACACAAAATTTGACAATACAATATAGCAACTACTACAAGAATGGCTTCACACAAACATACACATACACAAATTGGAACTGAAATGGAATGTCATTGCATTAGACTGCCTGTATGACAATGGCATTACAAAATGTTTGCACTACACACATATGCCCTCACGTACTCTTGGAATCCTCGTATGCTCTCCAATACTTTGGGATTGCTCAATAGTACTTTCATGGTATCGCACAATGGAATGGGGGGTGGGGGCGGCAATCCTTTTATGCTTGTGGGTCAACAATTAGAAGCAACTGCCACCCGGACACCTCACCACTTAACTACCCTCATTCATATTATGCAAACATTACATTAGTCGTACACATTACAAATTCAATTAATCAACTATGACATCATCATTTTTGATGTCAACTAACAAAATGACATTTCACTTTTATTTCATTTAAATTTCCTTGCATATACATTTGAATTTGCATTTCATTTACATCTCATTTTGTGCACATTTGCACTTATTTTCCTATGTACATTATTTACTTCACTTACTTCGGCGGTTGGACAAATCTAGCTCCTACATCTACCTCCCCTTTAGATTGGCCAACATCCTCATCAATGGTTGTCTTTGCTCCTGGGGATTAGGATTTTGTTGATGCTAAGGTATTGGAACAGGTATATCTCCCATTTCTTTGATTTGTAACTAGAGGACTTCCGCCTCTCCCTTCAATCTCTTGGCATAGTTTAAGTCCCAAGTCCTTTTCTCTCCATAATGATTTGCCCTCTACTCAATTTCTGCCAACTTCGTCGATATCTCTTCCTCCCTCTTTGCAAATGCAGCTTCAACCTCCTTCCTTGTTGTGTCAATAGCTTTCTTTGCCACTTTTGCATCATGCCTGGCCGCAAGCTACTCATCTTTTAGCTTACACGAATTTTGACTTCCTCATTTTTCTTTTCTAATAGCTATTCCCTTAGCGAACATTCGGATTCCAACTACCCAATCAGCTCATCCTATTCCGCTTGAGCCTTCGCTCTCTTCTCAACTTCCTCAATGCTACGAGTTCTATTTCAGCATTCTCCTGAATTTGCCAAAGTCTCTCCTTCCACTAGTTGGCTTGTTCTTCCTTACTCATGAATCTTCTTCAAACCTATTTCATTTGCTGGCAAAGTGCCAAATTCCCTTTATCAATGCATACCCTGGCTAGTTGCCTGTACAGTGTTTGAGCTCCTCTGGAAGGTTCTCCACTCCAACCATATTTCACACACTACTAGTCTCTAGCTCCCATGGTTGCTTCTAATGAATATCGACAAGTTCCTTCATCTTCTCCTCATCTTGAGCCCAATGCACTAACTTGCCTAACTCATTTTCTACCATTAGCTACCATCGTCGCCAGTCTCCAACATAGTAGCAAAACGGTGAGTAATTCACACTTTGGAGGAGCAATTGGATATAGATCTTGAAGACCAATATGGAATGCAGCCATTGCCAATGCAATCACCATCATACTTTGGGTTTGAATGACATGTCACTCAAACGGTCTTTTTCTAATAAATGGAACGTCAACTCGTTACACATTTGAACGTTTCTCTACTTGTGCAGCAAGTACTAGAACAGTTCTACTAAAACGACAAGACTGATCAACAACTAGAACGGTTCCCATTAGAACGGTCTTCACTGGAACGACTTCACTTGAGTCTTGGAGCATCTTCACTGGAACGTCTTCCTTTCTACGGCCAACTCCATCTCATGCTCCGGACTTCATCTCTATCCTGACTGCACGATCCTTGTCTTTTGTCTAACTACAATACTCTACCTGCATACAGAACTAACAAATCTACCAACAATCTTACCAAGACATTCACAACATCCACAGATCATACACAATGCATAGAGAAGGAATAATCATCATTGTATTCATTACTTGTACGGCGTTATAGGGTTTCACCATATAGTCTAGTTCATTACAGAATACAAAGTGCACAATATTCCATCTCTCTCTACCAAAAATGTCTATGCATTTCCCTCTAGTCTCTCTCTATATACATGGATATCTAGATGTCCCGAGCAAAATGAAGGGGGCCTATGTAAGGTTGGGCCTAGGCCATTGCCAACAACAATTTGTTGGCCACCTCACTTTTCACTCAGACATAATGACTATAGACTTTAGACTTTGCACTTTACACAATATTAATCATAAAGTCACCACCTTGGATGTACTAATCAAAATTACATCTCATGCACATTTATACTTTATGCACATTACATTTACATATCATTGAATGTGCACTAGACTTATTATTTAACTATGTATACTTAAGACATAGGCTGTCCAAAACCGGCGCCTACAAACACATCCAACTTGGAATTCTACTCTTGCTCTATCCAAGGCTCCAGACATCTTTTTGAAAAATGCATCAACATGTTCATTGATACAGTCGCCTAGAGCTAGTGGTCTCCTCAAATTCGACACTTCTATGAGGAAATGCTCACTCACATCTTCCGCCAACTCCATGTCTGTGTCATCTCCGATGGTTGTTTCCTCTCTATCCTCTCCATCATCACCTCTCAAGTTGATTGGTTTTTTAGTTGCCTTGCCCTCTTGTATCAGTTGAATCACATTAGAAGTTCGTTCTTTAGTCACCGCCTCTCCTCCTCCCTCTTGTTCTTCTAGTGGTAGGTTATTTTCTCCTTTGTAGAAAATTTTGAACTATGATGTAGGTTGCTTTCCTTTCCCTCCCTACTCTACTGGGATTGTCTTCTTCCATGCCAACTCTTCTGTTGTGGATGTGAACTCAACTGATGTATCCTCATCCAATGGAGGTGATCTACACGGATCATCCTGCTCCTCCAAACGTGTTGGGGTGTTTAAAATGTCTAGTGAAATGACGTTTTCCACCTATTCATCTCTTACACCTTCCTCATGAACTACATCCATTGTTACCTGTGCTTCTTCGCCTACATCCACAACCACAATTGGCTCCTACTGTTGCACTGATCTCCTTTCTTCTTCCTATCTTCCCTGTGCAACAGTCTCTTTAGGTTGCTACTCATCCACTACAGCGTTCTCCTAAGTCATCCACCTAGTACCTAAACTCGTACCTGTAGTGCCTCCTTGTGCAGTCTAACTCCCTAGCTGCGTAGGAGCCTCCTATCACACTGCTCCTATCACGTCTGTTGTGGCCCATTGTGGGGGTTGTTGCTCTTCTGGCTGATGTTGTGCTTGAGGTTGAGCCTCCATCCATTGTTGCTCTAACCTCCTATGCCTCTTTTCTCTTTGCATTGGCTCTGTCCTCGGCTATCTCTCGACTCCCTCTGAATCCTCATGTCCTTTATCTCCCAAGGGCTCCTATATCTTCCTCTTCAATGTCTTCTTCTTCTTTACTAAAGTGCTTAGCTTCATTAGTGGCATCGCATGAATCCACCTAAAAATTTGTTGGCACATGCTTGGGACATCCCTAGGGGGATTCAACTCTTGAAACCGTACCTTCTCTTTTGTTGCAACATTCATTAAAAGCGCAATGGCATGGAAAGCCATTGAAAATTTTTGTGTATATTGCATCAAGAAATTCCTAATACGGTATGACAAGTATGATGCCCAATCATACACAACGCTAGTTGTTATCCCTTGCACATAGGATATGAGCCAAGCCGGCATATCTGAGGCTCTTTGCTCTCCCGAGAATTTTGACATGATGACATTCATTGCACATTGTAGTTTCGATGTCTTCAACTGTTGAATTTTCACTCTACAGCTCGCTTCTTCAACAACTTTGTCGCTTCTTCAAGAGTGATATCGATGACCTCATTAATCATCTCCCTCCACTAGTTCACATCCACTAACTCCTTCCTGACCAGTATTCCATGATTCGACAATCCAAATGTCCTTTTGAAATTGCCTGCTAAAAACACCACCAGTACCTCCTTGTCACCAATTCTAACTCTACTAGCATTTTGCTGCAGATTATATGTCTGCAGGAAATATTCCTTGAAGAATTCTTTATCAAAATTTGGAATCTGCAATATGAAATTTATTGTTGCATTCTTGAATGCCACCCTCAATAGATGATCTTTTGGACTCTCTTGCCACCATGTCCAACAAAACTTTCCTATTGGCTGTACCAATGTGATATCTTGCAAGGGCACTATTATTCTCTCCTTCCCCTTGCTTTTCTCCCTCTCTTGAGGCAAAACCTCCACTCCACACTCCTCCGGGGTACTGATCCTTGGCCTTTCTCTGGAATGTCCATCATGTTGCCTGTTGCTACCTCACTTGATGTCTGAGCTGCATTATTTCTCCCTTCCACACTCTGCAAGACCTCTTCTTGCAATTCCTTCGACACTCCCTCTATTCAAAAGCTTCTTATGCCCAGAACTAAAATTAAATATATTGTGACTTGAAGCTGAACTCAAAGCAATAACATGGTACAAATAAAAAAAGCAATAACATGGCCAGTTTGAGAAATCATCAGGTTGCAAAGAACAATTTCAGAAATTACCCTCCTCAGCTTAGTTCAAACTTATATATCACCTTCAACTAAAATGACATCAACCTCTGATCCACACTCCCAAGGACTGATCAGGGGCTCTAATACGATATTTAAATCATGCATTCTACTTAACAATGAGATAATACATTAAAATAGGGCAAGAGAAATAGGTGTCATTGCTGTGGATGTTGTATTTATATATCATAGAAGTTAGGTGTATAACCAGCAATTAAATATCAGGAATCACTATAACATCCTTAATGACATCTCCCGTATGTATTTAATAAAGTGACTACATATTTATGGACCTAAATAAACTTAAATGGATATTATAATAAACCCTGAAAATTTTGGCTAAAGTTTTTGCTTGAATCTAAGCATAATATTGTGATCTCTAGTTGCTTTGAAGAACTGAGAACATTTTAGAAGAACAAAGTGGATAGCAAACTTGCAAAATGTTGTGTCATATCTATCAGTTGAGATTTAAAATATTGTATTTAGACAATTTGTTTCTACCATTAGTTTGCATCTCAAAATCCAATCCCATGTTTAGAATAATATGTTTTCTAATTCATTATTTGGGTTTCATCATTTTTGTTGTATCTTGGACACCATTTTTGTTGTATCTTGGACAATAAAGCCACATGCTATGGTAAAATGCCTTTATATTGTCTCTTTATTTTCACGATTACCAAGGTGATTTCATAGTCAAAGCAGTTATTTATTACTAGATACTATGGCAAATAAATAAGCCATAGAACATTAATGCTAGAAAGAAAACCTTTAATACTTGAATTTTTAACACAACAGAAATGACAATGCTAATATAAGACAATTATGATCAAGAAAATTGCCTTTGCTCCATATATCTATGTAGTTTATGATCAAATAAAAATTCAATTAAGCCTGAATATAAAATATCTTGAAAATCGAAAGCAGCTCTACCGTGCATAGAAGCAGTAAGCATGTCCAGCTTCAACTGCATCAAGTGAAATAGAGGCAAAGGAATCGGAACAAAATTGTGCCCCCAGCAGCATTAGATCATCATCTTGTTCCTATAACAAGCAAGTACCAAACACTACTCCATAAGAGATTATATATAGAAAACAACCATGCCAAGCTTGTAACAAACACTGAAATATATAGAAAGGCAAATACCATGAAGTAATCAAAGTTCATTTAGGTGCCTACCTTTTCAAAAAGTATATGCCAAAGAAATACTTCTAGTAATAAGAGTGACAACTACAGTAAGTGACAATTATATGCTCCATGTAAGAATTTTTTATTTGATCCAAAAGGCTTGGCTTCCATAATAGTAGTTCAAAGCTCTAGCTATGTTAGAAGCAAAGGAATCAGAACAAAAATTGTGCCCCAAGTTGCATTAGATCATCCTCTACAAGAAAATTTCAAACACTAGTTCATAAGAGGTTGTATATAGAAAACAACCATACCAAGCACGTAACAAATGCTCAAATATAAGAAAGATGAATAACATCAAGTAAACAAGGCTCATTTCAGTGCCTGCATTTTCAAAAAGTACATGCCAAAGGAATACTTGTAGTAATAAGAGTCATCATCCTATGCTCAATGTCACAATTTTGATATAGATTTAAAAGGTTTGGCTTCCAAAATACTAGTCCAAGGCTCTAGATATTATTTGGAAGCCATTTTAGCATATTTCAGAGTTCCTATCCCTGAGCCAAATTTCAATCAATTGATTTGTTACGACTCACATTGTAATGTCCCCATTTTTCATATTTTTATTATACATAGTTGTGGAGTGGAGTCTTGATGTGTTTTGGTGTGTTAAGAGTATTTTTGGTGAAATTTGGCAATTAAATAATAAAAAGGGGGAAATGAGGGTGTATGCCCCATTAGGAGAATAAATATCATTTTATTATTATTTTCTAAGGTATTATTAAGTGAAATCAAAAAGTGCAACCTCAATAAAGAATTAAAAGAATGTCTATATAAAGAGGAGTAGGGGGCTCATTTGAGGGAGTTTGGATCATTTTATCTCTTCTACATTGTTGTATTTGGCTTTGCAGCTAATACACTTTTCTCTTGTGGACGAAACCCTACGAGAGAATTCTCTCTTGCAAACGAAACCCTACAAGGGATAGCTTTGAGGACGAAAACCCTCTTGGCTAGAAACCTAGGACGAAAACCCTAGAGTTTCTTTGAGGTAAATCCAACCAGGGTTTACAATTGGTTTTTCAGTTTACAATGCTTGGATTTTCAGTTTACAGGTGAAGAAGACATTGAAGGCAGTTTTCAAATAAATGTGTGAAGTTATCTCAGATCATATGCAGAGTTATTATCAAGTTTCCAGCTTCAATCTCTATTGGGCATTTTCCCCAGCTGGCCGAACAATTTTGGAAGGGGTTTGGTGAGTTCGAGCTGCATATCACAAGAAATACATTGGCATTGCTTACCAACAGTTTTGCAGACTGTAATGAGGGTTCTAAGTCAGTTTTGAGAAGCATTTTAAGAGCAGAAAATAACCTATAGGGCAGCCATGCCTCTGCAACATTGGGCCGTACATTTGTAGCCCCACATGGGTGTTTGGGTCCATTCCTCATCGATTGCACTGGAGATACTTAGTGGAATTTGTTAAGCAGCAAAAAGGGGTATTTGTAACTATTTTCCAATCAATGGAGAAGTCAGTATTTTATAAGTTATGAGCAAAACATGTTTTTCTATAGCTGATGCAAATTTCCAGTTTAATATCAGACCAGAGATTTTTACGGATAAACTTATCTTTCTACATTTTCCTTCATTGGGTTTATGTATTATGATAAAAAGAAGTGTGTGTTAAAATTCCATTGTATTTGGTTCAGTAGTTTGAAAGTTACGATAGTATTCATTTCCAGCTGTGTGTTATCATTCTCAAAAGAAAAAAAATATATATATATTGAAAAAACTACAAAAAAATTTTCAAAATACCAAGCATTACCAAAAACAAAGCAAAGTATCAGTTCTCTCAGATTGGGGTTAGTCATTACAGTGATATCAGAGCCAAAGATTCTGCCAGCCTGTCTGGGTTCTTTATCTAGTGTGTTTTCTCATAATAGTTGCAACTGAGAGTTGGTTAGTTCAATGTGAAGATGGAGCCACACAGTGATTGGGATAGGTTTCAGCATGAGTTTTGGCAAGGTCAGAGAGAGTTGCAGCAAACTCTCAAGCAGTTGACAGCTGCTATGTCACCTAAGTCAACACCTACGGTTTCCTCTAAGGCTAAGGTTGAGCCCCCCATCTCAGAGTTACGGGATCAGTTTGTTCAAGAAGGGACCAATGCTAGTGGGAAATTCAAAGAAATGATGTCTCTTCATGATTGGGTGGACATGAGGATGAGGCAACAACCTAATCGGAGAGGTAATCATCATCAACAAAAGTTGCATAGGAAGGAGAGAAAATATGAACCAATGTCTCCCACCTCAATTCCTATACAAAGAAACGTTGTTGGGTCCAAGAAGGTCGAGATGATAGAAGAAGAACTTGTTGTTCCAGAAAACTTTAGAAGGCAGTTGGCAGAAAAAGAAATGGTTTCTAGTGGTTTACAGGTCGCAGGACCTCTATCAAATATGGATACAACAAATTTTGTTTTGCAGCAGAATAATATTTCTTCTGGATACCTTACAAGTTCAGCTCCTTTGTCTCAGATATTAGTACCAAATGCAATTGATGAAAAATCAGCAAGGCAACAAATTGATGGCATAGTACAACAGTATGAATATAAAGTAGACAGCTTTGTGGAATCAGATTGTGCTCTGGACATTGATGTGTTCAGTGAAACACAAGTGACATTCAAAGCCCTTGAAGAGCATGATGGAGAGTATGATGAGAGTGAACACATAGGAGTTTACAAATTAGATTTCAATAATGATAGAGTTGGTGAGTATTGATTTGATTTGGAAAATGAACATGAGATTTACAATAAGCATGCAACACCAAAAATACATCAGCCATTAGATGCATGGGATCCAAGTATTTCAGCACCTAGTTATGATGAGGAACCGATTTGGGATGAATTTCATCTTGAACAAGGAGCTGGCCAAAATTTATTTCAAAAATCATGCAAAGGAAATGACATTGAGATGGCTGATCCTTGCATTAAAGACAAATCCAAACTGTTATTTCATAGGGCTGATTATGATCAAGAAGAAGAGGAGGTAAATTTTGAAGGAGTAACTATTTCAGCCTTAAAACAAGGAAACATGCCCATGGATTACATCACCAAATTGGCCAAAGATAGAGGTAACAATTATATGAGGGTTGTAATGAATGAATTTGCTCATTTCCCTATTGTTACAGTCGTCTTAACAACAATAGAGGAGTTTCATTTGTTCTTTGGAAGGGTATGTAGATCTCATAGCATACATGGGGATATTGTGAATATTTGGGACAGCAGATTCACACCTTGGGATCCGGGTATATTGGCACCTAGATGTGAGGAAGTACCCATGGGGAATGAACGCCCTATTGACTTCAATACCATCCACATTTCATTTCAGAGTTCCAAAAACTCAGTTTTGAATTTCCAAGAAGTTCCTCCTATTTTTGAGAGTCTTTGGGTGAGCTTGGGAAACATCCCCCCTTGGAGCCACTCTTGAGCCATGGGGAGGCACAAAGCAGCCTTAAGGAAGTTGCAAGAAGGTATGTTATTGTTGTCACATTTGCCCGGGGCGGGCCTCATATCGCTTTGTCGTCCCGCCCCTCCTCTTCCCCCCCTCCTTTCCCCCCCTCCCCTCCCCCTCCCTTCCCCTCTCTCTCTCCCCCCCCCTCCCCCCCGCCCCCCGCCCCCCCTCCCGCTCCGCCCCCTCTGCTGGGCCGGGGCGGGCCGGCCCCCCCCCGCGGGGGCCCCCCCCGCCCCCCCCCGGGGCCCCCCCGGCGCTCCCCGCCCCCACCCCCCCCCCCCACCCCACAAAAAAACCCCCCCCCCCCCCCAAACAACCCCACCCCCCCACCGGGGGGAGGGGGGGGCCGGGCGCGGGGGGTCGCACAGTTATCAGTTCTGATTTTTGTTGGCAATATAACAGCAGTTCTCCATTTATGGGCAGCATTAGCATTGTGAAAAAAGAGACATTGATGGCACCTATGGTTGCATTCTTGTTGAGACCTAAGACTGCATTTTTGGTAATGAATGAGGATGCATCTTTGATGATAGAATGGACTGAGTTTTTGTTCAAAATGACTACATCACTGATGGAGATTGAGGCTGCACATTTCATGTTCTATGAGGACATACACTTCTTGATAAAAGAGGCTGTGTTTGTGACTTTTGTGTCTAATCTTACCACTCTGTTTGAGACCCCTTGGTCTGCATCTTTCATAACTAATGAGGTTGTTTTTCTAAGGGCAACTTAGACTGATTGTTCACTGATTTTTGAGGTTGCATCTTCTTTGTCTTTTAGGACTGTTTTTGTGATGAATTCTGGGACAGAGTTGGAGATGTATGGGACTACATGTTGGTTTATTTGTGAGACTGCATATTTGTCTTTGGAGGCAACATCTGTTGAGAGAGTTAAGACTGAAATGTTGACAACATACTGGACTACATTTTTTATGACCAATGGGGCTGTGTTTTTGACTCATTGGATAGCACTTTTGAGGGAAGCTTTGGCCAAGTTTTTTATTAAGAAGACTGCAAACTCCATGACAAATAGGACTGCAATAATGATGACTGATGCAGCTACGTTGACAATGAGTTTTGGGGCTACATGTGACACATTGTTTGGGACAATTCCTCCCAAGCTAATTGAGATCTTCATGAGGTTTGAATTGGCACTTTACATGATGTATAAGAAGGTGTTTTGCATGTTGTTTAGGACTGTCTTTTCTTCAAAAATTAGAGCTGTGTTTCTTGAGGAGCTATTTTGGGCAGCATTGGTAAGGGCATTTGAGGTAAATGGCAAGTTTGGCATTGGTATTATCACATGGTGGGCCTTAGAAACATTCATAGGATGGAAAATAGGGATTGCAAACATTGGGAAGATAGACGTTGCATCTCGAGAGCCTTGAAAGGTTGCTAATGGCATCCTGAAAGCAACCATAATTTATTCTGTTGATAACACATTGATGGCTGCCATTTCTATAAGAAGGACTGAAATTTTGATCAGCCATGGGACATTACATTCTGATCAGCCTTGCTTAGATTGTTTTGATGAGGAGGAAGATACCATTTCATTCTTGGATAATCTTGGGAACACATCTTCAGTATTGGGGTTTTTGGGGGAAAACGTTCTTCTCTTGGGGTCACTTTTGCACCACTTGAAGACATGGATCAGCCATGATACTACTTACATAAGGTATGGCATTCATTCTGATTTTTATGACAGCTGTTTGAAGAGTTTTGGCATTCATGAGTTGGTTACATTGATAAGTTATGGGAATGAAAGATTGATGATGGATGGAGCTGGTAATTGGTATGGCATAATCACATCATGTGGAAGAAATTGGGCTGCATTATGGAGTATTTTTGAGAGCAGGACATTAGCATTTGGAGATGATATCTTGCTAATTCTCATAACTGATTTTTGGGCAGCCATTGGAACTGTTTTTGGGAATAAAAAGTTGGCATCGCTGGTAATTCATTGGGATTCATTTTGCATTCAAACTATGACTGCACCTACACTTTGTGAGACAAAATTGGAAACAGTTTTCACTTTGTATAGGCTAATTGATGAGACATCAGGGGCTGCGCTTCATATCAGGTCTGATTTTCTCATATTTGCTGTGTTTTACTTGATTAGAAGGGCTGCTACATCACACCAAATTTCAGTGTTGATTGAGAGGGGGAATGAAATTGTTCATGATAGAAAGTGTACAGGAATGTTTTTCATGATGTCAAAGACTGCTTTTCATTCAGAAATCAGAACTGAGTTTGTTTCGAAAAGGGAAATTGAGGAACATGAATTGGTAGACTTCATATACACTTATTTGCAAAACATGAAAGATGAAGCATATATGGCAAAGATAGTACTTCAGAAATCAGCATGTATGGACCTTCGAGTGGCCTTGATAGATACTTGGAGAATTGTGTCTCTACATGATGATGCTGCCAAGAAGAAGACAGTGGCGCAGCATCAGCATGATGGACCTACTCCTTTAACATTTATTTGGGATCCTGGAATCACCATTGGTTTCAGCTTGATGATGAGAAGATGGTGTTGGAATTGCTTGAGGACAAGCAATTTTGGGAGGGGTGGTATTGTAATGTCCCCATTTTTCATATTTTTATTATACATAGTTGTGGAGTGGAGTCTTGATGTGTTTTGGTGTGTTAAGAGTATTTTTGGTGAAATTTGGCAATTAAATAATAAAAAGGGGGAAATGAGGGTGTATGCCCCATTAGGAGAATAAATATCATTTTATTATTATTTTCTAAGGTATTATTAAGTGAAATCAAAAAGTGCAACCTCAATAAAGAATTAAAAGAATGTCTATATAAAGAGGAGTAGGGGGCTCATTTGAGGGAGTTTGGATCATTTTATCTCTTCTACATTGTTGTATTTGGCTTTGCAGCTAATACACTTTTCTCTTGTGGACGAAACCCTACGAGAGAATTCTCTCTTGCGGACGAAACCCTGCAAGGGATAGCTTTGAGGACGAAAACCCTCTTGGCTAGAAACCTAGGACGAAAACCCTAGAGTTTCTTTGAGGTAAATCCAGCCAGGGTTTACAATTGGTTTTTCAGTTTACAATGCTTGGATTTTCAGTTTACAGGTGAAGAAGACATTGAAGGCAGTTTTCAAATAAATGTGTGAAGTTATCTCAGATCATATGCAGAGTTATTATCAAGTTTCCAGCTTCAATCTCTATTGGGCATTTTCCCCAGCTGGCCCAACAATTTTGGAAGGGGTTTGGTGAGTTCGAGCTACATATCACAAGAAATACATTGGCATTGCTTACCAACAGTTTTGTAGACTGTAATGAGGGTTCTAAGTCAGTTTTGAGAAGCATTTTAAGAGCAGAAAATAACCTATAGGGCAGCCATGCCTCTGCAACATTGGGCCGTACATTTGTAGCCCCACATGGGTGTTTGGGTCCATTCCTCATCGATTGCACTGGAGATACTTAGTGGAATTTGTTAAGCAGCAAAAAGGGGTATTTGTAACTATTTTCCAATCAATGGAGAAGTCAGTATTTTATAAGTTATGAGCAAAACATGTTTTTCTATAGCTGATGCAAATTTCCAGTTTAATATCAGACCAGGGTAAACTTATCTTTCTACATTTTCCTTCATTGGGTTTATGTATTATGATAAAAAGAAGTTTGTGTTAAAATTCCATTGTATTTGGTTAAGTAGTTTGAAAGTTACGATAGTATTCATTTCCAGCTGTGTGTTATCATTCTCAAAAGAAAAAAAAAAAACATATATTGAAAAAACTACAAAAAAAATTTCAAAATACCAAGCATTACCAAAAACAAAGCAGAGTATCAGTTCTCTCAGATTGGGGTTAGTCATTACACACATTGCTCTAGGTGGAGGAATATGTGCACCAAAAAGAGTGGAGGAATATGTGCACCAACCAAAAGCCTAAAGAAAGAAAACTGCATTCCAACAAAAACAAGGCTTACAGAACAGTAACTACCAAATTATAACGACTGTAAGACTCAGCTAAAACTAAAACAATGCACAATAGAAGGTCATTCCTAAGTACAAATCAATCAAGTTTTCATATGCTAAAGTACTGTTGTCACTTCTACAACATGGTGTACATTAGCCTTTCCAGTAATTTCTGCTCCTCAGAAACTTTGTTCTCTTTTCCAATATGTTTTTATCCCTCCTAAGTTTTCTGCCAAACCCTCGCTACGGAACCTAAAACAGTGTGCAGTTGCTTCTGTGTACTGACTTTGCAGGAAAATTCCCCTTCCGATGGCAATGGAGTTTTCTACCAAGTACCCTGAAGCATTTTCAACCTCAAGGACCAAGGAAGAGCACCGCTTCGGCATTTGAGGGCAGAACAGAGTGCGGCCGCGCCCAGGTCAGGCGCACAAGGCAGAGTGCGCCCAACCCGAGCGCACCTCAAGGAGTGCGCCCAAGTCGGGCACACAGTAAGGAGTGCGCCCAAGCCGGGCGCACAGGAGGAAATGCGCCCAAGTCGGGCGCACGGTCAGGAGTGCGCCAAGCTGTTTTATGACACCTCGCAGCGCCCTGTCCGTTGACTCTTTTGGCCTTGGTGTCGGTTTCTCCCGAAAGCACTCCACGTCAGCAATCTGAAGGGCATCCTTATCCGATCGAGCGCAGCCATTCTAAGAAGCTTCCGGACTGGACGTTCGGGAATTCAAGCATATCTTCCACGGAAGCGGTCCCCGCGAGTGAGGAGGTAGCGCCAACAAGCTGAGTCTGTCAGGGCATTGAAGGGGTTCAACGGCATTCCTGAAGAGTCACCAGTCTCTGCCATGCCGGGTTAATACTTTGTGACTATACTCCTTGTAATCCTTATCTTGGCTTCCACCGCTATATTTTGTTAATCAACATTTATTGCTCAAGCGGCAGAATTTTCTATATAAGCCCGCTCTTTTATTATAAAATGCATGGATGTTTTTTAGAGGATAAATGAAAACCTGAATTCTGCTATCAATACAGCTGATGTCTGGCTCTAAACCTGGACTTCTATTTTCATGTGTATGTCTTCTATTGCTTATCTTCTATTATTCCATGCTTTAACTGTAAACTTGAATTCTATTATCTGGATTTAGTTTCTGATAAGGTAGAACTCTGGAGTAGCCCTGAAGATTATGCATGTTAGATGTTCTGGTTTAATTTTTGTTAGTAATCTGTATTTGAGGGCTATTTGGTTCAGAATGCAATAGAGTTATCGTGTTGTTAGTCCATCACCCCTGTTCTATCTAGCCTGTGGCCATATTTCCCATCTCTTTCAGTCATTTCCCATTTCTTTCATGTTCCTTTATCTCAAAACCCCCAGTTAGAATAGCAAGGGAACCAGCCCCTCTCTGGAGATCGGCACGGGAGGCATTTCTTCCTCTCGGCCTTTCAATGTTGGCCGGGTCTAAGGCGCACTGAATAACCAAATCCTTACCAAAGGCAGATCTCTGACCAACAGGCCCATTTCAGTCCTATTTAACCAAATAGAAAAAATATAACATGAAATGAAATACCACTTAGTCATTACCAAAAACTAGTTGTATCCTAGGAGGTATCTAAGGGACAACATGTTTGACATTAGATGTAAAAGTAAATATTAGTGTAGCTGCATATGTTTCATATCTGCAATTAGTGTAGACTACAGCTATAAAGTATATACATGATGCCCAGGAGTTACAAAACAGTTGTAAAGGGAAGCAACTCAGCTTCCAACAGATCAAGAAGCAGTTCCATGTGAATAGACAGAGAATCATTCACTAGCCTCCTTCGTTTGGCAGCAATTAGAAATTTTGTTGGTGGCAAGTTTGAACAGATGTGGCTCCGTCTTCGAGACCTAATGCCAAATAGATCTTCTATATGCAGATTCTAGCATCTATTGGTGACATGGAGTGCTTGCGCTCTTCCTGCTGGTGCCACAAATGTTGGTGCCATGGGCAGTGTGGAGCATGTCAATGTTCTTCCTGTAAGGAACCATGATCACCATTTTCAAGAAACTCTCCTCAACAACAAAGATACAATCGTGTTGGTGTTTAGTGGAAAGTGAATCTAAAAGATAATAAAGGTTGACAAATTTCCATGGCTTGGAAGAGGCTGGCAATGGTGAGTAAAGCCCCAATTTCTTTTTTGTTGGCTTGGCAATGTTGCATTGTATGCAAAACTTGATGAGAAGCTCCACGTCCTAGCACATGTAAGGGCAATGAAGATGCTACTAAGGCATTGCAAGGGTCTTGTTGATGCCAAAATGTCCATCTGCCTTTGAATAATGTGCTTCCTAGATCAAGTGTTGGCAAGGCGTGCCGAAAGGGACACAAAGTTTACCTAGACAATACAGCAACCCATCATTGATGGTAATGCCCTAGTGCTAAATTGCCATGTATCAACTGGTGATGTATGGCAAAAAAGTCGGCATCACTAGAATACAGTGTCTTCTAATTAATAAAGTTGTGACCTGGAGTGTTCATGACCATTAGAAGTGTATGAACTAGAGGGCGGCTCAAGCAATCAACAACATGATTCTATTTTCCATTGTGATGTTTGATCATAAGGTGAAACTATTGCAAGTACGTCATCCACTTAATATGGCGTGCATTTTCTAACTTGCTTTAGGTATGCAAAAATTGCAACAGCTTATGATCAAAATGAATAACAATTTCTTTACCCATATGATGTAATGGCTCAATTATTGGACAACCTGAATTTCTTTCTCATGGGTGGAGTAGTGTTGCACTGTGCCGTTGAGTGTTTCAAAATTGTATGCAACAAGATGCCCTTTCTAAATCAAGATGCCATCAAGGGCATAGTCGAAAGCATCAATTTCAATCTTAAAGGGTTGAGTGATGATTGGCATGGTTAGCACTGATGTTGGACAACGACGTTTGAGTCCATGAAATGCTTGTTGTTATTGAGTCCATTGGATCATTGTTTTGTCATGCATGATTTGGTTGAGCAAACAAAACACATGAAAACCCAAGGAAAAACCTATGGTAGAAGTTAGCAAGTCCTAGAAAACTTTTGAGCTTTATTAGACTACGACATTCTTAAATAATGTATGTCATCACGATCAATGATGTAGCCGAGACAGGATATCTCTATGATGCTAAACGTGTACTTAGCCAAACTTGCCTAGATCTTGTGCTGGCGTAAAGTATTCAAGACTTGGCACACATGCTACAAGTGTTTTTCCCATGTCTTCTTAAAGAAAAAGTTGTCATCAAAGTTAAAAATAACGAAGGATTAGTCAAAAGATTGCAGGACATCACTCATCAAACACTTGAATGTGATAGGGTTATTGATCAAACAGAAGGTCATCACCAACCACTCATACAATCCCTCCTTGGTCTTGAAGGTAGTTTTCAAGATGTCTAAGCAGTTGATAGGAACCTAATGATATCCTAACTTGAGGTCGACCTTTGTAAAGCATTGAGCTCCTTGCAACTGATCTAGAATATCATCGATGCAAAAATAAATGATACCTATTTTTCACTGCTATCTTATTCAAATTTTTGTAATTGATGCATCAACGATGTATGCCATCCTCCTTTGGTGTTAGAATAATGGGATTATTGCTAGGAGAAGAGCTTGGCCTACTTACCTTAATTGTTCACCTCTTGAATTTGTCATCAAATTTCATCATTCTACCAGACAAATCGATGCTACAAAGGAGTGTTAAGAAGAGGTGAAGCAGTAGTCCCTGCAGTAGTCCTTAATGTTTAAAGAGACGGAATCCTCTATAAAAACTAGGATTTCAGTTGTAACTAAGGATGGACAATCTCTGCTAGAAAAGCAACTGTATATTTTGAAATCTGCTTCTGAAACACGAACTTTTGGTTCGGGTCTTGAATTTTCTATCTCTATGTATGCCTTCTATCATGTTATTTCTATCAAGTTAGTTACTTTGTCATACGGCTTGAATTTTGTTTCTGGATTTAGTTGTTGGTGAGGGATTAATACTGGAATACCCCTGGAGGTTATGCAAGTGAGAAGATTTAGTGTCGGTTTCTGTTAAAAGTTTATTATTTTGATTGTTGTTGGTTCAAGTGTTAGGTTGTGTATCGTGCTTCCTGTCCATCACCCTCGTATTTCAGGCTTTCGGCCTCTTTCCCCATTCCTTTCAGTTATTTCCCTCTCTTTACGCATCTTCTCTAACTCTTATCTCAAAAACCTATTTTAGTTTATTTCGGAACCAGCCCTACTGGAGATTTTCACGGAGGACATTTCATTCCTTCGGACATTCAATGCTTGGCAGCGGGTCTAGGGCGCTATAGACTTAGAAAATCTATATCTAGGCCGATTCGAGTGCCAACACTTCCCTAACGAAAACATGATAATCTCAAAGTAAAGAGATAGGTTAGCCCTAGGAGAAACTTTCAATCTATTTACAACATCCTCATGTGTGGGGCCAACATCAAGGAGACTTTAGGAAGGCCTTTGACTCTGTTTCAAGGCATCCCCTTTCCCAAAAACTATAGGGTGTTGACATCTCACTCTCTCTAGCCAATTCCATACACCATGTGGTCTATTGATGTTTGATTTGAGAGTACTATTGAGATCAAGCAAGACGTATCCTATCTCTATGACCCTCTTGGCATCTATACTAATGAATTGGAGGGCTTTCTTTGATAACATACTAATGTTGCTAAAGAAAATATACTAAATACTAACATAGTGTCTTGATTTCCATATACCTCTTTGTCGATAATGTAGTAATGCTCTCCCTTACTCTTCAAAGCTTATGCAAACAATTTGACACGTTTGCAAGCTTCAAAAGGCAAAAACCAATTCTGAACTTTGGGAAAACCATGTTCATGATCATTAATATTTTGAAATGAAATGAAATGAAAGATTTTAATTACGTCTGCGAGACCCAAATATGGTCTATGGGACCTCAAATATGGAAGTACAATTACTCAAATCATATCATATGATCTTTAATATCTTTGAGAAGGTTGTTCCTTCTCTTGCTGATTTGGGTTAGCAATTCTCCAACTTTTTTATTTTACTGTCTTCAAATAAATCTGCCATAAACTCGTTCCCAAGTGTTTCTTTGTATTTGTCACGGATATCTGAAAAACTCGAGCATTTATAGATGAAGTGTTCCTCTGTCTCTACTACCCCTGTGTTGCATAGAGTACATATCCTTTCTTCCCATTGTTCTTTGGGCGTTGTCCATCTCCCTGTTTCACATCTAAGCCTATGAGAGCTAGTCCTTATCTAAGCAATGAGGATTTTTTCCTTCCACTTGATTTCAGCGCCTATATACGCTTTTTCCTTGTGGTCATATGTTGGGTTAAAATTTGCAATATAATATTGTCTTTTCTTGCTTGCATTTTTCCACATTCCACTTCTGAACTTTTCATTCACATAATTTTTTATGTCTTTGTTGACATTTGGGCATTCATTTATGTTGATTTCCCAACGTTTCATCCATTTCTGATTTTGTTTCATCCATGTATTCTTTCGCCTATGCAACTCTTCGTCCCTAGCTGCCCTAGGCCATCTATCATCTTTCATGTTTTCTGTTTTTTTCAAGTAACATAACAGCTTGGTCATAGCAATTGCTTCTAAAGGGAACATTCCAGTTTCAGCTAGAATAATTTCATAAGGGGTTGTGGCCTTAATTTTGAGAAAATTTATGATTAGATATTTTTGAATCATTTCTATTTGCCTCCATTTTGCATTTGTTGTGCCACTAGCCCACACCTCGCAACCATACAACAAAACCGGTGTAACAAGTAGGCCAAATAAGACCTTGGTGGTCTTCCAGTCCCACAACTCGGCATTCCGACACCTGTTTTGAAGTGCATATAGTGCTCTCCAACCACTTTGAGTTCTTTTCATCCTACATGTATTCCAATTAAGTTTGTCATGAAAGTCTATGCCCAGGTATTTGTATTCTACTACTACCTCAAGCGGTTCTCCTACAAACTGAAATTCAAGTTGTTGCTTCTTCTTTTTTGCTAAAAAATCATAATTTTTGTTTTGCTCGTGTTCACCTGCATCCCAACTTTTAATACCACCAAGGAACCCTTTCTAGGTTTTAGTTATCCTACAAAGGTAAACCAATGGGGATCACAATTACTTATACCTACTTGGGAGTTCAATATACCAATTCATCTTTTAATCTAAAGCAAGCCGCTCAATCACATCTTATATGGATTGACAAGATTCATGATTTATCAAGAACTACTCGGTTCGATGCTATGGACCTCTTAGACTTCTTGAGGGTAGGCACAAATAACCGATTTCCCATATGCAATTGAACAACTCGTTGAAGTTGGACATTAGAAGTGACACCAAGGTGCATAATGCAACTCTTAAGAACTATCCAACTGAGTCCCCTTAGCTCTAACCATTCTTGGAAGGATATTATCAAATCCTAAATTGGCCCCTTCCACGTAATACCAGATAATATAACTAAGTCCTAAACATTGACACTAGCTTTGGATGTTTGACAAAGATGATTTAAAGCTTCCATCTTCTACTTCCTAGTCTTATCTGCCTTAAAGATCTCTCCCTCCATTGGCTATTTATAGCTATATACTAGGTGTAGTCTCCAACCTTTGAAGGCTCCATTCTGACACATCCACATTTTAGGGACACTAGGAAACTATGACCCCTCAACATTTCCTTCTTAGACCCTCAAGAAGGTCATATTAAAAATGTCTTAAGGATTTAGAGGTTGTCCTAGAGATGGCAATGTTTGGGAACATTGTCCTCTAAATGTCATAGGGCTGCAAAAATATCTCTAGGATTGTAAGGGGATGTCAAAATGCCTCGTAACCACTTTAGTGATGCCCAGGCATCCTTCATAGCATCTAATCCTTTGGCAAATAAAAGAAACAAAAACATAAAAAAACGAAAATAGAAGTTAAAAACAATGACAATCCCCAATAGGGTTGCCCCACCCTTTCTTCAAAAATCTTTAACCCTAATAAAAGTTCCATGTGATGCTCATTGTCATCCCTTAAACTATACTTCCTTAAATCAAATATTGGATGGGTGCCTATGTTCCCTCCTTAGAAGAGATTCACAAGCTACACATTACTTTCAACATAAGAGGGATTAACAAGCCACAAGCACAATACTACTAGGATACATACATACCCCCTTAAACAAATAATTTGAGATCCGGGGTAGATTCCATTGCCTTTTCAGGGACAGCTCTCAATTTGTTTCTACCGTCTTTAGATACCTAGACCAGCGGTGTCTCGCACTCTTTCTTAGGGAGATAACTCAGCTTCGACGACATAAAAGTTCTCCTCCAGATGGATCTCACCCTCCTCAACATCAACTCATCACAACATACTTCACTAGCTCTGATGGACCAGGTGACTCCGGACGAAAACGCCCCATATCATCTAGATCGGACGAAAGCAAGGTCACTATACAACGCACACACAGTTTGTCAAGGTTCCGAACTAGCGCTGGTCAGAGACATATCAAGGACTTCTTTAGCTCCAGTACTTCGGCCTCGATTGTTAGGAGAGTTTAGTTTCTAGGGGGTCCTTGGAGCTTGCCCCTCCTGGGCTGCTCCCTCCCCCCTCCTTCTCTCTCTCCGTTCTTCTTGGCGTGCACTCCTCTCTTATGGATTACAGCCCTCCCTCCTTCTGCTCTCCCTTTTATTTTCCCTTTCTCTTTGGCCCGGTTGTCGGGTTTTGTCTTGTATTTATCTTAGTTCTTTTCTTTTTTGGGCTTTTTAGCCTGCTAGCTGGCAATCATTATTGTCCTTCTTATAGTCCCTTGGGTCTTATTTTGGCCCACCGCGGACATTAATAATATTTCATTTCATTTCTAAACAATCTAAATGCTATCAAAATAGATATCTTGAGATCACATGGTTTGAAACATAGATTCCCTTTAGGATGGTTTGAAAAATTGTATGCTCTTTTTCTAAACTTATGTCATGGATATAGCTCTACACATGAGTGGCCCATATCTGGATGTATTCAGATACGTCCCAATATAATATGCATGTATTTTGATACGTCCAGATTTGGTATCTAGTAAATACTGTATTTGTATTCATATCTGATAGATGAATATGAGTAACCAGGAATGATGAGTGTCAAATACAATGACTCTAGGTAGACTTTTCATATAGCACAAGGACAATAAGAAGTGAATGGAAAATAAGTATCCAAGCAAGAAGGGTGTCAAATATGATAACTCTAGGTAGACTTTTTCTATAAAAATGAAGAAAACAAGAAGTGAATGGAATAGGACCTCAAGTAATTTATATTATATCAAAGGATGTTCTGGTACTTTATAGCAATGTAGGCATCAATTCCATCACTAGAATTTCCAAAAACAAAATACTTCCTCCTTGCTAAGCATTATCCTTGTCTTTCAGCAAACTAGCATAGCTACAAGGTCAACAGATGAAAAAATCACTGTTCCACATTTGTACATCAACTCAAGAGCTTTTTGTAACCAACAGTGCAATTTCTATATCACAACAGCTGTAGGAATGTTTAGTACATGAATGGTTCCACTATGGAACCAAAAAATGTCATTAAGTTTTTGCAGTTATTTGCAGTATAGAAACGTCTCATTATATCAAGAAGTCCTCAAGATAGACTTGTCAATGACGTAATCTCTATTTTACAATAGTATATCTAATCTTAATAATTGTTAATGGTCCTAGTATTGTATTAAAACTTTAAACATGCAAATGATAGCACCATATAAAATTTCACATTAAACAGGCTTGTTATATATCATTGAAGGCTCTTGAAATATGCATTGCAATTGCATATAGAGGTCTTAAGGTTTTGGGACCATACCACCCCTATTTATAATGCACAACTAAAGTATGATGAGATATCCATGTCATGAAACGTAAACGTAAATACTTAACAATTATATGATCTACCTCATCAAGTAAAATCACAAGGTACTCTGTTGGAAGAAGTCGTGGCTGACCAGATCCTGCAGTGTTTCGTAGACGACAGCCAGTTAGGCGGATCTCTCGACCTTTTCTCAAGATCCCATGTTCAGGCTCTATAAGGTCATAAAAACTGCATATGTTTACAAAAATAATTACAACAGTTAGCATATTAAAACTGGATATTTCATGCAATAATAAGTATATATCAACCATTCATATAATATATTTTGCTTGAGTGTAAGCTACACAATAGTTTGTGCAAAGTAAAAAACACCACTGACTGCATATGGTTGGAGACCACCTCATATGCAGGAAAAAAAGCTGTTAAACTTCTTGAACAAGATCCCGGCCACCCCACCCCACCCCACACACACACACACACATAAGTGGACACGCCATAAATGCAAAAAGCGTTCTAGGATTATAAAACAATTTGATCTCGAGAAAATTTAGAAACCATAATCTTGAACATGAAAAGTCTTACATTGTTTCCAACAACAAAATAGACCTCAATCAGTTTGTGACATCATGAGGTAATATTCTTCACTGTTGTCATCAATATCTGGGATAGACCAATAGCATGATAGATACCAAAGAATCTATTTCGCATCATAGACCAGGAGATCTGCTCCAGAACATAATAAGTTCTTATTGAACCAGGTTAGGATGATCATGAAATAGACATTGGCAATTATTATATAGTAAAGCAATCTCTCTTACTTAGGAAGCAGTGTTATCTCATCAGCTCCTATTGAAATATAAGTTTGAACAGCAATTCTTCCTTATACCATTAGCATTATTTTATTCTAAATGTGACAATCTTCTTTGTACATACTTTTGCTCTATATTGGTTGGTCAAAACTGCATGTCATAACTGAGATGATATCATTTTCATTTTAACGAACCTCCATAAGTGCTAGCAAACAATGCATGTGAAGAGTGTCTACATTTAATGTGTATTGTGTGTGCGTGTGTTTATGTACATGTGTATGTGCATAAATAAAATGTGTGTCTACACAAGGTGCTACAAAGCGATACTTGTAAAGTGTGTCTATAAATAGATAGACAGGTACTATACAAATATATATTATAACCACACACAAAAGAATATATACATAGAGAAAAATGCATTTAGTATATGTAACACATACACACCCACACACACAAGAAATATACTTATATAACTAAGTTGCAAAACTTGAAAACAGTTATGCTTTCTAAAATGAAAACACCTTACAAAACAGGAGACGCCAAACATTTTGGAAATGTGGAAATAACAAAGAAGATGCCTGATTTAAAAAATTAGTAAGCAAATATTTTTTAAAAATTTACACAAATTTTATCAGAGATCACAAATAATTGAAAACACATTAATTTATTAAATGTTATGTCGAGTACAATGCTTAATGTCAATGGTCAACCTTCATAGATAGGGTATACCCATCATATTCAGTACCAAAACAAAAGGAAAACACAATCTTGTGGCTTCAAGGACATGTCTATAAGGAATTTCACCATTAGTGAGATCAAGTAAAACCATGGAAATATCTAAGTTAGGATTTTGAGAATCCAATCCCCCAATTTTTGGTTTGCCCTCCTACATATTGTTCTTTTTATGAAATACAAAATAGATTAAATGCAGAAAAAAACTGGATCCTCTGCTTTCTTCGAGCTCAACTTGTTTTGCTCCACAAAATGAGTGAAACCATATGTTTTTGAATCCCTCTTTGTTGGTAAACAGCTTGTCACTTTCCAGATTCTCCAGCTTCATTGAGCCCAACCTATCATTATTTTTTAAAATTATCATTAATTTTGTTCCCTTTTTCCTCATCTTTAAGCTTTTTCTTTTACAATAATTCGTTTCTATTAAAGTGGGTCATATGGTCCCCCATGTGGGCCTCATTCAATACCCATACAACATGCTAAAAAACATCAAATCTGGGCATTTCTTTTGGTTTAAAATACCAAGGAATGTTGGAAACACCCTTTGAAAAAGTCTCTTAGAAGCAACAAGCAACCTGAAACACCTGAAGTTAAGATGACTTTCTGGAACTTTTTGAGGAGTTTCCAAGTTTCCGAAACAAGGGCACCCTAGGAGTTTCCTACAAAATACTCTAATAATATATTATTATTATTATTTTATAGTTAGTTTGTTATTTAGTTGGTCAAATACCATATTCATGGAACTTTATAAAAGATGTAAAAAATTTGGTGATTTTCTACCCTACACATACAAATTTGACAAACATAATCGAACAAAAAACACTCAATGGTAAATGAGATAAAAATGAATTGAATAAAAAAACAAAAATAAAACACAATAGTTGTTTCCATTTGCATAATTCATTCCCACATACACTTGACTTGTCCATCTACAAAATATAGAAGTTGAAAAAAAAAAAATCAAAGAAAAGTTAAAACGATCTCAACAACACAAAACAATCTTATGACAACTCGTTCCTAGCGGCATTTGCAAGTCAAACTCATTATTGTATGAAGTGTAAAGTTCTTTCTACATATTTATATTTATATTAGACATTCAAATTAAAAAAAAATTATTATTTTTCTTTTTCAAACTTTATCGAATTGTAGAGCCAATCTTCTTAATAACAAATTTCACTTGATTTTATCCTTGTCAAACCTACAAGACATAATTTTATCTGTATGTGTGTTTCTAACAAATTAGATAGCGGCAAAAGAATAAGTAATCAGGTATAAATAGATGACATGGGGCCCGACGTAGAGTTTTGATGCTACAAGGCATTCGGCATTAACCAATCAATGTTAATAAGATTTATAACAAGTACTCCTTTTTAAAAAATTGCTTTGAAATCAAATCATATGAAGGGAGAGTCAAAATTCCAAAAAAAATTGATTTTGAGCACATAAAGAATAAATAATAATATGAATATTGAATACCACAAATACTTAGATTATCAATGGATTGATTCATTGAATTCGGTGCTTCAAATTCAAATCAATCTTAACATACATCAATTTAAATGCAAGTTTCAAAAGATATTTGATTATATCCTCAATCGATGTATTTCTTTGACAGTTTGTTACAAAAGTTTCTTTCCAAAAATAATCAAACATATTAAGCTATTTAATGTTTCTATTAATGGGTTAGTGAAAACAATGCATGCTACCCAGGTGTTGTAGGTGAGTTGGAGAGGAGAGGGCAATCCTCCAAGGGAGGTCCCAAGTTCGAATCTCCACCCTACCAAAAAGCTGAATTGGGTACCCAAAATCCAATTGATAATGTTGGTGCGGGCAGGGCTGGGTGCAACTCCCGGGTGACTTTGACGGTGTAGAACCCCCTGTTCGTGGTCTCTCAGACCAAGGCGGCCCCACAAGGGGTTTTTCGCTAAAAAAAAAAAAAAAAAAAAAAACAATGCATGCATGATTAGGATATTGATATGGTTCAGCTTTTAGTATGGCAAATATTCAACCATATAATACAACCCACCACATAATAGAGTAATGCAACAAAACACTATGTGATTCTGTAATGAAATCTATATGACATAAATGAAGACAACAATAAAAGACCACTCGCATATACAAGTAGTAACAAACAACATAGATTAAGGCATGAATTATTATGCAATGTGTTTAGGTCCAAACTCAAGCTTAGATCAAAATTTCACATAATCACTTCCCATACCTTTCATCATAAAACAATCTCACAGCCAGATCTAGATTTAGCTTAGTAGTCATTCAAAATCAATTTCATTTCACATTTTAAGCCTTATTTTATTTAAGTAATATTTTAGCATTTAATTCACAAATTGAAGATCTAATTTTTGGCAGTAATTCAATCAAAGTTCAGTTCAGATATGAAATGAAATATTATTAATGTCCACGGTGGGCCAAAAAAGACCCAAGGGACTATAAAAAGGACAACAATAACTACCAACGAGCAGGCCAAAATGCCCAACAAAGAAAGAAACAAAGATAAATACAAAGACATGACCCAAAAAGCGGGCCAAAGAGAAGGGGAATAAAGAAGAGAGGAAAGAGGTGGGCTGCAGTCCAAAAGAGTGGAGTGCACGCCAAGAAGAATGGGGAGAGAGAGAGGGGAAGGGAGCAGCCCTAAGGGGAAAACTCCAATGACCCTAGAAACTAGTCTCTCCTAACAATCGAGGTCGAAGAATCTATGCTGAAGAAATCTTTTGTCTTTGTCCATCACTAATCCGAGACCCCAACGAACTGTGAGTGCGCTGTCCAGTAATCCTACCTCTGTCTAAACAGGCTGATATGGGATGTTTCCGTCTAGTATCACTCAATCCATCTGAGTTGGTGAAGTAGGTTGCGATGGGTCAAGAATGAGGGGGGCGAGAGCCACCTAGAGGAGAGCTTCTCTGATGACAAATCTAAGTTGTCTCCCTAAAAAAGAGAGTGAAACATCACTGTTCTAGGTATCTGAAGAAGGTGGATAGAGATCAAGAGTTATCCCTCAAAAGGCAATGAAGTCTGCCTCGGATCTCATAGTAGATGGGACATCGAAAAATAAAGTGATGCAAGGTTTCTACTTCTCCCAAGGAACAAAAAAGGCAAACCTGCTCCTCCATCGGAAGATGATGATCTGACTCAACCCGAAGTTGGTGGGAGCACACTCTAAGTTGTCCAATTGGAATCCGAATCTTATGCAGTGTTGTTGAAGGTACTATGGGGGGACTATCCGACCGTCTTGAATCTAAAGGAAGGCTCGTGGTAGAAAGACAATTTAGGGGAAAGAGGGGTAGCATGAGAGATCCATATGTAGCTGGTAGACTGGAGGCTAACATCCTTTCGGATCTCGTGTAGCATCTTCTCCTTATTATTCCGAGAT
Source organism: Wollemia nobilis (assembly GCA_028583015.1). NCBI lineage: Eukaryota > Viridiplantae > Streptophyta > Pinopsida > Araucariales > Araucariaceae > Wollemia > Wollemia nobilis. Next base: position 1,365,788 of record JAQPPZ010017221.1, read on the forward strand.
GGGGGGAGAGCACCCAAGGAATAAGGGGGAAGTCTATCAATCTGTATTTGAATGCTGGCTAGAAGTGTAGAGACTTGAAAATACCAGCTCCTTCGACCCCCCCAAGAGCTCAGAGGGAGGTCCATCAAGGAGAGAAGGGCAAGGTAAGGGTACCATCTACCGCCCAAGGGGGTATCTCCTAAAGTACGGATCCTGTGTAGATAGGTGATGATCAAAAAGATGATCTCTAGCCGAAGAGGAGAGGCCCCAAACTCTTCCAGAATAATAGAACGGGGGACCGTGCTCTTGCAACGAATGAATCTTCGAAGAAAAAGTGTTTGTACTCGTTCAACATGAGACCATTCAATCAGGCCAAGACTGGGACCCCAAACCACCAACCCATAGGTAATAGTTGGATTGACCAAGGCATTAAAGATTCTCAACTTTACAAGAACATCCTGGAAATGTGCTCTGAAGCAACTCCTCTCGAGCAAAGACAGAGTTGCATATCCCTTACACACTCGGGCCTAGGTGGCGGGTTTCAAACCAAAGGTGGGTCCATTGTAGAGAACCCCCAAGTACACGTATGAGGTGGTGATCTCAAATTCCCACCCTTGAAGATAGAAGTAGAGATGGGATAGAGCCTCTTTGGTTGTTTTGAACACCATAACCTTGGTCTTAGAAAAGTTCACTGTCAACTGTCTCAAGTTACAAAAAGTGACTAAAAGTATCCATATGATGCTAAAGCCCCTCAGGGGTCGAGGCTAGAAGGACAACGTCATTGGCAAAGAAAAGGATAGAAATCAGCACCTGGTGGAGAAGGCAACCGTCCTCTACCTGTGTGTTCTCTTGGATAAATGACTCAAGCTCGTCAATGAAGATCCCAAAGAGTTTCGAAGAAAGAGAGCAACCTTGTTTCACTCCTATGGTGCTGAGAATATTGGTTCAAAGCCCCTATGGAGAGCGAAACCGTCCTTTCCAATCTCATACAACCGCAAAACTGTTGTCAGAAGTTGTCCAAAGATGCCAATCAACTGAAGTCTCTCGAGAAGTAAATGCCGAGATACTGTGTCAAAAGCTTTCTTGAAGTCGACAAAGCAACAGTTAAATCTCGAGGACCTGGAATGCGCCTCCTCAATAATAGCTCTGAGGACTAGGATATGATCTATGGTCTGGTGGTCTTGCCGAAAACCAGCTTGGCCTAAGGCGTTGTGACCCTCCTCCAACCTATGTGATAGAAGCACATCTAATGTTGTGGCATAAAACTTGGCAAAGACATGCCCAATCATGATGGTCCTATAATTGTTGGGTTCGTGGGGATCTCCCGCCTTATGGATGGGGTGGATGATATGCTGAGTCCAAGAGTCAAGGAAACCCGAGCAGACAGAAAGGTTGAAGAGATCAATGAGGGGTCCAACAAGAGGGTCGATGCCATGCTTCAAAAATTCCACCTGTAACCCATCTAAATCTATTGCTTTGCTCGTACAAAGCTTACAAATAGCCTACTTAATAAGCCCAGTAGAGAAGAGGTGGCAAGAAGCAGGAGGGGAAGGAACCCTAATAGGAGGTTGATTTGGAATGGTAAAGAGGGATGAGCCATAGGTGGTCCAAGAGGAAATTTTGATCCCATGATTGACCTGGTCTTGGGGGAGGATAAGGCACCAGAAGGATTTAGGAGAATGGTGAAGGGAATGAATGAGATCCAATCTACACTGAGAGAGGAAGAGACGTTTCTTCTTCCAAAGGAGCAACTTGTAGTCTCTATGGGAGGTGGCAATGAGTTGGGGAGAGTACCGAATGGTATGTGTCAACCTTCGATGGGCAGACTTACAGTCTTCGTCGTAAGAGTACCGAATGGTATGTTTCAACCTTTGGTGGGCAAACTTACAATCTTCGTCGTAAGAGTACCAAATGGTATGTTTCAACCTTCAATGGGCAAACTTATAGTCTTTGTCGTAAGAGTACCAAATGGTATATTTCAACCTTTCGTGTCATCTCTAATGGTGGTCTCTTCAATTTCTTCTACACCATGACCCTTCAGGTTGATCTTTGTTTTTGCGGTTTTCCCTTCTTGAATCTTTGATTCCTTCTCTCCTACATCATCTTGTTTGTCCGCAATGTCCATCGTCTCCTTCCCTTTGTCTAATTCATTTGTTGTCAATTGATTGTTTTGTCCCTTTTGCCACCATATGTGCTTTGATGTAGGTTGTTTCCCTTTTTCTCCTTTACTCCCTTCTGGCATTGACGAAGTAGGTGCCTTGTTCTACATGTTTATACATGTCACTTCAATTGATGCCTCCTCAGCCAAGGGAGGTGAACCACACCTTTCAACCTCTTATACAAACTGTCGCAATGGGGTTGTGATATGATTTTCTTGTTGCATAGTTGGTGTATCCACATCCATCACCATTTCTCCTGCATATTCACCTAAATACATCATAAGTGCTTCAGCTTCTTCCAATGGTGGTGATGTCTCTATTGTATCCACTATAGTTTGCACACCTTCATCTACATCATGACAGTTGGTGTTGCCTATGCTCCTTCCTACATAGTTCTTCTCTCTTCTAACCATTATGTCTCTTCTTCCACACATTGTACTCCTTGCGCAACTACTCCCACTTACTTTGGTTGTTGTCTTGCCTTGGCAACCTCTACTAAAGTCACTTTCCCGATCTACAATGGCACCTGCAATGCCTCCTTGCACAGTCTAGCCTCCTCATCACATGGGAGTGCCCAATGGCACCGCAACATACATCAAACCTCATAGTTTGTAATGTTGGCCTGCCACCAATCCTTACGATTTCCCACCAACAATCCCTACCGTAGTGGCAACTTGTGGGGGTCCCAAAGGTGGAATAACCTTGATCTTCTGATTAACTGGTTGATACTGAGAATGTTGTTGCAAGGGTTGTTGTTGTTATAGCAATTGTTGTCCCATCTTCTGTCGTTGTTGCTCCAACTGCTTTTCCCACTTCTCTTCTCTTATCAACTCCTTTGCACTCATCAACTGCTTCTCTTCTCCATCAAAATCTGCACTTTCCTAAGCCAATGCATCATCGTCACCTCCTTTGTCTTCTTCATGAAACAACTCCATTCACAACACCTTCGCTGCCTTCCTCTTCTTTGTCGTCTTTCTTCTTCCCAAACGTGACTTTTCATGTCGATCCTATCTTTGTCAATGGGGCTACATATACCCAATGGAATTTCTAGGCATTGTCCAAGTAATTTCATCCAAGGAAATTTGCATTCGCTCCTTCTCTTTACTTTGTCATAGTGGTGAAGTTGCTACAATATCCTTTCCTCTTCCTCGTCAATCTTCTGGTGTTACAATTCTCAATCTCAACCTTAATTGGCCTACTCCTCCATGCTATCGGGTCCTTCCCTGTTTGGTATCCATCTTGCGCACTTATCGCTCTTTGTCGTGTATGCCCTCCTCGTGGCTTCTCACAATCTTAGCACCGACTCCTACACAAGTTTGGGATCCTTACTACAACAATGCTTCTGGCACGAATCTTGGAGGATGCCTCCTCAACTCCACTTGTTCCATCTTCTCCGTAATTCTGGGTCGTCGTTGCAATTTGCTCTCTTGGCTTCACATTTGTAACTCCTCAAATGATTGTTACTCCCAATTGCCCCAAACATTTTCCGACTGACTTGGCTTCCAACCGAAGCTCCATGTGGCACACTTGCTCTCCATGCTATTCATTTTCTTGGTTTACGTGTCTGTCTTCCTATGCATCTAGATGGCTCAAATGGCCCAAACAACTCAACTGTTGACGGCCCAACTCCAGACGATTCAATCTTGAACGGCCCAATTCCAGCCAGCCCAACTCCAAACAAATGTAATTTTAACGACTCGATCTTGAACGGCCTGGTCTTGGATGGCCTTGACTCGGATGGCCCAACTCTGGACGACCTCCCTCTTGACGAACAACTTTTGGATAGCCTCCCTCCAAACGGCTTACTTTCTTTAGCTTGTGTTTCCCCGAACACCTCCTATCCAGACGGTTTGTACAATTCTTCTTAGCTTGCACGATTATTTTTCTTGCTTCCAAACGACTCACTATACAGCCCATATGGCTATTAAAAAATTCCTATGCAATAGTTGTACGACCTCTATTCGTCTAGGTTTTTCTTTCACCTTGTGCAAGAGTTTCAAATCCTTTCTTTTTTCTTCCTCTTTCAGCCGCTTCTTGTTTCTGCTGAATATTTTCCAAATGCACAAAAAAAATAGAATTTCCAAACAATGGGGAGGGGTCTCCTTCCTCTTCTTTTCCTCGTAATTCTACGAAATGGGATGGTTCTAATTTGTCTCCTCAACACTCTAGAGTGTGCCCAAAGTCGTGCCTTAGGTCTTGTAGAACTCGATACCAAGAACGTTCTCTTTGTGCTCCTCCTTGCTCCTTCACTTCAACTTTGGTTGCTTGAATGAGCAAATAAGAGTTTTTGATGCCAATTTATAATATGAAAGCGGTAAGGGGATAGTCAGCCTGCATGCAACAACTCCCCTTAACTGTCACTTCACCTTCTATAACTAATTTGCATGTAACTAACAATTTTGCACATTTCTTTAGTCTTTTTCTATGTGCTTGGCTTCTTAGACCTTGCATATGGCAGGCATGCAGGCGTGCGTCCGAAATGCTCTCTGCCTTTGGCCCAAACAGTTAGATGACATACTTGGCTGTCCAAACAGCCTACCTCCTTGCCCGTCTCTATGACCCAAGGGGCCAGAAGACCTGTCTATTGACCCATACGATTGTGTGCATAGGCCCAGACGGCCCATTCTGCCAAACTGCTTGTGTGGTCATCTTGATGACCTGGCCCTTGTCTAGCCCAGATGGCCAAACAACCTAACTCTCTGTCTCAACGACCATCTTTGTCTTTTGCCCTGCTTCAACGGCCTCCTAGGTTCAACTTCATTCTCGTCTGCAAATTCTCATGACAAAGGTTTCTTCAATTACTACAATTGGACAATATAAGCCATCCATCCTATTTTTGATGGATAATGTGACACAAATTATCAATGAGAAAAACCACTATACAGGAAAGAGATATATGCATGCAAATGTGCACTTGATATCAACATAAAAGACGTGTGCTCAATAAATGCTAAACTAATTTGCAAGTTACTTGTGATGAAGGTAAAGATCAATTGTACTTGAGCTCCATGAATCTCCTAAACACAACATATAGCAGCTTGTGCCTGCAAACCAAAATACACAATATTTTCCTCTTAGTCAAGCTAAATGAAAAAGGTGGTAAATACTGGAACAAGTATTTGCAAACTTAGCTTAGCTAATATCCAAGTATTTTTATATGTGAATGCAGATGCACCCTATTCTATGCATCATAGAGATTCCTTTCTAGTAGAAATTAATCATCACCAACTTGATGCATGCAATATTCTATCAAACGAATTGTATGTAGAAGTGACATGACTTGGGATAATAATATACCCTCAGCCCCCCATGGACATAGGACAAAAACAAAGCACTTTTTGGTGTAACAAATAAACTTTAACATCAGTAGCACCTTGAATTGACGAAAATGTCCATTAAAGATGATGGAGACATTATATTCAGAACATTTGTACCTGGAAGAAGAAAAATGTCCACAATAATTGCCTCTAAAACGCCTTCCAAAGGCAAAAATCTCTTCTCGTAAATTGAATCAATTGTCACTGTATTATGAAGTCTCGTGCGATTTTGCTTTTGCCTGATATTTTTTATGAAATTGTTATTCAATTTTCCTTTTGCACTTTCTGCCTTAGATTGCTCCTGCCAAGCCTGTGTCAAAGATACAAATGATACCAAAAGTCAAAATGCTGAAATTAATATTAGACATGATACCATTCTCACTCATGTTGAGTACGATAACTCGATATCATCAAAGCAAAATACATTTCCTGAATTTTTTCATCTACCCAAACCACAAAAGCCATTTCTAAGAATTTCACTAAACAAATAGACCCTCATAAAAAATGAAGAAACATTACATTAATGTCTATCCTCTGTGGGTGACCAAAATAGGTAAATACAACTTGAAAGCAAATCAAGTTACAGTAATTATTAAAAGGAACCCTAAAAGGCTAAAAGTAACTAAACGCTAAAGCAGTAAAACAATTTTAAAAGGATGATGCATCTTCAGATAGAAATATTATAATGAAAATAAATATAGATTTTAAACAAAAATCATTACTTAGTGTGTCTGACATGATTCTTCCAACTTCTCTTCCTACTAAGCAGTATGTCTCTTATTGCCTACTCTCTATATGCAAAGAACCATCAATTTTTCTAATGTTTCATTGCACACTAAATTGTCAACAAAGGAGTATACTTTCATTTCAATGTCCTACTTCTTGTTGAATAAAATCATATCCCACTAAATTCTAGTGTTGTGTTTGATCCAAAAAAGCCATTACTCAAAATTGTAACCAAATTGAGCGGGCGAAAGTGTAAAACCAGTTGCGATACATGATAGTGGCTTTGCAAATTTTCACAATGAATCATTTCAGGGAAGTCATTCAAGGGTAAAGCAGTAACTACTTGCAATCACAGGTAAAGGAGGCAAAATATGCAAGGCAATGCCCCTTCAAGAGAAATTTGAGACTTGCAGGAGGCAAGCATGTGCAGACAAAGAATAAGATAAAAAGACAAGCACCTTGAAATCGTCCAGATTTAAATTTTCTGCTCAACTCCAAACATGCAGGATTGCAAGGTCCAAAAAGCAAACCAGCGGAGTTGCAGGAGCTCAAAGTAATTAGGGAAGCATCTCTAAGAAACAAACTATTTCTGGGCCGATTTTATGTAACTAAGAAATGTCCATCACATGTTCTCCTTATTCCAAAGAGATGTTTAGGAAGGTTTTGACTATTGGAGCCTACTATTCACCTTCTATTAACACCAAACTTATGACAACACTGTTGGACAAGGTCTCAAAAATTAAATTGCGACAGGTTGATATGAAATAAACTTGGACAAGACAAAGGTATCTCATTGTTGTGAAACGTAGACAGATACATGCCAATGTACATTGAATAACATCATAGCCTTCCTTGGAGCAATTGATTGTAGTGGGAAGCTCAAGGATGCACCTTCTCGACTTCAGCTTATTTGGGATGCGATAGAGGTGGTTAGACCCTCCAATAGGTGGTTCTAGATGCAACACATGTTGTCATGTAGCTAGGTAAATGATTGAAGCATGGGACAAACGCATCTATCGGAACCCAAATAGTGTACATGTCTTCAACAACACACTCAAGAACATGGACAATCTATCAGTTGATTCCAGCAGCTCAAGATGTGCAAATGTTTCTTTTTATTCATCACACTTTCCTAGCTAATTTTAGAAGACACACAACAAAAGAATTCCTTAAAATTGTAGACACTCACTATGCAAGTTACTTTATTTTAATGGAGAGGATGGTGGACGTGAAAGATGCCTTGCAAACTATAATGGTATGCAGTGATTGGGAAAAATGGAAATTGTCAAAGAGTAAAGAAACAAAGAAAATAAAGTTGAACGTATTGGATGATTCTTGGTGGGCCGATATGAAGTATGTGGTTTTGTTTACTGCCTCATTAGTGGAGGTCATTTGATATGCAAACTCAGACTAACCTAATAGAATAGAATAGATTGTTTTTAATGTCCACAAGACCAAAAGCAGCCTAAAGGACAGTGACTTTACAAAGAACGGTAGCTGCCAACCCCAAAATTTGACCCAATCATTTTTCTTTATGCAATTTTGAACTTTTGCTACTGATTTTGATGATGAATTCTCCTAATTAGTGGAGGTCATTTGATATGCAAACTCAGACTAACCTAATAGAATAGAATAGAATGATTTTAATGTCCACGAGGCCAAAAGCTACCTATAGGACAGTGTTTTTACAAAGAAAGATGGCTACCAACCCCAAAATTTGACCCAATCATTTTTCTTTATGCAACTTTGATCTTTTGCTACCGATTTTGGTGATGAATTCTCCTAATTTCTCCTCTTTAAATAGTTCTTGCAATGATTACATTGCTATAGTATTAGCATAGTTGGCTTGAATATAACTATATGCCTTGCATTACAAAATAAAATGCTTTCGTGTGTCAACTGCCCTTGATATGCAAAAAGAACATATCCTCTCCTTCCATTCCTCTCTTGGCCTCTTCCATCTCACTGTTTTGCATCTAAGTTGGTGTTAGTCAGTCCTCAGTTGGGAAATGAGCATCTTTGATCTCCAATTGATGTTTGCCCCTATATAGGCCTTTTGGTAGTGATCATGTGTAGGTTGAATTCAACAAGACAACGCTTTCTCTTTCTTTCTATCCTCTTTTCCCACATAGTTGCTCTAAATTTTTCCTTAACAAATGTCTTTATTATTATTTGGGCATTCATCCAAGTTAATATTCCATTTGTTCATCCACTTGTTGTTTTGTCTCATCCATGTTTTCTTTCTTTTGTTCAAATCCTCTTCTATTACAACCTAAGGCCATCTATTTGAATCCATTTGTTCAATTTTTTTCAAATATCCTAAAAGAACCATAGTACCTACCTTTATAGGGAATGTACCTATTTCTGCTAGAAGGATTTCGTATGGAACTAAAGCTTTTAATTTTAATTTGTTTGTAATCAGCCACTTCTAAATCCTCCCTACTTGTCTTCATTTTAAGTCTGATATGCTGCTAGCCTACAATTCACACCCATACACCACCACTAGTACCACTAATAGCCCAAATAAGGCCCATATACCACCAATAGCCCTAATAGCCCAAATAAGACCCATATAGTCTTCCAAAATCATAATTCGGCCTCTCTACTTCTATTTTGCAATGCAAAAAGTGATCTCCATCCTCCCAAAGTTCTCTTCATTCTACATGTTTCCCATCCTAGCTTATTATTGAAATGTATCCCAAGATATTTGTACTTTTTTACTTCTTTGAGGAGACCCCCTTCAAAATAAAAATTTAATTGATTTTTTTTTCTGTTGGTTGGAGAATATCAAGTTCTAAATTTTGTTGGTATTAACTTGCATGCTTTACCTCCTCGCAAAAGTGCTCTAAAGCCTTTAAGTGCTCTCTCAAACTTATTATTGAAATGTTTCCCAAGATATTTGTACTTTGTTACTTCTTCGAAGAGACCCCCATCAAAATAAAAATTTAATTGAGTCTTTTTCTTTTGGTTGGAGAATATCAAGTTCTAGGTTTTGTTGGTATTAACTTGCATGCTTTACCTCCTCGAAAAGTGCTCTAAAGCCTTTAAGTGCTCTCTCAACCCCTATGCTGACCTTGTAAACAAAATGAGATCATCTATGTATAGAAGAACCCTCATTACATATTCTCCCAACAAAAAACCATCCCCGCCTTCCAAATTTAGCCATGCCTCTAATTTGTCGATACATAAACCAAATAAGGTAGGTGATAGTGGGCATCCTTGTTTAAATGTTATGTCACGTGTTAGGATATTTTATTACATTATTATTAGATCATGCATTATTAGCTAGAAGATTATTTTAATATTTCTTGCATGTAACAATATCCTAAATTGGGAGTATTGATCTTCCAGTTTGTAACCCTAAAGCATGTATTAAATAGGCTCTTGCCTCAATGAATGAATTGCTTTTTGCCATCATTGGTATCAAAGCAAGGAAATCCGAGTATGCTCTAAACCTACGATGTTACACTGATCTGGCTTATCAGAAAGGATTCCTTGACCCGAGCCATCACCAAGTGTGTGTGGTATGGTAAGGGTCAATTGTCACTATCTAATGACCAGCCCTTCTATTTATTTGATGTGCGTAGATCTAAGTGTTTGCAAGTCCAATTCGTGGGAAAGATATCCATTGATAATAAGAGCCTATGCAATCGCGGCCTTGGATCTGGTCTTCTAAAAGATTTTGCTCAATCTTTACCAGATCCCTCATCTTGGGTTGTCAAAGATCTAGCCTCCTTAAGGGTTTCCGCATATTACCCTTGCCAAAACTCTATTTGCTTTTTCTCAGGTATTGCAACGTAAAATCTTTGAATCTCATTTTCAAGGTCTTCTAAGAGTTTTTTGAGGTTTTCAACAAGCGCCAAACCGATCTTCAATGCATCTGGCTCGTCAAGATCTTCAATTTTAAAAAAAGAAATCTGAAATCAGAGTTCTAGATCAAAAGTTATGCCCTCTAGAAGGTTTTGCCCGAGTTCAATTCCTGTTGAGTTCCAAAAATAAAGGTGCAACAATTTTTGGGTGCTTTGCTTTTCTTAAAAGGGGAGATTAGTATTTTAAGGCGCAGTTTTTTTATTTTAAAATAAAAAAGCAACACCTTTATTAAGAGGGGGGCTCTTAAAAAAAAAAAAGCAAAACCTTTATTAAAAGGTTTTTTTCCTTTCGAGTGATTAACTTATTTTGCAAGCTTTGTGATTGTAAACAAGGTGCATTATCGATGGAGCCCGACACCTTCATTATTTCTTCCATGTTTTCCAAGTTTTGCAGGTGATATTTTGTAGCTTCGCACAAATGGCCACTCCCAAAGTGTTTCTCATAGATTCTCAGCTCCTAAAAGGACCCAACTTCAAAGCTTGGAAGACAAAGATGTGAACTATCTTGACCCTCGTTATGAAAATTGGCAAAAAATCGCGATTCGAGCCTATTTTCATGATTCAAAGGCAAAACGATTAAATCAGCATCGGAATCGACTTTTTTCAATGGCAAAAAATCGTGAATCATGATTGTTTGCCGAAAAAATCGGCTATGGTTGCATGGGTAGAGAAAACGGCATAAAATGTTTTTTTTTCAATTTTGCTTCTTCCAAACTTGAGAGAGAGGTCTGCCTACCTGCTACCACACCAAACAAAACCCTAAAACGCATCCTAACAATGGATTTTTTGGAGTTTGAAGGAATCCGGCAGCCACCAACAACCGCCCAAGTAAAAAGTTAAAACCAATCGCAATCATCATTTATGTTAATTTGTTGGTGTTTTATTCAGCCTATGAGTTGTTGAAGTCCCATATTAGTATTTGCAGCATCCTTTCTGCACCAAAATGCAAACAAGGAGAAGGGCGCTGCCCCTCGACCCCACAAGGGGCACTGCCTCTTGTCCCTACAAGGGGGCTTCTGCCCACTTGACCCCCGACATAGGTGGTGACGGGCGTTAGCAACCAAGGCACAAGAAGAAGCACGGGCACAATGACAAAGAGAGATTAGATCTTCTGCTAGGGCAAAGGGAAAAGGCATTCAAAGATCTTGAAACATTGTATTTGTCATGACTCATGACATATTTTGTAATTTGTACCTTTTTTTAATTTTAGGCAATACAAGAATATTTGAATTTTGGACGCATTAAAATTTCTTTATTCAAGATGTGTTTTGTCACTTTCATGTGTAGTTTAAGGCTTTAAGCTTGTATCACTTGCCACTTTCATGTGTAGTTTAAGCTTACAGTCTTATATCATTAATATTTGATTTGTATAATGTTAATTCATTATGATATGCATGAAAAAACATTTTTTCAATGAAAGATTGCATTTTCTTCAAGTTTTTTTTTGCCTATTTTTTCCCCGATTTTTCCCGATTCATTTGCCTTACCAATTCCAATTTTCTCAACTATGATCTTGACAATGGAGAAGCTATGGGACATTGTGACAAGCATCAAAACGCGACCTTAAGGCATGGACCGATGAAGCAAATCAACAAGCACTGATGCTAATCACCCTTGCTACAGCTGATGAGATCCAACCACACATTTGTGATGTAGAAACTTCCAATCAAGCATAGGATGCTCTTACGACCATTTATGAAGGAAAGATGTAGAGACTATGGAGCAATTCCTTTGCAAAGTCGCAAACCTAAGGGAAAATTGAATGCTATGTGTGAAAAAGTGGGCAACAAGCTCTTAGTTCCCATCATACTTCAAGCTTTACCAGATTCCTTTCGTGTGTTTATTACCTCCTTATAGGTCCCCAACAGGGTAGTTTCCTTCGAGATATTGGTCAATATGCTACAACAAAAAGAAGAAAAAACAAATTAAGGGACTAGTTGTCGTACAGTGCACTCATAAGCCAGAAACCTGGGAAACAGAGAAGACAAAAAGGTTCTTCGAACAAAGGTCCTTCCTCTTCATCATCACAACACCAACCTCACCACCAAAAGAGGTATTGCCATATCTGTGAATGCGACTAACATGATACCAAACATTGTAGGTACAATGTCGTACCACGAGGTGATCAGATCTGTAAACCTCAACAAAAGCAGCAAGAAAAAGGGCATGTTGCCATTGAAGAGTCATATTCAAATTATAAACAGGCACACAAAGAGTCAAATTAAAATTCTGAACAAGCATACAAGGTGCTCATGACAAAGGCTACAACCAAAACCAAGGATGATGCTTGGTACATTGATTCTAGTGCTAGCCAGACATGACAAGGGACAAAGACTGGTTTGATACCTTTAAAGCCAAAGAAGAGAAACCAATGACCATTGTCGATGATAAAACCTACGAGGTCAAAGGAGTAGGTGATGTTTTGGTTCATCTTTCAAATGGGAAATGCACCATTAAAAAGGTACTATATGTACCAAGCCTGACAAACAACTTGTTGTCTATACCACAACTACTAGATAGAAACATGAAGGTTGATTTCAAAGTTGAGAATGGCCATAAGAGGTGTTTTATCACTAAGAATGGTAAGCATATAGCCATCAATTCCTACAAAAGTGGCTTGTTTTCCCTAGATGTCCAATATGCACTTAATGCAGCACTATTAGCAGCCAAGACAACTACAATCTCCCAGAGGCAACAGACCTAGAGGCAGCAAACCCAAAGGCAACAAACCCAGAAGCAACAGACCCAAAGATAGGCCCAAAGGCAGCAGGCCGAAAGACAACAAACCTAAAGGCAACAGACCCAATGGCAAAGCCAGAGGAAGAGCCAGTGGTAAACCTAGTGGCCGACCCAGAGGCAGAGCCAATGGCGGACCCAGAGGTAGTTACCCAAGAGCCAAAAAAAGCCAGAGCTAGAGCAACCAAGAGCCCAGTGCCAAAGCAACCAAGAGCCCAAAGCCAGATCAACCAAAGCAACCAAAAGCCCAGTGCCAGAGCAACCAGAGCCAAGAGCCAGAGCATCCAAGAGCCCAATGCCAAAGCAGCCAAAGCAAAGAGCAAGAGCCTAAACTCCTCTAAATTAAGGGGCGGGTCATAATATTTCCTAACATGAATAATGTAATAAGGGGAGGATAAGATATTTTATTACATTATTATTAGATCATGCATTATTAGTTGGAAGATTATTTTAATATTTCTTGCATGTAACAATCTCCTAAATTGAGAGTATTGATCTTCCAATTTGTAACCCTAAAGCATGTATTAAATAGGCTCTTGCCTCAATGAATGAATTGTTTTTTGCCATCATCGTATCTAAAGCATGTGTGTTCTGATTTTAGCTTGGACCCCCTCATAAAATTTGTGAACTATTACTCTATACTTATCCGGTATGCTTAAATCCTCCATTCTACTCCATAGTTTACTTCTCGACACTATGTTAAAATCCTTCTTGAAATTCTCAAAACAACAATAGGCTTCTCCTGTTTTGTTCCATATTTTACAATGATATGTCTCAAAGTGATGCCATGGTCTATTGTTGAGTGTTTTGGTTTGAAACCTGCTTGTCCTTTTGCCCTCTTTTCGTCTTCTTCTATGATTCATTCGTTGCAAGGGCGCAATCCCCCGCTTAATTATTCAGGCAAAGTTTGGGGCCTCTCCTCTCCAACTTAAGATTATTTTCTTGATTATAGGTTATCTTCACAGGATCCGTACTTTAGGAGATACCCCTGCGGGCTGTAGCCGATACCCTTACCTCGCCTTTCGCTCCTCGATGGAACTCTCTCCAAGTTCTCAAGGAGGCTAGAGGAGCTAGTATTTTCAGGTCTCTACCCTCCTGGCCAACATTCAGATACGGATAGATAGGCTCCCCCCTTATTCCTTGGGTGTTCCACCCCTCTTGGCATAGTAAGGATAAGATGCTCCACAAGATCCGGAAGGATGTTAGTCTCCAGTACACTAGATGCACATGGATCTCTCTTGTTGCCCCTCTTTCCCCCAAGTTGTCTTTCTACAATGAGCATTTCTTACAGATTCAAGAGAGCATAATAGTTCCTCCACAATACCTTCAGCAGCACACAATGCATAGTCTTCGGACCTCAATTGGGCAACTCAGGGTGTGTTCTCACCAACTCCAGATTGAGTCAGATCACCATCTTCCAACGGAAGATCGGGTTTACTTGTTTTGCTCCATGGGTGAAGCTGAAACCCTACAACACTTTATTTTTTGTTGTCCCATTTATTACGAGATCTGAGGCAAATTCCATTACCTTTTCAGGGATAACTCTCAATTTGTTTCTACCTTCTTCAGGTCCCCAAACCAGCGGTGTCTCGCACTCTTTCGTAAGGAGATAACTCAATTTCGTCAACATAAAAGCTCTCCTCCGGATGGATCTCACCCCCATCAACATCGGCTCATCACATCATACTTCACTAGCTCCAAAGGACCAAGTGTCACCGACCGAAAACACCCCACATCATCCAGTTCAAATGGAGGCAAGGTCACTAGACAGCGCACCCTCAATTCGTTAGGATCTCGAACTAGCAATAGAGAGAGACATATCGTGGACTTCTTCAGCTCTGATACTTCGGCCTTGACTGTTAGGAGAGATTAGTTTCTAGGGGGGGTTTGGAGCTTGCCCCTCCTGGGATGCTCCCTCCCCCCTTCCTCTCTCTCTCCATTCTTCTTGGCGTGCACTGCACTCTTCTGGACTGCATCCCTTCCCCCCTTTTCTCGACCTTTTTTTTCTTCCCCTTTCTCTTTGGCCCGATTTTTGGGTTACGTCTTGTATTTATCTAAGTTCTTTTCTTTGTTGGGATTTTTAGCTTGCTAGCTGGCAGTCATTATTGTCCTTCTTATAGTCCCTTCGGTCTTTTTTGGCCCATCGCGGACATTAATAATATTTCATTTTATTTCTACCCACTTGTTGATTTTAAACTCGTTCATGCTTCCAAACAACTTTGCAAAGAAGGGACTAACCATAAAGGTGTGGTAATTTGAAGGATTGTCTACATCTCCTCTCTTCAAGAGATGTATTGTTAGACTTGTTGTCTAATCCTTTGGAAATCCATGTTAGATGATGTTGTCGAATATCTTCTAGATGTGTGGAGCCAAGTTCTCAATTCCACATTTTAAGTATCCTGCCTGTAGTTCATCCACATCACAAACTTTACCTGTTCCTATGTGCTTAATACCTTCCTTAACCTCCCTTAAGGTGAATAGATCCATTATTGTATTGATTGTGAGAGGGGCCTCTTCTTCTGCTCATGTTTATATAACTACTTTGCATATTTCAGCCATTGGATTGTCGTAATACTATTTTCTGTTTGTTTTTTTTCTATTGAAGTTCCTTCTAGAATAGCTTTGGATTGTTCTCTAAATAGATTAGCTTTTCTCGTCTCGTACTTACTTATTCCTCTTTTTTTGCTTTCATTATATGTTTCTACAAATTTATGTTTTCCTCTTCTTTTCACGATCCTTTTAAAACTCTTCTTGATACTTTCCATTCTTCATCATATTATGCACTTGCCGGAAAACTGTCTTTTTTCTTCCTCTTAACTTTACACCTTTTGCACCCTTTTAATGTCACTTAGATATACTTGTTAACTCATAGTTCTTTATTCCCTACTCTTTTGCATCTTTTTTCATTCTTTTGCATTCTCTATTTTAGTGCTTTCTTGAAGATTAAACAATTCTCTTGGGTCATGCGGAAATTTCCCTTTATTAAAGATTGTTGATTGGATTACACTTTTTATGTTTGTTGATTTCTTTCCTGCTATGACAGTTGTATACACACTAGGTTGTGATCTAATTTTAATTCTGTTGGAGAGTTTTCAATCTCTGCTTCCATTATCTTCTCTATCAAGCTTTGTGAGCAAATGACATAATTAACAACATTTGCCCCATTATAAGTTTTGCATGTGTACTTTTCAGATTTCTTACACACACTTATACCATTGCAGATAAACAGTCCATGTATGCCACGCAAGGACAATAGTTCTTCACCAAAATGATTAATGACTCCTTTATCCTCTGAACATCTTGTCCATTGTTGGTTTTCCTCTTCTGCTACCCATAAAGGACTATTATCCAGATATTCCTTGTTGCTTAACGTGTTGGATTCTTGCTTCTTGTTTTTACATTAAAATCTCCTATTAAAAGTATCTCTCCTATGATAAGAAGTCCTTTAAACCTACATATGGATCCTCACAATCCATCCCACTTTTTTTGTAGGCTTTTGAAGTCTATGGAACAAAAATAGCAAATTGCAATACAAATAGTTCTTCCCTTTTCCATTATTTAATCCAGATATATTGTTTATTTGGGTCTTCTTTTTCCAATTGAATATTTTTCTCCCATGTTTCCTTTATCAAAACCATTATTCCTCCATACTCCTTGTCCTTTCCTGACGTTTCATTCTATATTTTGATCTTTCTCTATCCTTCAAATGTTGGGGTCCTACACCCATCATGCTCATGTGTTTTGATGACACAAATTATATCTCTTCCTTCTACTACAGGCCCTAGCCCAGTCCTTTCCTTCAAGGGTATTCTCTACAATTACAACATACCAAATTTAATTGTTCTTGGAGCCTTTGATTAGAAGCGCAAGCCTTTCCTCTTTTAACCCATGCCCATTGTCTTTGATTTTTCTAACTCCCCCCTTTTTCTTCTTGTTGTATTGTTGTATCTTAAGAATTGTGACTATTGATGTACGCCTTCCTATTTTTAACCATTCCCATTTACCTTCATCTCTTGCTCTCCTAATGTTTTTTAGCTCCCCCCTTCTTTCGTCTTCTTGCATTGGAGTTGTCTTCATCTACGAAAATTTGTGAACCTCTCAAAAGACTCCTATTTCTTAAAAGTTGGATCTTGTCCTCCATTTTCATCATGGTAACCCTTGTAGGAGCTAGTTCAAACGTGATGCCACCTCGAGCTTGATATAGTGCATAGGAAGTCAACTACACACACAATGAGTTCTATTATGTAATAGTTTTGATATTTAGAGTTGTTTTGTTATACATACGAGAAATGTTTGACAAAATGCAAAATATATAATTAATAAGTAATGCAATAAGTCATGAAATGAAACTTAAGTCAAATCCATGTCAAATGAGGGTGCGATCATACCAGCATTAGTGCACCGGATCCCATCAGAACTCCGTAGTTAAGCATGCTTGGGCCGGAGTAGTACTGGGATGGGTGACCTCCTGGGAAGTCCCGGTGTTGCACCCTTTAAAAAACCCAGGTGTTGTAGGTGAGTTGGAGAGGAGAGGGCAATCCTCCAAGGGAGGTCCCAGGTTCGAATCTCCACCCTACCAAAAAGCTGAATTGGGTACCCAAAATCCAATTGATAATGTTGGTGCGGGCAGGGTTGGGTGCAACCCCGGGTGACTTTGACGGTGTAGAACCCCCTGTTCGTGGTCTCTTAGACCAAGGCGGCCTCGCAAGGGGTTTTTCGATTAAAAAAAAAAATGCATGTCAAATGTAATTCAAGAAAATGATGAGGTGTCGGGTAGTTAGTTGGAGGAAGTTGAGAGAGCAACTACCTCCCAAGTTGTATAAATAAGACCCCTCATTCATTCATTCATTCAAGGATATAAGGATATAGAGGCATTTGTGTGTGTGCATTGGGAGATATCTGTAGAATCACATGCATTGTATGAAGATATAACTAGACATGTATACTTGTAGACAATAATAATACTTCTATTTAGACATTGCTATGCAGACTTATGGGATCATTGTGCATCTTTGTGAATGGTTATGGTAGTTAAGCAATGTTGTACATGACCATATGGACTATTTCCACTGTTATATGTTTGTTGTAGATATATGGACAAGGTCATCTGACTTTAAACCAGGTCGTTTGACTTAGGCATTGGGCTGTCTAGACTGTTGAACCAGATCGTCTAATGTTGAACAAGGCCATTTAACTCTTTAGCAAGGTCATGTATCGAACCATCAAGGCATGTTACATGTGTTGTTGCACAAGCCGTCTAAGAGAGAGTTCAAGATTGTTTGGATGTTTTTCTAATTGCATGTTGATGTTATGTGTGGCTAATTTCCCCTATCATCCTTTGTTCCTTCAATTGCAAAATACCATTGTTGAGGTACATTTGGCATTGATGTCGTCTAAAGTTTGAACCAGTGACTGCATGGACATTGAAGACGGGCGCGGTGGATGATAAATAGCCTGACACAAGGACATAGGAGACGTGGAAGCATGAGGACAAGTGAACAGCTGACGAGAAGAAGCATGAGGATCGCGCAACAACAAATACAAGGAGATTCCAAACGTGCAACACGTGAGGAAGAGTTGCATGTTGGCGACCAAGAATTGCATGCAAGCGAAGAAAACTTGCATGTCGACGACGAAGTTGGTGATGTGCTAGAAGAGTTTGCTAACAAGCAAAAATGCACGCCAAAAGCGAAACGAATGTGGAATCCTCATGAGGGAAGTTTGGATGAAGGACGTGAAGAAAGATGGCAAACGTTGTTTTTGATGACGGAGGATGATGCGCAAGTGGAGGCAAAACGTGCAAACAAAGGTCAAGCCATGGAGAACATTTCATCAACATGGATCATGTTGAGGACGAGGCCACTGGTGACTCCAGCACAAGAGCCGAGGAGAGTACCAAGAGGTGCGGACGATGGGAGTCAAGCATAAGGGCAACCATGGGAGAGTGCTCGAACGACTAGAGCCAATGCTTGTGCATTCATTAAGGAAATCGTGGAGCAAAAGCGCACCAAGAAGCGGTCGAGGATTATTTGCAGACAACCAGTCGTCAACGAAAGGTTCGTTGAGTGGAGATGAGATCAACAAACAGCCACCACCAATGGCAAACATTGTTGCAACAGTGGACAAGCAAAAGTTCTCAATATTCCCAGGAGACAAGAGGCAAGATCCCGAACATAGTGAAATATGCAAAACAATATGGAAGGCAAATGGAGTAACAAAAGAGGATGCATGGTTGAGACTATTCCCAGCAACATTATGTGGAGTAGCGATTGATTGGCACCTAAAGTAAGAAGAACCCTTCACGATTGGGCTAAGTTAAAGATTAAATTCAATAAGTATTTTTGACTAGTTTGCAATGACATGGAGATAATAGGTGAAATTTATTCAACAAAACAAAAGAAAGACAAGAATATCAAGTCTTACAATCGCTAATGAAAGAACTCATCAGCAAAATGGAGGCAATGTCAGCTGACAGGCTAAAAAAGCAATGGTTCTTAGATGGGCTACTGCCAAGGTATAAGAAGATGAAAGTGGTTCCATCAACCACCTACCAAGAAGCATATAATTGTGCATTAAACCTGGAAAGCAAGACGAAGATAGCAATAGTCAAAGAAGGAAGGATGAGTCATGAGCGAGATGACAATTTTGATAGTGATCAAGATGACCTCAGCTTAACTATCCAGGGCATGTGGAAGGACCTAGAAAGAATGATAAATGACATGAAGGTAGAAAAGAAGAAAGAGAAGAAAGACATTTGGTGTTTGGACTGTAAATCCGAAGGACACACCAATGTGAATTATCCAAAGAAAGCAAATTGCAATATCTATGAAATTGCAAGTCATGCAATTGTGGATTGCCCATTCAATCTGACAAGTGCATGGCAGCGAACAATGACAATGCAAAAGGAGAAAGCGGAGAAACCCAACACTTCGAAGAGCCAACAAGGAGCGACTAATGGCAGTTGTTTTGGAAAAAGGCAACTGCAATCAAGGAAACTAGACTGTAGGAGATGAAGAAATATTACAATATGATTCCTATGGAAGGCCAATCATACAATGCAAAATATGTCATGAGTGGGGACACCTTGCACAAAATCATACAAATTCTCCAACGAGAGGAGCTAGGAGCAATACTGCGATGATGTGTAGATGGTGTGGACCTAGCAACCATAAGGAAGCAAACTGTCTAAAGAAGGAGAGCACAAGTAACTAACAGAATGTCAATTTCTTTGACATAGAGGAGCCTCAAGTGAACCAGCAACAAGCAAACAAAGATAAACATGTGTTGGCAGCATAGTTACAAAAATCGGATCGGCTACAACAAGATATTCAAGCAACTAGTAGGAGCTTTTCTGAAGAAGGAACAACTCCGAAAGAGAATCCATGAGGAGCATGACAAACAAGCAAGTGTTCGGAACTGCTAATGACTGTGTGGCGAAAATTGAGTTTTTGGAAGAGAACTACTAGTCTAACAAATAGAACCTTGCTAGGGCGAAGAGTATCAAAAGTTGAATGGCGAGATACACATGAAGTACAATGGCATACATTGCCAAGAAAAGTGACAAGTGTCAACAACTTAGAGAACGAATCCAACAATGTGTTGCTAACAAGTTTGAAAAGTGATGAAGAGGATTGGAGTAGTGTCAGTTCAAGTTCGGAATTTGGAAGGAGAAGTAGTGGGGAACAACAAGGAGGAGGCAACAAGTTGACCAACTTCCAAATAATGTCAATCCACTACCAAACACTGTTTTGCACAAAGTACCTTAAATAGAAGCTCAAGTCACTTCAAAGGAAGAAGTTGCAACAAGGTGGCGGATGAATAGGAGAAGACAAAGTAACGCAGCCAAACTTACAAGTAGTCCAGGCCAAAGACAAATAGGAGAAGGTCAGAGTATTGGTAACGCAGCAAATTCCCTTGGAAGAAATTACTTGGACAATGCCTATAGGTGATTTTTGCAAGATGTGGTGTTTGGATCATCCACAAGACCACCAATTAAAGTCAGTTTTTCGGAACCCGAGAGTACAACACATTTTGCAGGTTCCCAATTTTGATAAAGACTTTCAAGACGTACCTATTGGAGATGTCGTAGACGTATGATGCAAAGAAGCGAAGGAGGGTGATGTTAGGTGACAAAGAGGTGCGGGAATCATTTTCACCGAACAATTTTTGAAGGGTGTTTGGGTTTCCTGCAGCCAATAACAATAAACATTTGAAAAAGGAAGGAGTGGAGCCCTACCAGTTGAAGAACTTTGTAGATAGGTCACCAGATCTTAGTTCAACAGAAATCACAAAGCTAACCAAGCATGAGAGTCACAAGCTAAAGATGTAGCACTTGAAATCTAATGAGTTGTGGTGTGCAATGAATGTCATCATGTCCAAGTTGTCCAACGAACAAAAGGCCTTAGATATGCCCACTTGGCTCATACCGTATATGGAAGGAGTTATGGCCGAAGAAAAGTATGATTGAGCAACTTATTTGTTTGACCACATACAAAATTTTCCGTTGTGGTATACAAAGAAATTTTCCATGGCGTTTCATGCCATTGCATTGCTTTTTGATGCAATAAAGTACGAGAAGATTCAATTTCTTGGATTGGGTCTTCCTTAGATGATACCAAAAGGAGTGCCCACTATTTTCTGTTGGGTACATATGGCCCCATTGACAAATATAGGACCACAAGGAAAAGCAATACTTGGGAAGAAGAAGAAGACGACAAACAAGAGGAAGGCAACGAAGGTTCTATCACTAGTCATCCAACAAAGAAGACAAAAAAGGAGACACTAATGCATTGGCTAAGGAAAGTGCATATTCTGAGGGATAAGAGGAGCAATTGCCAAGTACAGAGTAGCCAATAAGAGAAGAGAAGCAGCAAAAGCTATTGGAACAGCGGTGGTAGAAGGTGGGACAACAGCTGCAACAACAACCCCTACAACAACATTCCTAGTATCAACGAGTTTATTAGAAGATCAAGGTAATTGCACATTCAGGACCCCCACAAGACACCATCGTGGTAGAGACAATTGACGGGAATCTCCAAGGACTGGTGGCAAGTCAACATTAGAAGCTGAGAGGTATGACGTATGTTGCAATGCCATTGGGTACTCCCACACAATCAAGAGGATAGATTATGAGAGAAGGCAATGCACATGACATGGCTAGTACCAAAAAAGTGGCTTCAATAGAGGCTGCCAAGGGAGGACAACAATCTAAGCAAGTGGGAGCAGTTGTGCAATAAGTAAATTGGGAGGCATCGCAGCCAAACGAAAGGAGAACTACACAAGAAGAAATGCAGGCAACACCGTTGTAGATGTAGATGAGGACGTGTAGACTGCAATGGAGGCATCATTGTCGTTGGAGGAAGCACTAATGGTGCATATAGGAGAATATGTAGGTGATGTGACGATGAACATAGATACACCAACTTTCCAACAAGAAAGTTATGCCACAACACCATTGTGGCAATTTGCAGAAGAGGTTGAAAGGTGCAGTTCACCTCCTTTGCACAAGGAGGTACCAATTGAAGTACAAACTACAACAACACAAAACATGACACTGACTTCATTAGTGCCAAAAGGGAGTAAAGGAGAAAAAGGGAAACTACCTACATCAAAACATATATGGTGGCAAAAGGGGCAAAGCAATCAACCGCCAGCAGATTAACCAAACAAAGGCAAGGAGACAATGGACACTACAGACAAGCAAGTTGATGCAGAAGGAGAGAAGGAACCAAGAATTTAGGAAGGGAAAGCCGCCAAAACAAAGATCAACCTGAAGGGTCATGGTGGGGACGAAATTGAAGAGACAACCACTGGAGATGACACGGATGATGAACAAAGCATGAAGAGACAAGTGAGCATTTTCGAGGCAACTGCTAGTTCATGGCAAAAGAATCAATGAACATATTGATGCATTCTTTGAGAAGGTGAGTGGGTTGTGACCAAGAGTCACAACATGATGGCTTCCAGTGGGCTCGTTCTCAAGCCTATGTGAAGACACTAAAGGGAGAAAATGAAGCCTTGTAATTGCAGATTTAGTAGTAGGGAGGAGGACCAATGGCAACACTTAAACCACAACAGAGTCAGAGCCCTCAAGACCAGCAACATTCGTTGATGGGAACGTCCACCAAGCTAGAGGGAATAGCAGATGTAGGAGCTAGTTCAAACGTAGCACCATCTCAAGCGCCACCTCAAACTTAATACAATGTGTGAAAAGTCAAGTACACGCACAAGAAGTTTTGTAATGGTTTTGATATTTAGAGTTGTTTTGTTATACTTAGGAGATATGTTTGACAAAATGCAATACATATAATTAATAAGTCATGAAATGAAATGTAAGTCAAATGCATGTCAAATGTAATTCAATAAAATGATGAGGTGTTGGGTAGTTAGTTGGAGGAAGTTGAGGGAGCAACTACCTCCCAAGTTGTATATATAAGACCCCTCATTCATTCATTTGGGGATATAAAGATATAGAGGTATTCATGAGTGTACATCAGGAGATATATATAGAAATGTATGTATTGTACAAAGAAATAACCAGACAAGTATTCATGTAGACAATAAGAATACTTCCATTTAGCCATTGTTGTGCAAACTTATGGGATCACTGTGTATTTCTCTATGAATGGTTATGGTAGCTAAGCAATGTTGTAGATGACCATCTGGACTATTTCCAATGTTATATATTTGTTGTAGATAGATAGACAATGTCGTCTGACTTTAGACTAGGTCATCTAAATAAGACATCGGGTTGTCTGATACTGAACAAGATCATCTAACTCTTTAGCAAGGCTGTCTAACTTGTGTTTGTTGGGCCGTCTAAGCATTTTATGTGTTGTGTTGTGCAGGTCGTCTAAGAGAGAGTTCAAGACTGTTTGCTTGTTTGACTAATTGTATGTCGATGTTATATGTGGCTGATTTCCCCTGACATTCTTTCTCCATTTCTTCAATTGCAGAATACCATTGTTGTGCTACAACCCTGATATGTCTATGCCCTCCTCTTCTTTTTCCAAGCCTCCTTGCTTGGCAAATTTGTCCTTTCCATTGCAGTTTGTCTTTGCGGAAATCTATGGTAAGATTGATTTTGTCATTAGCTTCTCGATAGTCCCTACCCCTTTAATAATTATGTTTGTTGATCTATAATATCTTTATTTGTTTTCGCTTGCATTCCAATTTGTTTTTCATCCACCTCTTTCATTTTGCCCATTGAACCTTTTACCACTTCTACCCAAATGTTGATCTCCTTTATCTAATTTTTCATATTTTGCTCCCTTTTCCTTTCATATTTGTCATTGTTCCTTGTTGTGCCACACTTATTTCTTCCCTTGTGCCTTTTAGCCCTGTGTTCATGTTTTCTGATTCTTGATTTTGCATGTTTTGTTCTGTAGCTTTCCATTCTTGAGTCTCTCCCTTTAAAGCTTCTTGTAGCATTGCTACTTGTTCCCCAAGCCTTTTGCTAGCCTGTTTAGCTTTTGATTTGTTCTCATAATCTCTTGCAACTTTTGGTTATTCTCATGTTCCTTAGCTTCCATGCATTCCAATCTACTCCTAAAGTCCATCAACTCTTGCACATGTAAGTTGGATGACCAAGTAAGAGAGTTTGACGTGGGCCTATAACACCCTTCCTCTTGACCCCCTTCCCTTTGTTTTTTATCTACTTGATATACCTTGTGTTTTGCCTGACCATTCAAGTTTAATTTTGATATACCAAAACATTTTTTTCCTCTGAACCTTCTTTTTTTCCCCACATTCTCCACTTTTGCTCAGGCTAATCTATGCTTCACTATCCCATGGTACTGTTTGGCATTCCCCAAAACCAGCTTTCCTCTTTTATCCTTTAAATGTTATCTTTGCTTGGATTAAGCCAATTTTGAAGGGCCTTGTACAACTTGTGAGTATGAAAAGGTACTACTAGTTATTGTGCCCATTATCCTTCCATGGGATGGGTTTGTATGTTCTCCCGTAACACATGACCCTCTAGCCTTTGTTGTTCTAATCACACTTTCTTCCAATAAGCTGTTGAACATTGATGTCAATCTATTGTTGTTTTCTTGCTTCTCCCTTTGATTGCCTTGCTGGTTTATTTGGTTTATGTTTTTGTTTCATTTTTGTTTTGTTTGCTCTAAAGTTGGTCCCATTGCAAATAAAGGACGCAAAGCAAACCAAAAGTAAAAATAGAAACAAGAATGAAAACAATAAAAATACTTGGGTCTTCTTTGATTTTTGTGATCTTTTATATTTGTGGGAACAATGAATGTTGGGCCCCCTTGGCTCAACAGCATTCCAATCACCAGAGAACCCCACACTCTATAGACATCCCCACCTTTGTATTTATGGGGCCAACAAAATATGAAAAAATAAAAGTCCACCACACTTAAAATTCAAATGGAATTTGTCATCTATTGAAAAGAGACTAAACAAAGTCTGGTGGCCTTATTGATAAGCTTCGTGGCAAGGCCCTACCGGTGTTGCATTCTTGTGCTAAAACCCTAGTTGTGTGTGCCCAGTAAACTCTTCCCCATACGTTTTGTTGAAATCTTAGGTCTGTGCTTTGTGCCCAGCAAAATGTTCCCCATGCTCTTTGCTGAAATTGTTTCCCATGCTTTGTGTTAAAACCCTTGCTCTGAATGAGAGATTGATGGAATCTCTTGAGGACAACCATTAGCAAAGGTCGTAAGCAAAAGTAGAATATCAAACAAATAGAAAATAGATACTCAGAAGGCAGCCTAAAGTGATGGCACCCAGATAATTATGGTGGAGTTCAATCATATACTCTTCCATATTCTAACTACAAAGATATATGAGACCTTTGATATCATTTTAAGTCGAGTCAAGGCTATCATTCATGATATGGATTCCACTTTGGCCTTTCGCAAGCAATTCTGAAGAATTATACAAAAGAGGTGAGAAAGATGACGACTGCCCTCCATATGGCAATGTGTGCTTTGAATCTGAAGCAATACATGCAAAGGCCTAGTAGAGTGCTTCCCATTGATGATGTTGAGGTGAAGAATGGCTCCAAGGGTGATTCCTCCAAATGCCTTAGCAATAGTCTTCATTTTGAAAACAATAAGTTGGCCTCTAGGCAACAATCCCCTCAACATTTTTTGCAAAGGAACTAAGTCTTGGCCTCCTCTTCTGATATCCTGCTTGAGAACAAATTTAAACAATTGAATGAAGTCATGGAACAGTACGTTGGCGATGGGGATTTTAATCTTATGGACAAAAAATTGTTGGATAGATTTTTTATTTTATGGTGGATGATTACCAAGGGAGAGGGGATTTAGAAGGTGACAAGGTAGGAAAGGATCCTAGAGACAAACAAAGTTTAGCATTAGAGAAGGAACTAGAAGGCTCAATGCAAAATAGCCCAAAGACAAGAACTATGGAGTTGTAAGTAGTTGAAAGGAATAAATCCTTGTGAACATCGTCCCACAAGCAAAAGCAAAAAATTGAGGTTGATGGCCCCTCTACGGGGAGCTACTTTGGTGCAGAATCCCTACAAAAAGAAGGGGAAATGTTGATAGACTTTGTGCTCAACCTACTATAAATTAGGCCCTAAATAAGGCCTAAGGATGTCAAAAGAAAATATGTAGTGGGATTCTTGGAATATAAGGGTGTTAAATGCCTTATCTAAGAGGAGGTTACTAAAAATTTTAATAAGAATATGCCAAAAATTGTAATCATACAAGAATCCAATTGCAAAAACTCTGTTTAGAGAGATGGATGTAGCAAATATGGAAAGGTGTGTCATGATTTGCCATAGATGGGCATGGAACATTGGGGGTAATGTACATGCTTGGGAACCAGAAAGATTAGTCTGTTTGAAAGGAAAAGAAAAAACTACTGGCTAACAGTGGATTTTGTCCACCTACACGAGGATTTTAAGGGTATTCTAATAGCAGTGTACACTCAAGAATACCATCAAAGAGAAGAGGTATGTGCGAGAATCACACAATAGAAGTGATGGCTTATATGGAGAGCAACTGGATTATTGCAAGCAAGTCTAATTGAAGCTTAAGAACATTAGAGAAGAAGAGGGCATTCCTTGGAACAATAGATAAAAGGGAATTTACTGAATTCATGGCAAAAAACTGCCTATAGCATGAAAAGTCAATACAAGATATATTCACTTGGCATAAGAGAAGGACAAAGGAACATGAAATCCATGAAAGAATAGAATATTGAGTGACACACAGTTAGACCAACAATTGACAATACAAAGTACAATTGACAAAAACAACTCAATCAGACCATTGGCCAACTTTACTAGAAATTCGTCAAAAGCAATCGAAGAAAGGGATTGCTTTTAGGTTCAATTTAATATAGTTGACTATGGATGATCCTAAGATAAGAATATGGAGTTGGTGGGAAGAATTGTGGCAATAGAAGGGCTCTAAGATGTTTATATTAGTCATTAAAACAGTTAAAAAAGGGGGAATTTGGAATGGACTAAGTAAACCCAAAGGTAGAGTTTGTTAAAACTCATGACAAAACTCAGGCTAAGGGCCTATTAAAGAGAGATAAGAGAATCGACTGGGAGCTATGGCAGCTCTTTGAAAAGATTCTGGACCAAGAAAAAATCTACTGGAAATAGTGTCCATGATGAAGTGGGTGAAGGAAGGTGAACATAACACAAGATTCTTCCACAGGACTGCCTAAGCACACTACCACCATAATGGGATCTATAGGATCCAAACAAAGGATGAAAAAAAGAAATTCTCAAGACAAAAATTATAATGATGGTGGTGGAATATTACTTTTTTCTGTTAAAGGAAGACCTTTGTTAAGGTTGAAAAACACCACGTTTTGGACAGCATCCGAAAGTTAATAACAGAAGAGCCAATTAGTTCCTCGTGAAGGGTCAAGGCATGTGAAGGGAAGGGATGCTCTGATATGGGCTGCAGCCAAGTATGCACAGTACTCAGTTTGCAAAAATGATAAAAATTTGAATATGGATGTAGATACTACGCACTCATATGGAGCAACAGGGCTTATCCAAAGGCTCATGTCTTTAGCTGGTTGGTAAGAGCCAACAAAATTTTAACCTATGGTTATCTTCATACGAGAGTATTATAAGGTCTGGATCAATTCACTTGATGTGTGAGATGAAGAAAGTCACAGATCACCTTGTAGTTGGATATCCATTTGTTGCAGAATAGTGGAAATAATTATATAATTTGATTGGTGCTTGTACAATGTCAGCAAAAACAATCAGAACTTTTCTAGCTATGAAGGAAAAATTCACAGGCTCAAAAGATAAGAGATTAATTTGGAGGATTGAAAGGATGTTTTTGCCTTGGCTAATATGAAGGGAACAAAACAATTGCATATTTAGAGGAAGACATAAGGATAAGAATATTCTTGGGGAAGTCCCGTAAAGGATCGTAGTGGTATGTCTTTGGGTTTTCATGGAGGAGACCCAAGTTCAATACCCCGGTACAAGGGGACCGGGTCGCCTTTAAAAAAAACCCATGCTTTACTCTAAAATTTTTTGTCCCGTGAGGGATACCATAGTAGTATTGTTGGTTACGAATCTGCCACTAGGATAGGATTTTAATCTAATTGCGCCCTAGATTCGCCTAGCAAATTGAAAGGCCGGGAGGAAGGAATGCCTTCCGTACCAATCTCCGGAGGAGGCCGGCACCTTTGGTTTCTCAACTTGGGTGGTTTAGCTTAGAGTGCAGGAAAGGGATTTAGCAAATACGAAAAGAGACATAAATATGCTTGTTTCGGGTGGGGAAGATAAGCAACACAGTAACGAACCAATCACTACTACTAGCAGCAATCCAAAACAATGCGTAAAGCAGAAACTAATGGTGCTATTCTATCTTATGTATCCTTTACTTTAGTGCTCCAGAGTTACTTAATTACCAATATTGATATCCAGATGCAAAATAAAAATAATCATAAATATAAGCGACATAAAGCATAAACACTTAGCAAAGGCAGCATACAAGACAAAGACAACCAATAGAGCCAAGTATAATTTATATTTTGGAAGCAAATGCATAGCTACAGAAGTTTCTTAGCAGTATACCTTCCTTCCACCCTTATACAACGAAAAGAGATTGCTATATATAGTGTAAAATCCCCCCCTGATTACATTATGGTCCCAATGTCCCAGACCTGACAATGCATACAAATGCTGACAAAAGCGGCTGATGCTTGACCCCTGCAGGTAAGAAAGTAATGGCAGTAAGGTCCACTTGGAAAGGTGTCAACTCTACGATGATACGGTGGGTGGGAAGCCAAATCTGGCTTGAATGAGAGTAGATTCAATAGAACTTGTCATTTCATACCCATCCAAATAGCACTTGAGTAGCACAACTTCTGTCACACCCTGATCCGAATCCCGAGGTAGGACACCTGTCAACATTAGATGTCTACTGGTGGAAGATGGGATGGGGAAGACACTTAGTCATTTTCCTTGAAATCTGATTTCGCCCGACAGTGCGCAAAAATGAAGCGCAGCCTGGAAATGGCGCAGTCGGGCGGTCCCTACCTTAGCCACTTCTTGGCTTCTCCCTGTCATACCCCGTCCGAGGGCGCATAAAGGTGAGCGCGCAGTCGGACGACGCGGCACACTTGGACGGGTCTATGCCTTAGTCATTTTTCAGCATAATTCTCCTTTCGCCTCCCGATTGCGCACTACTGGGTCAGCGCCGCCCGACTTCGCAGCGAAGTCGGGTGGCCTCAACACTTGGTGGGTTTTAGATGCTCCTTTACTAATGACGCCCGAGTGCGCATTCCTCTCTTGGGCGCCGTCCGACTTCGCGCGAACTCGGGCGGCCCCGACACTTAGAAAATTTATGGGCTTGCTCTTCTCAATGCCGCCCGATTGCGCACTAGAATTTGTGCGCTGTCCGACTTCGCGCAAAGTCTGGCGGCTCATACTTAGAAATTTTTTCAGACGGTCCTTGCTCTTCTGCCCAAGTGCACAAGATGAAGCGTGCGCAGCCAGATTGCGCAGCGCAGTCGAGCGGGGACCAACACTTAGAACTTTTCTTGGGCGTTTTTTGCCCACTTGACAGAGATGCTTACAAACATGAATTTAAAAGATGAAAGAGATAAAATGGAAGAATAGGGAGCAGAAATGGAAAGAAGAAGAACGGGAGAGAAGAAAGGAGGGAGGCAAAGCAACAATCTTACAGTTTTTTCAAAACTTAGCACCCCGTGCAAAATGTGGCAACATTCCTGGCGGCTCGCGGGGTGTCGAGCTCACCTCGATGCAACGAACCTTTGGCCTTTATCCCTTGGGCACAGAGTCACTCCCGGACCCTGTACTTGTGCATTCTTCATTCTTTGCTGTTGCCGCACTTGTTTGGGAAGCTGCTCTTCTTCTTCACTCTCAGTAGTGTCCTCTCCAGATTGTGAGCTTGACAGCTCAGCTTCCTTATCTTCTTCCTGCCTGGCAGGTTCGACCCGTTCGCGGACGTGCTCATAAACGGTTTTTGCCTTGGCCCAGGCTGCCTCTTGGAAGGGCTCTAAGTCGCTGATATCCTTCAGCGCTTTCCGGAATGCCGCAACCATGTGCTTGTCAATAGTACTGCACCTCTCTCCGATTTCCAAGAAACAGGCATTGATCTTGCCGAGCCTAGACATTAACTGGGTCACCTGTTCTTCTTGGATGGGCTCGACCCAGCCGTCAATCTCCGAGGTATCTGCCTCGTATGTCTGCCAATCCTGCTTGATCTGCTCCAGAGGCACGAATCCTTCATTTTTTACAAAGCTCGGGGATCCGAGCGCAGAAAGGGAATGGAATGGGGCCAGGCAGATGTTCTTTTCATGTATCAATGCATCTAACCTTTTCCTGGCCACCCTTACTTTCTCTGACTTTTCAAAATAATCCTACAAGGTGATCCTTGCATCTGCCCAGTCTAGGGCAAT
Source organism: Wollemia nobilis (assembly GCA_028583015.1). NCBI lineage: Eukaryota > Viridiplantae > Streptophyta > Pinopsida > Araucariales > Araucariaceae > Wollemia > Wollemia nobilis. The sequence goes on from JAQPPZ010017221.1 coordinate 1,396,463, forward strand.
CTGTGACATTGGTGAAAATTGGAAGCCCTTGTGCTCATATTCTTCAAGTTTCATCGCCAAGTCCAGCCATTGACGTGCTTGACGTTCGGCTTCCTCTACCACAGGCTTTCCCTGGGCAGAAAGTTCATGTATCGCGGAGACAAAGCTGAGGATAGGTAAACATCTGACAACATTAGCCCTGCACCCCTCTAGCAGGCCGGCCCTTATCTCCCTTATTCTGTCCTTCGAAAACGTCGCGGCCTGGGATGACTTTTCCTCTAGCAGCGCCTGAGTTTGCTGCAGTTGTTCTTGCAGCTGAGTAACATGGGTTAGGGCTGCCTTATTTTCCTCCTCCAACCGGGCAGCTACCGTCTTTTGGGCCGCTATCTCCTGCCGAGATACTGCAAGCTGGTCCCTTAAATTTTTTACTTCTTCTTGGGTGGATTCCAGCTGCACTTTCGTTTTGGCCATGTCATCCTCAAGGTCTCTTTTCTCAATTTGAAGCTGGAACAACTTCTCCTTGTCTTCGAGCCGTTTGACTAGGAGCTTGTTTGTTTTCCGCCGAATCCCACCTATCTCATACTCTTCACTAATGTCATCGAAGCTCTTTTTTTCTGATTTCTCGTGCTTTGTGCGGCACCTCATCTTCCAACATTCTAGGATTTTGTCTTTTGTCCAGCCAAGCAGCTTCCCCTTTGCAAGCACTCTCCTGAATCCAGGCGCATCCAATCTATGATCTTTATTGCGCTCAGGATCGTATTCTGCTTCTACACAGTAGAAGTCGTGCCACGGCGGCCATGACTGCATCCGTTCAATATGCCATTCCAAATCCGCTCCTGTTTTGTTGCACCTTTCCTCCATGATCTGCTCCCGCGGGCAACTGTGCACGAATTTTCTCATTTCTCCAAGTGGATCATATTTCCAACGCTGCGGCAGCTGTATTAGGCCAAGATTGAGGAGGGTTTGCTCTAAATATATATGTTGCCCGACTTCATTGATCGTGATGTTTCCCCAGCTAAAAGGATATGTGAAGATGGGGCTTTTCTTTTTTCCTTGGCCATATTCCTCCTCGACGCTGTCCATTTGTCGTGCCGCTTCAAGGCCAAAATGGTTTTCTGTACAAAAGTATGGCAGCAAGAAGGGCTTCCCTTTGAATCCGTAGACTCTGATGACAACGCCCTGAGTTAACCGAAAAGTATCGCCAATTTTATTTCTCACCAAGTGCTTCGTCATGGCAAGGGGAGGGCGACTTGCTGGGCCATTAATGAGAGCCAGGACCAGGCCCTGAAATTTCAGATTAAAATCGTAGAAAGACCCCTTTCTATACAACAATTCGGTCCACTCATACACTGGTAGTGGCGCACCCTTCTCGTCCACCTTCTTGACTTCGATGCTCGGCATTCGGAATTGCAAGCAGTACAGGCATAACCACGCCAGAAAAGAGCAGTGCCTGAACTCTGTCGACTGCCTCTGCTGCAACTTGACAAGGGCAGAGTGAATGGCGTATGCCACGTAGTCGGCCCAGTCAAAGTAAATCTGGCGCCTCCCACTTTGGTAGGTTCCTCCATACATAATGCATTCGACGAGCGCCAACTGGTAAGGGTGGACCATCTCGTCGGTGCCGCAGCCCAATACCCATGCGAGTACCGTGTAAAGGTGCGTGTTCTTAAAAATTTTTAAGGGAATAGGGCCCGATGGCCATCTTGAAGCTGGAATTGGATGCTTCAGCTCCGAATTGAGAAAATCCCTATTTTTCTGAGACTCATCAAACCTGCCCGCCTGCTCATCTAAAATAACCTTTCTGATGATAGCGTCCTTGTCTGGCTCGACCCCTGGTGCGAACGCGGGATGCACCACTTCTCCGAAGAGAGAGAATAGTCGCCTGCCCTGCCAGTCACAAACCTGTCGGGTGGCCGGTTTGTAGAATGTCACAATTGACTGAATGAGCTCGGGGCACTGGTGAACGGGAGGGCACAAGAACCAGTGAAGGTTCGAGGTGTAAGCGGCCCCGACATGATGTGTAGACGGGATTTTACCCGCCCATTGCAAAATATTAGGGCGCAACTTGGTGATGCTGAGGGAGTAGTCGTCGTCCCTGTATTCGGCCAGGAGGTTTATGGGCGGCGGAAGAGGATCCTGTCTCCTGCGTCGCGCCCTGGGTTTTTCTGTTTTTTCCTTCGACGCTTCACTGCCCTGAGCAACTGAGACAGTCTGCCCTTCGGATTCCTGCTCTGAGGCGCTGGATTCCGCCTGCATAGGCGCCTTTCCTTTCGCAGCGCCCGACCTTTCACTCATGGCGTCGAATTTTGCTAGAATATGCAGCTGTAACTTAGTAAGAATTCGCTCCTTTCTCCTTTTCACAGCGCAGCTTTGATTTACCTTAACAATGCTGGTAATTTGGAGTGGTGAAACCTCCTTTTCTAGTGCGGGAGCGGACAACATTAATGGCGTCTTGAGGAGTTAAATTTTTATTGCCCGAAGTGGGTGGCTAGCGCCGCTATTTTTTGGCAGCCGCGCGTGGGATCCCTCCTTGGAAGTCGCACATCGTACTCGATTGGGCCCCAAGTGCGCTTTTCATTTATGAAATCCGCTTAGAAGATCGCACAATCATCCTCAAGGATTTTTAGAAGCTCGTGCCATTAATGACGCCATGGACGCCAACTGGGCACACATTTCAAAGTTCCTCAACCCTTGGCGAGACCTTGTCGTTTCTTCTTCCTTTTCGACCAAGTGCGCTCAAAAAGTAAGCGCCGTCGGGCCTCGGGCCATGAAATCCGCGCGGACGGGCGGTCTTAAACTTAGAAAATATCCGTCATGGCATCGCCTTCAGGACGCGCCCGTCGGAGTGCGCTAGATTCGGTGTGCGCCGTCGGACGGCGCACGAGAAATCCGCGCAGTCGGGCGGAGTACTTGGCCACTTTTCAAAACTTCTTGCTTCGTCCCGCCCGGTGGCGCGCAAAAGAGGGTGCGCAGTCCGACTTCGCAGCGAAGTCGGGCGGCGCACCAACACTTAGACAAATTTTTTGGAGATTTTCCTTTTGCTCGCCACGGCTCATTCCTCCCGGAAGCGCTAAAACCAACGGGCGAAGCCCGACTTTGGGACTATTTTCTGCGCCCTTGGGAGGAGACTTTGTGCCTTAGTCAGAATTTTGGGGCTCTCAATGCATTTTCTTTTTTCAAAATGTTGGCTCTCCTTTTTTGAATTTAAAGCAGGAAACTATGGACTGAAAACAATATTTACATGCAGAAATAAAACTGACTGCAGAAAACAAACATATGTACAAGGGGAAAACCTTGGGTATCTTCAGCTGTAGTATGCTTTCAGGTGAAAGCCATTGACGGGAATTGGGAGGACCTGGCCCTCCATGTCCTTCAGTACAAACGCATTGAACTGATTCACCCGAACAATTTGGAAGGGACCATCCCAGAAGGCATCTAGTTTGTCATGATTGCCTGGTTTGGCTTTGTTGGAGTCCCATTTCAGCACTAAATCCCCGATCTTGAAGACTCGGGCAGTGGTTCCTTTTGAAAACCAGTTTTGCGTTGTCTCGGCGTGCTTGGTGAAGGCCTGATACGCCTTCTCTCTTTCTTCCTCCAGTTGCAGTAGCTGAGCCAATCGGGTATCAATGGGGTCTCCGGGACCTTTCTCATCCTCTAACAGCCAGAGTGCAGGTATCTCTATGTGTGTGGGCAGGACAGCCTCCTTGCCGTATACAAGTGCATATGGGGACGTTTTGACAGACTTCTTGAAAGAGATACGGTCTGCCCAAAGCGCACGGTCCAACAATAGGTGCCATGTCCTCTTATTCCTTTCCACAGTCTTCTTTATGATCTTCAACAGATTCTTGTTAGTAGACTCGGCCAGGCCGTTTCCCTGTGGATAATAGTTAGAAGACATCTTATGATAAATGCCATACCTGTTGGTGAATTCCGTGAGCACGGCACCTGCAAATCCTGGGCCATTGTCCGTGACGATTGCCTCTGGTATCCCGAAACGGGTAATAAGGCCTTCTAGAAATCCAATGACTGTTTCCTGGTCTGCATGCTTTGTAGGCACTGCCTCGGCCCATCGGGTGAAATAGTCTGTGGCCGTTAGGATAAACTTATGCCCTGCCGAAGAGTTGGGTGTGATTACCCCGACAAAGTCAAGGCCCCATTGCTGAAATGGAGTCTCAGCTTGAATCGGATGGAGGGGCATGGGAGCCTTACGATTTCTGCCAGCGAACTTCGACATTTCTCACACTTCTGGCAGACTGCGTGCGCATCTGCAAAGAGGGTGGGCCAATAGTAGCCCGCTTTAATAATTTTCAAGGCCGTCGGCCTTCCCGAATGATGTCCTCCTGGCATCCCTGAATGGAATTCGCCGAGGACCTTCGGCTGGTCTGATTCTCTGACGCACCGCAACAGGATGCCGTCAATATTTCTGAAATATAGCCCCTCGGGGCGTAGAACGTACCTCAAGGCGTTAAGCCTGAACCTCCTTCTTTGTGAGGCATTGAGATGATCCGGACATCTCCCTGTGTTGAAATACCACACTAGATCATTTGTCCAATCATTCTCCTCGGATAAGGAGTTAGCAAGGTTAATTTTTGTCTCTGGATTCTCCCACTGACAAGCAGAGACTTCGGCTGCAGCGCTTCGGGCCAATTCTTGGCATAGAGCCCGCCCTCGGACCAACTTCGTGGGTCGAACTTCTATGTCAAATTCCTGGATCTTGGCAATCCATCCTGCTCTCCTGTGACCGGGCTCACCCTGGATCATGAAATTTCTGACATCCGGGTGTATCACGAAGACAGTGGTCCGGCTCTGAGAGACGAAATGCTTGAATTTTTGAAGGGACCTCATAACTGCATGGACTTGTCTCTCAATAAAATTATACCTTTCTTCATGCGGCTGGATTACCTGACTTAGGAATGCTATTGGACGCTCTTCTCCATCGTCTCCCTTCTGGGTCAGGACTGCAGCGTAGCTTTCGGGCTCTCCTACTGCATAAAGTATGAAGTCTTTTGAGTAGTCTGGATTTATCAATACCGGCGCCTGAGCAATTCTGGCCTTGATCTCTTCGAAGGCTTTCTTCCTTTCATCGGTCCAAACGAATTCTGCATCTTTCTTTAGGAGTTCGGCCATAGGCTTGATTACTTGGGCAAAGTCAGGTACAAACTTCCTCACGAAGTTAATCTGGCCGAAAAATGACTGCAGCCCTTTCTTGTTGATTGGGATGGGTAAACGAAGGAGAGCTTCTGCTCTATCGGGATCGACCGCAAGGCCCTTTTCGGAAATAACATGGCCAAGCGGTTTGCCCTCTTTCACCGCAAAGACCGATTTCTTTGGGTTGATGGATATGCCAAACTCGCGACATCTCTCGAATATTTGCCTCAAATGGGAGGTGTGGTCTTCTCTCCGTATGAAAACACAGTCATGTCATCCAGATAAATGACAATGATCTTATTCAGCAATTCACGGAACGCCAAGTCCATGGCTCTCTGGAATGTAGCCCCGGCATTTGAAAGACCGAAGGGCATGCGTTGGTAGGCGAACGTCCCCCATTTGGTAGTGAACGCCGTCTTGTGCTGGTCTTCATTCTTTACCCAAATCTGGTTGTAGCCGGAAAACCCATCTAACAGAGAAAATCTCTGAGCTCCCGCAACCACGTGCAGGATCTGATCAATTTGAGGGAGTGGGTAATGATCCTTTAATGAGGCCTGGTTAAGGTTTCTGAAATCTACGCAGAGACGGATGTCTCCATTCTTTTTTCTCACGGGGACCAGATTTGCGACCCAAGAAGAATGCTTGATGGGGTAGATGATCTTTGCCTCTAGCATTTTCAAGAGCTCTGTCTTCATCATGGCTTCAATCTTAGGATTTACGGCCCTCTGCTTCTGCTTGAAGGGCTTAGCGTTATCTTCCAGCTCTATGGTGTGCTGAATCATCTCCCTGTCATATCCCTTCAAGTCTTGGTAGCACCAGGCTACAATATCTGGGTACTCTTCACACAGAGCTCGTATCTGCCTTAACTCTTCATCGGTGCAGTCTCTCCCGACCTTGATCACCTTTCCAGGTTCTAACTCTAGGTCAGTGTATTGCTTAGGGTCTACTTTGATCCTGTGGGATATGGCCCTGTCATTTTGATCAAAGAGACTTTCCAAGGTAATCAGTCCTTTCGGGACGTGATTATTCTTCAACTGTATCAACCCCTCATACCGCTCGTCATCAGGGTCTCTACTTTCGATTGAACTAGCTTCATGTATCATAAAGGTGACGATATCCTCGTCACAATCGAACACCTGCCAGTGGGTGTCCTTATCAGGCACAGAAGGCCTGTAGATAGTACGAACCGGCTTCGGCTTCTGCATAGTGTCATCAGTCGGGACGTACCTGGCTCCAACAGACGCCAGAATGTCAGCGTGCTTATTTTTCTCACGAGAGATAGGTTTGACATTCAAGGAGTCGAATGACTCCATTAGATCCCAAACACGGTTGCGATATGCCTTGAGATAGTGCTTCTTGGAGGCGCACTTGTTGGTAATCTGGTGGCACACCAACTCTGAGTCGCCAAAAATTTGTAAATGCTTGATCCCGAGCCTTTCTGCCTTCTTCAAACCTAAGCATAGGGCTTCGTACTCCGCCGCATTATTGGTGCAACTCCAGGCCAGCCTATAACAGTAGTCCTTCTGAATGCCAGATGGCGAGACCAGGAGGACACCTGCCCCGACGCCGTTCTTGCATCGGGCGCCATCAAAATAGAGCTTCCAGAGTTTATCGGGGGTAGGTCCTGTGTCCTTTTTAGCAGTCTGGTCGTGTCTTTCTGGCTGAGTGACAGTGTAGCAACCGAGTTCTGTTTCAACCATGGCGTTGAAATCCAACAAGGAGAACTCGTCCTCCATCCGCAACTGCTCCAGGGTTTCCTTTGCTAAGTCCACCTCTATTAGTTCTTCAGTCGTCAGTTGGACCATGTCATTTTGCTCTTCCCCTGGTATCTTTTCAACCAGGAAAGTGGAAGGTTTCTCATTATAGATTTTCAATCTCCTTCCCTTGAAGGGCACCTCCATATGCGAATAATCCAACGACAGATATCCGCCCAGCTTCGCAGTGAACTCCCTAGAGAGACACATGCCAAAGTAGGGTTCCAAGTCAACCACCACGACCTCTTGGATGACCACTATGTCAAGCGCTTTATGCAGTCGGATTGGGATGTCCTTGATGACACCAACTGTCTTGACAGGAGTGCCATCCAACTGTAGCACACCTTGGCTGCTCCTTGTGTATTCCATGCCAATCTCTTCGCAGACAGCCCTCGGCATGACAGTAGTGGAGGCACCAGAGTCCACCATGCAATTATGTACTATATGGCCCTCCATTCGCAAAGACAGATAGAAAGGTGGCGGCCTGTTTTTCCCGGTAGCAGAAACTGTCAAGGGCTGAGCTAACACAGCGGGCTGCGTTGGCTTTCCATCTTTCACACTCTTCAAGGATTCCTGCAACAGGTCTACTTGTCCTGGGAGCAGAAGAGCATCATACATGCTTATTTTCGCCGGAGTCTTCTTGAGCTCATCGACTATATTGTAAGTCGAAGTGCCGGCCCCTTCGCTTCCTTCGCTGGTTCATACCTGGTTCGGTACTGTTGCGTGGCTTCAACCCTCTGTCTTTTCGTCAGGGACGGGTACCTCAGCTTTTCTTGAGCTTGTTCTTTTGTCTCAGCTAGAGGTTGGACCGCCGGAGTCTTTACCACGGGAGCCTTGAGCGTTGGGAGCTTTTCTTTGGCTGTAGGAGGTAAAGGCGGCTTATCAGGAGCTGGCGCAGCAGGCTGCGTCCTCTCCCTTCTTGCATATACCTTCAACGGCTTTATCTGGGCCGGGGTGGCCTCAATCGGCCTTTTTCCCTCCTTGGTCAAGAGAGACACGGGATCTTCTTCTGGGACTGCAAGGTTACCTTCATCTTCAAGGATCATGTATGCTTCATCTTCCACGGCGCTGCCCGCAAGGGTCTGAATATAATGCCGATGCAACGGGCAACCCTCCTCTCCATGTGGATCGTTGCAAGTGGAGCACCAGTTAACATGGTCAGAAGTGCTCGGTTGAGCATTGTTGGCCGCATTCCTTGCCGGAGGCCTTGGTGCTTGAGCAGCTTGATCTTTTGTCAGCGCAGGAGGAGGATATGGCCTCCTAGGAAGAAACTCCATCTGAGCTTGCTTCTTTTTCATGATCGTCATGTCATTGGAAATTGTATGATAACCGGACGCAAGGGCCCGTACTTCTTGAAGGATTTTATTCTGGATATCATTATCCGCCTGCGCAGGCCGGGTTGGCGGAGGAAGTGCGGCTAATGGCGGAGGAGCAAGCAACGCTGCGTACTGAGGTGGAGCTGGGAGTGCTGGATATTGCGGAGGTGGCGGATTAGGATAATGGATCTGAGGCTGACCGTACGGGTTTATGGCCGGCGCCGGGTTCCATGGCTGCTGGGGGGACTGATTAGATGATGATGACGTTCCACCAGACGCGGGCGGATACTGTGACTGAGGGAAATCAGGATAGATGGGAGGCTGCATTCTATGAGGAAGTCTGCCTATAGAAATTATGTCTAATTCTGCTTGCTGGGCAGCCTCATATAAGGCGGGAAAAGTGTTGACCCGGGCTATCTTGAGAAGTAGACAAATGTCTGAATTAAAAGATCTCAAGTAATAGTGAGCAGCTTGTCCCGCAGGAGGACGCAGCTCAGGAGGTACTCTTTTCCAGGACCTCGCAAACCTCACGTTGAAGTCCGATATCTCCTCTTGCGGATGGCGTTGGATACTTTGAAACTGGTGCAGTAGTGAGGAGGGATCAGCGGACTCATTGCATCCCTTCACTAGTCTGTCGGCTAGCTGAGGCCATCCTGTGATAACTCCTTCTGGTAAGGATCTCCACCAATAGAGGAGCTTCCCTCTCAGAGAAAGAGCTAACAGTCGGGTCTTAACACTCTCACTAGTGATAGAGTGCAGTGCAGCCAAGGCCAGGATGTCTTGGATGTGCTCGTATGCTGTTTTCCCGGAGCCATCATACGTGGGAATGGATTTCAAGGCAGCAGGAGGAACAACTTCTTGTCCCACTAGAGCCAAGGGCCCTGTGGAGTCAACTGCTGGGAAGAGGTCATCATCATTTTGTTGGGCAGCCATGTCTTCTTCCTCTTCTTCAAGCTGATCAGTGGTATAATCAGTATCAGTGTTGTCCGAAGTTGTAGGTTGTTCTTCAATTTCGGCCTCTCCAACTTCTTCAGCTTCTTCAACCTCAACTTCTTCTATTTCAGCTTCGGGTTCGTCTTGGCGAGCTTGGTAGTTAACCAGCCTTACTCGCTCTCCCGGAGCGTTGATGTCGATTTCGTAGAGATCAGGCTGTTGTCCTGGGTTCCTTGCTCTCCACCTTCTTGTATGCATGGAGGTGCTTTTGATATTGGATCAGTCTCACGGACCCAGAAAATATTCAGGTTCAGCAGAGTCGCCAGGTGTTCTGATTTGACAGCAATGAAGCGAACACCGATGCTTCGATTCTGTTTTGGGGTGGGAAACCTCCGTGTCCCACCGGGCGTGCCAGAGAAACTGTTGGTTACGAATCTGCCACTAGGATAGGATTTTAATCTAATTGCGCCCTAGATTCGCCCAGCAGATTGAAAGGCCGGGAGGAAGGAATGCCTTCCGAGCCAATCTCCGGAGGAGGCCGACACCTTTGGTTTCTCAACTTGGGTGGTTTAGCTTAGAGTGCAGGAAAGGGATTTAGCAAATACGAAAAGAGACATAAATATGCTTGTTTCGGGTGGGGAAGATAAGCAGCACAGTAATGAACCAATCACTACTACTAGCAGCAATCCAAAACAATGCGTAAAGCAGAAACTAATGGTGCTATTCTATCTTATGTATCCTTTACTTTAGTGCTCCAAAGTTACTTAATTGCCAATATTGATATCCAGATGCAGAATAACAATAATCAGAAATATAAGCGACATAAAGCAGAAACACTTAGCAAAGGCAGCATACAAGACAAAGACAACCAATAGAGCCAAGTATACTTTATATTTTGGAAGCAAATGCATAGTTACAGAAGTTTCTTAGCAAGTATACCTTCCTTCCACCCTTATACAATGAAAAGAGACTGCTATATATAGTGTAAAATCCCCCCGATTACATTATGGTCCCAGTGTCCCAGACCTGACAAAGCATACAAAAGCTGACAAAAGCGGCAAAAAGCGGCTGATGCTTGACCCCTGCAGGTAAGAAAGTAATGGCAGTAAGGTCCACTTGGAAACGTGTCAGCTCTGCGATGATACGGTGGGTGGGAAGCCAAATCTGGCTTGAATGGGAGTAGATGAAATAGAACTTGTCAGTTCATACCCATCCAAATAGCACTTGAGTAGCACAACTTCTGTCACACCCTGATCCGAATCCCGAGGTAGGACACCTGTCAGCATCTGATGTCCGCTGGTGAATGATGGGGGGGGGAAGACACTTAGTCGTTTTCCTTGAAATCTGATTTCGCCCGGCAGCGCGCAAAAATGAAGCGCAGTCAGACGGCGCAGCCTGGAAATGGCGCAGTCGGGCGGTCCCTGCCTTAGCCACTTCTTGGCTTCTCCCTGTCATACCCCGTCCGAGGGCGCATAAAGGTGAGCGCGCAGTCGGACGGCGCGGCGCACTTGGGCGGGTCCATGCCTTAGTCATTTTTCAGCATAATTCTCCTTTCGCCTCCCGATTGCGCACTACTGGGTCGGCGCCGCCCGACTTCGCAGCGAAGTCGGGCGGCCTCAACACTTAGTGGATTTTAGATGCTCCTTTACTAACGACGTCCGAGTGCGCATTCCTCTCTTGGGCGCCGTCCGACTTCGCGCGAACTCGGGCGGCACCGATACTTAGAAAATTTCTGGGCTTGCTCTTCTCAATGCCGCCCGATTGCGCACTAGAACTTGTGCGCCGTCCGACTTCGCGCGAAGTCGGGCGGCTCACACTTAGAAACTTTTTCGGACGGTCCTTGCTCTTCTGCCCAGGTGCGCAAGATGAAGCGTGCGCAGCCCAACTGCGCAGCGCAGTCGGGCGGGGACCAACACTTAGAACTTTTCTTGGGCGTTTTTTGCCCACTTGACAGAGATGCTTACAAACATGAATTTAAAGATGAAAGAGATAAAATGGAAGAATAAGGAGCAGAAATGGAAAGAAGAAGAACGGGAGAGAAGAAAGGAGGGAGGCAAAGCAGCAACCTTACAGTTTTTTCAAAACTTAGCACCCCGTGCAAAATGTGGCAACAGGTATGTCTTTGGGTTTTCATCCAAAAGATATAAGTTCAAACCTTGGTACAAGGGGACCAAAACCACTTTCCAAAACCCGTGCATTACCCTAAAATAAACACAACAAAAAAAAAGGAATTTTGGGAAATTTTTCTATTAGCATTGCATAGACTGCAGCAGGCAGGTTTGAAGAACAATAAGAGTAAAAATGCTAGGCAAAGAGCAAAGGAGGAAAGATGTAAGTTGAAGATGACATAAACCAAAAAAAGGATGGCTTAAATTGAATTTTGATGGATCATTAATCAGAAATCGGATCAAAGTAGGTGCTAGAGGTCTATGGAGGGATGATAAAGAGGAGTTGACGTTTGCTTATAAGGCAAGTATCAATGAGGCTACTTATAATTTAGCGAAGCTACAGGCTGCTATTAGTGGTTACAACTGGTGAAGGCCCATGATATTCATCATATGCTTGTGGAAGGCAACATAGAAATCATTATTTTGGCATTAAAGAAATAAGTAGTTAAAGGTTGGAAGCTGAATGCTGGAATTTAGGAGGCTATCAAATTATTGAAGGGATTTGATCTTATATTCCATTCAGATCATGTATATGGAACAGAACTGTATAGCAAATATGGTAGCCAGGAAAGCAACCAATATGAATTTAGGTGTTATAGTCTATAACAATTTGATCAGCTTCATATGGATGTCAGAGAAGTTGTGTTGAGAGACAATGTGGTGGCAAAAACAGAATGGCATAAGGTAAGGTTGAGATGAGCATTTCCCACCAAGACAGATTCAAATATCATAGATTGAAAATGCAGTCATGTTCCAAGTGTAAGAAGAGAAGCATAGTCAACCAAGTCGATTCAAACGGAAAGAGGATGGACGGTAGACACAATGACTGCCAGCTCTTGCAAAAGAATAACTTGAGTCGATTACATCAACATTGTTGTTAGGGCAATATTATTATTCAAGGAAATTCAACAAGCTTTTGGTTATTTTATGACATTTTGTATTATGTGGGAGAAAGGGAGGGTCTTGTGTGTGAAAAAAAGGATGAACGGGAGAGCACAAATGGAATGTGTGGCAACCCCAAAGAAGAGGCCTAATGGCTCAACAGCAAGTTGAGGGAGTGATGCTCAATCATTGATTATAAAGGACAAAGATGCTAATATTTTCCTTGACCCAAAATGTCTTCCAAAGCATAGGGCAGTTGAACATTTGGGTGGCAAAGACAGTGTACAAGACAGTAACCACATTGGCCCAAGTAGCAATATATGGAGCATGTGTTTGATATCAGGACAAATCCTATTGATAAATATAGCCCCTCCATCATGGGATACATTCCCTATGTTTGAGATGAATTCAAGGAGTAGATTAGGCCAGGTCTGGAATTGGAAGGAATTTAAATGCAAAGGTGAGGTGGTAACCAGAAAAATGCTTCAGTTAAATTCATTGACTCCATCCTCCAAAAAAAGGAATTTATATAGCTTATTTTTGCTTTTATACTCCGCTGCCTTTTGCATTGGGAACACAGAGAAAAGCATAACAAACTTTATTCTATTACATTGACTTTTTACACTTATGGCTTAGGTTCTCTTATGCTAAGACCAAATAGCTCCAAGATGCTTCCTAGCTCCTATGTTGGCTACCTTAAAATAAACATTGGGATTTTTCAAGATCACTTTATTCATTCTTAGCATTTCTTTTCAGCTTGAAAAAATACACAATCTTCAAGTAGCATGCCAAACTTGGATAGTGCAACATTTATGATGGGTTGCAAAAGTCTTTGAGCAAAGCTGTACTTCTTGACAATAACAATTATTTATAATTTGGTACTTTTGAGTAGCAGACTTACTCACTACAGCATGACAGAAGAAAAGAAGCATCCCAGAGTAACAAAACCACTCAAGTCAACACCAATACAACTAGTATGCGAATTAGAACTCGGATTCTTCAAAAAGAAATCCTCATATTTCACTTTGCATTGCCTTTTATCTAAAGAAAAATTATTTCTTCAGCTCGTGCAACAGTTACACCATTCAACCAGTACATTCTAGGTGAAAAGAAGAGATGGAGACAAAAGACAAATCTAAAACAGCAAGACATGCTCCAGATTTGGTTTGAGCAGTTGGCATGCCCAGCATAAGGTGTCAGAATGGAACTCAGTTCATGTTATTGGCAATTTCAAAGACGTGACATGTAGCCACATGCCTGTTTCCAAGTTAGGCTTAGTTTGAGGATCAATTTTTTTTAAACCAGTTATTGTAAATTCTTCTTGGTCTTGAAAGAGAAATATTTATGAACTGAAAAATATTCCTCAACATTAATGCAAAGCTGATAACACCAAGAGTTGATTTGAACTGTTAACTCCACTAGAAAACAAAACTATTTTATAAGCACAATTATATTAAAAATCCTTAAAACCTGTGCAATCAGCCTTATACATATTACATATGGTAAAAATTCTGAAATCGAGCAATAACTTAAGGTCCCATTAAATGTTTAAGAGCTGTAATGCAAACTGCTATGATATGTATCACTTCGGTTGATATAATGTACACTTATTTCCTGAAACTGGCACCAAGTTGATATAATGTACACCCGCACGATATTTGGCCTCGCTCAATTCATCCTTCAAAACCGTTGGAGACATTACAGGGATAAAATTTCAATGAATCTTCCCCGCTCAATTACCAATTCTATCTGGCCACTATTCCTATAACTAATGCTCCACAATAATCAACATCAATATTTATAGGTGTGTAACCAGGAGGCATGTCACTTAACTACTGGAATACACATCCCAAAGTTGAAAATGCATATCACTGAAAGAAGAAACCTAGAAATATGCCTCAAGTATTCCTGGAGGCATCCCAAGTGTCTTTGGCCATCTCCTGCTGTTTGCAGACTCTCCAAATGAGGAAGTAGCAGGTGCCAAAAAAACGATTCATGAAAAGAAGTAAACAAATAAAGTACAACAAAAAATTATCTTCTGAGTTGAAAACGCATATCAATGAAAGAAGAAAACTAGAAATATGCCTCAGGTGGAGGCATCCCAAATATCTTTGGCCATCTCCTGCCATCTGCAAACTCTCCAAAGGAGGAAGCAACAGGTGCCAAAATGTCTCAAGTATTCCTGGAAGAAACCTAGAAATATGCCTCAAGTATTCCTGGAGGCATCCCAAATGTCTTTGGCCATTTCCTGCTGTCTGCAGACTCTCCAAATGAGGAAGTAGCAGGTGCCAAAAAACGATTCATGAAAATAAGTAAACAAATAAAGTACAACAAAAAACTTGTCTTCCAAGTGGAAAACGCATATCAATGAAAGAAGAAAACTAGAAATATGCCTCAGGTGGAGGCATCCCAAATATCTTTGGCCATCTCCTGCCATCTGCAAACTCTCCAAAGGAGGAAGCAACAGGTGCCAAAACAATATTCATGAGAATTCAAATAAAGTAAAACATAAACTTAAGTTTCGCCTGCCCAATGGAGGAGGCAAATTTGCCATCAACTTATCTAGGGATGCCCTTATTTGAGGGGAGAGAGGATAGAATTGTGGTATCTAGTTATAAATAAAGTTCAAAATAATCAACCGAAATGGAAAGGTAGATGGTCATCTTTAGCAGGAAGAGTGCAGCTAATTATACCAGTCTTACAGGCCATTGCAACATATTATATGTCCTTGTATACTATGCCAAAATCAATAGAAAAAAGTTTAATCTATATTATGCAGTCATTTTTGTGGCCAGGATTACATGATAAAAGGAAATTTCCTTTGGTGAAATGGAGCAAGGTGTGTGATGATAAAACTAGGGGAGGTCTCGCTTTAATAGTTATTACGGATGCAAACTTAGCTCTTAGGGGGGAAATAATTCGGAGATTGTACAAAGAGAGTCAAAGACAATGGGAAAGAATTCTTCTAAGTGCATATGTTGAGCCCAATGACCCAAGCTTAATATTTATTAAATTCTTCCTTCCAAATAGTTCTGCATCATGGAACGGTTTAAAAAAATCAATTGATGTAGTGATTAAAGGTCTAAGATCGGTGATGGGAATTAGAGAAAATTTTCTATTTGAATGGATACTTGGTGTGATAAAAACCACTCAATATAATCCAATTTTGAAACCACGGATGAGATTACTTCAAGACAAATATGATGATAGGGTTTCAAACATCATGTACAAAGACCAGGAAGGAAGATACAATTGGAAAGAAGATTATTTTAAGTATACAAAACATTGATGCTAGGAGGCAATAGAGCAAAATGAAAATAATAGTGACTATTCTAAGGGGAACCAAGGATAAGCTGATTTGGGAGCTGAATAGCTCAGGAGAATACACAAGAAGAAGCAGATATAATGTAAAGCACCAACAAAATAGGAATACCGCAAGAATATGGAGAGATATTTGGGCTAGCCCAAGCATTCCTAAAATGGATACAATAGCATAGGAGATCCAATTCAAATCTCATGAGTGAACACATGAGTGAACATAACATTTATTTAATAGATTGAAGATAAATGGAGGGAAGAAGGTCTTTCATATTTCAAATCAAAGTTTCAAGCCATGGATTAAGTAAATTATATGAGTTGAACCAATTAGATACTTTAATTCTTTAAAAAGACGCTAAATCGTGACAGATAATACATACATAAATAATAAATAAAATATTATCATATTACCACTCGATAATCAAGATGTAATAAGGTAAGCCCAAAAATACTATCATAATACCACTCAATAATCAAGATGTAATCAAAGTAAGCCCATCTCAGAATTTATTTTTTTTAAAGAAAACGTAGGAGCCCAAAAACCAAAAAAAAGGAGAAAAACATTTCAGAGACGGATAAAAATTTACACAATCTAATCCCAGAGGGGTGAACCATGTCATCATTTGTAACCATCAAGTGCCAGCACAGATATAACTCAACTATCAAACCAATATAGCACAGCCGAGGTTGAAATAGCCATAGGAAAGATCAACCGCAAGAGAAAAATGCACATACCGCATCGCATAAAACAAGCTCCACAGATCAAACAAAAACATACCATTTAAATGTTCAAGTGATGTCGTCTCTTATCCATACACACCCAACCGGGCAAACACACGGACCACTTCTCCAACAAACAATAGAGGGTAAATCATCCAATGCAGTTAAGTTCATTGCAACTCCGCTAAGACAGA
Source organism: Wollemia nobilis (assembly GCA_028583015.1). Taxonomy (NCBI): domain Eukaryota; kingdom Viridiplantae; phylum Streptophyta; class Pinopsida; order Araucariales; family Araucariaceae; genus Wollemia; species Wollemia nobilis. The sequence continues at coordinate 1,412,875 of JAQPPZ010017221.1, forward strand.
ATTAGTGAGTGGACTCCGTAAAGAGGTTATAGTCTCAGACATAAAATCATTAAAAGAATAAGAAATTAATAAATAATTAAATTAGTAATACAGATCATCTTATGTATTGTAATATTTATAACAAATTAGTAATATATGATATTTTATTGAAATTTATATTTTAGTTATAATTTTTTTCATTTTTAAATAAAAATTACAGAACAAAAGAATATATTCATCATACATTCATTTTAATTTCATATAATCAATTAAAAAATATATAAATAAATTTAAAAAATAAATTAAACTAAGTACCTGAAAGAGGTCTGACAAGAGAATGGCGGAAGTCACCCCACTAGAATAAGCTTTACAAGTAGAGAGAATTTGGGTACAAATCCAACTCCATGGAGGGCCTTTGCTTAAATCCTTCCCCGTATCTGATTGTCCTTCTCCTTTTCCTTCGGCTGGGGCAAGCATAGTCTGAGCTGAAGCCACAAACTCAAGGAATGCATCCTCGGGTTCCTCGATATGGAAACTAATCGATTTTGACTCGTCCACCTCCATTTCTTAGTTCAAATACAATGCAAGTGCAAAAAAATCGATTGATGGATGGATTATGGAATGAATTCAGGAGACTACTTGGAAAAATAAAGAAAATAATCGTGCAACGAATCAGTTAAGGCAGGTAACCATTTCCCGCCAAGGAATATTTATATTATACAACCCCTGAAATTATAAGCACTTGGGGATATGGAACCGTCCAGTGCTCTTCTTATGAAGGAAAGCATTATAAGAATTTAAATGTTTGTTTGTGTGCATCGCACTATGGTGGTACTTTTAATAAGATTTTTATGACTGTTATTATAAATGAGATATATGCCCCAAGGTGGGTTGGTACTACTTGGAAAAATAAAGAAAAAAATCGATTGATGGATGGATTATGGAATGAATTCAGGAGACCACTTGGAAAAATAAAGAAAATAATCGTGCAACTAATCAGTTAAGGCAGGTAACCATTTCCCGCCAAGGAATATTTATATTATACAACCCCTGAAATTATAAGCACTTGGGGATATGGAACCGTCCAGTGCTCTTCTTATGAAGGAAAGCATTATAAGAATTTAAATGTTTGTTTGTGTGCATCGCACTATGGTGGTACTTTTAATAAGATTTTTATGACTGTTATTATAAATGAGATATATGCCCCAAGGTGGGTTGGTAAGTGTTAGTCTGGATGGGCACTTGCTGAGAAGAGACTTGGGTTCAAACCTTGGTGGTGCCAATTTGCAAAAGAATCCTTTGAGTGTGTGTCAGACCGATGACGATGGTACGAACCCTAGATTACTAAAAATAGTGGTTGTAGCCAACTCTCCAATGTAACAAAATATATATATATATATATGGTGATAGATCTTTTAATAAATAATATAATAAAAAAAAATTATCTTGGTTAGTGTGAAAAATTTTATAGATGTTCGGGTGGGGGTATCCTCATATTTACTATGACCTTTCATAAGGGCAAGATCTGAACTTATTAATAGGGGCCAAACACACGACCATCACACACCCACCCGCTCACACACTCATCCACGCCACAATTTGAACCTTGGACCTCTCGAAAGAAAAGCCAAAGCCCGTTGCAAAACCGTTGCATTGTCCTAAGGACAATTAAAAATAATAATAATAATAATATAATAGTTTTGATAAATTATGTATGTTTAAATATATTTTTTTATATTTAAAATATTTTTTTATTAATTTAAATTAGTTATATGAAATTAAATTGAGTTACTTTAACAAAAAATAACTCATTTTATCAATAAAGACCAAACATACAACCATCACACATCCACCCCGCATACACTCACCCATGTTAAGGTTTGAACCTTGAACCTCTCGAAAAAAACCCAAAGCCAAAATGGTTGCATTGTCCCCAAGACAATTAAAAATAATAATAATAATATAATATTTTTTATAAATTATGTATGTTTAAATATATTTTTTTATATATAAAAGGATTTATTATTAATTTAAAAATGGTTATATAAAATTAAAATGAGTTGCTCTGACAAAAAGTTGGTTAATGAGGATAAGTTTAGTAAAATACATGAAAGAATTGATTATATAGGATTGAAATGGTTCATGAGTCTTTTAATTAACTATATGTTTATATGTTAGTGTTGCAACAACAATTATTTTAACCTTCATTCATTATATAGGATTGAAATGGTTCTTGCATCCTTTAATTAACTATATGTTAGTGTTGCGACAACATTTTTTTTAACTTTCATTGATTATATAGGATTGAAATGGTTCATGCATATTTTAATTAACTATATGTTAACGTTGTAAGAACATTTATTTTAATTATAACGTCTTCTAATTAACTAGTGTTGTAACAACATTTATTTTAACTTTCATTTCATCAATTATATTGGATTGAAATGGTCATGCGTCTTTTAATTAACTATATGTTAGTGTTGTAACAACATTTATTTTTACTATATATATTTTAATATTTTATATATATAAGTTTTTCTTTTTCTTTTTTGGTTATGCTTATTAATAGAAAATTTAACACACAACCACCACTCACACTTGCCTACACCGTGGTTTGAACCTTGGACTTCTCAAAGAAGAGCCAAAGCCCAAACCATTGTGTTGTCCCCTAGAACAAATGGTTATATGGGATTCAAATGGATCATTGGTCTTTCAATGAACTATAAAATATCTAGTGCTAAAACAATATTTTTGATATATATATATATATATATATGATTTGAATTTGGGTTTTAACTACTTAAATTTATGTCAATAGATTTTTTTTACATAAAAGTTTATTAAAAAAGTGTGGAACTATTTAGGGTGACCAAAATTTTCATCCAATTTAGAGGAATATTTAATATTATTATTGTTTTTAATATTTTTTTTTTTTAAATGTTTTAAAATTATTTTAAGATGTTATGCATGCACATGGTAAATTAAGACCATGAAATTTAAACCTTTGACCTTGTCAAGAGTACATGTTCTTAAGTTTTGAGACTTATTCCTATGTGCTTTGAAGAAATTGTTACAAAATACTAACATAGTAATTTGTTAATTTTTTAATAAATAATTTAATAAAGTTAGTATTATTTTTTACATTTTCAATGCACTAATAAAATATTTCATAATTGTTATAATAAAGTATATTACAAGCTGAATATTGGACCAACTTATGTAGAATTTGAATAGCTTTAAAATGAGTGGTCATATGCAAAAATATAAACAATATTAAGGGAGATATGATTTTGTGAAGTCAATCATTCGGAACAAAGGCAATGACAATTTTTCAAGTTGCGAAAAACAAATTTGCAAAGTGCGAAGGATTAGGGTTTTTCTTGAAAAACATCTCATATTTTAGTAGTCATATCTTCACGAAGAGTTATCTGATTTAGCTTATTCTTAGACCAACTTGTGCAAAATTTGAATATCTTTAAAATGAGTGATCATATGCAAAAATCCAAGCAATATTGAGGGAGATATGATCCTATGAAGTCAACCATTCAAAACAAGGGCAGTGACGATTTTTCAAGTTGCGAAAAATGAAATTGTAAATATTTGCCAACTAGGGTTCGAACGATGGGAAGAGCAATGAAGGGCTAGGAATTCAACGAGGCAAGATATTCTATCTGAACAAAAAAAAAATCAACTAAGTTAGTTTTCCCTTTCTTTATCTTAAAAATTGTGCATGAAATATTTATAAAGTTTTTATCAAATATTATATTTGTTATAGGACTTTCAGATAAATTTTATTAGATTTTGAGTTTCCTTTCCATGGATCAATTTATAGTTAAATCCTTAGGATCAACCTTAGTGGTAGAGGTTAGTGAGCGCACCTCAGAGAGATCCTCATTGTTCCAAGATAAGACAGTTTTTGGTAAATTTAATGGGTATTGGCCAGGGACTTCACCCTTGAGAAAATGGATTGATAGGAGTTGGAAGTCTCCAGGAGTGATTCTATCATTTCTTCCCAAAGGTTTCTTCCTAACCATTTTTTGTTTTAGGGAAGAAAGAGAAAGAATCATAAAAGGGGGTCCTTGGTTTATGGGAAAAGCAGGGCTCTTCCTTACCCGCTGGTAGGAAAGCTTTTTACTTGAAAAAGTTAATCTATCCCTAGTATTAGTCTGGTTTAGGATGTTTGGATTGCCCATTGTATTTTGGGAAATAGATACCTTCAAGGCAATAGGCAACACTCTAGGAGAATTCCTTGAGATTTCAGATACAACAAAAGATGGATTTTTGGCTATTTATGCTTGAATATTGGTCATGATTGATATAAGTAAAGCTTTACCACAATCAATCATTTTTAAGTATGGGGATAAGATGTGGATCCAAACTATAGATTATGAAAATATCTTTTAGATGTAGAATATGTCATAAGGTGGGGCATATTGAGATCATGACCTAAGAAGAGCCCAGTAGAATCATTTGTAGAAAATCATAAAAGAAATTTACAAATGGTTATGGATAAAGATGGTTTTCAATTTCCAAAAATTAGATCTAGAAAAATAAAAGAAAATGAACAATGGAGACCAATAAAAAAGGATACTGGAAGAAATTCTAATTCTTTTGAGGTTTTAGTCGATGAAGAAAATGTAGATCAAAACATAAAAGACACAGTACAACAATTTCAACATATTAGTAAGGAACCATCTATTCAGTATGATCCTAATTTAAGGAAAAACATTCTCAATGAACCTAAGGAATGTGTCTCATCATATTTTGAAGACTCTCTTGAAGTACTTGTTGGCATTTTTGCCACATTAAAAATTTTGACAAAATTTTGCCTAAGTGTGAAGCGCACTTTGCCAGCAAAATCATCTTCTTGGAGTTCGCCAACGAAATCCCTTTGGAGCTTTAAATCAGTGAAATGCAAGCAAAAGTGTTTGCATTTTTGCAGACCCTAAAATAGGATGATAAAGTGAATTAAATTATATTTAAATATTTCATTGTTGTATATCTTTTCTTAAGCTTTCTAGTGATATATTACAATAGGCGAACGGGTCAACGAATCAAAAGTTACGGTCTCGGGAAGTTGTACCACCAAAAATCATTTTCGAGCCAGTTTTCAAGCGCAATGGTCTTGAAGTATAAGGCAAAGGGATGCTTTCGTGGGTGCTTTCGCTCCATAAAGGGATGCTTTCATGGGTGCTTTCGCTCCACAAAGGGATGCTTTTGTGGGTGCTTTCGCTCCACAAAAGGATGCTTTCACGGGTGCTTTCGCTCCACAAAGGGATGCTTTCATGGGTGCTTTCGCGGGTGTTTTTGCTACACAAAGGGATGCTTTTGTGGGTGCTTTCACTCCACCTCTAGAGAAAAAATTATTTTGCTCCACCTTTGGAGTGAAAATGCTTTCACCCTAGTTGTGGAGCAAAACTCTAGGTGGGCCCCTCCAAGCGTAGTGAAAGCTGCACAGAACCGCCATTGACTACCCAACCGACCCCGAAGTTGCGCTCTGAGTCGTCCGATCATGGTAGATCATGGGAACCTTCTGCATTCAATGCTAAGTTATCTATAAAATCAAATTTGTGTTGTTAAGTCGATTCTGGATCAAATATACCTGTCACCATCATAGAAGTGGTTGGGCATTAATGTTTTAAGAGGTGGAATCCTCTATAAAAGCTAGATTTTTCTTTGTAACTAAGGATGGACAATCTCTGCTAGAAAAGCAGCTATATATCTTGAAATATGCTTCTGAAACACATACTTCTGGTTTCGATCTTGAATCTTATGTCTCTGTGTATGCCTTTTATCATGTTATTTCTATTAAGTTGGTCACTCTGTCATACGGCTTGAATTTTGTTTTTGGATTTAGTTGTTGGTAAAGGATTAATTCTGGAATACCCTTGGAGGTTATGCAGGTGAGAGAATTTAGTGTTAGTTTCTGTTAAAAATTGTATTGTTTTGATTGTTTTTTGTTCAAGTGAAAGGTTGTGTATCATGCTTCCTGTCCATCACCCCAGTATTTTACGCTTTCGATCTCTTTTTCCATTATTTGCAGTAATTTCCTTCTCTTTAAGCACCTTCCCTAACCCTTGTCTCAAACCTCTATTATTTTATTTTTGTAACTAGTCCTACTGAATGTTGACATGGAGGACATTTCTTTCCTTTGACCATTCAATGCTTGGCAGCGGGTCTAGGGCGCTATAAACTTAGAAAATCTATATCTAGGCTAATTCAATTACCAATAGTTTCTCGCACATCCGATGGAACAAACAATCTCCATGTTTTGAGAGAGCCCAAGTTTGGTGAATCTCTGGCTTGACTTTATCTAGAAAAATCACCTGGCGACTTTGTTGAGCTGAAGATCCACATTTATTGATCGTAGATGTCTTTTATGCTAAAATAAGACACCCCAAAGGAATTAAGGTTTGATGAGCAGCCTTGGCCTCACATGCGAAGAAAATAATGTTCACCTGGTGACTATGACTTGGTGGCAAGGACAATGATCTTTGCATACCACTACTATAATGGCAAAGGTATGTTATCCCAAATGGGATGATCCTGGCTCTCTGAATCTCTAAAGTTGGCATGAGATTACCAAAGGTGCCCTGAAGATCCTAACAAAATACAATGGCACTGATGGAATGGTCTGAGAGCACCTTGAATATGTTGTTGCTCTAGCAACCCTCCATGGCATAACCCACGAAGATGTCATAATTAGACTTTTGGTCTTGTCTTTGGAAGGAATGGCGCTACAGTGGTATAAAATACTCGGGCGTAAAAGTGTCTACTCATGGATGGACTTGGCAGGAGCACTAACTAACACATTTGATGGCTCTAAGGATCCCTTTCAACTCTTGATACACCTCTCCACCATCATGAGAGCACCTCTAGAGAGCATCACCGACTTCAATGTCCAATTTTGTAGGAGTTGGAAAATAATTCCAAAGGAGATCCAACCGACACCCGCCCAGGCCCACCTCTTCTATGTTCGAGATTTCCACCCGGATATAAGCCTCCTCCTACTGAAATTTGGGGAATAGAGATTCCCTCAAGTATTTCAGGAGGTAGTACAAGCAGAGCGGCTCCTGCTCCAAGCAAGAAAGTTGTAGTGGAGAGAACCCGCTTCCCCATAACTTCTTTTGATGGTTTCTACCCTCATCCATCTCACACAGTATCCACCATCATGGTCATCACAAACTATGCAAAATTTTGGAATATAGTTGTTCGGAGTGCAAGAGGTGGATATATTCTAGTATTGACAAAAGGAGTATGCAGGCATTTCCCCAGTAATGTACAATATGGTAGCTTGTAAATTTTTTCGAAGAAATACCAGGAGGAAGAGAAGGGTCTAATGACAAGCTTTTTGTGTGAAGAGGGTGCAACTTTACACCCTTTTTGTATCCCTGAGCATAGCATGCAAGTACTCGACTCAATAAGCATACCTCCTCAGGAAGCTGGTCCTGGGGAGATCCTGACAATAGGGCTATCATAGAAAAAATCATGTTGTCACATCAAGGAGTTAGAGGAGCACGTACCCAAGATCTTGCAACCGATACTCAAAGAAGGCTCCCATGTGGTAAATATCTTTGCCACATTATTCATTAACTGTATAAGTACTGGCATGCATGATAACTTGCCACGTTGCACCTTTTTTGCAACTTGGAACACTTTGGGAAGAGGCCAACCATACTTCAAAGATCAACTCAAGTACAATCAGATCTGGTTTGAACACTGCAAATTCATCGGATAGGTGTCCAACACCAATTTTGTGGTGGCGGCATGCCAATCATGTCGTAAAATTTTGTGTAAATAATGTAAATAGGTCAACTGATAAATAATGTGGGGAAAGCAAAGTGGTGTGATTTGGCATCATCAAATCTGGCTGACTCAAAGTGGAAGGTACTCTTTTCGTTTATATTTTCTTATGTTTGTGTTTTGTTGTGACTCTATTGCCCAATGGATAAAGGCCTGGGATCTTTGCATTGAGGTGAGCTAAATGCCCCAAAAGCCATAAAAAATATTGGTATTTTTACCACATTAAAAATTTTGACAAAATTTTGCCTAAGTGTGAAGCGCACTTCGCCAACAAAATCATCTTCTTGGAGTTCGCCAACGAAATCTCTTTGGAGCTTTAAATCAGCAAAACGCAAGCAAAAGTGTTAGCAATTTTATGGACCCTAAAAGAGGATGATAAAATGAATGAAATTATCTTTAGATATTTTATTGTTGTAGATATTTTCTTAAGATTTCCAGCGATATATTACAATAGGCAATCGGGTCAACGAATCAAAATTTACGGCCTCACGAAGCTGTACCACCAAAAATCATTTTTGAGCAAGTTTTCAAGCGCAATGGTATTGAAGTATAAGGCAAAGGGATGCTTTCATGGGTGCTTTCGCTCCACAATGGGATGCTTTTGTAGTTGCTTTCGTGGATTCTTTCGATCCACAAAGGGATGCTTTTGCGGTTGCTTTCGCTCCAATTGTGGACCAAAACTCCAGGTGGCCCCTCCCAAGCGTAGCAAAAGCTACACAGAACTGTCGTTGACTATCGAATCGACCTCGAAGCTGCACTCTGAGCAGTTCGATCATGGTATATTATGGGAGCCTATTCATTCAATGCTAAGTTATCTATAAAATCAAAATTGTGTTGTTAAGTCAGTTTCAGATCAAATATACCTGTCACCATCACAGAAGTGGTTGGGCATTAATGTTTTGAGAGGCAGAGTCCTCTATAAAATCTAGACTTTTCTCTGTAACTAAGGATGGTCAATCTCAACTAGAAAAGTAGTTGTATATCTTGAAATCTACTTCTGAAACATGAACTTCTGGTTTCGATCTTGAATATTTTGTCCCTGTGTATGCCTTGGTCACTCTATCATACGACTTAAATTTTGTTCTGGATTTAGCTGTTGGTAAAGGATTAATTCTGGAATACCCCTGGAGGTTATGTAGGTGAGAGGATTTAGTGTCAGTTTCTATTAAAAGTTTATTATTTTGATTGTTGTTGGTTCAAGTGAAAGGTTATGTATTGTGCTTCCTGCCCATCACCCTAGTATTTTAGGCTTTCTTTTCCCATTACTTTCAATAATTCTTTCTCTTTCATCATCTTCCATAACCCTTATCTCAAAACTCTATTATTTTATTTTTGGAACCAGCCCTATTAGAGATTGGCATGGAGGATATTTCTTTCCTTTAGCCATTCAATGCTTGGCAGTGGGTCTAGGGCACTATAGACTTAGAAAATCTATATCTAGGCTGATTCGATTGCCAGCGGTACCATGCACCATTCAAGAGAAAATAATTGGTAAAAAAAATTCAATTTTAGAAGTTAATAGCTCTACCATTAATAAGGAAATACTATAAAATGAGTAGGACAAGTCAAAATCTTCTATAATAGAGCCAGGAGAGGATAAATATGTTGAAAAACAAAATTGTGAAAGAATATTGAGGAATAGAATAATAAGACATACTCCTGATATAGGTAAGGCAAAAAGAGGAAAACCCTCAAATTATCAAGCAAGATCCAGGGAAGCAAGAGCTAACATAGAGAAAGGAACACAAACTAAGTTGGTTGAACTTCTCTTTACCAAACAACAAAATGATATTGGTAATATGCAAGAGGGGCCAAAAGCCCCTAATGAGACATGATTATCATTTCATGGAATATAAGGGGTGCTAATGCTCCCTCAAAGCATAGGTGTATTAGGGACCTATGTTTAAGTAATAAACCTAGTATTTTTTATATCCAAAAAACTAAAATGACAAAAGAAGAAGTTTCAAAACTATGAAAGCAGTTTGAGCAAGATGTGAATGGGATGCTATGGATTCTGAAGGAGTAGCAAGGGGAATTCTAACTTATTGGAATCCTTCTAGAACCTCTTGTGTAACCAATCATAAAACTAGGCATTGGATAGCATCTTTAGTCACTTCCTACTTTGCAGATATTTGCTTCATCCTTATCAATGTCTATGGACCTACAACTCAGTCAGGTAGATTAGAAGTTTGAAGCAGGATTTATGCCTTTATGAGAAGTAAAGACCAAGTAACCCGATTCATGGTCATTGGAGGTTTTAATGCCATAACCAAGTTGAATGAAAATTTTTGGGTAATTAGGAAATTGACCCAAAGTATGAAAGATTTTTCAGCTTTTATTCAAAACAACAATCTATGGGAAGTTAAGTTTGAAGAAGACAACTATACTTGGACCAACAACAGGAGAGACCAGAACCTGATAGCAGAAAAATTAGATAGATGCATTCTCTCAAATCATTAGCTTTATGAAGGATTGTGTGCTAAAATTAATACCTTAACAAGGATTGGTTCATATCATTGGCCAATAAGAGTTAAAATGGTGGTAAGTGAATTAAAAAAAATCATATTTAAATATGAGCATATATGGGAAGACCATCCTCAATTTGTTGATATGATAGCTCAAACATGGAATTATTTAGGTAATGGTGGATTGTATGCTCTTCCAAACCAAATTAAAGCTATGACATCTAGATTAAAAGAATGGAACAAGAACACGTTTGGAAAAAAAATTGAGAAGAAAGAAGAACTAAAAGATAAACTTTCAAAATTTCAAAAAGGTGATAAAAATAATACAAGCTTAGAGGAAAGGGAGTTTCTTAGTGAATATCATAATATTTTGAGTAAGTAAGAGAAATTCTGAAGATTAAAATCAAGACAGACCTGGTTAAAAGAAGGAGATAAGAATACAAAGGTTTTTCATAGGATGGCTATAGTACATATATAATATTCTAGAATTAATGGAATTAAATCAATAGAATGTTAGGTAGGCGAAAAATCATTAACAAATATTATTCATAGGTAGTGCTTAAATAACATTTAGAAAGCTAGAAATAGCCTTAGGAATATTTAGGAAATAATATCCCCTAACCACGCTAACTAATGTGCTTCACTAATAAAGCGCTAACCACTAACAACTAACGTAGTCAAAATGACTACGACAACTAACCATAGGGTAGATATTAGAAATAATATCTACTAGGTTAAAAAAGTAAAGGTAATAAAATAATGGTAAAAGTAATAATTTACTTTTTACCCTAACATCCCCCTTTATTACATTTTACTTTGATATACAAAGAGTGTTGCGAAACAACTCAAATTTGACACGTCTAAGTGCCTTTGTGAAGATGTCTGCAATATGTTCGTCAGTGGGAATGTATTGGAGCTTTATGATGTGTTTAGGAACTTCATTATGAATGAAATGACATTGTGTGTCAATATGTTTGGTGCGTTCATGGTGAACTGGATTCTTCACTAAGTTCAAAACTCCCTGGTTGTCGTAGTACAAATGAATTGGAAGTTTCTTGAGTAAAGCCATACTTGCCATAATGTGAATCAACCATATCACTTCGCACACTACTTCTTGTGTTGCACGATATTCTGCCTCTATTGAAGATATAGCAACCACCTATTGCTTCTTGTTGTGCCATGAGACAAGTCTGGATCCTAAATGAAAATATATCTAGATGTTGACTTTCGGTCATATACTGATCTAGCATAGTCAGAGTCCATGAAACCCTGTAAAAATATTTTCCATTATTCCTATACTCTAAACCATACTCCATACTACCATGGATATAGTGGAGAACACGCTTTGCTACTTTCCAGTGAGTAACTTTTGGTTCTTGCATGAACCGATAAAGATAATTTATAGTAAATGTGATATCTGATCTAGTGTTTGTCAGGTATATAAGGCTCTCAATCATCTGACAATAAAGAGTTTCATCTACTTGAGGTGAATCATCGTATCGTGACAACTGAAGCCCTTGTTCCATCGATGTTGCTTGTCTTACAATAAGTCATATGATACTTTTCGATCAGTGTCTTCGTGTACTTCATTTGAGTTACCCTTAGGTAATTATTTTTCTGTTCAATCTCCAGACCAAGACAATAGTGGAGAAGTCTTAAATCTGTCATATCAAATGACTCTCTCAAGTTATTCTTCACAGTGTCTATCAATGTCTCTGAGTTGTTAGTTATGATCAAATCATCCACATAGAGTACAAGTATCACTATCTCAAAACCAATGTTCTTAACATAGAGATTTGCTTCTGAAGGACTTCTCTTACATCCATGTTGTAGAAGGTGATTGTCTATCTTTATATACCATGCTCTAGGGGCTTGTTTCAACCCATACAAGGATTTAACTAGTTTGTAAACTTGTTGCTCATGGCCTTCCTCAACAAATCCTTGTGGTTGAGTCATGTATACTTCCTCATTCAAATCACCATTTAGGAATGCACTTTTGACATCCATTTGATGAAGTTTCCATCTGTGTCATGTTGCCATAGCACAAAGAACACAAATGATGGTCATCCTTGCAGTGGGTGCAAAGGTCTCTTCGTAGTCAATGCCTTCCTTTTGAGCATAGCCCTTTGCTACAAGGTGGACCTTATGCTTGTCAATGGTTCCATTTGCATTGTATTTCATTTTGTAAACCCATTTACAGCCTATGGGTTTCTTACCTGAAGGCAAATTAACCAACTTCCATGTATTATTCTTGATGAGAGATTTATATTCAGCATCCATAGCTTCTCTCCATTATGGCTCACTAAGTGCTTGTTTGACCGTGGTGGATTCATGTTCATCATATGAATACATATAAATCCTCTCATCATAAATCTCCATCTCTTCTCCACTATCAATCTCTCTATCTATAGAAAGCTCTTCGAAATGTTAGCATAGGTCATCAACTATTGGTGATGGTTATGCTCTCTTCTGCCGAGACATACTCCGTGTTCAAGGATGACTCAAAGTAAGATCAGGAGGTGAGGTTAACTTTTATTATCTCATTGTACTTGTTTATTATTTTGGCATATTTTGTTGAGGTGGAGGAGTTTGTTTCTGTGGCTCCTCATATTCTAGGTATACTGTGGATGTGATGTAAGGTGTGAAAGCCTCATCTAACACCACATCTCTATTTATGTGTATTTTCTTTGTTGTCATACAATCAATACCCTTTAGAATATTAATCATAGCTAAGGAAAAATCACTATAAGGTTTTCTCATCTAGTTTCTTTCTCTTTTCTTTAGGTATATGCATAAATGCCTTACACCCAAAGACTCTTAGATGAGATATGGAGGGCTTCCTACCGCTCCATGCTTCTTGTGAAGTTAAATATTTAAGTGCCTTTGTGGGTGCCCTATTCAAAAGATATATTGTCATTGTGAAAACTTATGCCCAATAGCGTTGCTCAATATTTGCTCCCTTAAGCATACTGCAAACCGTTTCCATGATGGAATGATTTTTCCTTTCAAAAACTCCATTTTTTTGTGGATAATAGGTTGTGGTTACCTATCTTTTGATCCCATGTAATTTTAGAAATGAAGAGAATTCATTTGAGGTATATTCCCTCCCTTGATCTGAGCGGAGGGTCTTTATGGAGCATCTAGACTCTTTCTCAACTAGTTGCTTGAACTGTTGAAAGTAGGAAAATGCTTTTAATTTTAGTTGAAGGAAGAAGACCCACATCTTCCATGAGTGATCTTCTACAAATAGTTGATAATACCTTTTACCTCTAGAACTTGGTGGTATGGGATTGCACAAATCAATGTGCACCAACTCCAACAGTCTCTTAGCTATAGAAGAGCTAGCTTCGAATGCTACTCGACATTGCTTCCCTGATAAGCAATCTGAGCAGATTGGCAATGTAGATGAAAGGGTGGGAAGTCCCTTCACCATTTGAAATTTACTTAGCTCAAGTAAATACCCTTTACTAAGATGCCCAAATATATTGTACCAAAGAGAAGTGGTCTCCTTCATGTTGATCATCATGGCAACATGAGGAATTGAAACAACATCTAGTGTGAACAAGCCATGCTTGTAAGAACCAGATACTATGTGTTTAGCCTGCTTGGTGATATAGCAACATTTTAGTCCATTTTCCACTTTGAAATTGACAACCATGTTTTTATCCAATATTTGTGGAACTGAAAACAAGTTGTTTATCAATCCTGGAACATAAATGGCATTGTGAATATGAAACTTTCCATCTAGAAGGGAAACAAATACATTGTCTTCTCCTTGGACACGATAGGTCTTATTATCAACAATTGTTACTGGTTTGCCTTCTCTTGCTACAAATATCTCAAACCATTGCTTGTCTCCAGTCATGTGTTTTTTGGCGCCTGAATCAATGTACCAAATAGAATCCTTTTGTGTAGAAGTTGTATGGGTCATGAGAAATTTGTGTGCTCTTTATGAATTAGAATCAAAATTTTCAATAGCAACATGTCCTTGTTGTTGTCTATTTTTCTTTTGTGGCTTGTTTTTGCCCTTCTTGTCTTGTTTGTTTTTAAACCAACACCGATTGGTGTCATGGTTGTCCATTTTGCAATTCATGCAATACTTCCCTTGAGATTGAGGTTGCTTGCCCTTATCTCTTGATCCTGAATATGATCCTCCCTTTTGAAAGTTACCTTTCTTCTTGCCATCCTGTTTGTTTGTGTAAAGTACATTGTTTGACACTTCACTTTGGAGCTGATTTGCTTCCTTAGTTTGAAGCAAATTGACTAATTCCACAAAGATTACAATTCTTTGAGATACATTAAGGGATGTTATTAACATCTTATGGATTCTGGAAGAGCCCTCAATATTACTGAAGTTAGAATAGTATCTTCTACTTTGGCTCCTAAAGCATTCAGTTTTGACTTCAATTCTGCCACTTTGCAAAGAAATAGCTCTATTGATTCTCCTAACTTCATATGGAGTGTATGAAGTTGAGTTTGAAGGTGTAGAATAGTCGATTGATTCTTGCCTTCAAAAATTGTATATAATGTGTCCCATGCATCTTTACTATTTTTAGCTTCACTTATGTGAGGCTGGATTTCATCAGTAATGGCGAGCAAAATCAACATGAGAAGTCTATTGTTCTTTTTATCCCATGCAATTTGATCTGCTCCTGTTGTAGTGGGTTTTTGAATAGTGCCATCCACTATATCCCACATTTCTTCAACAGTTAGAATGACCTTCATCTTGGTTTTCCATGCAAATAAAATAGAACCTTTAAACAATTATGTATTTTTTAGGTATTTGTTGATAGTTGTCATGATGAAGATTCTATAATGGTTCCAATATGGTCTCTCTTTCTCTCTTCTTGATATTTAATGGCACCTACCTGAAAAAACCCTTGAAGAAGGATTATCAGTTTGAGGATATTTAAGCCAAACAAGAAGAAATGAGAGATAATTCACTCTTATTGATATTTAATGGCACCTGCCTAAAAATCCTCCCGAAGAAGGATAGTTAGTTTGAGGGAATTAAGCAAAAAAAAAAAGAGTGAATTAGGGATTTTTTATTTAGGGGAGAATATAAAAAAAAATTGGCTTTATACATGTGCAAATGAGTTTACACAAATTATTGTGAAATTTTGGGGTTTTTAGTGCTCTTGATTTTGATGACTTATAATTGCAAAAAACAAGAAATTAAATGCAATAATCAATCAAAGAGTGCCCACAAATTTTTTATCACATAGGTGTCGGATGCAATCGAAAATGCACCTAATTTAGCAATGCCAATTTTTAATAAAGGTGTCGAGTAATATCAAAAATGCACTTAATTATAAGTTTTTGCAACAAAAGATGAATTTTGTGTTTTGCAAAAAAAATAAATTTAATGTTCAAATTCTTCCTCTGTTGTGTTACAATTTTTGCAAACCACTCAATTTAGATCCACTTTTGAAACCTTGGATGAGATTGCTTTAAGATAAATACGGTGATAAGGTTTCAAACATTTTGTACAAGGATCGAGAAGGAAGATACAAATGGAAAGAATATTTTTCTATAAGTATACAAGACATTTATGCTAGGAGGCAATTGAGTAGAATGATAACAACTATGATCATTCCAAGGGGTGCCAAGGATAAATTGATTTGGGAGTTGAATAGCTCAGGATAATACACAACAAGAAGTGGATATAATGTTCAACACCAACATAATAATAATGTCACTAGAATATGGAGAGATATTTGGGATAACCCAAGCATTCCTAAAGTCAAAATGTTTGTTTGGATAGTAGGTCATAGAAGAATTTTATCCTGGGATAACCTTATAAAAAGGGGTTTTCATAGCCCCTCTCAATGTATTTTTTGTAATAAGGAGGAGATTATTGACCATATCTTGGGATATTGCTCAATTGTCTAGAATCTATGGCAATAGATTCTTAATATATTTGGTAAATGCATGGTGATGAATAGCGGAATTGAATATTGGTTAAAGCAATGGCAGAGCTCTTATAAAAATGAGGCTTTAGAAACAATATAGAATATATCAAAAGATACAATACTTTGGATTATATGGCTGGAATGGAATAGAAGAATATTTAAAGGAAAGGAAATCAGTTTAGATTTAATGAAAAAGAAGATATGTTTAGCCATAGAGGAGTCTAAACCAACTCTATCAACTTACCGCCTTCCTAATTTGGAAGTAGAGAGTCTTGATAGATGGAGTCAAGTTATTAAATGGAATTATGATGTTGGGTACAAGAGAAGTAAAAATAAGGTAAATAATATAAAGTGGAAACCACCATATATGGAGTGGGTTAAATTGAATTTTGATGGAGCATCTAAAGGAAACCTAGGACTAACATGAGGAGGAGGAATAATTAGAAATAATAGAGGAGAGATTTTGTCTCATTATGCTTTCAATAGTGGATTTAAGACAAATAATGAAGCTGAAGCTTGGGCGACTTTAGAAGGGTTGAAAATATGTAATCAAATGAAATGGAATAGAGTGGATGGAAGGTGATTCTCTCATAGTAATAAATGCAATTTTGAGGAAAGCAAAGGCTCCATGGAACATAAAAGAGATAATCGTGGAAATTCAAGATCTTGCTAAAGAGTTTGAAGGAATCAGGTTTACTCATATATTAAGGAAAGGAAACAAATGTGCATATAAGATAGCCAATAGTGGGGCTTTGATTGAGGACCGTGAAGTTAAATTCTCCTTTCCATGGTTAGAGGAAGTAGAAAGTTTAGTTGAAGCTAACAAAATATATTGATTGACTAAATCAATTAATAATTAAGTTTTACTTTAATGTTTTCCATTGGTGATATCTATTTTATTTTTTAACAATAATGTGTTTTTATTTAGACTATTTATTATAATTTTTGTGGTTGCACTTGTGTTTCAAGAAGGAAACTAGCAATCCATATTTGGTAAAGCAGACCATGATAGTGTGGTTTTTTGGAAATATTACTCTACTAAGATGCAAGGCATAGATAGTAGAGGTGAAGTTTTGGCATTGTGAAGGCGACTATAGAAAAATTTCAATAAAGATGCTAAATTTTGGAGTAATTGTATTCAAACAGAGATTTGAAAAGATCTAAAAAATAAAAATAAAAATAAATAATTCAAACATTTTATGTAAAATGATGTAGGTTTCTAGCTATAGCATCTCAATTGAGATGAGAAGTGTATCTATTTGTAAACTCTCAAGCTCTAAAGAAGAGAGATGTAATTTTTCAAGGGTGGGGGACCCGAGTACAACCCCTTATTATCAAGAAAAAAAAAAGTATATTACAAATATAGGTCAAGAGGAAGTGGAACTAGGCCTCACTTTTTTTGTTTTAGAAAGCAAACAAATGTTGCAAGTGCTAATAGGAAGCATGTGTGAGTAGGAAGTAAAGTGCAAGCAATGAGAGTCAATTTTTTTTTTTAGATGTTAGAAAAAAATAAAAACTTAAAGAATCTTATGAAATAATTCTAGATAGCATGGTAGGAAAGCCATTTTTGAAAGTCCTAATTGGAATTAAAAATGCCTTAGTTAGAAGTATGGATGCTCTAGTAAGGGACATGTTGGTCAAGAATCTGCCTTAGGTATGGAATATTTCATCCATGCGCCCTAGACCCGACCAACATTGAAATACCGAAAGGAAGAAATGTCTCCTGTGTCAATCTCTAGAGAGGGTTGGTTCCCTTGCTACTTTCAACATGGGGATTTGAGATTAAGAAAATTGGAAAGGAATGATAAATGACAGAAAGGGATGGTAAATATGGTTGTGAGCCAGATTAACAGGGGGTGATGAACAAGCAGCACGAACACTTAGTTGTATTTTAAACCAATAGTGCTTCACATAGAGAATGTAACAGAAAATAAAACCAAATATTCTTATATATGCAACCTCAAAAATTATTCCAGCATTCATCCTTTATTAGAAGCTAGATCCAGACATAGAATTATAGCTATTAAACAAGGAAGTAAACTTAATAGAAATAAATTGTAGAAGACATAAACATAAAAGAGATCCATAATTAGAGCCAAGGATTCTTTGCATTCATAGCAGAGTTTAGGTACACCGGTTTTCTAGCAAAACATTCATCATTTTACATTAGAATTGCTAGTTTTTATAGAGGATTTTGTCTCTAAAATATAAATGCCCAACCACAAAAACGTTGTGGTGGCAACCAAGATTTGATTCCAACACATCAGAAAGTAATGAGGCATGGCTTAAAATTGATGAATCCTTGAGAAGTAGTTGCATGGCTTCAATGTGACGATGTGATTCGCCTGAAATACCGCCTCCTTACTAGTTGGAACTACCTCGATGGTGAATATTAGATTTTGGGATCCGAGATGATTAGATTTAGATTCTTCTTTGACCAACCACCTTTAAACGAGAGAAAGCACGATGCTAAAAGCTACTTTGGGCAACCACCATTTGAAACAAAGGAGAAAATTAGTTTCACTGAGAAGAGGCACGAAAGGGAGTTTCGATGCCTCTTTTGAGCGAAATAGGAATTCATTGGTGTGGGCCCCAACTTGCCTTAGCCTGAGCGTTGACTCGAAAAGGACCTGTTGAGTGGTATTTTCACCCAATTGTGAAAGTACACTCTCCCTTAGGATTTGGATTCCAAATCCCCTCTTGCAAAGAAGTTAAACAAACAACTTCTCCAAGGTTTCCGTTATGTTAACATTTGCATATGTGCATTAGTAATTTCAAACAAAGATATTCAATTTAAATGCTTGGAACACCTTAGTGATTGCAAATAACTGTAAACAAGGGGCAATGTTGGTTTATTTTACCATGAAACTTTAGTGATTGTTCATTGAACCAAAATAAATCAAATGTGAGTTGGCCCTCATATGACCACGATGTAGTGTTTTAATTCCTTTTATCTTGATGGTTTTAAAATAGTTTTTATCTTGCATTAAATCCTCAATGATGAATAGGGTCTTCACATGTAGCTTCAAAATGTCACTTTAACTTATTCCTCTTAAATGAAATAAAATTTTTATCAAGATGAACAATTAAGTGCTTTAAGGCAAAGACCTTCAATATAATACTCAAATTACCCCCTCTTTCATAAAATTGGAATTTTTATGAAGAAAGGGTAATTTCAGGCCCAAAATCGAAATTTGTGAAAATGCCATAAAACATCACTTCTTCAATGAAATTGGAATTTCCATGAAGGGAATGTCATCATAGGCTCATGAATGCAAAACAAAACTGGAAAAATGAAATTTGACCTTAAAATAGAAATTTTCTATTTTCGGATTTTTAAAATACATGTACAAAATAGCAACTTTGATGAATTTTAAAAAATACTAAACAACTCTGAAAATGAAATTTCAAAGTGCGTATTGGAAGTCTGAATTATAACCTACGCAATGGTGAAATTATTTTTAGATTTTGAAATTTTTTTAATGCTTATTTTAATGCCTGAAAATAAGGAAAAGTTCTGAAATTAAAATCTTTGAAACAAAAAATTAAAAGTTTGCATCAAAATAATTGCTGAAAATGCAGCAATGCAAAAGCTCCTTCAGTTTGATAGCACCCCATCCTGCAAAACCGAATACGTGAGAGTTTCGTACATGCAACCTAGCCTATTTGACCTGCAAAACACACAATCAAAGTAAACTAGGTGCTGGCTTTGAGGGTTTTAAATAATTTCCAGATTGCAGACATTCACATGAAATAACCCAAAACAATGGCGTAAATTCCACATACAAATCTGAAATTTGGAAGGAGAAAGATAAAACAATTAAACTAGAGCATGCAGAAAATTTCTCATTCTTTCTTGCTAACAAGGCCTGAAATTTCTGAAAAGAAGCTTTAACATTCAACTTATATTCCTGGTTTTACATATCCAAATCATGCCACATTTTGGCAATGCCAAAAAGTTTCCCCCCTTTGTTACAACATTTCGATGGAGTATTTAAAATTGCAGGAAAACTCTTCACCCTCGTAGCCCTTCGTTTCTATTTTCTTCCGTTTTGTTTTCCTGCCCTTTGGCCTTTTGCTTTCCAAAATACCTTCGCTGTTTTGTTTTCGTTTGCCGACCGACTCTTGATTTTCTCCTCTTTTCAAAACAAACTCTACAGTCAGGCTTCCTTTCATTTTATTAAAAGCTTTTCCTTTAATTTAAGTCCCTTCGTCTTATACTAATTTGGGCCCTTATGCGAAAAGTATAACTCCCGCCTGCCAGGTAATGAAGGCCCTATCTTCGGGTGATACACGGCTGCCACATATTAAATTAAATCTAAAAAGGATTTATTATGATTTTTTTTTTTTGTAACGCCTCTTGTCCTTTTACGGCACATTTGCTCTCATTGAGCATTACATTCCAAGTGGCCCAAATTAGCTATATTCGGCCCTGCGCTCCCGTGTGTTCTCTTCGACGTCGTAGCGATGGTCCACGTATATGCTCCGTCATTGACTGACCACCGTGGTGATTGGTTACAAAACCACCGGTAGTCGCCGCATCGTTGTCGAGCTCCATCGTAGAATGCTGCTACAGACTAAATGAATCTGCCCTGCGCGACACGCGGCGAATGTCGCTGCTCGACCCGCTGCCATAGACGAAGAGTGCATGATTTGTAACCATCAATCTCTATGACAAAATCTTTGTGTAGGTTTGAAATATTTAAACCCTCGTGTCCCGAAAACACGCTATCTATGACAGCGAAAGAGTAATCTACATCTTCCCTGCCCCTGAGTTGCTGCATAGTTTTGGATCCAAACATCTTATCTGATAGCAAGCGCCACATCCGACACCATTTCCGTATAAGGTAGGTGTGGCAGCTGCAACGTTGCCGCCGTTGAGTTTTGCCGCAAACGAACCGTATCCACAGGCGCCCTCTTTGACAGACCTGTCGTTGCCATAATAGGCGAGTTTTGAGGTATGGTTGCAGCATACGCCGTGTCACTTGGTGGGTCCTCCTTCGTATCATCTAAAAACTATGGTGATATTAAACTAGCTGCCACGCCGATGCATGTGCTGTCACCATGTCATTGCTGCCTCGAACCTCTAAACGTCGCTGCCGAAGTCTTTGTATTGCTTGGCCACCATTCTGTAATTGGTGCCACGTGGGTCCACTGCGGAGCTGGCCCGCCTTGACGCCCTCGACCTCCATCTCGTCTCTCTTCGCGCGCTGCTTGGTCGGACAACCTGCAAAACATAAAAAACATATATTAAAAAAAAAAACAATAAGCTTTAACCCATTTTATTATTATATATTTTATTTTTTATTATTTATTTTTTATTATTATTTTTTTTTATTGAGTAAATACTTCTTATACATATACATGTCCGCCGTGGGAAGTGAACCTGGGTCACAATCACCTAGCATGCCAGTGGTGCCCTTGCCGGTAGACCACAACACGATATATATATGTGTGAGATGTATATACTTAAATTCATTTGTTATTTTCATTTGACCCAAACGAATGAAATAAAACCTGACAACTGAACATCAAAATTTCAAACGATAACACTGACACAACAAATTTGCCAACACACAAACTGACGATAAAAAGGAAACGTCAACGAGAAAATGACCACAAAGTTGTTAACAAAAAATTGTCGACAATAAAAGTTGTCGACAAGAAAAAGTTGTTGACAATAAAATATCGTCGACAAGAAAAAGTTGTCGACAATAAAATATCGTCGACAAGAAAAAGTTGTCGACAATAAAATATTGTCGACAAGAAAATGTTGTCGACAAGAAAATATTGTCAACCAGAAAAAGTTGCCAACAAAAAATCGACAACAATTGCAAGACCTACGACAAAACGAAGAATTAGACACTAAAAATGAAATGCCAACACCCGGATATCAAAACGAAAAGGTGGGTCCCCAATTTTGGGGTGTGTTGTGGATCAGCCACAACAAATGGTGACTCTGCTGTCAAATGCTCCTGAGCATTTTGGTGAGAACCCAACCTGCAATATACAAGCTTAGATACAGGTGTTAGCGCATAGAGATAAACAAATACCAAAAGATCAGAAATACATGCAACATCAAGATCATAAGTATCAGCTCGGTGTGTGCAATGTGTTTTCATTCCCTACCGTTTGAACTTGATCAACATTCCATTGTCAGTTTTACCTATGATTTGTATGCAAGGCTATGAATAATTGATGTATGATGAGGATGTTAGAGATGTAACAACCTGCTTTATAAATGCTCAAACCTTTTATATCATGGACAAACATATTAAAGATGTCAAACCCTCTTAGGACCAAATATATGTATACTGAATTAATTCCTTAGATCCCAAAGTTGGTTATGTGTCACTACCATCTTGAACCCATGTGCAAGTGTGAGTGAAATCATAACTTTGGGGAATAGGATTCCCAACCTAAGAGAGATGGAAATTTAACCCTATCCTTACTATTCTGATTTGGAATTCATTACCTTATCTTGAACAAAATAATTTAACCTGTTATGGATGAAATTGTCAGGCTAGTCTATCCATATGAGCAATCAGTGGTCTTGTTTTTAGGCAAGACATGTTGCCACGCATGAGCATACTTAACCCCATAATCCATGACTTGGCTTCATTCATTCTTTTTCTTTTATTTCTTGGACCTTCGAGATGACTACCCATCCTTGCTAGGGACATGTAGTACGATCCCTCCAATCCAAGATTTATGAAATAGAAAATATTATTTTTTTTATTATTTGGACCTTTGGGATGACTACCCATCCTTTGTAGAGGACACGTAGTACAATCCTTCCAATCCAAGATGGAGATGAAATAGAAAAAATTAGTTTTACATTTATTACTTGGACCTTTGGGATGACTACCCATCCTTTGCAGAGGACATGTAGTACGATCCTTCCAATCCAAGCTTTATGATGAAATGAGAAAAATGGAAGCTTTGGGGAATCGGATTCTCAACCTAAGCGAGATGAGAATTAAGTCCTATCCTTACTACTCCATGGAGGTAAAATCAGAGCTTTGGGGAGTTGGATCCTCAACCTAAGTTCGATGAGGATTTAACCCTATCCTTACTACTCTGGTTTTAGGCTTCAAGCTTGATGGAAATGGTAAAAACCACTGTTTTAAGGATTATGTTGCATGATAGGACAAACATGAAATATTCTTTTCACCTCACCCTTTCATCCAAGTATGGTTTTGACCATTTTGCCCAAGATTCCTTTTTTAATGTGCATGGAATGTGCTTGGTTCAAGATAGTTTGGGCAGCAGTTCCCAACCTTAGGATCCTTTTAATATAGGTTATGTAATAATCCTAAGAGGATTCAACACCTTCTCAATAATTGCCCATGGAATGAAAATGTAACTCAGATGACATGTATATGCAATGAGGAATGAGATATGAATGCACTACTTCTTTTGAAACAACTGACAACTTCATGCGTCACAAGATTCAAACGATATTATTTAAATGTTTGTGTTACTTGTGGAGCTTTTTACAACACAATTCCAATGTTTCATACTCTCCTGATCTTAGGCATAAGTTGGCATCTCAAATTTATCAAAACATGTCCAAT
This sequence comes from Wollemia nobilis, assembly GCA_028583015.1. Taxonomy (NCBI): domain Eukaryota; kingdom Viridiplantae; phylum Streptophyta; class Pinopsida; order Araucariales; family Araucariaceae; genus Wollemia; species Wollemia nobilis. Next base: position 1,436,611 of record JAQPPZ010017221.1, read on the forward strand.
AAAATCAAACACACGACTTAAAACCTAATCCAAAAGTAACTTCAAAAAAACGAACTTGAAAGCACAAACCAAAACAAAAACCAAAATTTATATACAATATAGTACAAGATGATGCCAAGCTTGGCCTATTACTTTCCTGGATCCCAAACATGATTAGAGCATTTCAACAAAGATATAACATGATATGCCTGACAAATGTTGTGGGCATCCAACAAAAACAAGACTAGACCAAACAATGCAACAAATTTCAACTTGCCATGCTCACCATACCAATTTGATTTAGTTCTATTAGCAACATCATAGGTGAGATTCAAATCAAATTGATTAGACAATGGTTGGTATTCAATTTTAATTTGCCTATTCTTTAAAGTGCAAGTTTCATCATTCCATTCATGATTCAGAAGTAGGCTCTCTTTTTCAAATGTGAAATATTGCAAACAAGAGCCTATTTCTAAAAGTCTTGAATTCAAAATATTTTTCAAGATTTTAAAGTAATCTAAATCAATCAAGACTTGACAAACATCACCAAGATTTGACATTTCATCATTAATGACATTAGCATCCAAAGGGACATCATGTAATCCGTCACTTGAAATTTTGGTAGCTACTACCAAAGGTAAAGATTTCACCTTGTCCTCCATACTCAACCCATCATGGTTAGAATTTACCACAACTTGATGAGTGTCAGTAGCTTTTTCTTTTTTTTCATTGTCTTCTTCATCATCCAACACCTGTTCAAAAACACCAAAGTTAGGCACCCAATCAAACATGCATCCATATTTTTCAAAACAAGAACCTAATTTTTCAAGATATGTGTCACGTGACACCTTTCCATGATCAATGGCTTGAGTTGCCTCCAGATTCATATTTTCATTAGGATCATCAACAGTATCAAACCCACACCACTTAGGTTTTGTAATTTCATGATTTTGAGATGGCATAGGCCTTGTAGAAACAATAGGTGGATCAAGATTTTTTATTTCTTGCCCCTCAAGAGGAACAAAAACAATTGATTCTTCTTTTTGATCCAAGGTAGTAGAATCATTATCCTTCCCCAACCTTCGATGAGATTCCAACCCTTCTTCCAAAACATTTTCAGATTGCACAGGCCTTGTAATATCCTCATGTGAAAGGGCAATTGTATCATCCTGCATTTCAATAGGCACACAAATTTCATTAGTAGTTTTGGAGTGAGCATACTCTTCCCAAGAATCATAATGATCATTTTTCAAAATCAGATTGTGATGCTCAACTACTTCTTCTTCATCTTTTAATTCATCAACATGCTTCTCATCAAACTTATCTTTACCTTCCTTAGATGGTTCAATTACTTCCAAAATTGGGTTAATGCTTGTATTCAAATTGATAAGGCTATCATAATCCAAATTTGTAACCCATGATTCAATTTTATCACAATTTGGAAGGTGTGAATTTTCTTGGCCATCATTTTCAACAATGTCATTCGAAACAGATTCATCCTCAGAATTCATCTTTTGGTGAGTCAAGAGTTTCCAATTTGTCACACGTTTCAATACTAGTAGGATCTAGTACTCCTCCCTTGCCTAAAATCATATTCTTATGAAAATCATTAAAATTGATTTTAGAAATATCCTTTGAATCAAGATGAGTATTTTGAAGTTGATTCATACTTAAGAAAGATGTTTGATTTTGCATAGGAGGTTGAGGATTTTGAAATTGATTGAAGCTTGGGAATGATTGTTGATTCTGAAATTGATTCACATTTGAATTTAGTTGAGGTGGATAAATCATTGGGTGGGTAAAGGAAGTATTAAATGATTGCAAATTATATGATCCAAAACCCACACCATAATTTTGACAACTCAATTGTTGCTCAACTGCCATTGCTTGAGTATAGGCTTGAGACAAAGATGTGATTAGGGGCATCCCTCGCAAATATGTGGAAATGAGTGGGTCAAGAGCATTGACATATATTTGGAGAGCCACTTCTTCTTGCAAAACATAACATGTCACTAATTGAGCATATAATCCAAAGAACCTTTCGGAAAATGACTTCACATTTTCACTTGGTCCTTTTTTGATGGTGAAAAATTGCTCATACATGCGGATTGGGTCAACTTGTTTTTTGTTGAATTGATTAAGAAACGTTGTCTCTAATTGAGCCCAAGAAGTGATAGACCCTAAAGGTAGACTTATAAACCAATCATATGCCACTTTGTCCAAGGTGTAAGGGAACATTTTACAAACAACATCATCATACCAAATTGTTAAGTGATTCACAACAAATTTGAATGCTTGAATATGTTCTTGTGCAGTATTTGTCCCATTAGATGAAAATCGAGGAAGACATCTCTCAAAATCGACGGGCAAATAATGTTGAACTCCTGGTATGTTCAATGGGCTACCTGTCATCCATGGAGAAAACATAGCCATTAGTGAATCTTAAAGAATATAACTTTAATACCCAATTTTTTTTTTTTTTTTTATTTATTTATTTATTTATTTTTTTAACATCAAATCAAATCCCATTATTCCTGTATGAACAATCAAAGCGTTAGAACAATGCATAGCAATTCATGTCCTCCTTTTAACAGTACCAAGTTGTAATATTAAAAGAGGGCTACAAATAATAATCAATAGGGCATGAAATATTCAAAATTTAAATCCCTATAGCATTTAAATCATACTAAAATAAACCAATTCAGGCCCTCCTTCTAGCGCCAAAATGTTGAGTGGTATTTTCACCCAATTGTGAAAGTACACTCTCCCTTAGGATTTGGATTCCAAATCCCCTCTTGCAAAGAAGTTAAACAAACAACTTCTCCAAGGTTTCCGTTATGTTAACATTTGCATATGTGCATTAGTAATTTCAAACAAAGATATTCAATTTAAATGCTTGGAACACCTTAGTGATTGCAAATAACTGTAAACAAGGGGCCAACTCACATTTGATTTATTTTGGTTCAAAATAAATCAAATGTGAGTTGGCCCCTTGTTTACAGTTATTTGCAATCACTAAGGTGTTCCAAGCATTTAAATTGAATATCTTTGTTTGAAATTACTAATGCACATATGCAAATGTTAACATAACGGAAACCTTGGAGAAGTTGTTTGTTTAACTTCTTTGCAAGAGGGGATTTGGAATCCAAATCCTAAGGGAGAGTGTACTTTCACAATTGGGTGAAAATACCACTCAACAGACCTTCGCTTTGCTCTTTGCTCATAGCAGGATTGCTAGACGCATCATGGAACGCCACTTGGAAGTCACTTTGTGAATATCAAAACTCTTTGTCGCCTTGCTAGAGAGGTGGGACCCAGTATGCAGTTTTTTATTGACTAAAAAATGATAAAAAGTGCTTTCACTTACGTAAGCTCCGAAATGGGCTAGCGCTTCAAGTTGGGGTGAAAGCGCTTGGGCCCCACATTGCATTTTTTTCTGCGAAATAGAATTGCACTGAATTTTAGAAAAAATACAAAGGTGCTTTTGCCCATACAAGGCCTGAAATGGGCTTGTGCTCTTGAGGAGAAGCGAAAAGGCTTGGGCTCCACTTGGCATTTTTTTTCGAAATCAAGTTCCGTTGGTCTTATAAAATGACAAAGTTGCTTTCACCTATACAAGCACCAAAATGGGCTTGCGCTCCAATACTTCTCCGAAATCAAGTTGCACTGAAGCATGATGCGAAACTACTCTCGCCCATGACTTAAAACAAAGACCCTGCATGATGAGTGAAAGGAAAGGATTGCATGTTTCCTTGAGCTCAACCAACAAATATTGATAGCAAAACATAGAAAAAGGAACATATTCTAAAAAGGAAAAGTTTTTCAAGGAACAAGAGATTATTAGATAGAAAAATTTATCACAAAATAAAACAATGTGGCAGGGATGCCAACATATCTTGCAACTTATTGGGGGATTGATCTCACCTCAATGTGAATATCCTAGGCCTTATCTATTGGGTTAAAAGTCATCGTCGCTCTCTTTTTCTGAATGCTCATTGTTGGTAGCGAACTCCTCCTCCAGATTCTCCCTTTCTTCTTCTTCTTCTTCTATTTTGTGTTCATAGTCCCCTTCTTCTCCTTGGTCTCCTTCTTTCCCTCCTTGATATTGGGAAGAATTTGATTATGGGAGATGCTCATAGATGTGATCATAGGTTGCTTGAACCAGAGCCCAGACATCTTCTTGGAGCGTAGCATGGTCTTGGAGCTCCCTAAATAGGTACCCAAAAGTTTTGAGTTGGTCTACGTTAGCGAAGTTACCCTCTAGCTGAGATCCACCAAAAAATATTTGATTCATGTGAATCTTGTAACTAATTGCATTACCTAAGCTTTTGTAATAGGCTCACCCAATTGTAGATCTCAAAAGTGTCACCTTCATAGGCATCCTAAAATAGGTTCAATTCTTCCTTTGTCAAAATAGCCTCTTCCTCATCAATGAATCCAGGGAAATCGAGTTGCATGAGAGCTTCGAAATAGATCATAGAAATATGCCTTTCCTACTTGAACACTTCTAATAGCCTTATAGCCTCTCGGGATATTTCCACTTTTGCGAAGTAAGCCCGTAGTGTCACATTTGTAGTTGCCCATGATCGAGCGAGTGGACTCATAAGAGTAAGCTGGAGGTCCATTTTTTCTAAGATTTGCACCTTCATAGCTAGTTCCAACCATCGGTCTATGTCCTTTTTGGCATCCTCCATGATGGGTTTATTGTGAGTAATTGTTTGCTTGGCCTTGAATGTGAGGACTGCTATTGCTTTTGATGCCCTAGCTCAAAATTTATCCAAGAAGTGATAACGAACCTCCTTAATACGATATTTTGTGAAGAACTCCGCCTACACCATACTTTCTATCAATTGAGCTTGCAGTTCCTAGATCTGGGCATTCAAGGCTTGCATCAAGCTTTTTACCTTCTTGTGTGCCTTGAGGTGAAGTTTGGTTACCCTTTTGTAATCGCCCACCTCTTACTCCAAACTGGTCACGTGCTGCTGTAACTGCTCAGATTTGGACGGAGCCTCCTCGAGTTGTGCCATTATCTGCCCTAGGGTATCCTTGAGCTCCATGTTTTTGGCCTCAGCTTTGAAGAAGTGAGCTTTGAAATGCTCCCCATGGAAATATATGGAGCCCATTTCAACCTAGATATTCCCCATCGTATCTGTTGTGTCTATTGTTATTAAGTCTTCAATGGTATGATGATAAAAGTAATCCGATGGTGTCATTTCCTCCAAGGGATTTTGAACTTTGAGTACCTTCTCTATCTTGTGGAGTTCCATATTTCACAGATCAAACATAGCTCTTTTTTCCACCTTGGTTGGAGCTTACACGTTTTTTATTTTCCAACCCTTGAGCCAGCTTGAGAAACTCTAACGCGCTCGACATATGCTCTCCACAATCGGGTGCTCCTACAAAACTTCTAGCTCCATTTCCAGTGGCTCTTGTACTCCAAAGAGTGGCATGAAGGGGAAAAGAGCATGCTGGGAGTTTGCTTCGATGGACGGATCAGGAACATATGAGGTAGCGATTAGGCTAACCCTTGGTGACGATCGAGTTTGGATGGCTACGACCGAGGCGTTAGGATCTAGGAGTGGAATATTACATGATGCCACTACAACTAAGGAGGCGAGTAAGAGTGATAATAGGTTTGGGTTTGCAGTGATAGCAGACATAGTGATTGGATCAATAAAAACTTGAGGAGGGGTAGGGGCGGACGATGCGAGAAACGCAAATGCGTTGGTGATGGATGCAAAGAACTAAACATCTAGGAGATAAGGGGGGATTATGAGGGAAGTAGTGATTGGGATGCATGGAAAGGTATGGTAGACATGGGGACACCAAATGAAGGTTTAGTGGAAATGAGGATTTTGATGTTGGAATACATAGCTGGCAAGGGCCCAGAAGCAAGGGAAGGAGAAAGAGATAGCGCACCTACGGGCTCAAGTATTTTCGAAGATAAAATAGTGAACTGTAGTGTGATTGGGCTCGCTTTTCTTTCTTCTTTGCTTGATGCATCCATTTCTAGGTTATTTAGTTCCACCTCTTACCGCTCTTGCTGCATTTGAACAGGGACTTCAAGGATGCTTGCTTCCATATTTACAAACGTTGCAGAAGGATTTGTGCTGAGAGGTTGGGCTGCATCAGTCCAAGGTCTCTTTGCAACATGCGGAAGAGAAAGTGTTACACCAACGCTCCTCTTCATTAGAGTAACCTGTTCTCTAGGGGCAGTTGTTCATCTTTCTCCATGACAAGTGGATCTTGTTCACTCGGTTGCCTCTATTTTTCCACTACATCCTCCACTCTACTAGGGCTTTGAGTGCTCTAAGGCACAATATCGACAAATGAGATAGGTTAGTATGTGTAAATATTTGCATCATATATTATGGAGAAATTTTCATCCAACACGAGGAACTATTCGGATGTCTGTTTCTTGTTGTGGACCATTATGATCCACCAATTGGTAATATTGTCATCTGAGCAATCGGGCAACCTGTCCTTCATTGGCTGCAACACCTCCTTGTCAGGTATGTGTGCTAGGTTGTGCACAAGGTCATATTTGACCTTTATCATGTAGAAGTCATGCCATGGAGGAAGTGACATCATCTTATCCACGTGCCATTCTAGATCGTGCCCTATATGATTATTACGTTGTGCTTCAATATTTGGGCGTGGGTAGTTGTGGAATATTTTTACTCTAATAAATTACCTAAAAATATCCAGTAGGTCGTACCTACAATGTTGGGGGAGCTCAACTAGGCCGAAATCATACAACGTCACTGCAAGAAAGGAGTTTTGCCCAATGACTAATACCTCAATATCGCCAAACTGAAAAGGGGACGCATAGGTGTGTGGCTTCCTCCTTCCGTGCCCATAAGTATCGTCAGTGAAGTAACTTTATCGAGAAAATTCAAGGATGAAAAGGTACTCCATGGTGTAGTATGGCAACAAGAAGAGTTTTCTAGTAAACCCATAAATCCTTACGACAAGATCTTTTGTGAGCCAAAAAACATCCCCCAAATTCTTCTACACTATCTCGTCTCTCAGTTGCCACGACACTCATTCGCAAACACCATAGATGAGCTCCAGAGTCGGGCCAAGAAACATCATGTTGAAATTATAGTATGACTCATGTTTGGATAAACTTTGAGTCCACTAATAAAATGGGAGCGCCTTGCCCTCCTTACTAGTGCGATTCTTGGCAATGAAAACAAAACGGTTGTGCATATGGTAGAAAAGGTACCAAGTAAGGAAAGACTAGAGTCAAAAAGATATATCCATACCACTTTGTAAATCACTTAACAGTATGTGTATCTACCGTGCCACCCACTCTACCCAGTCAGAGAGCACGGGCTTTGTCTTTGGTTTCATGGCGGTGGGAGAGTAGAATTCACCATGCGAAATATACTTAGCGAGGGAAACTTGCCATTTGTATATCGTTGCATATGTGGAAAGTCCCATAACCCATGCCAACATGGAGTATATATCAAGATGCTTGAACAACTTAAAGGGTTTGGGTAGGTTTGACAATCCTCTAGGTATCAACTTCTCCAGTAACTGCATCTCCATAAACTATCACATCTGTATTGTTGGTGTGTATCTTTCATTCTGCTTTGTTATATTGATTTTCTTGATTGTGTAGTCGGTAGGGGGCTTCTCTCCACAAGTGAAAGCCTCCTAGATATCATTGGTAGAAATAGTGAACAATCTGTCCCCTTTGGCATTTCGAACCATCTTGGTCTGAGGGTCATAGAATTTGACAATTCTGCATACTAACTTTGGACAGTTATGCACAGGTTTGCACATGTACCAATATAGATGAGAGTAATAGGCAATCGTTCGCTTGATTTCAATAGATACCCTTGTGAGCATAACATCAAAATTCTAGTGCAGCTTATCGATACTTTTGTTTGTGAGCATACAATATCTGATTCTTCCCAACCTATCGACGGGTGGTGGCACCTCCACTTGTTTCTTCTCTTTTTTCTACCTCTTTGCACCTTCTCCCTTCTTCAAGGTCTTCTCCTTCTTGGGCTCAAAGATTTTCTTACCCATTTTGATTATGCATTGGTACAGGTCCTTGCTCTGAAGAAGACAACATCTCATTGTTACTTAGTGCACCACGTTTTATCAATAACCCTCTCGCTTTGAACTTTGGCAAACCAAACAATGCTATTAAAAAACCATCAATATTATCCTTATAGTTTCATTTGAACTACAACGTTGGACTTCTTATAACATTGTAACTGATACGCCACCTTATTTACGCTTTGGGGCAAAGTAAATGCATGGAGATATCATGGGCGAGGTGGGAGATCTCTTGTTCACGTTAACCAATGGTTGAGTGCTCCCTCTGATGATGGCTGATTGTGTGGGCTGCAATATCACTCAAAAGTCATGATGCACTGCTTTCCAATTGTTAAGGCACAATTTCATGCTCCAACAAATTTCCTCGGGGTGTGCGCTCGCTAGGTTTTGCCTCGAAATATGTGCTTGAGGTGGTCAAAATGGTTTTCGCTTAAAAATTCAAGCAAATAACTCTTTCGCCCATTCAATTATCGAAATAGAAAAAGCACTGCAATTTAAAACTTGTGTTAATTGGGAGAAGCTCATAATATATTATTTTTTTGGAGCAAAAACCATCTCTTCCAATTCCTTGCCATGTGGCACTTGCACAAAAATAGCTCGAAGGGCCACAATTTAGATCTCACCAATAAAGGAAAGCGAAAGCGCATTTCTATCAACAAAGCACCTGAAAGTGCCTTTGACCAGTCTTTGATGCCAGAACGACAAAACAATTTACGTTAGAGTGTTCCTTCATTTGTTCTCTAACACATGGTACTCAAAAGTGTGAGCTTGCTGAAACTTCACATATTTAACTTTGACTATGGGCATTCGCTAATCAATGTCAGTGAAACTTATTTTTGAAACCTTTGGGGATTGAAAACATTTTGGGTTGGCCTCGCATCAGTTGTAACTTTTGCTCTTTAAGGCACTGAAACATAGTTTCACTCCTATGCAAGAGAAAAAATCCTCTTTATCTAACCTTGAGATGACAAATGATAAGGCACCTTTTATCTGCTGAACTACTTTGCCAGGTAATGCATTTAAAACTATGAAACAAACTCTTCTCGCTCAAAAGAAGAGCAAAAATGCTTTAGCCAGCTTGGGCACCTAAAATTGCTATTTTCTTTTTCTAGCTCTAGAAAACACGCAAACTAAACTAAAAGAAACTTTTTATTTAAACTCTCTTGCTACATTTCCCTGCCAACTCGATTCTTTACCACAACAAGGAGCTTGGACAAAACTGCACTATTGAGGGCTCAAAGGAAAGGGAAGCGAAGAGACTTATTCTTCGAGAGAAAATATATATACATACAAACAAAGGAATAATTATATACACATATGAGGAAATTTTACTACTACCTCTTACTGGTAGTATGCCTTCAGATGAAGGCCATTGACTAATATTGGAAGAGTGAAACCCTTTAAATCTTGGAGAATAAAAAAGTTTACCTGATTAACCTTGAAAATTTGAAATGGACCCTCCCAAAATGCATCAAACTTGTCATGATTTCCTGGTTTAGATTTTCTCTCATTTCATTTTAACACAAAGTCACCAACCTAGAAGGTTCGATTGGAGGTTCTCTTGTTGACCCAATTTTTCATGGTCTTCGAATGCTTCATAAAAGCTTCATAGACCTTTTATCTTTATTCTTCCAACTAAAGCAATTGGGCCATCCTGACACTCATGGGATCAAACTCCTCATCTTTGCCATTTATCGATCGAAGAGATTGCAATGCGGGTAACTCAATGTGTGTGGGGAGAACTACTTCCTTTCCATACACCAGGGAATATGGAGACATATTGATTGATTTATTAATTGAGATGCGATCAGCCCATAAGGCTAGATCTAGGAGCAGATGCCATCTCCGCTTGTTCCATTCTAAGGCTCTTTTCAGGATCTTCAATAAGTTTTTGTTTATGGACTCCGCTAGACCATTGCCTTGCGGGTAATAGTTAGATGAAGTTTTAAGTAAATTCCATACTTACTCGCGAACGCATAGATTTTGGCACCAGTGAAGTGAGAGCCATTATCGGTTACGATTGCATCTGGTATCCCAAAGCAAGTTATCAATCCTTCCAAGAAGGTAATTACCACATCCTAGTTAGCTTGCTTTGTTGGCATTGCTTTCGCCCATCAGGTAAAATAGTCTATAACTGTTAGGATATACTTATGCCCTATAGAGGAATTAGGATCTATCGCCCCAATGAAACTAAGTCCCATTTCTAAAATGGAGCTTTGACGTGAATTGGGTGTAAAGGCAAAGAAGCATTCCTACTCCGACTAGCGTATCTCTAGCACTTGTCATACTTCTAGCTGACCTCGAAGGCATCAACAAAAATAGTGGGCCAATAATAGCCTACTTTAATGATTTTTAAGGCCATAGGCCTTCCTGTGAAATGTCCTCCTAACATCCCAAAATGAAACTCATTGGGGATCCTCTGTTTCTTTATCCCCTTAACACACCTTAGGAGAATCCCATCTATGTTCCTATGAAACAAACCATTCGACAACAATACATACCTACAAGCTTGAACTTTGAACCTTCTCCTCTACAAAGCATTGAGGCGAGAAGGACACCTTCCAGTATTAAAGTATTCGATGAGGTCCTCTGTCCAATCCTCTCCATCTACAGACTGATTCGTAAGTTCAATTTATTGTGCTGGATCATTTCACTAGCATGCTATTACCTCAGATGCAACACTCCTAGCAATTTCTTGGTACAATGCTCGATCGCGAACCAGTTTAGTGGGCCTGACTTCTATGTTGAATTCTTGGATCTTGGAGACCCATCCTACTCTTTTGTTACTATTAGAAAACAATATTCTATTCAAAGAAGGAAATAGTTCTGCAATACATCATAAGACTGTAGAGAAGCTCAATAGACTGATTGATTTATTCCATGGATCAAATTTGTATAAATAGCAAAGTTGATCATTGAGAGTCGATTACAACAACTCATCAAATCTGATCTAGACTATACTAAGAGTTCACCTGACTCATGCAGGAGTGGTAACTCAAGTAACTCTATCCCAGTAGAACTTAAGAGAATAATTACTTATTCTAACACCCCCCTAAGTGATACTAGGGGTGTTTTATATGAATGAGTCCCGACAATAGGGCCTAATGAGGTACTCATGTATAATGATTTCTTATTTGAAGATATGGTAAAAACCACATTGGAAAAACCATCCATAAAAAATAATAATGAAGAGGCATGTCTTCGGTTTGCGAAGATTGTCCTCATTGACCAAAAGTATTAGTCTCGACAACAGGGCCTGATGAGGTTCTATTGGCAATTTGAGTTATTTTATGTTGTTATTGATGTTACATGGATCACATTGAGTTTTGGTGGCCAAATGATAAATACAGGGTTTTTGTGAAAACCAAGGCAAGCAAAATAAAAGGTTTTATTTAAAACCATGGATGGCAGATTTGAATTGGGTTTTTCTTAAAACCCAAGTTGGCCTTTCGTTTCGTCAAAAAAGGTGCCTCGGTGATGGAGATATTTAATTTTTAATATTTAGTTTAAATTTAAATTATTTAAAATTTAAATTTAAATTTAAAATTAAATATGCAATATTTCTGCCGACGTCATCAAAAATAATAAGGAGGTTATATAAAGGGGATACCTAAGGTTCATAAACCAATCCGTGCTCATGGTTAATAATCGTTGGCTAAGCATCCGAATTGAGCTCGTGCAAAAATCTTTTAGAAAGCAGAAGCAACGAATAAATGAAGGTTGGTCGAAGTCCAAAGTCATCGTGGGTAGAGTGGCACATTGGCAGTTGGCTTTTGGCTAAGGTGTGTGGCATCACAAACATCAAAGTTTTGAATCTCTTTGACTGCATTCAGAAGGCGTTGGAAGAAAAGCGCTCGAAGCGCTTTTGATTTGCGAAAAGGGAGGAAAGGTTTTAAGGCATGTTGTGTCTTTCCCTTTTGAACGAGTGACTAGCTCGTGTGGCAACCTTAGCCGCGGCTAAGGCGCTCGCGGTGTGGGCAAGTCGGGGGTTCGAATCCCCTTGAGGAGGTAAATACATTTTTGCTCTAATTAATTTTGTTAAGCCCTAAGTTGGAGTTATAAGGTGGTTAGGAATAATTAAAGTTTTTAATTAAACTTTGTTTTTATAAGGGTTGTGATTATTATTTCAAAGGTGGATGAGTTGTTGATTTAATTTGATGTTCTTGAAATTGAGAATTAAGATTTAGGAGAAATAAGGAGTTGTTATAAAATAATTTTTGAGAGGTTTATTGATTATTATTTTGATAAGGGTTTTTATTAAAAAAGGACTTTGGTGGATGTGTTTATTAAGTTGGAGTAAAAAGGTGTAAATTGAGTTATGCTTTATCTTGTGATTATTATTTGAAGTCCACTAAACCTTATTGAGATTGGAAAGGAAAGTTGTGTTTAGTGTGGCAGATTTTGTGGATAACTTCTTGGCATAAAAAAGGTATGGGCACATTCTCCTATTGATTTTTTATGGTGGTTGATTTCTGAAATATCATTGGAGTGAAAATGATTGATTATGGTTTCATTTTCAAAAGTGGTTGGTTGAATGCTTTAAGATTTTCTGGTTTGAGAGTTGTGTTTAAACCTTATTTTATAAGCATAGTTGTTGAAGCCCATTGGTTATGTAAAGAAATTGAAAAGAATACGAGTATCATTGTTATGTGAGATTTGTGGTTGAGCATTGTTGGAAACATTTGAGTTGATTGATACATGCTTGGACTAGGGTTTTGTGAGAAAGAGTTGTCCCTTGTGGTGATTGGTTGAGTTGAGTTGATTGAGCCTAGTCAAGTGATTGTGTGAGGTGATTGTTCAAGTCCCATGAAATAAACTATTCTATAATTCTGATTTGAGTTGAGATTGAGCTTAGAACATATTGAGTCTCTAACAATTCTCTTTATGCTTCTATGAGTTGACTTGAGTTGAGATTGATTTGAGTTGAGTTGAGTTGATATCATTGTGGATCATTGTTGTCATCCATTGTAGAGTGCATTGCCATTCATTGTTGAGTTCAACTTTGAGCCTTGCCTTCATAGATTTGTGGATGAGATTTGAGTACTACTTGAGCATGATTGATCGAGTCTTTGAGAAGGCACTTGGGATAGATTTCTAGACAGATTTGTGGCAGTTTGTGTATGATTTATTGAGCCTTTGAGAAGGCTTTGTGGATATTTTTTGGGATAGATTTATGGATAGTTTTAGACAGATTTGTGGACAGATTTGGGACATATTTTGATGAGGTTCTGAGTGAACCTATTGAGCAGAGTTGAGCAAGTTCTTGGTGAGCTTGCTAGAGCAGTTTTGGACAAGTTCTTGGTGAGCTTGTTGAGAAGATTTGAGAAAGTTCTTGGTGAGCTTGTTGAGCATATTTGAGCAAGTTCTTAGTGAGCTTGTTGGAGCAGATTTTAGAAAGTTCTTGGTGAGCTTGCTAGAGCATATTTGGACAAGTTCTTAGTAAGATTGTTGGAGCAAATTTAAGCAAGTTATTGGTGAGATTGCTAGAGCAGATTTGGATAAGTTCTTAGTGAGTTTGTTGAGCAGTTTTGGACAAGTTCTGTGTGAGCTTGTTGAGCAGATTTGGACAAGTTCTGTGTGAGCTTGTTGAGCAGTTTTGGACAAGTTCTGTGTAAGATTGTTATGCCGATTTGGGCAAGTTCTATGTGAGATTGTTATTGCCTAGCTTTGAGAAGATCAAAGAAATTTGGACAAGTTATGTGTGAGCTTGTTGAGAAGTTTTGGACAAGTTCTGTGTGAGCTTGTTATGCAGAGTTGGACAAGTTCTGTGTGAGTTTGTTATTGCCTAGCTTTGAGCAGATCAAAGAAATCATTGTATTGGATAAGGATCCTTATTTATGTGTGAAATATTATAAGGATATTATCTTGTGGAGTACCCCATATTGTGGGAACCATGTTAAATCTTGTGTCTCAATTGTGTATGGTGACTTGTGCTCTTGCTTACTATTGCTATCTGAGTTATTAATGCACACTGCTATATTTGGTTGTTGAAATTAAGGACATTAATTGATATTGGTTTGGAAAGAAAGGAAAAAGTGGTCTTATACTGTTCACCCCTCCTCTCAATATAAGCTTGTGTTCTTCAGGTATTCATTTATAATGTTTTTACATATGTGAGAGATGGTGAAAAAACCACTTGGGAAAAAACCATCTGTCAAAAAATAAATAAAGAGGTATGTCTTTGGATGGCGAAGATTGTCCTCATGGAGAAAAATAATGAGTTCTGACAACTTGGCCTGATGAGGTACTCATGTATAAGTGTAACATGTAGGAGATATGATAAAAAAAACCACATGGGAAAAAACCATCCTCCAAAGTAAAAAAAAATAAGAAGAAATGAGAGGTGCAAACCTTTGTTCTGTTTAACGCAGCTGCTTTACCCCAAGTTTATCTCGTAACTAAATGGCATTGCAGAGAGGAAAAACAAAACTTTAAAGGAAATGGCAAACTGTATGCTCCACTCAAGAGATCTTCCAAAAGTTTTTTGGGTAGAAGAAATTAACTGTGCAAACTATATTCAAAATCGTACACCTCATAAAGCTCTGATACCATGTTAGAAAACAATATTTTATTCAAAGAAGGAAATAGTTCTGCAATACATCGCAATACTGTAGAGAAGCTCAATAGACTGATTGATTTATTCCATGGATCAACTTTGTATAAATAGCAAAGTTGATCATTGAGAGCCGTTGGATTACAACAACTTATCAAATTTGATCTAGACTATACTGAGAGTTCACCTAACTCATGGAAGAGTGGTAACTCAAGTAAGTCTATCGTAGTAGAACTTAAGAGAATAATTACTTATTCTAACAGTTACCAAGCTCACCTTGGATGCTAAAGTTCTTGATGTCAGGGTGTACTACATACACTATTATCTTACTTTGGAAGACAAAATGGTAAAACTTCTTCAATGATCGCATCATTGCATGTACTTGTATCTCAATGAAGTTATACTTCTCTTCGTGTGGATGGATGACTTGGTTTAGGAACACTATCAATCGTTCATCCCCATCCTCATTCTTCTGAGTAAGGACAACTACATAACTTTTTGGTTCATTGACGATATAAAGGATAGTCTGTAATCGAGGTTCACCAAAATAGGGGCTTGAGTGATTCTCTCTTTGATTTCTCTGAATTTCCACTTCCTTTCCTTAGTCCACTGAAACTAAGTGTCCTTCTTTAGGAGTTTGATCATTGGTTTTACCACCTGAGCAAAATCGAATATGAACTTCCTAAAGAAATTGATATGCCCGAAAAAGGATTGGAGGCCTTTCTTATTTGCTGGCAAAGGTAACTTAAGGAGGGCTTCAGCCCTAGCAGGATTGACAGCTAGTCCCTTCTCTGAAATTACATGTCTCAGGAGTTACCTCCTTTCATCGCTAAAATGGAATTTTTTTAGATTTATGGAAACTTCGAATTCTTGATACTTTTCAAATACTTGACACAAATGTAAAACGTGTTCTCCCATTTTGTGGGAGAAAATGGTCATGTCATCTAAATAAATTATAATGATGTGATTTAGTAACTCACTGAAGGCTAAGTCCATCACTCTTTGGAAATTCACTTCGACATTTAAGAGGCCGAACGACATTCGCTGGTAGGTGAAAGTGCCCCACTTGGTGGTGAAAGCAGTTTTGTACTGAGCCTCATCCTTCACCTAGATTTGATTGTATATGGAGAAGCCATTTAACATAGAGAACCTTTGTGCTTCCGCAAATACATGAAGAATTTGATCAATTTGAAGCAGCAGGTAGTGGTCCTTTAGAGATACTTGATTGAGATTTTGAAAGTCAACGCAAAAGTGGATGTCTCTATTATATTTTCGTATCAGGACCAAGTTCGCCATCCAATAAGAGTGCTTGATAGGATAGATAAGTTTTACCTCCAACATCTTTAGGAGCTCAACCTTCATTAACACTTCAATATTTGGGTTGATCGATCTTTGTTTTTGTCTGAAAGGTTTGACCCCTTCCTACAGCTTGATTGTGTGTTGGAAAATGCTCTTATCGTATCCTTTCAGGTCTTGATAACTCCAAGCAATGATATTTGGGTATCCCTTACATAGGATCCTGATTTACTCGATCTCTATCGATATACAGTCGATTTCAACCTTGATTACATTTTCGGGTTCTAGCTCTATTTCCTTATATTCTCTCACATCTACTTTGATCTTATGAGCAAGTGACTTGTCATCTTGATCAAATAGACTTTCAAGCATGATCAATCCCTTTGGGACGTGATTATTTTTAAACTGTATTCCCTCATACTCTTCTTCATCAATGGTCCTACCTTCAATAGTGCTGGCTTCATTAAGCAAAAAATTGACAATTTTCTCATCATTGTCGAACATCTACCAATGGATATTCTTGTCTAGCACTAAAGGTCTGTAAATCACTCTTACCATCTTTGATTTCTGCATCATGTGTTCAGCCAGGGAGAATCTGGCTCCAATAGACGCCAATATGTCAGCCTGCTTATTTTGCTCTCGTGGAATAGCTCGAATATTCAATGTTGTGAAAGACTCGATCATGTCCCATACCTTGTTGCGGTATACCTTCAGGTAATGCTACTTTATGACACACTTATTGGTGACTTGGTTGTAGATTAACTCTGAATATTCAAAGATCTACAACTACTTCAACCCACATTTATCTGCTTTTCTTAACCCCAAGCGTATGGCTTCATACATAGCCTCATTATTAGTACAACTCCATGCGTGTCTGTAGGAGTAGGTTCGCTGCTTTATTTAAGGAGAGATAAGGACAACTCCTGCCCCAACACCATTCTTACATCATGCACCATCAAATAAGATCTTCTATAGTTGATCGCAAATAGGATCTTCATCACTTGGTACCTTAGCATTTTCGGGCTTGGTGATTGAGTAGCACCTTATTTTTTATTCAATCATGGTGTTAAAATCATGCATGGAAAATTCATCTTCTATGCGGAGCTCATCCAAGGCTTCTTCCATCAATTATACTCCTCCTTCCTCCACTTCCTTAATTAGATTGACTGAGTCCACTTGCTTCTCTGCATCTTGGATCCTTTTGATATGAAATGTAGAGGGTTTCTCATTAAAATTTTTAATTCTCCTCCCTTTGAAAGGGATTTCTAGATGCGAATAATCTAGAGATAAATAACCTCCTAGTTTGGCGATGATTTCCCTTGATAAGTACATACTGAAATATGACTCTAAATCTGCCACCACAACTTCTTGTATCATGGTGATTTACGACATCTTATGCAACACGATCGAAATATCCTTGATCACCCTTACTGTCTTGATCAGAGTTTCGTCTAGTTGGAGCGCTCCAAGACTACTCCTTGTGTACTCCATGCCCATAATCTCATAAATAACCTTGGGTATCACATTAGTTGTGGTGCCAGAGTCGATCGTGCAATTATGCATAACCCACCCCTCCATCTTGAGGGACAGATAGAATGGTGGCGGCCTGTTCTTCTCGGTGGTCGAGGTAGTTGTTGAGTGTTAATTTTACCCATTTGTGAAATTACACTCTCCCTTAGGATTTGGATACCAAAACCCTCTCTTGCAAAGAAGTTAAACAAACAACTTCTCCAAGGTCTCCGCTATATTAGCATTTGCATATGTGTATTAGTAAATATGTATCAATTCAATGCTTGGAACACCTTAGTGATTGCAAGTAACTGTAAACAAGGGGCAATGTTGGTTTATTTTACCATGCTACTTTAATGATTGTTCATGAAACCAAACAAAAAGTAAATGTGAATTGGCCCTCATATGACCACGATGTAACCTTAATTCCTTTTATCTTGAGGGTTTTAAGATAGATTTTGTCTTCCCTTATTAAGTAGATTTTGATCAAGTTTTATCTTGCATTAAATCCTACTTTAAATGTGAAAGTAAAGATCAAATCTATCTATGAATATAAATCCGAAATGATGAATAGGCTCCTTGAATATAGCTTCTTATCATGAAGATAAAGATAGCTTTCAATGTGATTAATAAACTATCCCTCTTTAGTGAAATTGAAATTTTCACAAAGAGACAATAATTTATGACCTTAAAGTAAGGACTTTAGAATGTCATTTAATTATCCCTCTTTTATGAAATTATTTTCATAAAGAAAAATAATTTAATGCTTTAAAACAACTTTTTAATGTAACATATAAAAATTGCCTTCCTTCAATTAAATCAGAATTTTCATGAAGAAAAGGTGCACTTATTGCTCCAAAATGTTAATTTGTGAAATGCCTTAAAACATAACTCCTTCAATGAAATTGAAATTTTCATGAAGGCAATGTTATCATAGGCTTACACATGAACATGCAGAATTTTAAAATCTGATTTATCTCCAAAAATAAAGAAAAATGAATTTTCGAAATTATAACACCCTTGAAAAATAGCAGTTTTCAAAATTTAATATAAAATCGAAATGAGATCGGAATGAGCTCAAATCTGTTGCGTATTGAAGATTGATGATCATTCTAGGCAACCATTCAATTATTTTTAAATTTTAAAAATTTTAAAATGTTTATTTTAATGCCTGAAAATTGAAAAAAAATCTGAAAATAAATGTTTAAAATTTGAAAAAAATAAAAATCTGCATAAAATCAAATGCTGAAAACACAAAAATGCAAAGCCACATCTGTTTGATAGCATGATAGCACCCTATCCTGCAAAACCGAATATGTCAGAGTTTTATATATGCAACCTAGTCTATTAGACCTGCAAAACAAGCACAGTCAAAATAAGTTAGGTGCTAGCTCCTAGGGCACAAAAATCAGTTTCAGATTCCGAAAATTCGAATGAAATAACTAAAAACAATTGCATAAACTTCATTTATAAATCCAGAATAGGGAAAGATAAAACAATCAAATTCATGCATGCAAATTTTTTCTCATCCTTTCTTTCTAACAAGGCCTAAAATTTCTGAAAAAAAGGCATTTGCATTAAAAATATTCCATGCTGTTACATTCCGACAGCATTTGACCTTCCAAAAGGTCCAGCCCCTCTTTCATCTCTAAGTGGCGTATTTAAAATAGCAGAAACTTTTCGCTTCCCTTCGTTTCATGTTGTTTGGCTTTGAAACGCCTTTTCATTTGGTTTCAAAAACATTTCCTTTTTCTCTCCATGGCATACCTTTTCCTTTTTGTTTAGAAAATTATGCAATTCCCTCTTTTGTCTTTATTTACAACGTTATAAATTTAATAACGCCGCCCTATGTCATAAGGTCATTTCTTTATTTAAAATCTTGGTAAATCTGCTTCGTTAGTCTCACCTTTTCAAACTTATCCCCTTTCCTTTATTGTCATGCTCCTCCACACACGTGGACCTAAATCCTAGCCATGTGGACAAGAGAACAAGTGGGGGAGGCCCCTTCTTTTACTATGTGGCCCACGATGGTGGGCAGACACTGCTACTTCTACACCACGATATCTAGTGTGAACCTTGTTATCCACTGTATCATTCGACGTGGACCATGTAGATTTCGTTTTTGTATTCTACCAACGTTGCAAAATACTTATCGCTGATCGCCTTCTTTCGTTTTGACACAATCTGGCCTATACACCACTACATTCTGGCCGAACATGGACTGTAACAATCCCTTTTGTCATTGTCGTTAAAAAAAAGAAAACTCAAACCCCGCGTGGATTCAGCATATGCTGCTTTGCTATTCACCCGAGTTGGATTCATGAAACGCTGCTCCTCTATCAACACCTACCAACTCTACGCCAGTCAAGACAGTGCTCACCGTGTACTTATATTCGTCTCCCTTCAAAACAACATACCTACGTGCCATACCGCCATGTTGATGAGACGTTCGCGTACTCCCGTAAACTGTTCATCATTGGAAGGCACTTCTCCCCTCTCCTGTCGGGTGATTCCATTGCATACTGTCAATGACTGCATCCATATTGTCTTCAAAAGCTTCCACGTAGCCCGTAAGCCATGCTATCTATTTGGAGGTCTTTACAGCTGCGTCCGAATATCGTCGATCGATTGGCGTCCAATGGACCTCATATGTCTATATCGAGCTACCTCCATGTCTTTCGTCGTTTGACCGCCCCGTCATAGACACTTTCAAATCCGGCACTCCTCATTGGCTTTCGAACCGATCTCCGGTCCTTGTCATTCGCCCGTGTTGATTCCTCAGAAACCGCCGGTCGTTTCTTGTCACTGTTGCCGCGTTGGCGATGTCCATATCCTAGTGGCGATATTTGCCCATCCACCTGGTTTTTGTCCTTTATCGTTGCCTTCAAGCCGTCGTGCTCACCAACATCCCCGCTGGCGTAGGCTCGGGCCCATAGCCTTTGAGTTAGGCATCGCCACGAAATCGTCGGCGTGGCCCACCTAGTCCACCGTGTCTCAGCAATTTATCCGGCTGCCGTTCATTATTTTTTAATGCCTCAGGCCGTGAAAACCCCATTCGACGTCGAACTCTCGTCTTTGTCAGCTTCAAGTAATGCTCCATATTTCCCTACATGCTACGCCTTTCGGCAATTTGCCTGGTAATATACTAACATTGCATCCTTTAGGACCTTAATCATTGGTTAAGATAGGGTGCACAGGTTGAGGACCATAGGTGCTCTGCTTGGTTAATGATAGATTATATTTCAACCTTTATGTGTATTTAGGCTTTCATTAGATGAATCTTTTAATTTATAGCTCAATTTTTTTTTTCAATCGGATTTACGGCAAGATACTGAAGCAGAGCACGGGGATATTGAAGGAGAGCCGATAGAACGGAGAAGATTTGAATTGTACACTGAACCAGACAAGAAATATCAGCACAAAAAAATTAAAGGGTTTGCCGCAAAGGGTTTTTGCAGAGCAAGGAGGGTTTGCGGCGGAGTATTGTATTAAACATCTATTTCATCGGGTAAGCACATTTTTTTGTCTTCTTTCGATTTATAAAACAATTTAAGTAGGTAGGAGAAATACATTCGTTATAGGGGTTTGCGGCAGAAGGTTTTATTATCAGCAAGGGTTTGCAGAGCAAGGAGGGTTTTATTACACATTTATTTCATCGGATCAATAGTACAGAGGGTTCGGCTATAAAGGGTTTGAAAATGGAAGAAGGGAAGCAACAATTGCAAGAACCAATATATGTCAATGAGAAACAGTATTGGAGGATATTAAGGCGTCGACAAGCTCGAGCAAGGGCAACAACAATGAAAAGGGCATATCGAAAAATAAAAATAAAAAATATTCTACCACATAAACAGGTGGAGAAAAAGGAGAATAAGGAACAATCAAAGGCAAATCACCAAAATGAGTTTTTAGATGAGGAAGAAACTTACAGTCCCACAACTACACCACTCATGTGGGCACCAAGAATTTATGTGCAAGAGCTAATGAAGATGAAAGAGAAACTTGAAAGCATGGAAAGGAGGGAGAAATTAAGAGAAACTAAATCAGATGAGGTTATAAACACCATTCGGAGGTTGGAAAAGGAAAACAACCAACTCAAGGAGCAAGTGTCAAAGCTACAAAACCTTGCAAACATGGGTCAACATGAATGGCACTGTCCTCAAACAAGCCATCCATCCCCCAATCAATGATGCAATAGAGGTGGAAAAAACAAATGCAAATCAAATAAAAGAGGTACGAAAAACACTCCAAAACATTGAAACAAGAGAAAATGAGCTACGAAATGAATTAGCAAAGGCAAAGACATGGTCTCAAGTAGTAAAAGAACCAGTCAATCAACAAAAAGAGTTGATAGAGAAGCAAGTAAAAATTCAAATAACGGAAGAGAAAGAAAGACATGAGAAGTTAACAAATATAATCATCAAAGGGTTGAAAGATTATGGGGACAGGGAAGACACAAATCGTTTAACCAAGGACTTCTTGTCAGATCGATTACAATGGAAGGGTCAGATAAAAAAAGTAAGCAGAATTGGCAGGCTGAGAGAAGGAGGAAGAGATAGACATATTCGGGTCACATTGATGAGCTACGAGGATAAAATAAGGTTACTTAAAAATAGAGGCATGCTGAGAGGGTCACAATTTTATTTAGATGATGACCTAACATTTTTACAACAGGAAGAAAGAAATAAGGAATGGGAAAAGGTGAGGGCAGCAAGGAATGAAGGGAAACAGGCATATTTAAGAAATGGAAAGGCATACATCACATCTAAACAAATCCAAAAAAAATAGGGAGTATGGCCCGCCCGGGAACATCTTACAATGGTAAGTTGGAACTGTAGAGGTTTCCCTTGGAGAAGAGGACCCGGGTTAGGGCCCATTGCTAGAGACAAAGATATAATCATATTGACAGAAACACATGAACACGATGGATGTAGGACTCCAGAATTTGTGGGATACAAAAAAATAGCAATATGGAATAAAGCAACAGAAAATGGCAAAGGGCATGGGGGTATTATGGTTTTAATAAAAGAGGAATGGGATAGGGTCATTAAAATTGAAAAACAAGATGAAAACAAATAGTACATCTGGATAAAGATCCTAGAAAATAAGTCAGTTATTAGCATAGCAACATGTTATTTTGCTCCCAAGAATTCTAAATTCTATAAGAAACATGACCTTAACAGAGAAGACCCATACTCCTCCCTAAAAAGAGACATTTCAATATACAGTAAGTTGGGGGAGATTATATTAATTGGAGATTTCAATGCAAGGACAACAAATAAGCAAGCTAACATTCTAGAAGGTAACGAAGATATTGAGATTAATCCTCTTTGGATCCCGGAAGAGGAAAATCAACAGTGGACCAGGACTTCAGAAGATGAGCATGGGGCTATCACGCAATATGGAGAAGAGTTGTTAGGTCTTTGCAGCATATACAATTTGATTATTTGCAATGGGATGAACAAATGGAAAAATTCAAGAAAGTATACATGCAAAACATATAAGGGACAAAGTGTAATAGACTATGTAATATGCTCACAAAATTACATACCAAAAATAGAGGAGCTAGAAGTGGAAGATTCTCCAGTGGAACTTAAGTCGGATCACAACCCAATTGTTATGAAACTTCGAATGCATGGAGACAAACCAAGGGAAAAACACTTGCAAGGCAATCAAAATAAATATCCTCACAAGGGAAACATTCTCTTAACAGATGAAAATCGATAGAATTTTAGAGCAGTATTAAATAATAAGTTACAGGAAAGGGAAGAACTACATCACAATAGTAGAGATTACAGTAAGAGTGAATGGTTAATGCACGTTATTCAAGAAGCTCTAAACAAATGCAAGAGAGCTAAACCTAAAAAGAAAG
The DNA here is from genome assembly GCA_028583015.1 of Wollemia nobilis. Classification (NCBI taxonomy): domain Eukaryota; kingdom Viridiplantae; phylum Streptophyta; class Pinopsida; order Araucariales; family Araucariaceae; genus Wollemia; species Wollemia nobilis. Next base: position 1,459,893 of record JAQPPZ010017221.1, read on the forward strand.
AAAGGAATAGCTTCCCAACCAACCCATGGTTCGATGAAGATTGCAAAAAAATGCGAAGATTACTAAAGGAACCAACGGGTAAAACAAGAGCAAACAAAAAAACATATGAGAAACTAGTAAGGGCAAAAAAAGAAGAATACACTAGAACAAGGAGGAAAGAATTGATTTATTTAGGGAAGCATGAACCAAAGAAATTTTGGAAGGAACTAAGCGTGAAAAGGATGCAAACTAAAAATAACATAACAGTTAATCAGTGGTTGGAGTATTCAAAACAACTGTATCAACGTAGTAACCAGCAGGAGACACCCCCTACTATCATTGTCAAGAAAGAACTTTTCACAATTGAAGACATTATTCAAGGGATAAAAAAGTTAGCAACTAGTAAAGCCCGTGACATAGACAATCTTCAAGCAGAGCATATAAAATGGGGGGTAGATATCTTGGCACCACAAATCAAAGAAATTTTCAATGAGGTCATACAAAATGGCTTCCCTACTGAGTGGACAACTAGCTTGACCATTCCTTTGTTTAAAAGTGGAGATGTAAATAATCCCTCAAACTATCGAACTATCATGATCAACCCTCTCTTTGCAAAGTTGTTTGGGAGTATGATAGAGCGTAGGATCAGCATATGGGAGAGAAGAAAAGGGAAAGAGAGCAAAGGGACAAGCGGGTTTTAGGCCCAAGCACTCAACTATTGATCATCGTATCACGCTCGAAACGTAGTGGAAAAAATATGGGACAAAAAGGGGAGGTTTTTTGTTGTTTTGTAGACTTCAAAAAGGCATTTGACACGGTGCCAAGGAAAAAATTATGGAGCAGAATGGAAGAGCTAGAGGTTCCAATTCACTATAGGGCAGCGGTTCACAGACTATATGAGCATGTAAAGGCTAGAATCAGAACACAGGAAGGGTTATCTGAATGTTTTGGTAGTGACATAGGTGTCAAACAAGGTTGCCCTCTATCTCCGACCTTATTTGGGCTGTACATTGACAAGTTAGAAGAATGGATAAACAAATTTGGGGGAGAGGGTGTGCATTTAGCCAAATATGTGGTAAAACTCCTCATGTATGCAGATGATGTAATTCTTGTGGCCAAAATAGCCAAAGATCTAGAAGATCACCTTCAAGCTCTAGAACTCTTTTGTAAAGAAGTTGGGATGCAGGTGAACACGAGCAAAACAAAAATTATGATTTTTTCAGCAAAAAGAAGAAGCAACAACTCAAATTTCAGTTTGCGGGAGAACCGCTTGATGTAGTAGTAGAATACAAATACCTGGGCATAGACTTTCATGACAAACTTAATTGGAATACATGTAGGATGAAAAGAACTCAAAGTGGTTGGAGAGCACTATATGCACTTCAAAACAGGTGTAGGAATGCCGAGTTGTGGGACTGGAAGACCACCAAGGTCTTATTTGGCCTACTTGTTACACCGGTTCCGTTGTATGGTTGCGAGGTGTGGGCTAGTGGCACAACAAATGCAAAATGGAGGCAAATAGAAAGGATTCAAAAATATCTAATCACAAACTTTCTCAAAATTAAGGCCACAACCCCTTATGAAATTATTCTAGCTAAAATTGGAATGTTCCCTTTAGAAGCAATTGCTATGACCAAGTTGTTATGTTACTTGAAAAAAACAGAAAACATGACAAATGATAGATGGCCTAGGGCAGCTAGGGACGAAGAGTTGCATAGGCGAAAGAATACGTGGATGAAACAAAATCAGAAATGGATGAAACGTTGGGAAATCAACATAAATGAATGCCCAAATGTCAACAAAGACATAAAAAATTATGTGAATGAAAAGTTCAGAAGTGGAATGTGGAAAAATGCAAGCGAGGAAAAGACAATATTATATTGCAAATTTTAACCCAACGTATGACCACAAGGAAAAAGCGTATATAGGCGCTGAAATCAAGTGGAAGGAAAAAATACTCATTGCTCGGATAAGGACTAGCTCTCATAGGCTTAGATGTGAAACAGGGAGATGGACAACGCCCAAAGAACAATGGGAAGAAAGGATATGTACTCTATGCAACACAGGGGCAGTAGAGACAGAGGAACACTTCATCTATAAATGCCCGAGTTTTTCAGATATCCATGACAAATACAAAGAAACACTTGGGAACGAGTTTATGGCAGATTTATTTGAAGACAAGTAAAATAAAAAAAGTTGGAGAATTGCTAACACAAATCAGCAGGAGAAGGAACAACCTTCTCAAAGATATTAAAGATCATATGATATGATTTGAGTAATTGTACTTCCATATTTGAGGTCCCATAGACCATATTTGGGTCTCGCGGACGTAATTAAAATCTTTCATTTCATTTCATTTCATGTCTACGTTATGACTTTCAAAACCTGGTAGTACATATAATCGCCACTTCGCTTGAATCCTATTGGTATTTGATATTACGGGTCCCACATATGGCTCCAGTCCCCCTCCCCCCCCCCCCCCCCCCCCGCGCGGCCCCCCCCCCCCCCCCAACAAAATAACACACTATGTAAGCTTAAAAAAAAAAAAAATAAAATAAAAAAAAACATCTATGTGCGGTTACAAGAGCAAAGCGAAGAATGGAGAAGATTGAGCCTACTCGAACCAAGCAAGAAATATCACACAAAAAAATTAAAGGGTTGTGGCAAAGGGTTTTGCAGAGCAAGGAGGGTTTGCAAGAGTATTGTATTAAATATCTATTTCATCGGGTAAGCACATTTTTTGTCCTCTTTCAATTTATAAAACAATTTAAGTAGATAGGAGAAATACATTCGTTATAGGGGTTTACGGCAGAAGGTTTTATTATCAGCAAGGGTTTGCAACGGAGGGTTTTGCAAAGCAAGAAGGGTTTTTTTACACATTTATTTCATCGGATCAATAGTACAGAGGGTTCGGCTATAAAGGGTTTGAAAATGGAAGAAGGGAAGCAACAATTGCAAGAACCAATATATGTCAATGAGAAACAGTCTTGGAGGATATTAAGGCATCGACAAGCTCGAGCAAGGGCAACAACAATGAAGAGGGCATATCAAAAAATAAAAATAAAAAATATTCTACCACATAAACAGGTGGAGAATAAGGAACAATCAAAGGCAAACTCACCAAAATGAGTTTTAGATGAGGAAGAAACTTACAGTCCCACAACTACACCACTCATGTGGGCACCAAGACTTTATGTGCAAGAGCTAATGAAGATGAAAGAGAAACTTGAAAGCATGGAAAGGAGGGAGAAATTAAGAGAAACTAAATCAGATGAGGTTATAAACACCATTCGGAGGCTGGAAAAGGAAAACAACCAACTCAAGGAGCAAGTGTCAAAGCTACAAAACCTTACAAACATGGGTCAACGTGAATGGCATGTCCTCAAACAAGCCATCCACCCCCAATCAATGATGCAATAGAGGTGGAAAAAACAAATGCAAATCAAATAAAAGAGGTACAAAAAACACTCCAAAACATGGAAACAAGAGAAAATGAGCTACAAAATGAATTAGCAAAGGCAAAGACATGGTCTCAAGTAGTAAAAGAACCAATCAATCAACAAAAAGAGTTGATAGAGAAGCAAGTAAAAATTCAAATAAAATAAGAGAAAGAAAGACATGAGAAGTTATCAAATATAATCATCAAAGGGTTGAAAGATTATGGGGACAGGGAAGACACAAATCATTTAACCAGGGACTTCTTGTCAGATCGATTACAATGGAAGGGTCAGATAAAAAAACAAGCAGAATTGGCAGGCTGAGAGAAGGAGGCAAAGATAGACATATTCGGGTCACATTGATGAGCTATGAGGATAAAATAAGGTTACTTAAAAATAGAGGCATGCTGAGAGGGTCACAATTTTATTTAGATGATGACCTAACATTTTTACAGCAGGAAGAAAGAAATAAGGAATGGGAAAAGGTGAGGGCAGCAAGGAATGAAGGGAAATAGGCATATTTAAGAAATGGAAAGGCATACATCACATCTAAACAAATCCAAAACAAATAGGGAGTATGGCCCGCCCGAGAACATCTTACGATGGTAAGTTGGAACTGTAGAGGTTTCCCTTCGAGAAGAGGACCCGGGTTAGGGCCCATTGCTAGAGACAAAAATATAATCATATTGATAGAAACACATGAACACGATGGATGTAGGACTCCAGAATTTGTGGGATACAAAAAAATAGCAATATGGAATAAAGTAGTAGAAAATGGCAAAGGGCATGGGGGTATTATGGTTTTAATAAAAGAGGAATGGGATAGGGTCATTAAAATTGAAAAACAAGATGAAAAAAAATAGTACATTTGGATAAAGATCCTAGAAAATAAGTCAGTTATTAGCATAGCAACATGTTATTTTGCTCCCAAGAATTCTAAATTCTATAAGAAACATGACCTTAACAGAGAAGACCCATACTCCTCCCTAAAAAGAGACATTTCAATATACAGTAAGTTGGGAGAGATTATATTAATTGGAGATTTCAATGCAAGGAAAACAAATAAGCAAGCTAACATTCTAGAAGGTAATGAAGATATTGAGATTAATCCTCTTTGGATGCCAGAAGAGGAAAATCAACAGTGGACCAGGACTTTAGAAGATGAGCATGGGGCTATCACGCAATATGGAGAAGAGTTGTTAGGTCTTTGCAACATATACAACTTGATTATTTGCAATGGGATGAACAAATGGAAAAATTCAAGAAAGTATACATGCAAAACATATAAGGGACAAAGTGTAATAGACTATGTAATATGCTCACATAATTACATACCAAAAATAGAGGAGCTAGAAGTGGAAGATTCTCCAGTGGAACTTAAGTCAGATCACAACCCAATTGTTATGAAACTTCGAATGCATGGAGACAAACCAAGGGAAAAACACTTGCAAGGCAATCAAAATAAATATCCTCACAAGGGAAACATTCTCTTAACAGATGAAAATCAACAAAATTTTAGAGCAGTATTAAATAACAAGTTACAGGAAAGGGAAGAACTACCTCACAGTAGTAGAGATTACAGTAAGAGTGAATGGTTAATGCACGTTATTCAAGAAGCTCTAAACAAATGCAAGAGAGCTAAACCTAAAAAGAAAGAAAGGAATAGCTTCCCAACCAACCCATGGTTCGATGAAGATTACAAAAAAATGCGAAGATTACTAAAGGAACCAACGGGTAAAACAAGAGTAAACAAAAAAGCATATGAGAAACTGGTAAGGGCAAAAAAAGAAGAATACACTAGAACAAGGAGGAAAGAAATGATTTACTTAGGGAAGCATGAACCAAAGAAATTTTGGAAGGAACTAAGCGTGAAAAAGATGCAAACTAAAAATAACATAACAGTTAATCAGTGGTTGGAGTATTCAAAACAATTGTATCAGCGTAGTAACCAGCAGGAGACACCCCCTACTATCATTGTCAAGAAAGAACTTTTCACAATTGAAAACATTATTCAAGGGATAAAAAAGTTAGCAACTGGTAAAGCCCGTGACATAGAAAATCTTCAAGCAGAGCATATAAAATGGGGGGTAGATATCTTGGCACCGCAGATCAAAGAAATTTTCAATGAGGTCATACAAAATGGCTTCCCTACCGAGTGGACAACTAGCTTGACCATTCCTTTGTTTAAAAGTGGAGATGTAAATAATCCCTCAAACTATCGAACTATCATGATCAACCCTCTCTTTGCAAAGTTGTTTGGGAGTATGATAGAGCGTAGGATCAACATATGGGCAGAAGAAAAGGGAAAGAGAGCAAAGGGGCAAGCGGGTTTTAGGCCCAAGCACTCAACTATTGATCACTGTATCACGCTTAGACACATAGTGGAAAAAATATGGGACAAAAAAGAGGAGGCTTTTTGCTGTTTTGTAGACTTCAAAAAGGCATTTGACACGATGCCAAGGAAAAAATTATGGAGCAGAATGGAAGAGCTAGAGGTTCCAATTCACTACAGGACAACAGTTCACAGACTATATGAGCATGTAAAGGCTAGAATCAGAACACGAGAAGGGTTATCTGAATGTTTTGGTAGTGACATAGGTGTCAAACAAGGTTGCCCTCTATCTTTGACCTTATTTGGGTTGTACATTGACAAGTTAGAAGAATGGATAAACAAATTTGGGGGAGAGGGTGTGCATTTAGCCAAATATGTGGTAAAACTCCTCATGTATGTAGATGATGTAATTCTTGTGGCCAAAATAGCCAAAGATCTAGAAGATCACCTTCAAGCTCTAGAACTCTTTTGTAAAGAAGTTGGGATGCAGGTGAACACAAGCAAAACAAAAATTATGATTTTTTCAACAAAAAAGAAGAAGCAACAACTCAAATTTCAGTTTGCAGGAGAACCGCTTGATGTAGTAGTAGAATACAAATACTTGGGCATAGAATTTCATGACAAACTTAATTGGAATACATGTAGGATGAAAAGAACTCAAAGTGGTTGGAGAGCACTATATGCACTTCAAAATAGGTGTAGGAATGCCGAGTTGTGGGACTGGAAGACCACCAAGGTCTTATTTGGCCTACTTGTTACACCGGTTCTGTTGTATGGTTGCGAGGTGTGGGCTAGTGGCACAACAAATGCAAAATGGAGGCAAATAGAAAGGATTCAAAAATATCTAATCACAAACTTTCTCAAAATTAAGGCCACAACCCCTTATGAAATTATTCTAGCTGAAACTGGAATGTTCCTTTTAGAAGCAATTGCTATGACCAAGTTGTTATGTTACTTGAATAAAACAGAAAACATGAAAAATGATAGATGGCCAGGGTAGCTAGGGACGAAGAGTTGCATAGGCGAAAGAATACATGGATGAAACAAAATCAAAAATGGATGAAACGTTGGGAAATCAACATAAATGAATGCCCAAATGTCAACAAAGACAAAAAATTATGTGAATGAAAAGTTCAGAAGTGGAATGTGGAAAAATGCAAGCAAGAAAAGACAATATTATATTGCAAATTTTAACCCAACATATGACCACAAGGAAAAAGCGTATATAGGCGCTGAAATCAAGTGGAAGGAAAAAATACTCATTGCTCAGATAAGGATTAGCTCTCATAGGCTTAGATGTGAAACATGGAGATGGACAACGCCCAAAGAACAATGGGAAGAAAGGATATGTACTCTATGCAACACGAGGGCAATAGAGACAGAGGAACACTTCATCTATAAATGCTCGAGTTTTTCAGATATCCGTGACAAATACAAAGAAACACTTGGGAACGAGTTTATGGCAGATTTATTTGAAGACAGTAAAATAAAAAAAGTTGGAGAATTGCTAACACAAATCAGTAGGAGAAGGAACAACCTTCTCAAAGATATTAAAGATCATATGATATGATTTGAGTAATTGTACTTCCATATTTGAGGTCCCATAGACCATATTTGAGTCTCGCGGACGTAATTAAAATCTTTCATTTCATTTCATTTCAAATGGTTATAGGATTTACGCATAAGGGTAGATGGAGCAAACTTTATCGTATTCAAACGTAAACATGTGCATTGTGATTTTTTTTTTATTTAACTTTTTTTTTTACTTTCAATATAATATAATACTATATATATAATATAATATACCATATTATATTATATATATAATAATTATATGATATTCTTGTTACGATTATTATTATTTTTTGTTTTTATTTTATTTATAATATCTTACACATATAAAGGTTTAGGGTTGGGAGGGCGAAGCCTATCATTGAGGAACTCTCCCTCTAGCTCTCGAAGGCAAGAGATCCTTTAATAGGATGGGTTCTTTTGGCTTCGACACTTGGGCATGATATTTTATTGATTCTAGAACCTTCTCGCTCAACATCTTGGAACTAGCAGGTACCTTTAACGGTTCCATTTGAATCAGATCAAATTCAATAGGTTTTCTACCTATCCTCATAAGAACGAAAACATGCTCGATAAGGGGGATCATATAGTTGCGGTCCACTTCTCTGATCATATTCACTTTCCCACCAGGAACACTATCTACCAGGGTCTGCACAAATTTCAAATGGACCATGCAAGTCTCCTCATCGTGCGGGTCATTGCAGGTGGAGAACCAATAAACTCTATCAGATAGACTAGCTTCTTCATTATCTAACACCACTGCATTTCTCTTGGGAGCCCTACTAGTGGAAGCAACTTTTTCAGAGGAGTGAATCTCCTTGGTTGGAAACTCTTATTAGATTACCTCTTTTTTAAGATAGTGATATCATTCACCATCGCCCTCATTGATGATTACATATCCTGTATCTCCTTGGACTGGTCCGGATATGTAAGTGCTAGAGGTGTAGGTAATGGCAACGGTGCCAATGGTGTAGGTAATGCCAGATGTGGGATAGGAGCTGGAAGTTGGGGAATATTAGGTGCTTGAAAATACAAGGCAGGTACCGTCTGGTCCTGAGAAGCATTGGGATTCCATGATGGAATAGGGTGCATTGGGGATGTAGGAAATGATTGAGAGGATGCGCCAGGATATAAATTTTGAGGCAAGTCCAAAAAATTGGTATTATCATTTTCAGAGGTAACTTACCAATAGCAACTAAGTTGGCCTTTGCTTTCTGTGCTTGAGCGTACAAGGTTGGAAATGTATCGACATTAGTGTGTCAGATGCTCATGCTGATGTCAGAATGGAAAGCCCTTAGGTAATAAAATATTGTTTTCTTCGAGGTGGGCCAAAGGTCGTCAGTAATTCTTTGCCAGGTTCAGGTGAACCTGACATTAAAATCTGCTATCTCTTCTTGGGGGTGCCTCTGAATGGTGGTGAGATGGTGCAACAAGGAGAAAGGGTCTGCTTGTTCATTGAAACACCTTATCAATTATTTTTCTAACTGGTCCCATGTAGCAATGGTACTGGGTGACAATGATCGGTACCAATAAAGGATCTTATCTCTGAGTGAGAGTACTATTAGTCTTACGATGATGTCTTCTTTCATGATGCCATGGATAGTTGCCAACAAAACGATATCTTAGACATGCTCATAAGCTGTCTTTCTCGTACCATCATACATGGGCAAAGCCTTCAATGCTGTGGTTGGGATCTGGTTTTGAGCTTGCAGATTGAGCGATCCTGAATGATTCCAAGATGGAAACTGCCTAGGAAAATTTTATGCCATCTGGACCGGAGTGCTTGATTGAGGGGGCAAGCTAGCTGCGATGCTGGAAGGACTTGGAGTTTGAAAAAACATACTAGCTACTTGCAAGGATGTCCTGAATAATTAGATAGTTGAGGAGACTACTCTAGGATATTCTCCCAAAGCGTCGATGTTAAGCTCAAAGAACTCAACCGTGTCTTCTGGATTTCTATCTTTCGATCTTGTGATCATGAGGGGGAGGGCTTTTACCTGGCTTTAAGATTCAAAGGCTTCTAGGTTTAGCTAAGTCGCTAGATGTTCTTATTTGACAGTAAAAATATGAACATGAATTCTTAATATTGTTGATGTGGAACGTTTGCGTCCCACCAAGCATGCCAAAAACTATTGGTCAAGAATCTGCCTTAGGTATGGAATGTTTCATCTATGCATCCTAGACCCGACCAACATTGAAAGACTAAAAGGAAGAAATGCCTCCCGTGTCAATCTCCAGAGAGGGTTGGTTCCCTTGCTACTTTAAACTTGGGGATTTGAGATTAAGGAAACAAGAAAGGAATGATAAATAATTGAAAGGGATGGGAAATATGGTTGTGAGCCAAATTAACAGGGGGTGATGAACAAGTAGCATGAACACTTAGTTGTACTTTAAACCAATAGAACTTCACATAGAGAATGTAACATAAATTAAAACTAGATATTCTTATATATGCAGCCTCCATAATTATTCCAACATTCACCCTTTATCGAAAGCTAGATCCAGACATAGAATTATAACTATCGAACAACGAAGTGAACTTAATAGAAATAAAGAGTAGAAGACATACACATAAAATATATCCATAATTAGAGCCAAGGATTCTTTGCATTCATAGCAGAGCTTAGGTACACCAGTTTTCTAGAAAAATATCCATCATTTTACACTAGAATTGCTAGTTTTTATACAGGATTCTACCTCTAAAACATAAATGCCCAACCACAAAAATGTCATGGTGGTAGCCAATATTTGATTCTAGTACTCATCAACAAGCAATGAGGCATGGATTGAAATTGATGACTCCTTGAGAAGTAGCTGCATGGCTTCAATGTGACAATGTGATTCGCCTGAAATACCACCTCCTTACTCACTGGAACTGGCTCGATGGTGAAGATCGGATTCTAGGATCCAGGGGGATTAGATTTAGATTCTTCTTTGACAAACCACCTTTAAATGACCGAAAGTACAATGTTGAAAGCTGCTTCAGGCGATCGCCATTGGAAACAGAGGAGAAAATGAGTTTCACTGAGAAGAGACGTGAAAGGGAGTTTCGATGCCTCTTTCAAGCGAAACAAGAATTTGTTGGTGTGGGCCCCAACTTGCCTTGGCCTGAGCATTGACCTGAAAAGGACCTTCACTTTGCTCTTTGCTCACAGGAGGATCGCCAAACACGTCATGGAGTGCCACTTGGAAGTTATTTTATGAATATCAAAACTCTTTGTCGCCTTGCTAGAGAGGTGGGGCCCAACTTGCAGTTTTTTATTGACAAAAAAATGACAAACAGTGCTTTCATTCATGCAAGCTCCGAAATGGGCTTGTGCTCCAAGTTGGGGCAAAAGTGCTTGGACCCTACATTGCATTTTTTTCTTTGAAACAAAATTACGTTGAATTTTAGAAAAAATACAAAGGTGCTTTCGCCCATACAAACCCCGAAATGGGCTTGCGCTCTTAAGAGGGAGCGAAAAGGCTTGGGCCCCACTTGGCATTTTTATCCTGAAATCAAGTTTCGTTGGCCTTAGAAAATGACAAAGGTGCTTTTGCCCATACAATCCCCAAAATGGGCTTGTGCTCTCAAGTTTAGGAAAAAACACTTGGGTCCCATTTACGTTTTGATCAACCTCTAGCCTGAAATGGGCTTGCGCTCCACTCCTCCAAAATAAAGTTGCGCTAAAGCATGTCATGAAACTACTCTCATCCACGACTTAAAAAATTACACTGCATGATGAGTGAAAGGAAAGGACTACATGCTTCCTTGAGTGCAACCAACAAATCTTGACAACAAAACACGAAAAAAATGAACACATTCTGAAAAGGAAGAGTTTTTCAGGGAAGAAGAGATTATTACATAGCAAAATTTCTCACAAAAGAAAACAATGTGGTAGGGACCCCAACAAGACAAGAAGAAGAGTAATGTTGTGAACATATTTTCTCATAACAATAAATTATTTAAAATATCAAAATATTCAAAAAAAATAAATTGCACAATAAATTGCTCACAATAAAATAGGGATTGATTATATCCTTGAGGTAGGGCAACACTATATAATACTCTTTTTGGAAGGAAGCCACTCCACAAGATATCTAGCTCCACGAGCCAAGACTTCTCCAAGAATACATCATAGATATCTTTTACAATGGGGGTACATCTCTCTTTATACAAGAATGTGATGGTTCACCTTCAATGAGTTACAAGATCATCCGTATGGTGATTCACCTTCCATGAGTTACAAAGTGCATAACAATATGACAATATTCCTTCCGGTTACATATGATAATAATCCCCAACCGTTACAAAATGATTTCACGACATACCTATTTCTAATTTGACATGTGGCCTTCCTTACCCAATAATTAATTTATGGTTCATACCATCATGCAATACAATATTAAATTATTAAGTACATATCTTGGGTACCTAACATTTCGTACCCCTTATAAAATGTTTCATCCTCGAAACATTAAAATATGCTAAATAATATGATTTTTTAAGCCATGTTGAATATAGGTACCAATATTAAGCATCAATTCATCCGAGTGAAACTTTGACTAATGGTGATCCTTGATGGTGATATGCCCTTATGCCACTTGAATATCCATAATTAACCCTTTGTTTCCATGTGTGTCCATCATAACTCCTTTGTCACTTTGTGCTTGATCTCCATGATTGTATCTCATGCTGATGTGGATGACAATATGCTCCAACCTTAGCCCTATGTACTACTTCCCTGACTCTTCAATATTTTGTGCCTTTATTTTGTGCTCTTTTGTTATGCTTCCATCCATTTATTCTTCCCTTACTTTTACTTTCTTGATTTTTGTTACTACCTCCTCTTGAGATTCTATTTTAGGTTCTTTTATTTGTTTTTCACTTTGTTCCCCTGCAATAGCTACCTATTTGTCCTTACATTGAGAAATATCATGTAATGTTATCTTCTTCTTCTTGTACCATAACTTCATGAATTGCTTTTGCATATTAATGTTAATAGTACCCAAAGAATGCAACCAAGGATAACCAAGGACAATATCTACATCATTCATCTCAATAGCATGAAAATTTGAATGTAAAACATATTTATCCATGGTAAGCTTCAAATATTCAAAAGCTTGAATATTTTTACCCTCAAGTTGTATGTCTTTAATTTTCTTTGTATGTCTTTGATTTTATTTGCTTGAACTTGTAACCTCGTAGTCAAAGACAAATTGATAAAATTATTTTTTTGCTAGGGTTAATGGAAACAATAATTTTGTGATTTTGAATGCAACCATGAACTTGCAAAATAGAATTTTTACATTCAAACAAATTATTTTGACCACATTTTGGTCGAGACACAAAAAGTGTAGTTTTCTTAGCCTGCACATTATTATATTTTTCTTTTGGTCCCCATTTGTTCAAAAATGCAACTTCAAATTCTTCCCATGTGTATGTTTTGTTATGGGCATACTCAAAGTCTAAAAACCAAGAAGAAGCTTCCTCTTTTATATAAAAGAAAGATTAAATTTCCTTAAGAACTCAGAAAAAAATTCATTAAACTTCTACAACCATTCCTTGGCATCACTATCATCCCTTCCAGTAAAATTCAGCAAACCCATTTTTTTTAAAAAGAAACTAGGGTTTTAAATAACCGAAAACTTAGAAAAATTAATTTTTGTAATCTCATCTATTTCCTTCTTCAACAATTAAATATGCAATTTATATTCAAAATAAAACAAACATCAAATGATTTGCTTTCCCGGATTATAAGTTATGATTTTTTTTCCTTTTTCGTGCAACCCAAAAACAACACCAAAAACTTGCAACAATTGTAACTCCCCCAATACTTCTCAGAATTTAACAAATGAATAGTCATTTATGTACCACTACTTGCACGTTGATGCATAAATATTTTGCAAATGAATACTAAAAAATTAATACGAATTTTTTCTTTTTGAAAAAAAATCGCGCAACCCAAAAACAACCTCAACAACCCAACTTCAAACAACTATAACTCTCTCAATACTTATCAGAATTTCACAAATGAGCAGTCATTTTTGTAGTACTCAAAATAATCTACATGTTGGTGCAAAAATATTTTGAAAATGACTGATAACAAATTTAATACGAATTTTTTATTTTTGAAAAAAATTCATGCAACCAAAAAATAGCCTCAACAACCCAACTTCAAACAACTATAACTCTTTCAATATGTATCATAATTTCACAAGTGAGCAGTAATTTTTATAGTACTCAATAATATAAATGATGGTGCAAAAAGATTCTAAAATTGATTGCTGAAAATTTAATACAAATTTTTTTTTTTTTTTGAAAAAAATTCGCGCAACCAAAAATAACACAAATAACCCAACTTCAAATAGCCATAACTAACTTCTATTACTTCAGGATTGAATCTTTGAGCTAACTATATGACTCTTTTGGTGGATGCCACTTTATGTTGGTCTCTTGTTGGAGGTCTTATTTACCTTACATGTAATATGATATATCCTTTGTTGTTAGCTATTACTTTATGCAGATATAAGCCCCTTGAGAAAGTCACCAAACCATAACCAAGAGGATTCTCAGATATATTAGAGGTACTTATCATATGGATATTCATTATTTAGTTGGTTCACCTCTAATTTTGATAGGATTTTTAGATGTTGATTGGGTTGATGATTTGGATGAGTGGTGCTATACCATAGGCTTTATATTTTTGTAACATCCCTCCCAAATCTACCTACTAGTTTGTTTACTTTATTTGCAAGAATGAGGTACTACTGGTTATTTGGTGATTGCAGGAACAGGTAGACCCAGTTGGAGGATCAAGCAAGTGAACCTAACACCTCCTCCTGATGGCAAATAAAGGGCAGAGGTAAAAGGTAAGATGGGGAAATATGATGAGCGATAGGGTATTTGCAATTATGGGACGAAAGACCCTATTAGCAATACACCTATCCAACGGTCCATATAGGTGCATTCATGTAGATGCATATAGGGTTTTTTGTTTTACTTTGAATTTTGCAGAAATGATTCTCTAAACACTTGTTTCTTTAATAATAATAATATAATTAAATAATAAATTAAGAAATATATAAATATTTATATATATATATGTTAAATAAAATACAATAATGGTATATATGAAAAATAATAATAATAACAATAACCAATAATAAATAATGAAAGGAATGCGTAAAATAACATGTATAGCTGCTCCTACAATTTGTGGGCTACTTGGCAGAGTTAGAGCCAGAACATTCACATGTCCCCTCACAGGTGTTAAGCACGTTGTTATCTTCTTTATCTATAAAATAAACTTGAAACCTAAAAGGTGGGATCATCGTCATTATTATTTATTTGTTTCTTTGTTTGGAAATTGGAAGATCGTTGAGGATTCTCAAGCAGAGGAGTTTCGTCTATTTTATCAGGTCAGGTTCCAAAGAAATAATTCTAATTAAAATGTTAAAAGAAATGTGAATGATATGCTTTCAAATAATTTACTTCGTAAAGTCTTTTTTGAAAAGTAGTTAAGTGTTTCGTAAATAGTTTTATGTGCTGAATGAAGTAACATTGTTAATTTATGTAAAGAAATAAAAAAGTAGGATTGCTTATGTTGAGCTTTGCATCATTGTTTGCATACTAGTGTAGCTGCATCCATGAGATAGGTGGCCACTTTATCTTCCCATAAGAAATCCTTTTGGTTGTTTACCTCTACGTCCAACTTAGGTTGCTATCTATTCTGACGGTGACAAAAAGGTTCCACCATGAAATCATGCACTGGCTATTACCAAGGACCTTTGCTCCGAGGAAAATATTGAGTCAGTTGCTTTATGCTATAATGCACTCTTGCCAAGGATTCCATAGTTAGAAGTACTTGTGCAGTGTTATCTTGTAATATAAAGATTTTTGCTCCTATGTAATCAAGTTACATATGGTTGTATTATATTTATAGCATATAGAGTGAACTTCTGGAATGTTTGAACCTCCGATGATTATAAAATCATGGGTTATGATAGCATCGTAAAAGTCTTTCTATAGTGACATGCGTTTGGTCAATTATAATCTAACTTCGGTGATGTGTAATTGTAACTAAAAAAAGAAATTATTATTATAGATTATATGATGAAAGCTTTTAACCCCTTGTATGCACTTAAAGATTAATTGTCTATTCGGTTATAAAAGAAGAATTGTGCGTTTAACTGGTTGCATGTATTCTATTGAGTCCTACATTATTTTTATTTCTTTTTAAGCTTTCAAATGGTAGTATGTTCATGTGATGAATCCTTCTGTTTAAATTTTGAATATCAATAAAAGGTTTAGGAGTATTGCACTACTGTAAAATTTTTTTAATGATAAAATTAATAAAACTAATTTGCAAATACATAGGATGTAAACTAAACCATCAGAATAACTTGGATGTTGATAAAAGAACATCGCAATTTTAGAACCTTGTGAAGAAATGAAATTAATATGCAAACGTAAAACTGTTGTTGACTCACTCAATCCCAAGCAACAATAGACCATGATAAACTTTGCTTTTTTATTATGAGGATAGAGTCATTAAACTTGAAATTGCTAGTAGAAATGTATGGATCGAATTTCTTTTCCAATTCTGTCTGGCACAACTATTTGAGGTAGGAGAGACGTAGATTTGTTTTTGTTTTACAAGGCAATAAGTGAATCTTCTATGTGGTAATGTCAAGTTGTCAATCTGAGATAAGACCAACCGTAAAAAACATATTCTGAATGTAATACTTTTGGCAAAGTGACATCATGTAAGAAGGTAGTCTTTTTCATTGTTGTGGAAAATCCAGGAAAACCTAGAATGGCCAAACCTTAGCTTCAAATCATTTTCTGTTGGAAAATAGTCTTGTAAGCTTCTTAAGTGTAGTTATGGTGGGATTATTACTTATAACAAATATTGTAGTAAATTAAGCATTCTTCGTAATTTTGGGACCATCGTAGTAGAAAAATTTAGATGGTTTGTATGAGTGTGAAGTGAGTTTTCCATCATCGGGAAATTGAAACCGCAGGTTAATTTTACCATAATTACGCATTTTATAAATATATATGTCTTGAAACAACTTGATTTGTGTGAAATTACAAACTTCTATGAAAATCAGTCACCAAACCAGCTTTTTGGAAAACTAGGAGAATGCACATAATCTCGATTCGAGGGATAACTAAAAGTTGGACACACACTTTAATAATTTTACCAAAAGAGACTTGGTAGGAATTGAATAGTTATTTTACAACTAAATGCACCTCGTCCTTACATTTAACCAAACTTTTGATTCGTAAGCTTAAGGTAAAATAAAAAAGTTTATATATAAAATTTTGTATTTCAAAGTCTCCTATCATAGTGAAAAAAATGTATGGTTATAAGAGATACACATATGTATAAACTCGTGGACAAAATTTAGATATTAAAACATTTTATAATAAATTACAATATAATTAGTAGATGGAAGAGATAGGGAAAATAATAGAAGAAATCAAATAGGTTGTGGAAATGGATTAATAGATTGATAGTTTCAAATTCAATAAAGTTACTTAACCTTATTGAGTTAGAATGAAAAGAAAAACTCATGATAAATAAGTGTACATAGCTTATTTATTTATATTGTCTAACATTTACTTTTGTAATAATAATTTAAACGATGAGTAGAAATTTTATTAAAAGGTTATAATTATACTTATACTCCAAAACCTTTAGAACCTAATGAAGTGTTATTCCATATAACATATCACAGAGTTGGGTAGATTAGAACTTATAAACAAGCTAAGTGCCCATCAAGTTGGATGAAGTTGCACATCCATCTTCGGATTTTGCAAGAAAGGTAAATGTTGTGATTCAACTTCAATCGTTTTCCAGTAGCCCTACTAGTGATGAGAAGATCTTGTTACTGTGAACAAGTAACAAGGGGTGGAATGGGACACTCTATCCAAATTTATATACGAGTGGTACATGAGGGTATATCACGATCCAAGCTCGAGTGGGGAATCATTAGTAGGTATCTGGGAAATTCAAGAGTAGTTATACCCTAGAGCTAAAAGATCCATCGAGTGTTGGAATGGGACAACACTTTGTCACTTGTAGTAAGGACTGAGTTACTTGGTCCCGAACCAGAGAAATGGTGGGCCTTATCTGGATATAGATAAGGTGGGCATTTAGTTAAGCACCAGGTATTCTAACACTAATCCATAACATGGGAATGCCAAACATGTTAAGTATACCAAGGGCAAACCTATGGAAAATAAACTCAAGGTATCCATGTTATGGACAAATGAGATATGAGTTCACCCTTTTACGTGTTACGGGCCCTGAAAGGACAATCCCTTATCGAGAATATAGAACTCTAGTAAAGGAGATGAATGTGTTCTCATAATGGCACTATTTACATGATTTGACCAATCTCGAACATTTAAAGAGGTTGACTACAATAGTCTAATACCTTGAAACAAATATCCAATGCCTGTGTACCAATTAAATTATTGGGTGTAAACTGGATTTTCTCAAAACATTTATTTATAAATTTGGACAACCGGGTGAGTAGACCTAGGGTGTTACAATTGGTATTAGAGCTAAGGTGGCAAAACTTTAGGTACTTCTAACTGACTTAGCTCTTGTTGCAACTAGATAATGACAAGCTCTTCCAAAATTTTTGCAATAGCTTAGCAAGAGATAGTTGCTGAAGGCCCAAGAAAAGGACTTAGAAGGCTCATAAGGGAATCTGAAAGGGTGGCTAGAGCAGAAGCACCTCATAGACTTATACAAAATTATAAATAACCAACAATCGATAAACAACCTTCAAGTGAGGATAATTTGGCTAAGATGGTTCAACTGCTACAAGAACAGATGAGACAACAACATGAACATATGGAACTACAAAGAATTCAATCACAAGAGCAATTGAATCAATAGAGAGAGCATATGGAGATGCAAAGGGTTCAATTGAATGACTAGATGGAACAACAGAGAGCACAAATGGCTCAACAACAAGAACTCCTTACCCAACAACAAAAGTTAATAGAAAACTTATCCAAAAAGAAACATCCATAAATGAATCTAGAGGGAATACCCGAAGGATCAACTCGAAGGTGAGTAGGTAGTGAGTTAAAGAAATAATTAAGGAAAATTGACATAAAAAAGTTTGATGGTAAAGGTGATGGTGAAGCAACAAAAAATTGGTTGAATGAAGTTGAGGGATATTATGCTATTAATAACACCCTCTCCTCTGAGTCCAAGATAGTGTGGGCGGTAGCTCACTTATCAAGACCAACTATGGACTGGTGGATGACTTATAAAAAGAACAAACATGTGGAGGTAGCAAATGTTGCTTGGGATATGTTCCTGAAGGAGTTCAGAGATCAATTTTTGACACGGTAATTCTATGTCAAAAAGTTTAGGGAATTCACCAATTTGAATCAAGAGAATATGACAATCATTGAATATTATCAGAGATTTGTTCAACTATTGAAGTATATACCTAATTATGATCAAAATGAGGAACTGAAGGTGCAAATTTTTTAGAAATGTCTGCATCCAAGAATTGGATCTCTTGTTGGCTTGGTAAAACCAAAATATTTATCTAAAGCATATGATACAACTCGCTTTGAGGAACTAATCCAGAAGAACAAAAAGACATATTATCATAATACAGAAAGGGATAAGGATGAGTCAAGGAAGAGAAGAGACTTTGAATTTGCAAAATGGGTTAAGGATCAGGGTAAGAAGTTTAGAGGTAGAGATAATTACAAACAAGATGATAGAAATCAAAACAAGTACCATAACAAGGATCATCCTGACAGGAGAAACTATAGAGATGACTATAATGCACAAAGAAAGGAAACTACACCCCAAGTTAGGAATGAGGAATATAGAAGGGATAAAGCTCCTCTAAAATGTTATGTTTGTACTAGAGCTCACTATGCTAATCAGTGTCCACATAGGGCAAGAAAATTGAAAGCCACTAAGGAAACCATGCACAAAATATATGCAACAACAGATGTTAGACTCATAGTGCATTGAAGTGTGCCCTGTTTGAGTCCTTGGCTTCAGAACGAAACAAATAAGGAAGAGAAAAATAGAGCAATGCAAGGTCTAATGGGACCATTATTCTAACTAGAATGCCACACGGGAAGATGTGGCTACTATAAAAAAATAGTTCCCTTACTTGTTTGAAAACTGTTACATGGATAAACATTAGGAGACAATTTTATATATGCATTTTTGGGATCCATATGCATGTTTGATATTACTTATGACTGTATACCATGAAAATAGGTTTCAAGATTTTATATGTACATGTTTTGGTTTGATGATGCATACTAAGATTTTACTTATGTATGAAAAAGTAAATATTTTGATTTCATACTGCTTAAGTATTTCAATGATATTGTGATTTTGTTTAATTTCTAACTCAAACACAGGGACTGTGTTTAATTCTAGAGGGGGAGAATGTAACATCCCTCCCAAATCTACCTACTAGTTTGTTTACTTTATTTGCAAGAATGTGGTACTGCTGATTATTCGATGATTGCAGGAATAGGTAGACCCTATTGGAGGATCAAGCAAGTGAACCGGACACCTCTTCCTGATGGTAAATAAAGGGCAGAGGTAAAAGGTAAGACGGGGAAATATGATGAGCGGTAGGGTATTTGCAGTTATAGGGTGAAAGACCCTATTAGCAATATGCCTGTCCAATGATCCATATAGGTGCATTCATGTAGATGCATATAGGGTTTTATGTTTTACTTTGAATTTTGTAGAAATGGTTCTCTAAACACTTGTTTCTTTAATAATAATAATAATATAATTAATTAATAAATTAAAAAAATATATACGTTAAAATAGAATACAATAATGGTATATATGAATTTTTTTTAAAATAATAAGCAATAATAAATAATGAAAGGAATGCGTAAAATAACATGTATAGCTGCTCCTACAATTGGTGGGCCACTTGGCAGAGTTAGAACCAGAACATTCACATGCCCCCTCACAGGTGTTCAATGTGGTGTTATCTTCTTTATCTATAAAATCAACTTGAAACCTGAAATGTGGGATAATCGTTATTATTATTTATTTGTTTCTTCATTTGGAAATTGGAAGATCATTGAGGATTCTCAAGCAGAGGAGTTTCGTCTATTTTCTCAGGCCAAGTTCCAAAGAAAAAATTCTAATTGAAATGTTGAAAGAAATGTGATTGATATGCTTTCAAAAGATTTACTTCGTAAATTATTTTTTGAAAAGTAGCTAAGTGTTTCATAAATAGTTTTGTGTGTTGAATGAAGTAACATTGTTAATTTCTGTAAAGAAATAAAAAAGTAGGATTGCTTCTGTTGAGCTTTGCATCATTGTTTGCATACTAGTCTAGCTGCATACATGAGATAGGTGGCCACTCTAACTTCCCATAAGAAAGCATTTTGGTTGTTTACCTCTGCATCCAGCTTAGGTTACCATCTATTCTAATGATGATAGAAAGGTTCCACCGTGAAATCATACATTGGCTATCACCAAGGACCTTTCCTCTGAGGAAAATATTGAGGGGGCTGATTTGTGCAATAACGCACTCCTATAAGGGATTCCATAGTTAGAAGCACTTGTGTAGTGCTATCTTGTAATATAAGGATTGCTTCCCCTGTGTAATCAAGTTACATATGGTCATATTATGAGTATTACATATAGAGTGCACTTCTGGAATGTTTGAACCTTCTATGATTATAAAATCATGGGCTGTGACAGTGTCGTAAAAGTCTTCCTATAGCAATATGCATTTGGTTATTTATAATTTGATTTCGATGATGTATAATTGTAACTAAAAAAAGAAATTATTATTATAGATTATATGATGAAAGTTTTTAACCCCTTGTCTGTGCTTAAATATTAATTGTACATTTGGTTATAAAAGAAGAATAGCGTGTTTAAATGGTTGCATGTATTCTATTGAGTCCTGCATTATTTTTATTTCTTTTAAGCTTTCAAATGTTAGTATTTTCATGTGATGAATCCTTATGTTTAAATTTTATATATCGATAAAAGGTTTAGGAGTGTTGCATTGTTGTATAAATTTTTCAATGATAAAATTAATAAAACTAATTTTCAAATACATAGGATGTAAACTAAACCATCAGAATAACTTGGATGTTGATAAAAGAACACCGTAGCTTTAGAACCTTGTGAAGAAAGAAACCAAGATGTAAATGTAAAACTTTTGTTGACTCACTCAACAATAGATCAGGGTAAACTTTGCTTTTGTATTATGAGGATAGAGTCATTAAAATTGAAATTGCTAGGAGAAATGTATGGATCAAATTTCTTTTCCAAGTTCGCCTGACACAACTATTTGAGGTTAGGAGAGCCATAGAGTCATTTTTGTTTTACAAGGTAGTAAGTGAATCTGCTATGTGGTAATGTCAAGTCGCAAATCTGAGATAAGACCAACCATCAAAAATATATTCCTAATGTAATAATTTTGGAAAAGTGATGTCATGTAAGAAGGTGGTCTTTTTCATCATTGTGGAAAATCCAGGAAAACCTAGAATGGCCAAACCTTAGCTTCAAATATGTTTTTGTTGGAAAACAGTCTTGTAAGCTTGTTAAGCGTAGTTATGGTGGGATTATTACATATAACAAAGATCATAGTAAACTGAGCATTCTTCGTAATATTGGGGCCATCGTAGAGGAAAAGTCTAGATGGTTTGGATGAGTGCGAAGTGAGTTTTCCATCATCGAGAAATTGAAATCACATGTTAAGTTTACCATAATTACGCCCTTTGTAAATATAGATGGGTTGAAACAACTTGATTTGTGTGAAATTATAAACTTCTATGAAAATCAATCACCAAACCAACTTTTTACAAAACTAGGAGAATGCACGTAATCTTGATTCGAGGGATAACTAAAATTTGGACACACACTTTTATAATTTTACCAAAAGAGACTTGGTATGAATTGAATAATTGTTTTCTAACTAAATACACCTCGTCCTTGCATTTAACTAAACTTTTGATTCTTAAGCTTAAGGTAAAATAAAAAAATTTATATACAAAATTTTGTATTTCAAAGTCTCTTATCATAATGAGATCTGAATGGGCCTAGACATATCACCGAGGCGCTTAGGCAGTTACAAAACTTACTGAGGAGCTGCATAATCCCCAGCTCTCTCAAAGATGACTCCATGGTTTGGAACCTTGAAGATTCAGGGCATTTTATTGTTAAATCTGCCTACTACAGTCAAGAAGCTCCCAGTGATGGTCGTGACTTATCTAATCTGGTCTGGGTTCCCAAGATCATTCCCAAGGTCAAATTCTTCTGCTGGTTGGCCATCCAAAACAGAATCCTCACCACTGAAAATTTGATAACCAGAGGGCTTCTCATCCCCAATTGGTGCATCCTGTGTAAAAATGCCTGTGAGTCTACTGTGCATGTTTTTTTGGAATGTCCCTTCTCCCTTGCAGTGCTCAACCAGGTTTTCAACACTTTTGCCATCTCCGTAGCCCTCCCTCATTCCATTCCCCTCCTTTTTCAACAATGGCCCAGGCCTTTCAAAAGCAGTCAACTCAAATTCATGTGGCAAGCTTGCCTCCACATTTTCCTGTGGCAGATTTGGCTTGAGAGAAATACCAGAATTTTCAAAAACCTTGCCACGGATAAGAAGATTGTTGTTGCCAAAATCTTGGCCCTTGCTATAGAGAATGCCTCTCTTGTCTCATCGTCCAAACCCCCCCTCCTGGCCTTGAATTGGATTTAACACATCATTTCAATCTTTTCAATTTTTCTGCAACACCTCATACTTCTGTTGACAGGTCTGTAATCAAGTGGGCCTTACCTCCTTCTGGGTGGCACAAGCTTAACTTTGATGGCGCGGCCAAAGGCAACCCTGGAGCGGTCGGCGGAGGTGGAATTCTCGGGAAATCACCGAGGAGAAATAATTTTGGCCTTTGCTCAGAACTTAGGAATTCAGTCTAACAATATGGCCGAGGCTCGGGCCTTGCTCCAAAGCTTGATTCTCTTGGAAGGCTTGACTATCAATAAACTCATCATAGAAGGAGACTCATTGCATCGCATTAACTGGCTCAAAGGAACCTCTGTGCCTCCCTGGGCCCTTGTTTCCATCTTCAAAGATTGCAAGGCACTAATTGGATTTTACCCAAAATTAATCATTCAACATCAATACTGGGAAGGAAACAAAGCTACGGACTGGCTTGCTAACAAGGGAGTTGACGCAACAGACATTCAGGTTTGGAGATATTCCTTCCCAATCAGCCTAAGGGACGCTTCTTCAAGTTCCAATGTTTGCACAATGTGAGTGGGTTACTGGGCTCCGGGTTTTTCCCCTGTGGCTGCGTCTTGGCATCTTGGAATGTTTTTGCGTCACTTTTCACAGTTGGTTGCAAAATCTTAGCTTGTCGCGTTATCGAGACTTTTTTCTCTCTTCAACGACGGTCTTCCATTCTGTCGCGATATCGCGACCTTTTTTCTCTCCAATGACGGTCTTCCAATTTTTCGCGATATCGCGACATTTTTTTCTCTCTCCAATGGCGGTCTTCAATTCTGTCGCGATATCACGACACTTTTTCTCTCTGGGTGCTTTTTTGCAAACTTGTCGCGATATCGCGACACTTTTTGGCCTTCAGACGCTTCCTTGCTTCATGTCGCGATATCGCGACATTTTTTCTCTCTCCAACAGCGGTCTTCCTTTTTGTCGCGATATCGCGACCTTTTTTCTCTCTCCAACGACGGTCTTCCATTCTGTCGCGATATCGCGACCTTTTTTCTCTCCAACGGTGGTCTTCCATTTTTGTCGTGATATCGCGACATTTTTTCTCTCTCCAACGGCGGTCTTCCTTTCTGTCGCGATATCGCGACCTTTTTTCTCTCCAACGGCGGTCTTCCATTTTTGTCGCGATATCGCGACATTTTTTCTCTCCAACGGTGGTCTTCCATTCTATCGCGATTTCGCGACCTTTTTTCCCTCCAACGGCGGTCTTTCATTTTGTCGCGATATCGTGACCTTTTTTCTCTCCAACGGCGGTCTTCCTTTTTTGTCGCGATATCGCGACATTTTTTCTCTCCAACGGCGGTCTTCCTTTTTGTCGCGATATCGCGACACTTTTTCTCTCCAAAGGCGGTCTTCCTTCCTGTCGCGATTTCGCGACACTTTTCCTCCTCGGCTGCGGATTTCCAGATTGTCACGATTTCGCGACACTTTTTGTCCTCGGCTGCGGTCCTCCAGATTGTCGCGATTTTGCGACACTTTTTCGTCTTGGCAGCGGTCTCCCAATTTGTCGCGATATCGCGACAATTTTCCTCTTCGACAGTGGTCTTCATTCTTGTCGTGATTTCGCGACACTTTTTCTTCTCGGCAGCAGGCTTCCACTTTCGTCGCGATTTCGTGACTCATTTTCTATTTTGGCTGCGGTCTTCATTCTTGTCACGATTTCACGACTCTTCTTCTCGTCCGGCTCCATCCTAGCAACTTGTCGCGATATCGCGACACTTTGCAACATGTCGCGATATCGCGACTTCTTCCCTTCTTCGGTTTCGATGGCGTTTCTTGTCGCGATTTCACGACTTCCTTTCTTCTATTGGCATCAACGGCGCAACTTGTCACGATTTCGCGACATCACCATTTTGGTCACGATTTCGCGACACCTTCCCTAGTGTGGAGGTTTGCCAGCTCTCTTTTCCTTTCTTCTTGGACCACCTCGGTCGTTATGGATTTCTTGTAATCTCTCTTGTACAAGGTTCAGGGACCTTTCAACACCCTTTCTACCAATCAAAAAAAAAAAAAATGTATGGTTATAAGAGATACACATATGTATAAAATCGTGGAAAAAATTTGGATATTAAAACATTTTATAATGAATTACAATATAATTAGTAGATGGAAGAGATAATAATAGATGAAATCAAATAGGTTGTGGAAATGGAATAATAGATTGATAGTTTCAAATTCACATAAGTTACTTAACCTTATTGAGTTAGAATGAAAAGAAAAACTCATGATAAATAAGTGTACATAGCTTATTTATTTATATAGTCTAACAGTTACTTTTGTAATAATAATTCAAACTATGAGTAGAGATTTTATAAAAGGTTATAATTAGAATTATACTCCAAAACCTTTAGAACCTAAAGAAGTGTCATTCCATATAACATATCACATAATTGGGTAGATTAGAACTTATAAAAAAGCTGAGTGCCCGTCAAGTTAGATGGATTTTTACACCCATTTCTATATTTTGTGAGAAAGGCAAATGCCGTGATTTGACTTCAATCACTTTCCAATAGCCCTGCCAGGGATGAGAAGGTTTAGTTATCATGAAAAAGTAATAACGGATGGAATGGGACACTCTCTCTAGATTGAAATGTGAGTGGTACGTGAGGGTATCTCATGATCCAAACTCGAGTGGGGAATTGTTAGTAGGTATTTTGGAAATTCAAGAGTAGTTGAACCCCAAAGCTAAAAGATCCAACAAGTGTTGGAATGGGATAATACTTCGTCACTTGTAGTAAGGACTAAGTTACCTGGTATCAAACCAAATAAATGGTGGGCATTCAATTAAGCACCAGATATTCTAATGCTAATCCATAGCATGGGAAAGTCAAACATAACAAGTATACCAAGGGCAAACCTATGGAAAATAAACTCAAGGTATCCATGCTATGGACATGGGAGATATGTGTTCACCCTTTTAGGTGTTATGGCCCCTAAAAGGACAACCCCTTATCGAGAATATAGAACTCTAGTAAAGGATATGAACATGTTCTCATAATGGTACTATTTGCGGTATTTGGCCTATATTGAACGTTTAAGGAGGCTGATTGCATTAGTCTAATACCTTAAAACGAATATCCAATGCTTGTGTACCAATTAAATTATTGGGTGTAAAATTCATTTGCTCAAAAAGTTTATTTGTGAATTTGGAAAACTAGGTGAGTAGACCTGGGGTGTTACAGGTTTATTTGGATTTTGACCATGTTTCATGGTACTCTAGATGATAATCTATTCTATCCTAGTATTCTACAAAAGTTGAATATTATGCTACTAATGAGGCAAGTAAGAACCTTTGATGGATGATCATGATTCTAGAATAGGTGGGTATTACTCAAACATATCCAATCACAATATAGTGTGATAATTAGAGCACAATCCAACTTGTTCTCAATCCAGTGTTTCATTAATAAACCAAGCACATTGAGATTTGGATGTATTATGTGAGATAGTTTTATGCTCATGGAATTCTTAATCATGTTATTAATAGAGTAGGCAATGGATATCTTATCCAACTTTATGATCAAGGTTCCTTGTGTGCATATAGGAGCTACTTAGAGTGTGTGATTGTCCCTTAAGGGGATGCCAAATAAGGGTCTCTCTCCATGTCCCTCGTTCTATGTAAGAGGGATGTTGAAATATGTGGTGATTAAGCTTCACTTGAGGCCATGACCGAATTTGTATTGAATTGCATGTATAAGCCCTTTAGGCCATTGTAAACCTTGAAAAGGGTGTTTTTAATATTTTTTATTTAAAACCTAAAGGCTAGTTACTTAACCCTGACCTAAATGTAACTTGTATTTGGGTATAAATACCCCATCATACCAACCATTTGTTTATTTATTGGAGTGTATTCTATTCTTGTATAATGAGATTATCACGTGTCCACAGGTACCCCTTCATATCGTATGCATTGCTTTGTATGTATTTCTTTTCCAACAATACTGGATAATGCATAGATTTGATTCATTTTGAAAACTACTATGAAATCCAACAAGATGGATTAAGGAAGGAGAAAAAAATACCAAATTCTTTCAAGATATAATCAAAGAATTTTTTTTATTTTATTACATAAAAAATATTTCAACCCTAAATGGAAGAAATATTGAGGAAGAAGAAGATATCAAGAAGGAAACAATTAATTATTTCAAAGATAATTTGTTAGATGTTGGGCAAGATAAGGAGACTCAATGTAAGCTTTACAAACTATTCCATCAATTATCACACAAGAACAAAATGAAATATTGATGAGGAATATATTTATGGAAGAGATATATGAGGTTGTTTTCTCTTTACATTTTAATGAAGCACCTTGCCTAGATGGATTGCCTTATAGTTTTTATTCAAAATTTTAGAATTTATTGAAGAATGATATGTTGTTTGTGGTTGAAGAGACCAAAAAAAAAAAGGCTATAATAAATGAGATCAATGCCACCTTTATTACATTGGTTCCCAAGAAAGGTAAGATAAAATATTTTGATACTTTTATTTTTATTTTTATTGGTTATATGGGATTGAAATGGGCCCCACTCGTATTACATGACCACATGGTGATATTACAACAAGCTTGACATTTATGCATGTATCGCTTCACAAGATTCAAAACTTGGTATCCTCCTTGAAAGTTGAGGAATATGATTAATTGAGCTAATGGCATTTGATAAATATTTTGATACTTTTCATTCAATAAGCTTTTCCAATATAATTTATAAGACCATTTAAAAATTATTGAAAACAAATAAAAAAACATTCTAGATTATGTAATCTTAGAGGAACAAGGTGGTTTTGTTTATGGTAAACAAATTCTTGATGGTGTAATCATTACACAAAGCCCACAAAATATCTCCATTCCATGAAAAATCTAGGTGTGCTTATGAAATTAGATATGAACAAAGCATATGATAGGGTTTGTTAGAGTTTTCTATTTGATATTCTCAAAAAAAAATATTTTTGATCAAAGTTAGTGTGAATGGATTAGATGTTGTTATAACACTCCAAAATATTATATGTTAATCAACGAATCCTTTGTTGAATACATTAAATCATCTTGTGGAATCTGCTAGGGTGATCCATTATCTCCTTATCTTATTATTCTTGTAGAGGCACTAGGGATATATATTTTTAACATAACAAAAATAAGCAAAAATCAAAGATATTCAGGTTGCAACAAATGATATCTTCAAATCTCATTTCTAATTTATTGATGGTATTTTTTCTTGGGATATCCCTAAACTAGTGAGGCAATAAAACTTATTCAATATTATCATACTACAAGAAGGTTGTTGGTTTTTTTTACATGGTGGAATTGGTAGCCACCACGAATTCAGGTAAATTTTATGGCTTTTATGGCCGCCATAGTATTTAGCACTATCTACCCCGAAAGCTGCCACACATATCTCTATGCAGTTTGCCCTTATAACCACCATGCCAAAATAATTTTAAACCTTTTACGTCACTAAAAGCACTAGGAAAAGGACAAGCGTTTAGTCTGTCGAGACCCAATATTTGAACCTTAGACCTCCACCCCCCTTATGGGGTTTGGGGGAACAAATTGGTCTACACCTCGGACATACTACAAGAAGTTTGTTGAACAATTGGTTAATACCATAAATTCCAAGATCTTTTTTATTAACATTGCCCTATATTTACAAATTATTGTGGATATTTTAGGGATTAAAATTAGAAATTGTTCATCAACATATTTGGGCATTCCTTTATATGATAAAGGAAAGAATAAGAAGCTTTGGGACTCAATTTTGGATCAAATGAAATCTTGTTTGGTAGGTTGGAAAGGTAAGTTCTTAACCATGGCTAGAAGGCTACAACTCATATATACTACACTCCAATCCATGCATATATAAGATGTCACATTCAAGATTGTCAATTGGTATAACATCCAAATTTGATAAAAAAAAAAAATAGAAAGGTTGTGCAAAAAAATTTAGGTTTTTTCTTTGTAAGTAGGATAGGGTTTACAAAGGAAAGAATATTGGAAGGGTGGACTTATGGAATTACAAATTTATGAGTTCTTAGGGGCAAATATTGGTGGAGATTATTCAAATAACCAAGAAAAAGTTGGCTAAAAATATTACTTCACAAGTATATAGGTTCAGTTGATATACACTAAAATTGCTCAAGACATGTACCCTATCTAAAGGATTGTCAACATGGAACTTCATATTATATATTTTACAATTGATCAAGAAACATATTATATGGTTAGGTAATGAGGGGGATTCTACAAAATTTTGGTCCAATGCTTGTTTGAAGCCTTACCCTCTTATTTATACTTCCAAATGACAACTAGTAGCTTGGGCATGTCTATCTTGCAAAGGTCTACAGGTCAAATATTATATAGATATGAGCAAAAACTCCAAATCATGGATTTTTATTATTAAATTGGTTAAATGGGAGGAACTAAAATAAATAGCAAGTGAGCTTCAAAATATGCTTCAAGAGTTCTATTTGCCTATTTTTACATGGAAGGATGAGTTGGTTTAGATTCTATCAAATATGGTGAATACTTAATCATAATTTGTGACTTCCAATAATTTCCTTGAAGGATGTTTGGTCATTAGAGGTATTTTCTAAGGGCTTGATATTTCTTTGGTTAGTATTTTAAAGGAGTCTCCTTGAAGAAGTGGATATAAAGGACCTTGTATCCTATATCCTTTCAATGATAAAGGTAGAGGGGTTTTCATTAAATTTTTTGATCCTCCTTCCTTAGGGGACCTCTAGGTGCAAATAATCGAGAGATAGATAACCTCCAAGCTTGGTAGTGAATTCCCTTGATAAGCACATTCTAAAATAGGGCTCTAAGTCTAATACCACAAATTCTTAAATTATTGTGATCTATGGCATATTGTGCAGCACGATCAGGATGTCCTTAATGAACCCCACTATCCTAACAAGAGTTTTATCCAGTTGAAGCACTCCAGGACTACTCTCGGTGTACTCCATGCCCATGAATTCATATACAACTTTGGGCATTACAGTGGTGGCAGTACTAGAATCAACCATGCAATTATGCATGACCCACCCTTCCATCCTAAGGGATAGATAAAACAATGATGGCCTATTATTCCCAGTGGTGGGATGGTCAGTGGTTGTGTCAAGATGGTCTGATTTGGCCTCTCCTTGCCCTTAACAGACTTGAGGGATTCCTACAATAGGTTGATATGACTAGTATATTGGATAACATTAAAGAGGCTTACCTTAGCTGGAGTCTTCCTTAATTCTTCGATGATGTTTTATGCTCCAACACCAGACTCGCCTTCCTCTTTAGTAGTTTCGTATCGGGTTCGGTACTACTACGTTACTTCCACTCTCTAATACTTAGTCAATGGGGGCATTGTAGCTTTTCTCTCACCTAATATATTACTTTAGTTAGAGGTTGAGAGGTTGAAGCTTACAGTTGAGGGGTCCTCCCTCTTGCTCTTAGAGGTAGGTAGTCTTTTAGTCGGGCAGTGTCTGTCGGCTCTGATACTTGAACTGGCTCCTTTTTTGGTGGTGAGGGTGCCTTCTCACTTGGCAATTTGGGATTGGTAGGAACCTTGAATGGTTCCATATAAAATGGATCAACCTCGATTGGCTTCTTGCCTCTCCTCATCAGAACGAAGACCTGCTTGATAGGGGGAATCATACAGTTACGATAAGTTTCCCTTATCATATTTAACTATCTACCAAGTGTGTTATCTACAAGTGTTTGCACATAGTTCAGATGAACCATGCAAATATCCTTTCCATGCGGGTCATTGTAGGTGGAGCACCAATAAGATCTACCATATGAACTAGCTTCTTCGCTTTCTAGCATCACTAAGTTTCTTTCATGATATCTACCGATGGGAGTAGCTTGCTCCCTAGTGATTGGGGAGGAAATTTCCTTGGCTGATAACTTTGATCATTTTTCCTCCTTCTCATGACAGTCATCTCATTCACGATCATCTTCACATATGCACGCAAATAGTACAACTCTTTGACCTGATCCACATTTAAAATTGCCTGAGTCATAGGTGCAGGTAATGGCAATGATGCCAACAGTGTAGACAATGCTAGATATTGAGGAGGAGCTAGGAGCTAAGGAGTGGTAGGTGCTTGATATTGAGGAGTAGGTACCTAAAATTGCGGAGTGGGTACTGCCTGATTTTGTGGATCGGGGGTCCATGACTGATTAGGGTACATCAAATATGTAGGTAGAGAAGATGCAATTGGGTACATATTCTGGAATTTTTTTGGATAGATCAGTATAGTCACCTTTGGAGGTAGCTTCCCAATGGCTATCAAGTCGGCTTCTGCCTTCTGTGCTTGCTGGTATAATTTTAGAAATGTGTTGACGTTAGCATACTGGATTCTCATGCTAATATTAGAGTGAAACACTCATAGGTAATAGAACACTGCATGCTTTGATGTGGGCCGAAGGCTGTTGGTGACTCTCTACCAGGTTCAGGTGAACCTATCATTGAAGTTAGCTATATCCTCTTGAGGATGCCTCTAGATAGTGGTGAATTGGTGCAACATAGAGAAGGGATCAACTTGTTCATTGAATCCCATTATTAATTGTACTTCCATTTGGTCCTATGAGGTGATGGTACTAGCTAGCAGCAACCAGTACTAGTAGAGGAGCTTACCTCTTAGTGAAAGCACCAAAAAATTCACCATAACATCTTCTTCAGTGATTTGGTGAATGGTTGCTTGTCCTACGATGTATTGAATATGCTCATATACCATCTTTCCCATATCGTCGTAAGTGGGTAAAGCTTTCAAGGATGTGGCTAGTACTTGGTGTTGAGCTTGAAGGGCAAGGGGTCTTGTATGATTTTAGGATAGTAACTATCTAGAGGAAGCTTGTTGCGCCATTTGGGCTAGAGGAGTTGTATGATCTGAAGGAGTCAGTAGAACTTGCTGAATTAGAACAATCAAAATACTCAGGACACTTGGTTGAACGTTCAGTTGAGCCAAAGTCTTTTGATGATCTAGAGAATTTTGTAGATTTGGTGGTAAGCTAGTTGTCATACTATCGAGAGTTGGAGTTCATAAAGAAACAACAACCTCTTGCAAATATGTCCCATATAACAGATATTTGGCCTGACCACTCTAGGATTTTCTCCTAGAGCATCAATGTCAAGCTTGAAGAACTCAATTTGTTCTTTTGTACTTCTATCTCTCCATATCATGTGCATGAAGGTAGGATTTTAAACTGGTCTTCAAGATTTAGAGGTGTCTGAGTTCATATGAGTCACTAGATGTTCATATTCGATAGCAATAAGATGAACATCAACTTCTTAATACTGCTTTTGTAGTGGAACGTTTGCGTCCCACCGAGCATGCTATAAATTGTTGGTCAGAGACCTACCTTATGTATAAAGTGTATCATTCATGCACCCTAGACCCAACCAACATTTAAAGGTTTAGAAGAAGAAATACCTCTCGTGCCAATCTCTAGAGATGGGCTGGTTCCCTTGCTATTCTAACTAGGGGGATTTGAGGATAGAGAATAGAAAAGAGATTAAATAACTGAAAGGAATGGGAAATATGGCCACAGGCTAGATAGAACAGGGGTGATGGACTAACATCATGATAACTTAATTGTACGTTGAATCAAATAGCACTCAATACAAAAAAACTAATAGAAATTAAAACTAGGCATCTAACATGCGTAATATCCAGGGAGGGCTATTCTAGGGTTCACGATTTATCAAAAGCTAAATATAGATATTAGAATTGAAGCCTATAATTTAAAATAAAATAAAGAATATAAGACATACACACAAAATAGAAGCCCATAGTTAGAGCCAGATATTCTCTGTATTTATAGCAGAATTCAAGTTACAACAAGCTTCTAGCAAACATCCATCATTTTACAATAAAAAAGCAGGCTTATATAAAGAATTCTACCGCTTGAAATATTTAATGCACATCTACAAAATGCGATGGTGGTAGCCAATATTATATTTACAAGGAACTACAGTTATGAAATAGTAATCAGTCATGGCTGGAAACAATGACTTCTGATGAGGCAGGAGATTGCCTTATTTAAAGACTTCTTTTATAAAATTTTAAGACTCATATGGAAATATTTGTGATGTTATTTTATATTAATTATAGTATATTATGCATTGTGTGATGATATTTGCATGTTAATATAGGGAAAGTGCATATGCTTAGTTTTTACTGATTTATCCATATTTTCTTCAATGTTTTGGCTATTTATTCCTGTAATTCTGCATTAATTTAAGTGTTATCATATGTAAGAAATCTATGTATGAGATTTACCATACATACACAAATATATGCCACCGTTTGCTCACTTTTAAATTAACTTTTAGGCACCAAAAATCTGTCAAATTGTTGACTGTGCAGGAAAACTAGACTTTGTCATACAAATTCCAACCAGCTGTACATCTACAACATGGTGTGAAATTTATCCGTCCCAACCCAAGTCAAGGATGGAACTAGTCCTAGATATGCCTAAGGAGACCATACCTGCCACCACAACTGATTGCATAAACTTTTGCTGATGAAATAGCAGTCTTCCTGTTCTATTGCCTGATATTTTGGAGCAATTCTGGAATAAGCATAGATCGTTTGGAACTGCTTGAAGGTATTTTTTAAAAGGAGTAAACGGTGACTAAAGTCATATCAGAAGACACCTTATCCAAAATCACACATTTTTATCACTTTGGATGCCAACACTTAGAGTGGATAGGGACAGAAGAGTCAAAACTCTGCATTTGTGGAAGACCTGGACTAAAACTGCTGTAACAGTCCCAGATAATAGTAGTAAACCTTATTTGTAATGCATTATATTTTGTATAAATAAAACACTCCCATATGGTTGAGAATATAGGAGAGTAGGTAGTTGAAGATAGTTATAGCATGTTTTAGGTGTTCTGAGTCTGTATTTACTACAACAATATAGTATTATGCAGGTCTCTTCCTACATTGTTGTGATGTTGCTAATATGAAATAAAAAGGTGCAATATTATGATTCATGTTTCATTCTGAATTAAGTGTGAGAACTTCTTAGTTTAGAGTAAGCTCACTCACCTCATTTGGTTTAAGAAGTAAGGGCCACTTCTAGGCCCAAAGTAGGGTTTTTCCCCTGACAGAATTCTGCTTATTCTGGTTGCAGTAGGGCAGCAGAAGACTAACAGTTTTTGTAGAGTTTTTGGTTGATGCATAGGTCAATACTTCTTGATTAGTAGTTGCAAGTTAGTGGTTAATTTCAGTTTCACATTTCCAAAATTTAGCACAGTATTTTCAGCTTTCTATTTTCTGCACTATTTCCAAAATTTGTATTAGAATAAAGTTGTTCTGATTTTGCATATTCAGTTGTCAGTTTTTGATATTTTAATTTTTGTCATTTTTTGCAAAGTATGGTGTGATGTTTTCCTTTTAGAAGTTTCATTTTCTACAATAGTTCATTATCAGTTTGCTGCAAATTATTTATTGTCAATTGAATTCTGCAACAGTTTTACTTTTCTGAATAGTGTGTATTTGATTCATGCAATTTCCAGTTTTCAATAGTTTAGTTTCATTTTCTTTGTCAAAGGAAGTATTTTAGCATTTCTAAGATGTTATAAGGAGTACCAAACACCCCAAGACACTAACTACCTCACCAATAAAGCCTTGAGTTAAATGAACTAAACCTACAATCTGCTACACCCTGCTCTCGTATATAGCCTTGGACACCGCCTTGGACTGACATATATTGATTAAATGGTGAAGGATAAACGACACTCATCATTTTCGACACCGTTGCCGGGGAATCTTAGGTGTTGTTAGGAGAGGTCTAGCAGTACATAAACTATCTTGTCTCAAGAAATAGTTTTTGGAGACCTAAGATTTAGTTCATTTTAGTAAATAGGCATGAATTCATAGGCCAAGAGGCTAGAGAGGGAGGTTTATTAGAACCGGTTCCTTCCCAAAAAGGTGTTCTTCCCATACAGGACAAGATCTGCCTATTTATGATTATCCTGATAGAGTAAAAATAAAATCATCTTCTTAATTAGTTGAACCATCTGCAGAACCTTTTGAGGAAGAACTTCTTGGAGAACTTGCTACTAGGCATTCTTCTGTTCCTGATCCATTATTAAAACAAAAAGAAAAATCTGAATAAGTTAAATTAGAGGAGGAAAACATGGCACAACCACCACCTCCTGCTAGAACTTTTGAGTACCCTATACAATTAGCTACTGGACATCAAGCTCCTATGAAAACCATTTCTCACTTAGTGTTGCCAATATTTAGGGGAGCAGTGTCTGAAGATCCTGACCAGTTTTTGTTTGAGTTTAATATCTTGTCTCAAACATATGATTATGTGATTGATAATCAAAAGCTGAAATTATTCCCTTCCACACTTAAAGATGTAGCTTTATGTTGGTTCATGAGTCTTGACTCAGATTCCATTCATACCTGGGATGAAATGGAAACTACATTTTTAGATAAATATCAGGAGTATTGCAGGGTACGTAATAGAAATGATGAGTTATTTCGAATTAAATAAGAAGAAGATGAAATTTTGGAAGATTATGTAGATAGATTTGCTTTTATCCAAAAAAGAGTTGGTCTTGTAGAAGGAGAATTGTTAAAATCTATCTTTCTAAAGGGATTACAAGATGAATCCAAGGAAGTACTGGATATAATGGGAAAAGGAGATGTACACCAACTTGAGATTACTGACATTATAGAGTTGTGCACAAATTATTCTAGAACTAGGGATAGAAAGAAGAAGAAAAGTCCTAATAATGTAGACATCAAAGAATTAATGGATGAAATGGCTAATATAAAAATTGATATACTTGTTCAACTAAACACTGCTTTAGGAGAAAGGAATACAAGAGCCAAGTATTCACCACCCCTGTCTATCTATTGTCCTAGGTGTAGAAATAAGCCTGATCTGCAATATTATCCTTTGGACAAGACCTCAATCTCAACAATCTGTGGCATTTGCTCAAAGGAGCATAAAACTGATAAATGTCACCTTTTTCCCCATATTAGGAGTGCTATAGAAAACCAAGTTGAAGAACTTCATGCTATTGGGCAAAGGCCAGGAGGCAACTTCATACAAAACCAAAATACCCCTCGCTTTTCTTCAAATTGGGGACAAAATCCTTGGAATATGCCATGGGGGTACACAAAACCTCCTCCTCAACCTTGTAATCAAACTTGGGCAGCTCCTCAAGATTGGTCACATTCTGGTTGGAATCAGCCATGGCATCCAGTTAATCCATCTTGGGTACCAAATCAGTCAGGGCAAAGATGGGGGCAACAATACCCATCCTATCAAGGGTAGCAGAGGTATCAACCACCAAACCAACACTTACTGCCAGTCCCTAATCAAAATTTTTAGGGAAGAGTTTAACCACAACAAACACAACCAGTTAAGCAGCCTCCACTTCCAGCTCAGCCTATGGCTAACCCCAATAACAATAGACAAGCAACTCTTATTTATGGAGCTAAGTCTGAAGAGACTGTTGCAGTCCGTGTCCTTGACTGTAGTAACATCTAGTTGTGTTCAGGGAAGGTTTTACCTGACCTCGCACCACCCACTATTGAAGAACTTTATGGACAACAAGAACTACCAAGTCCAAAAAAAGCACAAACAAGGCAAAAAGAAGGAAAAACAAAAAATGTACAAGGAAAAACTGAACTTGTCATAACAGACTTGCCCTATCCTGAAAGGTTTGACCACACCATAACAACCCCTGAATCAAAATTAATCATAGAATTGAGAAAAATGTCTATCTCACTTCCTCTGTTGCAAGCAATAAAGGAAGTACCTCTGATTAGGAAAACTATTCAGGATATGTGCATTAGAAATCCTGGTAGGAAGAAGAAAGCCTTTCCAAAAACTGTGCAGGTAGAAGGTAAGTTGATTGACCTACTCTCGGGAAAACTAGTACCTCCTAAGTATAGTGATCCATGGAGTCTAGTAGTGAGAATTACTGTTGGGTTGGTTCGAATTCCAAATGTGCTTATTTATTTAGGCACTACAATCAATGTAATGACTAAAGAAACCATGAACAAATTGCAGCTCCATAATCTTAATCCCACTACCATAGTTTTGGAGATGGTAGATAGGTAAGTTGCTAAACCAGAGGGAATTTTGGAGGATGTTGCCATTGAAGTCTCTTCTTGGGAATATCCTGTATATTTCTTAGTACTGCAACCTGGAAATTCAGCTAATGGCTATCCTATTATTCTAGGACGACCTTGGATTGCCACTATAGCTGCATTTATAGACTGTAGGTCAGGTGAGATGACCATTTCAAATGGTGTAGACCTGAAAAATATTTCCTTGTATCCACTAGCCCAACCTTCAGCCAAATTTTTTGGACAAATATGGTACCCTGAGTCTGATGAAGAACAGGAAGCCATTGTCACCTTGGCCACAGTCATAGTAAAGGAACATATTGAAGAACTTAATGCATCAAAAAGAGAAATCTTTGAACATGAAATAGTTTTGGTGAAAACATTGCATGAAGAAGGCCTTAGGGATGATCACATTCTTGTCCATCATTTGTTATGGAAATATGAAGAACAAATTGTTGAACATTTGTCATCTATTCCACTACAAGAAAGCTCCTTCACACTGCCATATGGTTGGCATCATCATCTTCTAACTTCTTTCACCTATCCTATGCAAATGATCCCATCAGGTATCGCATTTACACCAGAATCAATAGTATTTCATACTCTACAACCACATCATTATCCCTTAAATGCTTTAATCAACAAATATGAGGTTGTCAATTCTGTTTATCCAGGGATTAAGCAGATTGAAATATAGCCAGGGAAACTTGTGAACATTAATAGTTGGCTGACTAATGAGCAAGAAGCCAAAATATTTGTTGTTTTGAAGAGACATGTTCAGGATTTTGCTTGGAGTTATAAGGAAATGAATGGTATTCACCCTAATGTGTGTACACATAGGATATACACAGAATATGTCAAACCAGTAAGACAACCACAAAGGCGTCTGAATCCCGCTCTGAAGGATATTGTTAAAGAAGAAATCGAAAAACTATTGGATGTAGGATTCATTTATCTAATTTCAAATAGTAGGTGGGTTTCACCATTGGTTATTTTTCCAAAGAAAAATAGAAATATGAGAGTATGTGTGGACTACAGGGAATTGAATAAGGCCACACATAAAGTTCACTTTCCATTACCAATTATAGACCAAGTATTGAACACCCTTGCTGGTAACAAATTTTCTATTTCCTAGATGGTTTTAGTGGTTATAATCAGTTTCAAGTCACACCAGAGGACCAGGAAAAGACAACTTTCACATGTCCTTGGGGCACATTTGCTTACAGAGTGTTACCTTTCGATTTGTGTAATGCACCAACAACATTTTAGAGAGTTGTTTTGGCTATTTTTCCTGATCTAACGAATGAAAGTGTAGAGATTTATACGAATGACTTCACAGTGTTCAAAGATATATTCGAATATACTTTAGAACAACTTGAAAAAGTTTTAATACATTGTGAAACATATCATTTGTCTCTAAATCATGAGAAATGTTTCTTGATGATGGAGGAAGGAATTGTTCTTGGACATCATATTTCTGCTTGTGGAATTAAAGTTGATCCTAAGAAGGTAGAGGTTATCAAAACCCTTCCTCCCCCAAAAACTCAAACTGATGTGCGTAGTTTCTTAGGACATATTGGCTTTTATCATAGATTTATTGCCAATTTTAGTACTATTGCTAATCCAATGTTTGCATTGTTAACAAAGGATTTTGAATTTGTTTGGTCTATTGGGTGTCAATAGTCCTTTGAAGCTTTAAAGGAAAAATTAACAACTCCACCTTTATTGAGAGGTCCTAATTGGGCGTTACCCTTCCACATTCAAACTGATGCTTCCAATACTGCTATTGGAGCTGCATTAGGACATATTGAATATGGACAACATTATGCCATATACTACATTAGTAAAAATTTGACTGGAGCTGAAAATAATTATACCACAACCAAAAAAGAATTTTTAGTTGTGGTGTATGCTATTAAAAAATTTCAACACTATATCAGGATATCCTATATTCATCCACACAGACCATGCTGCTATAAAGTATTTTATGAATAAACCTTTGGTTAGTGCATGAATTATTCGTTGGTTAATACTACTACAGGAATTTGATATTACTATAGTTAATAAACCAGGGAAGTCTAATGTAGTGGCAGATTTTTTGTCAAGATTGTAGATACGAAGGAATTGGTTGAGGATGTGTTTCCTGATGAGAAATTGTTTGCTATTTCTGTACAATCTCCATGGTTTGTAGATATAGCTAATTATTTAGCTATAGGGAATATTCCTCTTCACTTTACTCCTAAATGAAATAAATAGTTGATCAAGCAAAGTTCTTTTGAATGGATAGGAGGTTTATTGTTTAAATGCAGTCTTGACCATGTTTTGCGTAGGTGTATTCGCAAGGATGAGGTATATGACATCCTGCGAGCATGTCATTATGAACCATCAGGAGAGCATTATTAAGTGAAGAATACCATTTGGAATATTTTGGATATTGGTTACTACTGGCCATCCTTGCACAAAGATGTCAAAAGGTATGTCAAAAATTATGATGCATGCCAAAGGATGGGTAAGCCTACTTTTACTAGTGAAATGCCTTTACAACCTCAATTAGGTACAGAACCATTTGAGAGATGGGGGATAGATTTTGGAGGACCCATTGATCCACCTTACCAAGGGAAAGTGCATATCTTGGTATGTACTAATTATGTAATCAAGTGGGTAGAAGCCAGTGCTTTTAAGCATGCCCGAGAGGAAAAAGTTACTGATTTCCTATATTCACAAATATTTCTACGATTTGGAGCCCCATAATATATCACCACTGATCAGGGACCTCATTTTACCTAAAAAGTTATTGAAGCCTTCACCAAGCTGTATGAAATCAAACATCGAAAATCCTCACCTTACCATCCACAAGCCAATGGACAAGTGGAAGTGACAAATAAGAAGTTAGAGAGGATCTTGACCAAAACCATATCAGCCCATAGAAGGAATTGGGTGGAGAAGTTACCTGAAGAAATTTGGGCCTATAACACCACCTGGAAGTCCACTACTGGATTTACCCCGTACGAATTGGTTTATGGAAAAAAGCCCTTTTACCTATTGAATTTGAATTGCTAACTCTTTGGACTGCTTTGGAAGTTGGTCTTGATTTGTCACAGGGTCAAACGAATCGGATATTGCAGCTCAATGCATTGGATGAGCTACGAAGAGATGCATTGCACCAGACTGAGGTGATCTAGGCACAACGCAAACTGTGGCATGATAGTCATGTTCAACAATGGAAATTTCAACAAGGTGATTGGGCTTTGTTGTTTGACTCTCGGTATGAAGACTTTCCTGGAAAGTTGTAGACCGGGTGGCTCGAACCTTATGAGATTGAGGAGGTGTTTGCCAATGGAGTTGTGTGTCTTTCACCAATTTATGATTCGATAAGAAATTTTGTGGTCAAAGGTCATCGTTTCCATGTATATCATAAGTCGTTAACCAAGGAGGATTTTCTCAACCAAGTGGGAAACATGGATGTAATGGTGTTGGAAGCAACCATTGCTTCCAAGACCTACTCAATCAAGTAATGTCACCAAAGAAAAAAAAAATGAATGAAAAAATAAAATAAAAAATAAATAAAAATAATAAAAATTTAGATTGTAAAAACCTTTGCGAGGCACATCTGAATTTGGATTACATGAAAACCGGTTTGCCCGACATGTTTGTCTCATTTCCATCATCATATTATCCATTCTCCATCATCATTTCATCATCATTCCATTCATTATTCCTCATTCCATCGGGTCGAACTCACCTTTGGTTCATTTAGATCATTCCATCACATCTATTTCACTTATGTTTTTCCTTTTGTCTTGTTGCACCTTGTAAAAGTTAATGCAGAAACAACTGGAATCAACATTTGTACAAAATATGGATAGAATTTTTTTTTTAGGTACGTGTATTTTTCCATTTTAATATTGTAAATATGTATTATATGATGCATAAAATATTTAAGTAGCATAAACACATGCATTTAGTTCCAGAGAAGTTGTAAAAATAATGAATGAGGCCTACTCTGGAAATAGCGCTAGTTAATCATTCTGCTTAGAACGAAGGCCCTGCACAAGAATATTATTTAAAGATATCTCTGGAAATTATTCTGCTCTGGAATGGAATGGAGATAAGATTTAATAATGAATTAACAAATAGTTAATTCATTTTAACTCTGGATCCATGTGGCATAGGCTTGAAATCAACGTAATCTCCGTGCACATATGGAAATCATGCTAATCAAATTCGGAAGTTGTGCCACTCTACAAATTTTTAATAGGCATGGAACTTCTAAATTAATTCACCACGTGTGATTGGTTGGCACACATTTCAAGTAGGGAAAAGTAATTTTAACGAGGCAATTTTCATTAATTCCAGGAGCCACGTCATCGCAAACTTCGTAGCATCAAACTGCATGCAAGGAAAAAGGGCTCAAGATTAATTGTATGCTGGCACCTCTCAAGTCTGCTTAACGTTACACGTATACTCATCATTCTGGTACTATGCATGTGTTTACTATCCCTAAAAACTTTGTTCTTTCCATTCCAGAACGAGTAAACACGACATTGACAACAAATCTCACAGAACTAAGAACAGAACAAAGTTGGTGGAAAAACAAACCTGAGGAACTTGAATTGAACCATGGGAGGACAAAAAAATAGAATTGAACCAGAGAATATTGAGTATTTGAAAAGGGATTCAGAGTGTCTATGGATTTTCATCGAAGGCGGTTTCCTACATTTCCTGCAAAAGTTCGAAGGGCATTCAGAAGGGCTAGCAACGGAATTTGCATGAACTTTCTGAGGGAACAAGGTGCAGATTAGTGGAATGACCATCCAAGTAAGTCCACAAATCCTCAATGAAATTACAGAATTACCTTTACAAGAAATTCATATACGTAAGTATGAGAAGAACACCTTAAAAGAGCTGGTTAATAAATTTAGGGGCGAAAATGATAGACCAATTGAGTATATAATGAGTAATCATATCTATAAGTGTGTTAAGCGAACTAGTTTATAGACACCATGGGATGAAGTCGTTGTTTGGGTAATTAGGTTTTTTACCTGTGATGGTCAATTCCCTATTCTC
Organism: Wollemia nobilis; assembly: GCA_028583015.1. Classification (NCBI taxonomy): domain Eukaryota; kingdom Viridiplantae; phylum Streptophyta; class Pinopsida; order Araucariales; family Araucariaceae; genus Wollemia; species Wollemia nobilis. Next base: position 1,502,130 of record JAQPPZ010017221.1, read on the forward strand.
TCTGGCCACCATATGAGAATTTTGACTCACCTTCGTTATGGCCATGAAAACCCTGAACTAAGAGTTAATGTACCCTTGTACTTGCACCAATACTTGGCCAACATGTCCAAAAAGTACCAAGTAGGAAAAGGTTATCCTAAGCATCATGGATTAATGAAGGTTATTTTTAGACATCATTTCAGGGGTAATTCCAAGAATTTTGCCCGTTTCTTCCAAACATGGGATGAATTTACTGAGGAAATTAACCCTAATCCTAAACCTACACTTAGGACTTCTGCTGGAGCAGATCCTTCATTTCTTGAAGGGCCTCCTTCATCAAAAATGAAAACACAGCAACATGCTAGTTCTGAGCGAAAACAAAAAGTTACCTTTGCAGCAGAACCACAACCACCTCACATTTCTGAGACAGCGGAACCATCTACCCTGCCAATTAGACTATTTGAGTCTAGAACTAAAATGCGCAGAGGGCCATCTATTTTAGAACTAAGGAGGTCTTCAATACTGTAGAGGGTTGCTGATGAAGGGAATGTGCAAACAGAGGAAATAATGGAACAAAATGTTGATATTGGTGGACAAGATGAAGAGGTTGAAGGAGTTGAAAATATTACCAATGAGGAAGTCAATGTTGATGTTCATCATGAAGATGTTTTAACGGAATCAGTATCTTCCTTTTCTTTTAATTATTCCTATGATTCTAAGGAGCAGACTAAAATAAGAGAAGCACAAAAGGATACAATTGCTACCAGTCAGCCAGAGTCCCTTGTTGATTACCCTGACTCTGATGAAGCAGGAACAAAAGAAATAGATAATTCAAGTTCAGGGGAGGAGGAAGAAATTGATGTTGAAACTCAACTCCATGCAGCCAAAAGTGTAATTAAAACCCATACCAGTTGGATTGAAAAGAATGAAACCACTTTAAAGGAAAAAAATGGCATTATTGCCAAACTGTGGCAAGAGATTGAAACTATGAAAAATAGGCTTACACTTTTGGAGTAGCAACCCTCTCACGTAGATTCAGGAGATGAATTAGCAAATTTGCTAATAAATTTAGCAGGAAATACAGAGAGAGGTTCTGTTGACAGAGCTACATCAGAAGAAGCAGAGATACCACAACAAAAACAATAGGATTCAGAGGATGGACATGCAAGGACACTCATGCAAGTGTATAAGGAACCTCAGCAAGAAACTGATGCAACAACTCCACCAGCAGAGGCAAGCATGGTACTTCCAGAACAGGTAATTGTTCAATCATCCCCACATATTGTCATTCTTGAAATTGAAGTGATTGAAGATGAAGTGCAAAAAAAAAATTATGTAGTAGAGACAGTAGATGTTGGTGTTTAGGTGGAAATAGTTCCTCAAATGCAGCCTATTATTAGACCACCTGATGCAATTTCACTTGTGAAATATAATGAGGATGTAACATTTTGGGTAGCTAGATTCCAACAGTTGGAAGAGAAGGTTTCATCACAATAGAACTTAAAGGACGAGATAGGAAAGATTCTAAAATTAAAGACTTAAAGGAGAAAATTTAGAATGTATGTCAAATTTTTGAGTGTATGGTTCAATACACGAGGCTTGCTAAGTTTTATAGCCTAATTATGAAGGAAAAATACCTCCAGTGGTAGACCATGAGGATTGCCTCTGGTTTTACCCATACTTTTGAGACACCAAGGGAATTTTTAAAGGCTTTCTGGCAGAGCTCTATGGAAGATCAAAATTTGCTGTGTGAATTATTCCTTCATAACTTATTTTTACCAACTAAATTTCTATTTCTTCCTCACATATTTATTGGAGACATTCAACTCAGAGCCTTTCAGTCAGTGCTGCAAAACCAGCTCTATTAGGAACAACAAAAGAGAACTAGTAAGTCTTTAGAGACTCAAGCTATTTTACTGATCAGGCCTGTGCACCTGAATCACAGGACCTCTACAAATCAACATTATGCTTTCATTAGGAATGAAAAGTAAGGAGAATGTACTGGGAAATATTTAAGTATGTATAGATGGGTTCCAAAAATTTTGTGTAGCCACCTTTGCTGATGCATTGTCAGCCTGTAGAAACAGATGGGGTGAACTGCCCATATCATTACAGAAAAGAGAACCTAACTCACCTAATAACTTGATTTGGTCTTGGGGAAGGGCTATGGGTGTAATTCAAAATATACTTAAGGCCAAAGAATGATGGATTGGACTCAGGTATAGAATGCCTACTATCATAACTCCTTTTCCACACTTCTTTGACAACGATGCTCAGCCAGAAGACCAATTCCAAGAGTGGCTCAGATAAATTCAGATGCATAAGGGATATTACCAGATTGGAAGCAGACTGTGGAAGTATGATGAACGATATCTGGAGCTGGACCTGGACCTTTGTTCTATTTTTGCAGAACAAAATGCATGAGGACATGCATTAGAATAGGCTGAGGGGAGAATGATGAGGCAGGATATTGCCTCATTTAAAGACTTCTTTTATAAAATTTTAAGACTCATATGGAACTTTTTGTGATGTGATTTTATGTTAATTATAGGATATTATACATTGTGTGATGATATTTGCATGTTAAGATAGGGAAAGTGCATATGCTCTATTTTTACAGATTTATCCAAATTTTCTTCAGTGTTTTGGCTATTTATTCCTGTAATTCTACATAAATTTAAGTGTTATCATATGTAAGAAATATATGTATAAGGTTTACCATCCATCCAAAAATATATGCCACCATTTTATCACTTTTAAATTAACTTTTAGGCACCAAAAAGCTATCAAATTGTTGACTGTGTAGGAAAACTAGACTTTGTCATATAAATTCCAGCCAGTTGTACATTTACAACATGGCATGGAATTTGTCCATTCCAACCCAAGTCAAGGATGGAACTAGTCCTCGAGATGCCTAAGGAGAACATACCTACTACCACAACCGATTGCATAAAATTTTGTTGATGAAATAGCAGTCTTCCTATTCTACTGCCTGATATTTCAGAGCAATTTTTGGAATAAGCATAGATAGTTTGGAACTGCTTAAAGGTATTTTTGAAAAGGATTAAACAGTGACTAAAGTCATCTCAAAATACACCTTATCCAAACTCACACATTTTCCTCACTTTGGATGCCAACACTTAGAGTGGATAGGGACAGAAGAGTCAAAACTTTGCATTTGTGGAAGACCTGGACTAAAACTGCTGTAACAATCCTAGATAATAGCAGTAAACCTTATTTGTAATGCATTCTATTTTGTATAAATAAAACACTCACATATGGTTGACAATATAGGAGAATAGGTAGTTGAAGATAGTTATAGCATGTTTTAGGTGTTCTGAATCTGTATTTACTACAACAATACAATATTCTGCAGGTCTCTTCCTACATTGTTGTGATGTTGCTAATATGAAATAAAAAGGTGCAATATTATGATTAATGTTTCATTTTGAATTAAGTGTGAGAACTTCTTAGTTTAGAGCAAGCTCACTCACATCCTTTGGTTCAATAAGCAAGGGCCACTTCCAAGCCCAGAGGAGGGTTTTTCCCCTGACATAATTCTGCTTATTCTGGCTGCAACAGGGCAGCAGAAGACTGATAGTTTTTGTAGAGTTTTTGGTTGATGCATAGGTCAATACTTCTTGGTTAGTAGTTGAAAGTTAGTGGTTAATTTTAGTTTCACATTTCCAGAATTTAGCAGAGTATTTTCAGCTTTCTATTTTCTACACTATTTCTAGAATTTGTATTAGAATAAAGTTGTTACAGATTTTGCACATTCAGTTGTCAATTTTCGATATTTCAATTTTTGTCATTTTTTGCAAATTATGGTGTGATGTTTTCCTTTTAGAAGTTTCATATTCTGCAACAGTTCATTATCATTTTGCTGCAACTTATTTCTTGTCAATTGAATTCTGCAACCGTTTTACTTTTCTGAATAGTGTGGATTTGATTCATGCAATTTCTAGTTTTTAATAGTTTAGTTTCATTTTATTTGTCAAAGGAAGTATTTTAGCATTTCTAGGATGTTATAAGGAGTACCAAACACCCCAAGACACTAACTTCCTCACCAATAAAGCCCTAAGTTAAATGAACTAAACCTACAATCTACTACACCCTGCTCTCGTATATAGCCTTGAACACCACCCTGGACTAACATTTATTGATTAAATGGTGAAGTATAAATGAAACTCATCAACTTCTTGAAATGCAGCTGCACCCCTTCAATGCTCTGACAGATTTTTCTTTCTAGTGCTGCCTCCTCACTTGCTGAAACCACTTTCATGAAAGATAGGATCCTAAAATTCTAAAATGTTGAGTCTATAAGGTTCCTGAACCAACTACGTTTAATCAGATAAGGATGCGCTATATCTGTTGTCGAGGGGCATTTATGGGGAGTCCTAACCAAAGTGGGAAGATCAAAACTAAAACATGCACTCTAGATGTAAGGCTTACTCATGTTTCAACGATTTCTTGCTTGAAATTACCTCGTGCTCCAAAACTACAGTGAAAGCACCTTACTGCCTTGGGACCATCGTTAGAGTTGAAAAATCAAAAGGCGATGCACCCAGTCTTGCTCCAAAATTGCATTACGCTCAAGATATGGAGTGAAATGACTTAATACACACTTAGCATTTTTTTATGTTTTCATGGACAGTGTCGTGGAAAATTCAAAATGGACTACGCTCCTTCTAGTCCAAAAATTACTTTGCGCATGAGAAACTGGACAAAGCACCTTGATGCATTGGAAGTTTCATTGGCATTGACAAGTCAAAAACCAAAGCGTTGTTGTATGTGAGTGAATGTGTTTTACGTGATGGGAGTAAAACATCCAAAAGACTTGGGAGTTGAGATGGTATTAAAAATTTAAATGTCCAAGCATAGCTAAGCAGGAGAGAATAAACATTGCATTAAAAAATAAAGTGAAATGTCTTTGTGGCCTAGGAAACGGTGCCAGAGTTGAAGAGTCAATGGGGGAAGTGCTCCTTTAAAGTCCAAATTTGCCTTGCACTTGGGGACAAGAGTGAAACACCTTGGTGCTCCACCTGTATCCTTTCTTTGGGGACTACATTGCACTTTGAAAAGTCAAAGCACAAATCGCACCTTCTAGCCTCGAATTGACCTTGTGCTCCTCAACTGTAGTAAAATCCCTTTGCCATACCTAGTCATTTTTCATTGGAATTACTGTTGAGGTTTGAAAATTCAAACGCACTCCTCAAGAAAGGTGTAAAAGCATTACGCTTCATAGTAGGGTATAAAGGCACTGTGCTCAAGGATCTGAGAGCAATACTTCATGTTTACTCAACAACTCTTTTACAAAGCTAATATTCAGTGCACCATGGGCCAAACGGGCCTACGCTCCTCTTCTTCTTCAAAATCATCTTATTCCTAGGGACCTGGTGTGAATTACGCCTGTTCCTCAAAATAGAAGGCCCTGCATGATGAGTAAACAGAAACAACTACAGAGTGCTTTAAGCGCAGCTAAGAGAATTTTGACAGTAAATTCAAGAGAGAGAAAAATACATTATGAATAATGAGAACAGAGTTTCTGAGGAGCAAAAATTATTGGACATCAAAATATACACAATGTTACAGAAATGACAACATAGCCTTCCTTTTTTGATCCTCTTCAACTAAAACCAACATACCACTCTTCAATAAATCCTAGAGCCTTTTTTTAAAGAAAAATGCAGGAAATCCATAAGGTCCAGGTGCCTTGTTAGGATGAAAAGAGAAAATTGCTTCATGTAACTCCTTCATAGATATCTTCTTCATAAAGCTTTCATTTTATCCTTGTGTGATTGTTGATGGATAATTTTGCAAAAGATTATCTTATACCTCCTTAACTTACCCAATATTTAACAAAATATTTTTGAAATAATTAATTGCTTCCTTTATTATATATTCTTCTTCCTCAATATTTCTTCCATATGGAGTTCAAATATTTTTTATGCAATGAAAAAAAATATATTTTTACTGTAGCATGAAAAATTTGTATCTCTATCTCCTTCCTTAAGCCATTTCTCCCTAAATGTTTAGAACCAATATGGCTCCTCATTCTTAAATGCATTATGGCAATAAGAAACTAATTATTTTTTTTTTAATATAGGAGTCCTAGTCTATTCCATTAGTTTCTACTATCTCTTGTAAATTTTTGAGCTTGGATTCAATTTCCTTATTTTCTTTAACTATGTTACAAAAAGATTTGGCATTTCAAAATTTTATTTTCTTCTTTAGATATTTAATCTTTTGAAAAAACCTATACATATATGATCCTTCAAATATGCTTCATCCCACCATAAAATAACCATCTGGAACAAATCAGGGTCTTGGAGCCACATAGATTGAAAACAAAATGGCTTTGGATGACCATTATTGGGTAAATCACAAGTCAAAAGAATGGGTTTGTGATTTGATCCTATTCCCAATAAAATATGTGGATATTGTATAGTCTTTTTGAAACCATATGTTGGATAACAATAATCTATTCAATATTTCTACTATAATATTTTTTCCAATGTATCTATTATCATATGTATATTGAAACCTTGAAGGAATAACATCCCAAAGGCCATTTGAATTGATAAATGAAGCAAAATATTCTATTGATTTAGACCATCCAAAAGTACCAAACTTATTTTCCAAAGGACATATAGCTATGTTTAAGTCACCCAAAGAATCCATAAATCACAATATTGAATCATCATTGTGGTTGACAAAATATGCCAAGGTCCTTCCAACATCTTTTACAAGGAGTAACTATAGTTGGAGCATATACATTTACAACCCCAACTTTGATGTATTCATATTTCCTACAAAATAGTACAACAACCCAATTTATTTTTGTTTCCAACAATTATCCATCACATTTGTGTTTCTTCCATACCATTGCAATATTACCTAAAGCTTTTATAGAAGAAACTGTTAAACAATCACCCATCTTCCTAATATTTTAAAAAACATCCTTATATTCTTCACTAAATTTTATTTCTTGCATTAAAATAAAATCAAGACTATAACAACCTAATAATTCCTTAATAAATTTTTTTAGGGGTCTTATTTATACCCCTAATATTTTGTGATATCATTTTCATCATCACTTTATATTTTATTGGTGGGCTTAGCTCCAGTTCTTGTAAATATCTATGATACTTTTATTTGTCTTACCAAATCAATATCCCTTTGAGTCAGTTTTTATTTTTGTTCATGTTTTGACAACCTTCTTATTTTTCCATTCCCATAAACACTTTCATCTTCATCAATATCTTCTATATTTCTACATTATTCATAATGAGACTTATCTTCTAAAGTTTTCTACATTTGTAAATAATATGAAATGCAAGGTATTACCTCAGAAAAACTTTCTTCTTTATGTTGCCTTGAAAAACCTAAAGTACAAGGTGATCCTCCATACAAATTACTTTCTTATTCTGCCTATACAACCCTAAATTTCCATGGATATCCTCCACATACATTTCTTTATTATTTGTTTTGTAAACCCTTAAGTGTAAAGGAAAAAATGTATCCTACTGTAGACACCTAAAACACGTCATGTCGATGGCGACTACTCATATGGGACATGCTACAAGACCATATGGAAGATCTTGGACAGACTCCAAGATAGAGCAGTGGTTTTAACCACTCAATTTGGGCTCCTTGGCCTAATCAGCTCAAACCACTGTTGAGACCTACGGTCTACAGTCTGAACCACTGCTGACACCCATGGTTTATAGGCTAGACCGCAACTGTCACCCGTGGTCTAGAACTGAAGTTCAGTTGGCCTTCATCCGAGCCAAATCGGTTTGAACGACCATTTGTTCTAGAAGAAGGTAGTTGAAGGATGGAAGATTCCAGAGGCTTCCAATCCAACTGTCCCAACCACCTCTTCTTGATCTTGGCTTCTCCATGAAGCCACCCCTAGCCCTTGGGTAATCCTATAAGTACCCCTTCAAATTAGGGCAAACAATGAAGTGTGCATTGGAGATTAAAGCAGCGAAGCCCTATCGGATTGTAGACTCACCTGAGTGTACTGAGAGAGTTTTGTTGCCATTCATTTGCCAATTCATCAAGCATCATGTCAATTTGTGCCATGGATGCCCTAAGGAGCTAGAACGCCAAGAAACACAAATTCGGGCAAACGGAGGCCCAACTGTGCAATTCAACCGCCAAACCAGTCAGAGGACACCAAGGCGACCCTTGACCATCAATTTGACAAGGAGGATCAAGCCCACAACCTTAGATTTGGAGGGCAAAACTACTTTGTTGCTCGTCATGGCTGACAGCCATGGTGTACAGTGCAGACCGCTCATTTGAGCCATGATTTGCAATCGGTGAAAGATCTCCTTACTATTATTTTTGCATTGTATTTCACTAGGTTAGATTAAGCATCTTAGTGGTTTATTTAGCATTTTAGAGACTCTAACTGATAGAATTAGGGTTTTCATCAAGTTTACTTCATTATGGCAAATAGGACATAATTAGCTCATTTTCATGTTATCATGCTTCATTTCATGCAATCAATCCACTAGATAGATAGTTGTACTTTCCAGTTATATGTTTCAATTAATATTTTCAAGTATTGCATAGGCTTAACATGCTTTATTCATTTTCTTGATTTCATTAGTGTTATGGCATCTTTATGTTCATATTCCTTAAAGGGCCTCATCATGAGAGGTTGCCTATGCTATTAATGCTTTTATGTTGTTTATTGACCATAGGAAGCAGATTCAAAGGAGATTCAACCATCCAATTCCTTCCTCAACACGGAGAAGAGGGTCAACTCCACCCTAGAGCAGTTCGTGTCACCCCGAAGGGCCTAAAACTCACATTTACCCTTAAGAGGGAACATTTGCTTTTTCCTACTGTAATAAGAGTATCAAAATGGTATCCCTAAGAGGGACGTAACTGTAACCGGAATTGGCTTCTTTACAATGGAATAAAAGTGTTTTTCTTCTTCCCATTTGTTGTCAATTTTGCATGCATCTACTTTGTTTCTCTTATTTCATTTTACGCAGTAGGAAGCATAGGTGTGAGGCCATTTTGGTGGTCACAGAAGGTGATCATGGTGGAACTCCACATTTTTAGCCTCTAATTTCTGACCTTTTTGTATTTTTGGATATCAGGTGCAAACCATGGTTGATAGCTATGGTCTCATTGTTGGCCCATGGCTTCAAGACATGGTCTACAGTAGCAACCACATGATAGAGCTATGGTTTATAGTAGACACAACAAACAATAGGGATTCAAAGCTTTATCAGATGAGGATCAGAGGTAGGTCCCATATTTAACCCCTGTTTCTATTTTTACTACCTATGTTTTTCTAGTTTGCATGAAAAGGAGATTTAATTAGGACACAAAAGAAAAGGAAAATGGATTAGGTCCTAGGGTTTCAATTCTTTTTATATTTTAGCTAGGTGCTACTAGGAACAACGGACCTCTGAGTGTAGTCCACCCTAGAATCCAGCATGCTAGATTAAATTATGTGTTGGTTTGCATGTCTAAGGCCCAATCAATGGCCATTTACATCGTAAGGTGCATTGTCGAAAAGAGCATGTAGGATGTAGCTTGCATTTTCTGAATTTGAAAAGTTCTTTCATTGCATATCATATAGGAAATGAGCATGAATGTTGTATGATGCATTTTATTTTCATGCAATAATTAAAATGAACCACACACACCACGTTTCAATTAAACGCTAGTGAGTTGGAAGTGACATCCAACCACTAGTAGGGTTTCAATGACGGTGGAGGTGATTTCCATCCATTGGCCCAAATCCCATGTACCTTATGTTCTAGACCAATACCAGATCCGAGAACCTTTCATAGCCTAGAAAATTTACATATACTCCTCTTCGAAGGGTATGACATTGACTGGGTGAAAATGGGTGAGGATCTAGGAGGACCTGTGCTCCCTAACCATGTGTGGGCTTCATTACCACACATTATAGGTTGGATTACGTGCTGGAGTTCATAGCCAAGTTGTCGAGCTACGAGTATACAGGTGAAAGCCAATTAAACTGAGATTATCATCCAACAAGCTTTCAAACATGATAAGAGTTTCTAATACTGATACAACAAATCATGAAACAACATCAAATAGTTTAGGGCTCACATTTAAAATTTAATTCAAGATAATCACCATTGTATACCTTGTTTGCATAATAAAAGATAAATCTAGACACTAGGTGCACCATGGTGGAGACACGGGGAGGTCAGAAAAGGCTTAAGCTTGATGCCATTGACCAAGCCCCACTAGATTCACAACAAAATGTGTCAAACCCTCACCCACATGCGCTTCCCAAATATCATTCGATGAGCATCAGAGGAGACAATTCGACATGAGGGGACACCATTGAGCGTACCCCTGATAGAGGAGCTTCTGTGCACTCTTCTAGACATAGGATAGAGCATGGAGCCTCTCAGCATGAGGGTGCTCCACTCGGAGGCCATTATCGAGATCGTAGTGCACGTGCATCCATGGGATCGATCGATGAGTATGTCATACAGGGGGCCAAGTTGGTACCCCTACATACTAGGTCTACAGGAGGTTCCATACCTCCAACTTTAGAGTATAGAAGAGATCGAGATCCACCCATTCAGGGGCATGCAGATAGGCCCACTTTCGAGCATAGGCCTGTTCACACTCCCATGCATAGTGAACCTCGCAAGATCACTATCAACATATCCAAGGTGGGAGCCAATGGTACACCACCGCATGAGTCATGGTGATCCAGATAGTTGGATGGTTTAGGTAGCATCCTCGAGTAGTTAGGCTACAAGCCTTCAGCTCCACCCACTCATGCTCCGAGTGAGCATAGCGAGAGCACTATTAGGACTACCAGAGAACATGGGGAGGCTTCCAAGCGCCCTCATGGTTCGCATCCACCATCCATGCATGGTGGCACACAACACAGGACTCAACATGATGCCAATGTCATCTTCATAAACAAAGGTAAAAGTGTAGTGAATCTATCAGATGGGTACAAAACCCATAAGGTCGCTCACATGGAGCACACATACCAGAGGCCTCTTACGACTGATCACATTGATAGATCACATAGACTGGTATCCGAGCAGAGATGACAACTCCTCCAAGATCAATTGGAGGATGCCACAAAGAGGCAACGCATTGAAGATGAGAATCTTTAGGCGCAAAGGCTCATTAGACAAATATTATATGAGTAACGTATGCATGAGGAATGCATCCTTGCCCAAAAGGAGCATGTAGAACAAGAGGATAGGCTAGCCAGGGCTGGTTTATTCACTCATACTGAGCATAGAGAGCGCACTCATAGGAGGGCTTTTTCACAAGCCGACGTGCATCAAGAGCGCAGAGATGCTCACACTCATGTCAATGCCCAACAAAGAGAATGACCACCACCATTCGAAGATCAGAGGCAAAGACAATATGAGGAAGAAGAGGGAGATGGAGTCGATCAAGGATATCCTGAAAGCTCCCAAGTTGAGGAGGAGGAAGATCAATGTCCTCCACCTCGATAGAGGAAGAATGTACCTCCAAGACCACCCCCACATCAGCTTAGGGAGGAGGACTTTCTATCCTCGTAGGCCTATAAGGCCTTAGCAGAGAAAGTGAAAGCAATCGAGAGGCAAGGCGAACTTTTCAAAATTTGACATTGAGCAAGATTCATAATGAGCCTTTGGACCCCTCGATGCCTACTCCAGCATATCCTGAGCATTTTGACATGCCCAGGCTAGATAAATTCAAAGGTGACGAAGATGCGCAAGAGCATGTCATAATATTTTTGGACATATGCTTCCATATTGCAAGCAATGATGCCTTGCTTTTGTGTACATTCATCACAACCCTCTCAGGCCCAGCTTGGGAGTGGTTTAATCAGCTGAAGAAGCATAATATCACCAGTTTTGAGCAACTAGCTGATGCCTTTCTTGAACGCTTTTCTTTTGGCATCAAGAAGCAAGCTAACCTTTTTGATCTAGCTATGCTAGCTCAACATGATGATGAGCCAATCATAGAATACGAAAAGAGGTGGAGGAGATTAATGGTAAAGTTGCCATTCCCCATTCCTACTATAGAACTGACCTAGATGTTCATGAAGAGTTGTGCCAAGCACATCTCATTATTGTTGCAACTACAGCAATACTAGACATTCGAGGAAGCTTTGGTGCAAGCCAAAGTAATTGAGGATATCAAGTTGCAAGAGGGCAACTTGAAGCTCAAAAATAGGAAGGAGGGGCACAAGAAGAGCTCCATAAAACATCAGGGCAAGCAGGCCCATGTCAATCAGGTGGTGTTAAACCTCCAAAGAGAGGATAAGGGGCAACAAAAGTAGAACTATCAGGCCCAACCTCCTCCTATGCAATACGAGCAATGCAAGAATAATTACAAGGGAAAAATAAGGAACAACACCCACCTCACCAATTCACACCTTTGACAAAATCGTTGACATCGATATTCCATCAATTGTGTGAGGCTAAGGCAATCAAGTTGCCCAAGATTAAGCTGGTCGATCCTAACCAGCCCAAGCCAAAGGGGTATCAAGATGATCTATTTTGCATCTTCCATCGCATGAAGGGCCATGACATCGAAGTGTGTTGGTCCTTCAAACATATAGTGCAAAATATGATCGATAAAGGTGAGCTTATAGTGCCGAATAATCCATAGGCACCCGACAACCAAAACATGGGGATTTATAAAAATCCATTGCCAAACCATGAGGCACCATGCAACAACGTTGGCTAGGTCAACCAAGTGCACATCGAACCACCTACCCAGGGGTTCATAGGTATGGTTAATGTTGTTACTAGACATGGGAGGTATGAGCAACCAAATCAACCTCGTGCTCCCATCAGGATACAAGCTACGTCGAATCAATGACCAATTCAGAATATTCTAGGCCCACCAACTAGACCGGTGGTGACCATACGAAGCAGGTTGGTTCAAAACCTATAGATAACTCCTATGAAGTTGTCTATTTATGAGCTGATACAATAGTCCCCCAGGCATAGGGAGACGCTCATGGACATTCTGAGGTCCATCGAGGTGCAGTCCCAGGATGCTCAAGCATTCACCAATTTTGTGGGACACGTACAATAGTGCCAGGAACCTATGATCCAATTCTATGATCATGAAATCAGGATGGTTCCTACAGATACGGCTGACCCACCGTTACATATCATCGCATGTGTTAATCACATGCCATTCAAGAGGGTCTTGATCGACACTGGTTCATCGATCAATATTATAATGACCAAGGCATTAAGTCATTTAAAGCTGCCCAAGTCACATATTGTGCCCACCACATTCACATTGAGAGCATTTAATGATGTGCTATGCTCGATGGTTGGCACAATCATCCTACCTATTTAGGTGGGCCTAAAGACCATCCCCATGATGTGTCATGTGATCGAAGGTGCCATGCAATATAACATCCTTCTTGGGAGGCCTTGGATTCGAGAAATGTATTGTGTTCCCTCTATACTACATCAATGTGTAAAATACATTCATGAGGGACAGGTTCACATGGTGCCATCAGATGAAGAGCCCTTCAAATTCGTGAACCTAGCTGATTTGCCAGGGGGTTTCATACTCCCATCAATGCACCTAGACGTTCGACCAACATCATCGGTTAAGAATCCAGGAGGTAAACAAAAAGTGCATGCTCAACCATCGACATCTGTATCGCATAGATCTGAGCACACTACAACTTCTTTGAAACCGACTGCATCAACAATGCTTCAGGATGAAAGGAAGCTAAAGGTAAAAATGGGGAAAAGGAAAAGAAGCATGTGCCCGAACCAATCGCCAATGAGGCTCCCACTCCCATGGAAGTGGAGGAAGCCCAAGATAAAGCCGAGGAGGTACCTCAGCCTACCTCACCTGCATCATCAGTAGGGTCATCCGCACCATGGGTGACTGTTCATTTGGCCAACACAGGGTTAGGTGAATATATTGTGCAGAATGTCACCTTTGGACCAATCCTAGAGACTGCACAAGAGATGGGTCGACCCCATGCTCATAATTTTTTGGTTGGATCAGTAGTGCCATTGGGAGAGCCACCCAATCAAATGAACTTCATCTACGCTAGGATGGATCAACTTCCTACTCGAACGCCCATGGATGAAGATGATGATGAACCATTCATAGTGAATGTTCATTACCTATCCAACCCTGAATATTCCATGCGCATTTTTGAATTATATCATTGGCATGGGTATGGCCTTGGTATTTTTGAGCAAGGATGTAGGACTCCGCTTGAGCCGCATTATCAGTTGGCAACTGATAGGTTCGGGCTAGGGTTGCAAATACGAGGATAGGATGATTTGCTTGTAGCATCTTTAGACCACCTGTACCTTAGTTTGGGGGGTGAAGTAGATTTCAATCCTTATCACCCTATTCCTTCCACTTTTTAGAGGGATAACCGGATGGTGTCTTACATCACCATAGAACCACCCGAGACATATCATGAGGATATCTTGGTGGATAATGATTCCTCACCCAATGATCAATCGAAGGATGAGGTTGAGCCGGTTTATGAGGCAATATCGTATTTACGATGTTTATACCCAATTTTTCTAGATAGTGATGATAGTGATCAAGAGATAACCTATATGGGGCCACATTTTCTAGAGCATCCCATTCCAGGGGGAGAATGATGGAATGTATTTTGATAGTGATGAGGAAGATGAGACAGAGAGGACCTATCTTGGTCCCCACTATTTACATCACCTTCATGCACCATCGATATGGATGAGGTATATCGCATCAATTTCCTCACTTGAGGGGAGACCACCAACCTGATCAAATCTATCAGATGTGTTATCTACCTCCTGACTTACATGGAGCTCCTTGAGCCACATGATCCAATATTGCAATCAGTGCATAGAGTCAATTAGAGAGGATCCATTTATACCCATACCACTAGAGCAGATCTTCGGGTATGGGAGGTTGCATCATGATGTAGATGTCACATGCATGTGGTCCTGGAGATCAATTCCATTCCATAAATATGGTCTCCATTGATTTGACCACTCCACTCCACAATCCAGCCGATCCATCCAAACCATTGTATCTTAATGTAGATGCTATCAATTGGGATCATGCTGACTCACCTATTGAGCCTGAAGATTTCTTCCCTAATGAAGAAATGTTGCAACCATTTCATTTTGCACCAGGCTGTGCTTATGATGTCTATCATGCTGAGGATGCTTCCAATGCGGAACCTATAAACCCAGCAGATGACATCCACTTGATCCCTACGCCTCATCAGCTTGAGGAGGGATCACACATGTCAATAGAGGAAACCTTCGATGTGGATATCAGTAATGATCCCACTAATCCAAGGAAGGTTAAATTTGGAGAGAGTCTCACTCCCGATGAGTGTGCCACCCTCATCCCTCTACTGAAAGAGAGACCTAATATTTTTGCTTGGACTTACAAAGATATGCCTGGTCTAGATCCAAAATTGGTTACCCATAACCTTTCGCTAGATCTGTCAAAGAAGCCAAGTAGAAGCTTAGAAAGATGCATCCAATAGTAGCCTTAATGGTGAAATATGAATTGCAAAAGTTGTTGGACGTAGAGTTTGTCATCTCCATCGACTATCCAGAATGGGTATCCAATATGGTGCCTATAGGAAAACTTGATGGAAGGATCCATATTTGTATAGATTTTAGAGACCTGAATAAGGCAACACCAAAGGATTCATTTCTATTGCCGAATATTGATGCTCTTGTAGATGCAACCGTAGGTCATGAGATGCTCTCCCTGATGGACGATTTTTCTGGATACAATCAAATTTAGATTAAGCTCGAAGACCAACATAAAACCATGTTTATAATGCCATGGGGGACATTCTGTTATAAAGTTATGCCATTTGGCCTTAAAAATGTTGGTGCCACATATCAATGGGCTATGACATATATCTTTCATGACTATATGCATAAGATCTTAGAGGATTATATGGATGACTTGTTGGCTAAGTCATTACTGCATTCTGAGCATGCGGAGGTCTTGAGAAAGGTCTTCGATCACCTGATAGAGCATAATGTCAGGTTGAATCCTAAGAAGTGTGTATTTGGTGTAACTTCAGGAAAGCTCTTAGGATTCATCATTTCAAAATGAGGCATCGAAGTTGACCCAAAAAGGTCAAGGCTATTCTAGAGATGCATCCTCCCTCAAATATCAAGGAATTAAGAAGCCTACAGGGCAAAGTAGCATCCATAAAGTGATTTATCACTCAATTATCAGATAAATGTCGACCCATGAATCGACTACTACACAAGGGGGTCCCATTCAACTGGGATGAGGACTGTCGAGCAGCCTTTGCTAAAATCAAGCAATACCTAGTGACACCGCCAGTGCTAGCTCCACCAAGGCCAGATGTGCCATTTTTGCTATATATATCAACAATCGACTTTGCATTAGGGACCATGTTAGCCCAAAAGAATGTGCAAGGCAAAGAGCAAGCCATATATTATATTAGCCAAACCTTGGTGAGTTATGAGCTAGGATATGCATATGTGGAGAAGTTGTGTTTAGCAGTAGTGTTCACTACAAAGAAATTGTGGCACTATATGCTAAGTCATACGACATATGTAATATCAAAACAAAATCCTTTGTAGTATATGATGAGCAAGACATATCATAATACATGTACTACGAAGTGGATCATGCTACTGATAGAATTTGATCTGGAATTCATAAGCCAAAAGTCCATTAAGGGACAAGTCATAGCTGATCAGCTAGCTGAGGCACCACTATCAAATAATAGACCTCTTACCATTGAGCTTTTAGATGATGTGGTCTTCATCATATCCGAAGCTCCCGAACCTGAAGAACCAGAAAATAATGTTGATATGACCTTGTTCTTCGATGGTTTAAAGTGCGAGCAAGGGGTGGTGCAGGAATAGTGTTTGTCACACCGCAAGGAGCTCCAATGCCCTTGTCATTCAAATTAGACTTTCCTTGCACCAACAACAATGCTGAATACGAAGCCCTACTTTTGGGCCTCCACATAACCATCGCCATGAACATTAAAATATTAAACATCTTTGGTGACTCCTTGCTCATAGTCAACCAAGTTAAGGGACTTTTTCAGTGTCGATGTCCCATGTTAAAAGCTTATAAAGATCTTGTTGTTACATATTTGGCTAAGTTGGAATGGTATGACATCGAGGCAATCCCTCATTCATCAAATAGGTTCGCAGACACCATGGCATCTTTGGGATCCTTAATCCCTCAGAATCTATCTACCGATTTTACTACCATTCATGTTAAAATGCTCTCGCATCCTACGGTGGAGCGTGAAGCCTTTGATAATAAAGAGTCAATCAACATGATTAGCATGGAACCAAAAGTTGAATGGTTCTGTAGAGCTGAAGACTTTCTGAAGAAGGCACCCTGGGGGTCATTAACCTCTTAGAGTCCGATGGGGAGTGGTACTACCATTCACCACAAGGTTGTTTCCCAGTATGCATTTGCACATGTAGATACGCAAGGGGAGCAAGTCATCTTGGTAGTCGAAGTTGAGGCTTACCAGAGCTGGATGTCACAAATCCAAGACTTCTTAAAACTTGGTTTGATCCCAGAGGGATTGTCATGTGCCGCAAGATGCACATTCAAGAAGAAAGTGACTAAATATGTCTTGCTAGGAGATATTTTGTACCGATGAGGCTACGATGGAGTTCTCCTTCATTGTCTAGAGCCCCAAGAGGCATCTTGGGTGATTTCACAAGCTCATGATGGTACGTGTGATGGCCATTTTAGTGGCATGGCCATCATCAAGCGCATCCTTCGAATGGGTTACTATTGGCCCACTATGGAGAAGGATTGCAATGTGTATGTCAAGAAATGCATCAAATGTCAGCATCATGCTAATCTTACGCACTTGCCATCGTAGGCCTTACAACCCATCCAAGCGGCTTGGCCATTTTCTCAGTGGGGATTGGATCTCATCGGGAAGATCTCTCCCCCATCATCGGGTCGACATACATTTATTATCATGGCTACTGAGTATTTTACAAAATGGGTGGAAGCAATACCCTTAACAACGATGACTGGAGCTCGCATAGCAGAGTTTATACTCGAGCATATCATATGTCATTTTGGGATTCCATCCAAGATAGTTTTGGATAATGGAACATCATTTAAGAACAAAACTGTGAGAGCTTTGACGTCTAAGTATAGAATCAAACATAGTTTTGTGACTCCATATTATCCGCAAGCAAACGGGCAAGCTGAGGCCTCAAACAAGATAGTGGTTTCCATCTTGAAAAATATGGTACAAGAACACCACAAATATTGGCATATCCAGCTACCCCTTGCATTATGGGCTTACAGGACTAGCATTCGGACACCCACTAGGGCAACTCCATTTTCACTAGTATATGGCGCTGAGGCCATTATGCCCTTAGAGTTGGAAATTCCAATGTTATGCGTCGCATTGAAAGAGTTCATTGATGATGACACCGCATGACAAGCTCACCTAGATCAATTGACGCTACTTGATGAACATCGCATGAATGCCCTGGAGCATCTCCGCATTTATCAAGAGTGATTAAAATGAGCTTATAATAACAAAGTCCATCAGAGAGACTTTGAAGTTGGGGATCTTATGCTGAAAGAGAACCAACAGAACTCTAATTTGCCACCTGATATGCGAGACAAATTCATGGCTAATTGGCTAGGACCCTATATCATATCTAAAAATATTGGTTCGGGTACCTATCACCTAACATCGCTAGGGGGTGTTGAAGAGCCCGAACCTCTCAACATCATCCATATTAAGGTGTTCTATGCTTGAGAGCATAGCAAAAGGCACCAAGGGTTTCTCAAAACCGCTTGGTCATCCCAAAAGGCACCAAGGTTTTTAAAACCACTTGGTCAACCCAAAGGCCCCGAGGGTTTGCCAAAAACCACTCGATCATCCTAAAAGGCTCCAAGCTCTCTTGTGAGTAGTTTGGTCAATCTAAAAGCTCCAAAGGTGCTCATAAGCTCTTTGGTCAATCCAAAAGGCTCCAAGGGTTCTTAAAACCACTTGGTCAATTTAAAGGCTCCAAAGGCATGTACTCACCGTTTGGTCAAATATAAAGGCTCAAAATCCATAAAAATTAGAAAAATAGCATAAAATCCAAAAACATTTGCATTTCATTTGCATCATTGCATTTCATGTTCCACATGCATTTCATCATTGCATTGCATGTAGGCATTCTTCATCCGTTGCATTCCGTAGTAGAATGGATTGTGTTTGTCAATATTACAAATGATGCCACGTTTGTGTTTCAATCATGCACCTCTACATTTATCATAATCCATCATTCATGTGAGTAATTGTGTTTTTCAACACAACCCATAATGTTGCTATGAAGAATATACTAGGGTTTTTTGGTCATTCAACCATACCTAGAGGTCTTCTCAAGAGTTGATAGAAAGCTTGCTTTGCTTTTGTAGTTGAGGTCTAGTTAGTATAGCCCTTAGCATATCAGAATCCTATCACTAATCAACAAATTAAACAATCCTAATAAGGACTAGGGGAAGATGAAAGCCATGAAGCAGGACCAGGTATCCTGAGGTGAAAAGAGTTATTCTTGCTTATCCCCTTGTGTGGACGGTATGGGAAATGTTGGTAATTGGAAAAAGGACAAGTTTATTCCCTACCCAGAATCCCTTGCTTACGATAAAATGAGCAATATCCCAGAGTGATATCCCACATCAATCCTCAATATTGATACCCTAGATCGATATCATAGATCGACATCCCAGATTGATATCCCATATTGATATCATAGATCGATATCCTAAAATCGATATCCCAGAAATAGTTCCCCAAAGTAAAATCCCCAAAGGAAGTTTCTGAAGAAAATTATCAAATGTAAATTCCAAAAAGTCAAGTCAAATGAAGACAAATTGTACAAAGGAAGTAAAATCAGTATCAAATCCCTTGCTCAAGAAAAAAGAAAGTACAAAATAAACAGTGATTATTGTCACTAAAGTACAAAAATAAACAGTGATTTTTATCACTTTATATGAGCAAGTATCCCAAAAAATTGAAGAAAAGAAGGGAGTGAACTTGAATCCATAGAATTTCTAGCACTATTGTACCTTACGCATGATGATATGTCTGATACATTAGCATCTCACTTATGTACAGACCAATGTTTGAATGTGGAAGAGCTAGCTTCAGGTGTCCTGTATCGCCTAGTGGTCTAGTCCAACTAAAATCTAAACCTAGGATTGGATAAACATATGCGGACCCCCAATCTTAGCAATGGGCTGAAAGAATCCCACTTGACATCGGGGTATGCTTATGCCTTATCTTAATATACTCATTTGCACACACAGGGATAATGAATAGTTAGGGCCTATCCTAGCAAAAGCCTTACATTTCAGAAGTCTAGTTTGGTCAGTATACAACTTTTGATAAGTCTACTAGGGTGTTTGAGTCTCATGGAAAACCTCAAAAATTTCTCTAAATAGCAACAAAATACCAAATATCACAAACCATAAAAAATAAAAGTCATTCAATCATCAAATTGCAAAGTATCGAATCCGTGATACATCATTACATTGAGCACAAAGTTTTCAAGATATAGGATAGATACCGGATGGATATCAGAAATGATATTTAGATGACCACTGACTATATTGTGCATATCTTTCAAATTGCAAAAGGAATATAGAGTGACATATTATATCATTCGCATCATACCACTTCATATCATTGCATTTCATATATGGGTGATTAATTGATTAAATTCTTGTAATGAGGATTTTCAATTACATTCATGATTTTTACACATTCTGTGGTGTCGTCCATTAGATTGTTAAACATATATCACATTCATTCCTTATGTTTTAAGTGATTAAAGCATACAGGTTCATTTACATTAGATTACCATCATGTAAATAATGCATTACATACATTACACCAACATATCGTGACATCGTCATAAATTAAATGCATACAATACAACAAAATTAAATATGTATTTAAAAGTAAACATCGCATCCATATGCATCCATCATAAATAGCACATCTAAGCATCTAGATCACTGCATATCATCATCATCATAAATTAAATAGCTATCTAGTGCATGTCATCCATACATCACATCATATAAGCATAGCATCAATATGAACATCTGCATCCATGTGCATAACATAAACATAAAATAAAAAATAAACAAGTACACATAATGAGCCAAAATGATCAATCTCATATATATATATATATATATATTTTTTTTTTTTTGTGTGTCCAAAAAGAGTACATCAAGGGTATATCAAAATACCTACAGGCTACAACTATGTAGGTCCTCGACCTTACACTCAAAAATAGTACAACAAAGTATCTCTAAAGATCTATACTAAATAGGGCCTATACCCCCAGTCTGTGAGGCACCTCCATCACCTCCACCATCCCTATGAGTCCTCTATGAGCTAGCACCATGAGTACTCGAGGACAGTGGTCCCCCCCCTAGACCGGGGCCGCCCCCAGACACAGCAATAAAGAAGATGGTGCTACCAGAGGTGGCATCACAACCTATGTAGCAGAGGGGCCCCCCATCACTGTCCTCAGTAGGTCCCTCTCAGTAGTCATGGCACTCAAATATGCCTATGCCACATCCCATTGGCCAGTGAGTTGTGCAATCTGAGTGTCTATAGCGATATCCTATGCCTAGAGAGTTATCCTCTCCTACTCGTATCCCTACCACTACCTCTCACCCCATGCTAGCTTCACCTCTAGAGTGGTGATAGATGTATCTCGCTACAAAATCTGAGTCTACAGTCTCCCAACCTAGCTCTAGAGGTCAAAAATCTGGGCTCTCAGCTACCCAATCTCACTATCAGGAGGTGCCTCACCCTCCTCAGCTATGTCCTCCTCTACCTCAACCTGAGGAGCCTCCTCTATGGTAGCCTCTATACCCCATCCACCCTCGATACACTGGCGCATGTTGCACCCATCTAGATCAACCTCTACTCCATCATCTATCCGATCGAGGGGCCCCTCTCCTTACCACTATAGAAGTGACCACCAAGTGTCATATGCTATGGTGGTGCCAACCCTATCCATGCCCGACTCCTAGAAGTCATCATCCTCATCCCCTAGCAATGTCGACTGGACCCATGGTAGATCTCTCTCTAGTACTAGGTGCCTATAGATAATAGGAAGCACCAAAATATCTTGAACAAGACCAAACTAGTGTAGGATACATGAGTAGTACTGGTACTCATGAATCATAGCCTTGCAATCGAGTAACCACCTATCCCTCCTCACCTAGCATAGTCGCTCATCAACCTCCTACCATGTGAGGCAATCCATGTATGGGTGCCACTCTATATCATCCACCTAAAGCTATGCAAATCTAGCAATATAGTGGTCTAGGTCCCCAACGTGAGACCTGCTCCAAAACCCCTCCTCCTCGTGGGGCCAACAAAAAAATAGGTCTATGGGCCACTCGATCCAAATGTGTTGCCAACCCCAGATCTAAAGTAGTAGGCTACAACTAATATCGACCCAACTCCTATGGGTAACCTGATACAACTCATGATATAGCTGAGCTAGCAGTATGCTCCCCCATGCTAAGAGCAAAGGCCACCATGTAGAACTCTGAGTAACTCTCCTGACGATGGCCAGGAGGTTCCAAGGGATCCTCATGCTCGAGGAGTCTGGAAGCACAATCTGAATGACTAAGTGCATGAAAATGGCCTCTCGAACTGAGAAGATGCCCTTCTCATACCAATATCCGACATGGATGCCTCCATGATCAATCATAGTCTGAGCATCCTCGCTACGCCCATCGAAGATGGCATCAAAAATAGCTCCTC
The DNA here is from genome assembly GCA_028583015.1 of Wollemia nobilis. Lineage (NCBI taxonomy): Eukaryota > Viridiplantae > Streptophyta > Pinopsida > Araucariales > Araucariaceae > Wollemia > Wollemia nobilis. Next base: position 1,524,913 of record JAQPPZ010017221.1, read on the forward strand.
TATTAGTGAATGGAGTGGAGGTGATGGGCTCCCCATCGATCGAGATCCTAAAGATCCGGTAAACATCCTCTAATGTCATAGTCATTTCACCTATGGGTAGGTGAAATGTGTTGGTCCATGCATCCCAATGTCGGGCCAACGTAGTCATGTATGCTTGGTCTACCCTGATCATGGGTAGATCAAGCACGTATCCAAAGCCAACCGCACCGAACCACTCCCGCTCCTAGTCAGTGAGCTATCTACGGAGGGTGCGAAGGAGATCCGGCTCCCTAGCTCTAGAGGTCAATTTCTGAAAAGAAGCAATGCATAAGGAAAAAAGGTGACTAAAAATAACTAAAAAAATTAAAAATTGACCTTAAAAATGTCAAACAAATCTAAAAATTGCTAAAAATACAAAAACATGCAAAAAGTGATCAAAATTCAAAATAAAAATGCATCTCAAAGTGCAATAAATGGCATTAATTCCCAAAAAAAATCAAATAAAATTGAATTTTTTTCAAAAGTTTTGAACCGCGGGTCAAATCTATGGTCCGCATAATGGTCAAAATTTGACCGTTGGGATTTGAATCCCATCATGGCTGACAACCATGGTTCCCAATATGAAAATTGGGAGCCGCATCTACCAACTACGGTCTAGGAACGTAACCCTTTTAGGGTCACTTCCTAGCCTGGCACCCAAAAATTAAAAGTCCTAATCTAGCCTAAACTAATGTGAGGTTCTTTACCAGTAGTTTAGTGAAGTTAATTTGACCCATTACTTAATGTGGTTCATTTTTTAAGTTGGTAAGGAGTGCGAGGACTCGGTTTTGAGTTACCTTTCCCGCACCAATGCCTCTGTTGGATGAAGGTTGTGTAGGGTCTACCATCGAGATGTGTGGGAGGTCGTAGGTAGTTGTTTTAGCAGTGTTTCACATCAAATTTTGCTTCCTCACCTCTCAGAGCTCTCTAGTTGCAATTGCTTTCAAGGAATAATAATGAAATTTTCAAATGGGAAAATTTATATACTTTTCTTAATTTTGTGGACTACAACTGACAATCGTGGTCCCAGAATTAGGGTTTTTCGATCGCGGTTCTGAGCCGTGGTTCCCAAATTTGATATTTCCAACTATTGCTTGTGTGCGCGGTTTGCAACTGGCATTAAATGCACCAAAATCCCATCATGGGAAGGTTTTAAATGATAAATTAATGATTCCTAATGGATCAAAATCTCAATAAGAGCAATCAATTTAGCAAATTTGGTGATTTTCAAGCACCAAGATCAATTAAAAACTCAAAAAGTCAAAAATTATTATTAAACAAGTCAAAAGCCAAATGCACCTCGTATTCAGTTATTTACCCTAGACACTTGGCGGTTGTAGTGACTGACGCTCCATGCAATCCGATGAGATGAGTAAATAACCATAAGGACATTTGGGGTAAAATTGTCATCATTGATTTGATATGCTTCTTTTCAATCCCGAAGAAGGCCTTCGAGGCTGGACCGCTCCATGGGAACGAGGCATTTCATGTCATTTCTCCTATGACATATTTTCAGCAGATCATCGACAAATTGATTCAACATAAATCTAATTGGCATTGTATTATTTTGATTCCCTAAGAAGGCTATTGCAGCCCGACCGCTCCATGGGATAGAAATGTGCAATTACTATTAACAGTTGCAATCATAAGTCTGAACTAAGCCTAGTCAAGTAATTAAATGCTAAATTCTAAGTTTGTTCAGATCATTCATAGTGGTCAAGTGACCTCGTCACTTCATTCAATTGTCATTACCCTCATCGACTCATCGCTTGAGGGGGTAGTCATACTTTCATAATCATAATCAAAATCAGGAAGAAGATCCCTTGATCTTGTCAAATTGTGTTCGTCCTTGCGAATCATTGTCAACGACTATCATAAGCTTACCCCTTTGCTTGGGGTAAATAGCATATATGATAGTTTGTTTGTAGCTCTCCTCCTTTTGGTTATATAGGCCTAACTCCTATTGTAGCACCAAAGCTACCCGAATGCCTGATGATGAGTGCAAACTCTTTCAAATTTAAGCCTTTCACCCAGTTGGAAGCAATGATTCTAGGATGCGCATCCTTTTGCAGGACCTGGGGCATCTAATGTTGATCAGATCAATGATCATCATGCAACCTTCGACATCATTTTAGGTGGTGTATTTTTTCTCACGCGTTGTTCGATCTCACAATGCATCACAAAAGGGGCATCTGTAGACACCTAAAACATGTCATGTCGATGGCGACTACTCATATGGGACATGCTACAAGACCATATGGAAGATCTTGGATAGATTCCAAGATAGAGCAGTGGTTTTAACCACTCAATTTGGGCTCCTTGGCCTAATCAGCTCAAACCACTGTTGAGACCTATGGTCTACAGTCTGAACCACTATTGACACCCATGGTTCACAGTCTAGACCGTAGTTGTCACCCATGGTCTAGAACTGAAGTTCAGTTGGCCTTCATCCAAGCCAAATCGGTTTGAATGACCATTTGTTCTAGAAGAAGGTAGTTGAAGGATGGAATATTCCAGAGGCTTCCAATCCAACTGTCCCAACCACCTCTTCTTGATCTTGGCTTCTCCATGAAGCCACCCCTAGCCCTTGGGTAATCCTATAAGTACCCCTTCAAATTAGGGCAAACTATAAAGTGTGCATTGGAGATTAAAGCAGTGAAGCCCTATCGGATTGTAGACTCACCTGAGTGTACTGAGAGAGTTTTGTTGCCATTCATTTTCCAATTCATCAAGCATCATGTCAATTTGTGCCATGGATGCCCTAAGGAGCTAGAACGCCAAGAAACACAAATTCAGGCAAACGGAGGCCCAACTATGCAATTCAATCGCCAAACCAGTCAGAGGACATCAAGGTGACCCTTGACCATCAATTTGACAAGGAGGATCAAGCCCACAACCTTATATTTGGAGGGCAAAACTACTTTGTTGCTCATCGCGGCTGACAACCATGGTGTACAGTGCAGACCGCTCATTTGAGCCATGGTTTGCAATCGGTGAAAGATCTCCTTACTGTTATTTTTGCATTGTATTTCACTAGGTTAGATTAAGCATCTTAGTGGTTTATTTAGCATTTTAGAGACTCTAACTGATAGAATTAGGGTTTTCATCAAGTTTACTTCATTATGGCAAATAGGACATAATTAGCTCATTTTCATGTTATCATGCTTCATTTCATGCAATCAATCCACTAGATAGATAGTTGTACTTTCCAGTTATATGTTTCAATTAATATTTTCAAGTATTGCATAGGCTTAACATGCTTTATTCATTTTCTTGATTTTATTAGTGTTATGGCATCTTTATGTTCATATTCCTTAAAGGGCCTCATCATGAGAGGTTGCCTATGCTATTAATGCTTTTATGTTGTTTATTGACCGCAGGAAGCAGATTCAAAGGAGATTCAACCATCCAATTCCTTCCTCAACGCGGAGAAGAGGGTCAACTCCACCCTAGAGCAGTTCGTGTCACCCCGAAGGGCCTAAAACTCACATTTACCCTTAAGAGGGAACATTTGCTTTTTCCTACTGTAATAAGAGTATCAAAATGGTATCCCTAAGAGGGACGTAATTGTAACCAAATTGGCTTCTTTACAATGGAATAAAAGTGTTTTTCTTCTTCCCATTTGTTGTCAATTTTGCATGCATCTACTTTGTTTCTCTTAGCTACTTGAGGAAATGAAGATGACTTACCTAGTTAACATTGAACTCATTCATGTCATTTGCTTTAAAATTTGCCTTCCCATATTCCTTTACATATTTATCTCCTATATTTCAACTTGCATTTTGTATTTCTTCATCCCTTATGTCATCCTTTTTCTTCTAATGGTTGATTCAAGTGAACTATAATGGCCTTTGACATTTGATTATGTAGATGGATTTTTCTTACCATTTTCTTATGATTGAAAAATATTTGATTTGACCTAGCTTCTACAATGATATGATATCCTTGTTTCATATTGAAGTTTATCTCATGCCCAAAATTTTCCATCTCTTTCTCAATTAATTTGACTTTGCAATCTCTTGCCATGCGACTAATCTCATTATATTTACGAAAACAAAATCCAATGTATTCGTAATCCACTTGTTCATCCCATTCTCTTGATTTAGATTAATGGATTTTTGTAAAGTTTTTAAATTATCCATGGCAATACATATTTGAGTGTATACAACATGCATTTTCTCCTAAGCAATTGGTCCCTTCTAGATGAAATCCTCTAGAGTATTGCCAATATTCTTCAAAATCTCATTATTGATGAGTTGATAAGGAATTCTAAAAAGCCTATTCCACATTAGAAACCTTTTAATAGTATCTATGCCCACTAAAAAAATTTCCAATCCATGGTCTTAAATATAAAACATCTTTGCCCCTAAAGCAAGGGTTGCTATCCATTATTTTATCCTTTATTTTTTAACTAGATAAGTTAATGAGAAAAGTCCTTTTAGAAGAAAAGGCATGGACTTTGAATTGAATCCCTATCTCCACTTGATCCAATTTTAAATATAAAAACAATTGGCAAGTATCCATGGAACTTACATATTAACCCTTTGGTTTGAAGAATCATTATATCACGCTTGATCATATCATCTTTAATAATCATTTTTGGTGTAGTATCTGCTAACTAGATAAGGTTTTCCATATATTTATTCTTCTTCTTGTCACTAAGGAATCCATAATTCCAACCAGGGCATCCTTACTTCTAACTAGAGCATCCTTCAAGTAAGGAATTTCAAAAATGACTTTATTTCCATGTTACCAAGATTTTCTTCACATGAATCCTTTAGTTTTTTGAGTTTCTCCTAAGATTTGGAACAAGAAATGACATTCGCTCTTTGCTTGTACTTTGCTTCTGGCTTCCTGCTCACTCTTGGTTCACACTCGCTCCTTGCTTGTCTTTTGCTTCTTGCTTCCTGCTCACTGTTGGTTCACATTCACTCCTTGCTTGGACTTTGCTTCTTTATTCCTACTCACTCTTGGTTCACACTCGCTTCTAGCTTGCATATGATTTTTATTATTGACTTGTATTTTAGTATACTATTTATTACAATTTTAATATTCTCTTTCCAAAATTTGTATGAGATCATCTCCTTATTCATGAAGAGAATCATGAAAGACTAGAGAATCTTGGATGGGTTGAGCTTGGTATAGACATTTCCAAAATATAGAATCGAATCTTCAATTTTTTGGTTTGGTTATGTTTGTTGTCCCTTATATAGTTGTTGATAGAATGTAGAAAATGATTTTGAATCAAGAAAGCCTCGTCTTTAAGTAAAAGTTGTATTTTTTCATATTATTTATTTAATGCTTCATTGTTAAGAGGTGTAGGACTAGACTTGCTATAAGATAATAAGCATTTAAAGTGTATTGTTGTTTTGTTGGTATTGCATGTAGTCTTTTTTGTATATATAATATCAAAACATTTATCTTCAAAGGATCAAAATAAACTTTGACATCATAGATACATACAAGAATTTGAAATATTATATTGCTAAGAATATTTTCCCAATTCATGCAACAAAAACAAATATAATGAATTTTTCCTCTATTTTATTCATTGAAATATTATTGATGATGCTTTGTTGTTTTCTATTGAGCATTATCATGATATTCAATTTTATCAAAAATTACACGAAGCTCTAGTTTGTAACTCAGAAACTAAAATTGACACATTTATTTGTAATAATGTGTTTTAGATGTTTTAACGCGATGTCCAAATCATATTGCTCATAATGGATGCTTGCTTCATGTTCTATATTGGATAGATCATTATATATAGGGGTTTTTTTTCATCATCTCCATTACATGGTTAATATCTCCTCATATTGCATTGATCTCATAGTTACACTTGGGCTCATTTGCTTTATTTTTTCTTTATGAAAAATGTGCAACTTACCATGATTTGAAACCAGTTTTCAATGTGTTTTTATCATTGGTAAATGGGACATATAATTATATTTTTTTCCTATCTTGTATTTTGTATGTGTATTGCATTTAACAAATTGTATGATGTTTGAGATTTTATGTTTTAATATTGGATTATCATTCTTCTTGTACTTTAACACAATTTATAATAGGTAAGTGTCCTCAAGGTTGCTTGCGCATTAATTGTAGTAGTTGATTTTTCATTAACACATGATGTTCTTTTTCTACGATAACTCAAGGTTTAAAAAAAATTATTTCATTAAGAGGTGATGCATTTATGAAGAAACAAGTTCTTATGCAATATTTCATTGATAAATATAATTCTATGTATGCTACTTGTTGGAATAACATCCAGTGGATATTGAGGAGTGTATTTCCAAGCAAATGTATCATATTTGTGGAAAAAATATTAGTGTTCTATTATTTATTATTTTATCACAAAAATAAATTATATTCTTATATTATCTTTAAAGAATTACATTATTAAAGTTTGAGTAAGAAGTAAAAATAATTAAAATTAAATCTTTACTTCTATGTCTATCTATATTGATTAAATCAATAAATTTGATTGCATTTGAATTATATAGGACCAAGTTAATAATTATAATTAAGGAACACTTAAAATATCAATTTGTTGAAAAAATTTCATCCTCAAGGGAGGAACGCGAGCCCGGAGTAAGTGCAGTAGTGAGTGCGAGCGCAAGTTGGTATTAAGTGCAACAACGAGTGCGAGCACAAGTTGGGAGTAAGTGCAACAGCGAGTGCGAGCGCAAGTTGGGAGTAAGTGCAACAACGAGTGTGAACGCGAGTCGGGAGTAAGTGCAACATCTAGTGCGAGCGCAAACCGAGAGTAAGTGTAGTAGCAAATGCGAGCATGATCTGGAAGTAAGTGCAATAACAAGTGCAAGTGCAAGTTAGGAGTAAGTGCAGCAACAAGTGTGAGTGTGATCTAGAAGTAAGTACAACAAGTGTAAGTGCAACCAAAAGCGAGTGTGAGTGAGTGCAACCAAAAGTGAGTGCAAGTGCAAGCCGAGAGTAAGTGTAACAATGAGTGCAAGTTGGGATTGAGTGTGCAATCCCAGACCCAATGAGATCAAAGAGGGAGTGTGAACCAAGAGGGAGTGTGAGCCAAGATTTAGTCATGGGAGAAGAGTGATAGGTTCATTCGAATTGCATAAATTCTTCAAACCCTTACCATGAATGTGTGGAACACTATTTCCAAAAAATGTTGAAGCCAAGGAACACTGGAAAAAAATAGAGACAAGGACAATTGTGAGCCAAGAGGGAGTGCAATTTAGAAGTGAGTGCAATACAAGAGAGAGTGTGAACAAAAAGGGAGTGCAAACTAAGAGGGAGTGCAAGCCAAGATTTAATCATGGTGAAAGATCATCAAGTTCATCTAGAGTGCATCAATACTTCAAATATTTACCACGAATGCGTGGAACGTTATTTCCAAAAAATTATTAAAGCGAAGGAACGCCAAGAAAAATAATAGACACGAGAAATTGTGACCCAAGAGGGAGTGCAAGCTAGGAGCAAGTGTGAGGCAAGAGAGAGTGCAAGTTGGGAGCAAGAGTGAGTGTAAGTAGAGAGGGAGTGTGAACCAAGAGGGAGTGTAAGCCAAGAGCAAGCCCCATTAGCTAGTGTGGAAGGAAAGTCATTTTTGAAAGCCCTAATGGGAAGTTAGGATGCCCTAACTAGAAATCAAAATGCCCTTATTGGAAGTATGATGGCCCAAGCTGGAGATAAGCGAAAGAGCGAAAATATGGCAAGTTCGATCTAGGTAGCATATGGTACACAAGAAGTAAGTATCAAGGATGAGATGATTGAGCATGATATAATAGTTCTTAAAATTAGAGGGCTAATATGTAAGTTCCATAGATCATGGTCAGGGTTTTTGGAGATTCAAAATCGGATCAAGTGGAAGTGGGGATTGAATTCGAACTATTTTGAGACTTTTCTTCTTTAAGGTTTTTTCCTCATCATATTTTTGAGTTCAAAGATTAGGGATAAAATAATGGTTGGTGGTCCATGGTTTATGGGAAGAGATGCACTTTATTGGAGACCATGGAACGAAAATTTTTCAGTTGAGATAGAAACTATTAAGAAGCTTCCAGTGTAGGTTAGGATTTTTTGGACTTCCATATAAACTTATAAATAAGGATGTTTTAAAAATATTGAAAATACCCTAGGGGAATTCATCAAGGAAGGACCAAAAACTAAGGAGTGAAAGCATGCTATATATATTCAAATATGTGTTGCTATGGATATTTTAAAACCTTTTCCACAATCCATTAAGATTAAATATGAATCAAGAGAATGGGATCAACAAGTAGATTATGAAAATATTGCATTTTGTTGCCACAATTATTTTGAAATTGGACACATGGCAAGAGTTTGCAAAGTAAAAACTATGAAGAAAGAGACAAAAATTCTAGCCATGAGATAAACTTCAAGACGAAGTAAGGAAATCATTTAATAATAAAAGATAAATCAAATCAAGGATATTCCACTCTAAAAGAAGAGGCAAATAAATCCTATCAACAATATCAATTGGAAATTTTAGAAGGAATTAAAGGTGCAAAAGAAGATGTGGAGATAAAACCCAAAACAAAGACAACAAAAAGGGTCAAGCTTATTCCAGGTAAATCATCTTCATTTTTCTCAAGTAGTATAGGATCCTCTTTAGGTAATAAAAGTGAAAGTGGTGAGCACTTTAAGGTTTCAAGAGCAGAATAATATATAAATGAGGTTGGAGGAAACCCATAACAATTTAGGGCTTTAGGGAAGAATAAGAAGATAGTTTCTATAGAAGAGCATCCTTGCACTTTAGGGTCTCTACGGAAATATAATGAAGAGTGTGATTTTGAGGTTATTCCTTGCACTTCAGATTGTTCAGAACAAGGCAAACATAAAGATGATAAGTCTTACTATGAGCAGTGTGAGAAGATTGAAGAGATTGATGAAAACGAAAGTATTGTTGAGAATGAAAAAAAGAGGAAGACCCAAGAGGCAAAAACAAAGAGAAAAAGAAACACAAAGGGATATTGATATGGAAAAACAAAAACAAATATCACAAATGTTAACAAGAAGTGGGGCTAAACCCACAAATAAAATAAAATAAATAACAATGAAAATAATATCTTGGAATATTAGGGGAATGGATAAGAACCCTAAAAAAAGGTATTAAGAAATTGTGAGGTTGTTATAGACAAGATATTTTTGGATATAGAAGTTGAGCAATTAACCATTTACAGTGTTGAATTTCATCTTGACATAATTAAAATTTTTGAAGGTATTTGATATAAAAGGAGTTGATTGTGGAAACTTAGCAGTTTGAGGAAGATGAAGAATATTTTTGATAGAAGGGTAAATGAAGAATATCTTCGATAGAAAGAAAAATTTGGATATGCTTTAATTAACTTGTTAGAAATGTAATAAGATCAATGTAATATTTTGTTTCATAATGGAAGTTGCCCCCAATATAAGCCACACATAGCTTAAAAAAATGTCAATTTGCACATTTTTCTATAATTCAACCATAAAATGACAATGAGTATCAAATTGCTAAATTGGTAATCTGTGGTGTATTTTATAGTGATGTGTATGTGCATACCCATGATTTAATGTTTGTATTGAATCATAACAAATATGTGTATGTGTGTGTGCATACCCATGATTTAATGTTTGTATTGACTCACAACAAAGATGTGTATGTGTGTGTGCATACCCATGATTTAATGTTTGTAATGACTCACAACAAATATGTGTATCTGATACACATGTCATACCTCGATGATGTGTTGGATACATACTAGGTATATAAATAAGATACAAGTACATTTTAAAAATGTATAAATACTTTTAACATGTACCTTACATGCCTTATATGCATGCACCCTCACATCTTGCATACCCCTGCACCCTCGCACTTGCATACCCCAAATTTAGAGATATGCATTATGTATTCCATGCTTAAACCATTGTACCCACATAATAACACACCTAAATAACTAGTGATTAATTAGTGTTATAGGTTTTCTATCATAATTGTTATTTTGCCAAAAACTCTTAAATGAATATCTTTTACATTTTTTATTTTATTTTTTTAATTGAAAATTTTCATTTAGTTAAACCTGCATGTTTAACTAAAATCCACCATGCTAAAATCCCCACAAACCAGCCATAGGTTATCTAAGAGACTTTTAGAATGTTATTCCCATAGCTTGACTCTCTCCTCAACATCATTCAAAGTGTAAACATTGAGGACTCCCAACAACAAGTTATCAATAGAAATCTAAATCAAAATTATCCTATGGTAGGGTCAGACCCTTGATTGACCACTATCCTTGCAATATGGGGATGCATTACCATGGTGCCACCACCACGACCTCTAGGGTGGTTTTTTTGTACCACTACAAAGTCTTTTCAAAGAAACTTGAGAAAAAAATCAGTTCACTATTTTCAATTTTTACTTCTTAAAAACAAATAATTGAAACAATTTTTTCCTTTATACAAAAATCCTTAACATTCCATAAGATATAGATTTTCTAGTTCATTGACATTATTTGAGGGTGTTTGGGAATGTAGCCACATCCTCTCCATCGTCTACATATTCAACTTCACCGTCATCCTAGAGTACCTCAAACCTATTGAGGCAAGAGTGCTACCATTAGACAAGTTCATATATTTCCTATGCAAAATTGGTGTTCTTACTTTCTTGCTATGGCCTCCCATGAGCAGGCCAGAGCGAGTTGATCACTTAGGACTAGTATGACTTTGTGCATTGATTTTCTAGGGCTTGTTAGGACTAGGATACTCGAGAAACTAGTCACTAAGGCCTAGTAATTACTTTGTTGGCTTGAGAAACTAAAAAAAAAAATAGATCTAGAAGATGGATGACCATAATGAATGGCCAAAGGAGCTTTCTTAAAGTTTTAATTTCTTGTGACCACTTGGGTCCAAGTATTAGTTGCTTTAGTTTACAAATATCTAAACCTTCTTATGCCATAGGACTCACTTGTGGTTGATTCAACAAAGGGAAATATTTGACCTAGTGATCCATACTTTGGCACTAAAAGCAGGTGTTCAGAATGTCAAACAACTTGACAATAAGTTTTACCATCAAACCTAAAGTACATCACATCCTTTAGGCCTTTGAAAATTGGAATGCACATGCAAGCCCTAGGAAATGACTATGGTTAAAACCAGTGAGGAGCTTTCAAACAAACAAATTCTCCAAGTTTCTCACAAAGCTAAGGGATAAGGTCCTTAAAATGCATGGGTAAACCTAGAAATTTGACCCACTGTAGGCAGCAAAGACCCATTTCACTATCAATTTAAATTTGGGGTTATAATTGGACATGACTAAAAATAACCAAACCAAATCCATGTTTCAGCCTCACAAATGAATGTGGCATGCTCAACTAACATAAAGAAAAAAGGAATAAAAACCCTTGGGCAAACTCCTAACTTCAACAACTTGAAGGCCCATCAGATCCCATGCCTCTTGGATCCAAGATTGTATATGAGCGCTCATGGGGACTTAGACGCCCATGAAATATCTAATGGTAATCCTATTTTTAAAATATTGTAATACTTGAGAAAAATGATTGTCATATGCCTCAACCAAAAGCTCTTGATCAAAATAAGGAGGGAGCTCAAAAATATTTTTGGGGATGAATTTCTTGGGTCACTTTGTGAGTGGTACCATTCTCACCAAAAACCTTGTTTATAAAATTATGAGCAAATACTTGTTGCATGACCATGGCTTAAAAAGCTAAGGCCCAAGGCTGGGTGGGAATATCAATGAGAAACCACTAATGATGGCCTTCATAACTACTAAAGCGCAACAAATTATGCAAAACAAAATTCAATCATGGTCCTCTTTTATAGTTAGTATCTTCGTCAACCCTAACTCTCTTGGCTATTTATTTAAAAAAATGGTTGTTCCATTGTAATGACATAGATTCTATTCTTATTATTTTGTATTTAACTATGAATTGAAAAATGCAATAAACCATTTTGTATTTATGTTTATAGTTCTATATTTATAATGTATGTTCAAAATGATAGCTCAAGGGGCAATGGGATAAAATGTATTGTTTTGGACAAATGCAAAAAAGTTGCATGCATTATTGTCTAGATAATTGTCTAAATAACGTATAATTGTAGAGTAGGATGTAAAATTTTTCCATTCATGAAGCCAAAACAATCTATGGGATGATAAAGCTTCGTTATCAAACATAATATGTTATCTTGTTACTTTAAAAGGAAATAAATTTATGTGAAAATATAAAGCTAAAACATTATTATTTTAACTAAAGAAATGATCTTTGGTTATTGATTTTGGTGACAAATTCTCCTAGCTTCTCTATTGTTGTTTCTTCAAACATAAAATTTAGTGCTAATAGCATGACTGTCACAAATATCATTATAATATTTACATTCCAAGATAAAGTGTTTCTTTGTTTCCATTAATCCTAAAGTGCAAATAGGTACATATTTTTTTCTTTCCATTTTTCTTTAGGTCTCTTCCTTCTATTTGACTCATTCATATAATAAAAAGAGTTATACTAAGATTTTATTTATGGATTATTTTTTTAGAAATAATTTACTATATTAAATATAACCCATGTCAAATATGAATAGCATTGTTAGATGTTTATTAGTGGTTAAATATTTTTTTGTGTGAAAAACATTGTATATTATTAGATATTATTAAACAAAATATAGAGGTGAAAGTAATATAAGTTGTAAATCATGTGATTATAAATGACACAAGTAAATGACATAGAAGTTTCTTTATGTTTGAGATAGTAGTAATTATGTTAATATTTTTCTTGAGTTAGTTAAACATGATAACTATTTATATATTTTTTATTTTAATATTTTTAATTTAAGATTAATAATAAAATATTGTAATAAATATAAATGATAAGGCCACCCCTCTTACCATCAATTTGAACCATGTCGTCGATCCACCCGCGGTAAATCCCAAGTTGGTAAGTGCAAATCTCCCATCCTTATTGAGCAGGAGCCTGAGCTCTTGGAGGTCTCCCCCAAAACCAGAAGGTCAAGCAAGAGGATATCTCTATGTGGTCCTCGTCACGAAAGGGAGCTCTGCATAGTGGTTCCTCCAAATCGCCTACTCACTCCCAATAAAAGCCTAGTTATCCATTCATCACCAGTAAGGACTACTTCTAGGATTTTAATGACTTGGTGAAAGCCCTGAGCAGAGATTTCAAGATGAGTGTCTCTTTACTGCAACAGGTCAAGATCCTCTTGGATGATTTCAAATACCAGGCCGAGATTCTGGAAGAATATAAAAATCTCTTTGAAGACGCTGACCAGACTAGCCAAGTGGATGCTTTTGTTCCTGTTGAGGGCAAATAGTGTGGTTCTCCTTTTTATCCTAGCTATTTTTGGTTGTTGCTTGTTAAGTGGTATTTATTTGTCTTCAAGACCACCTCTTCTCTCCTTTCGAACTTTATGTTTGTATGTAAATATTGCCTCGTTTTGCCCCTACATGGGATTTTCTCTTTAGAGGTTGTAGGAGGTCTCCTCATGTTTAAGTTTTGGTTGTAAAAAGATTGAGGTCATTTTCAAAACTCCTCCTATCTATCAATTATATATTTATATATATATATATATATATATATTGTTATCTTTCTCTCTCCTATACATACATATATAAAACCAAATTTAAAAATAATAGATGTCACTTTAAAGAATACATATAAATTAGTTATTTTTATTTGAATATAACCCATATTTAAGTTATACTTTATATAAATTTATAATTGCAATATTTATATTTAATAAAAAATTAAAATGAATTGTAATGATAGTTACATACCCAAATGACAAACTATAAATAATAAACAATGGTACAATCTAAGTATAAGGATGAACTATAATTTGGCTTGTTAATTATAAATACAAATTATGTACATACTCATGACTCAAATCCATTTTTGTAAGGTGTGAATGAGGCTTATAAAGGTGAAGGAATTATAATTTGATATATTTTACACATAGTGTGCTATCTCAACATACATTAATTTGTGACTTCATAAGAGTTATAGTCTTGAATACTTTTTGAGAATAGGTTTTAAACAACTTATTTTATGATATGTAATTAACTTTAAACTTACATACAATTTGTTAGCTTTCTAGATAGATTAACTCACAAAAAGCTTTATCCATTATTATATATTGTTAAAATGTAAGCCATTAAGAAAACTAACAATGAATCTCAATATTGTAATAACAACGATATCTCACAAATACAACTCAAATATACAATATATCAAAAGATTACAAGAATGATACAAATTGATTACATGGCTTGGATTTTTGTCTTCATTATATAATTTTACATGACTTTTTAGTACTCATTGTTGCTCTCCTCTAACAGTTGGGAGATGCATCCTTTCATATTCCTCATATTGAGACAAAAATCTCATCTTGCCACATATCAATGTGACTTTTCATTCTCTCTTGACACCTTGCACTTTCTCTCATATTGACACATACATTATATAAAATATAAATCATCTACCAAACTAATATTTACAAGGGGGCCAAATAATGTAATACTTCCAACACTCCCTCATATTACATTATTTGGTAGGAAGGCTTTTTGCCTTCATTCTCTGATTCTTCTTTCTCTTCATTCTTCAACTCTAACTTTGGCATGGTTGGATATATGCAACCTTCATTAGGTATTATTTTATAAATTCTCTGTATTTACCTCTAGATTAATGTATATGAGTCGCATGTGGGTCTCTGCCATTAACATCACTACCTCTAAGTCATTGCCTCTAGGACTCTGCCTTTGGGTCGCCTTTGAATTATCATTATCTTTGGGTCATCCACTAGAAAATTCATAAGACTATCATATCTATAGGATCATCACTACAGATGATTTCACTATAGGCCATCTTCCAAGCTATGCTTGGGTCATAATCATTTATTTCTTTATGATAAGACTGACAATATTCTCAACAAACTTTGATCATTTGATCATACTTGATTTTATTCTATAGAAACCATACAACATTCCTTTTATCTTATTCCATTCATTCATGTTTATCCATCCACAATCCATTTTTAATTTGTAGTCTTTCTTTTCTTTTTGTAGATAAAATATTTGTGAATGATTATGTCCACAAATTTCACAACTATGGAGATTCCAACATTTCTCTATCTTATGTCCATATCTACCACAATGATTACATCTATTCTTTGTTATAGAATTTCTTGTTTGTCCTTCATTGTTACTAATTCTATCATTCCTTGTCATAGATTTGATGTCACTATTTCTTGTCATAAACTTAGTCCTTGATTCATTGCTGCTTTTTTGTCTCGTATATCCAAGACCTGCATATTTTGGTATTATTTTTGGTACAAATGGCTCTTTCATTCCTTGTCCATGTTTTCCCAAACTTGTGTCTTTATATTCCATTTTATTTAATAATTTTGAATATCATTAGACTGATCCCTATCAATATCATTAGACTGATCCCTATCAATATCAACACAACTTTGAGCATCACTATCTCTGTCATCATTTGAATCCATGTCATCATCAATTTTGATAGCATAAGATTTTTCTGAACAATCACAAATTGTATTAAGTCCTTTGTGTCACATGTAGCATCTATTTTTGTAATATGTTCTTCTATCTTTGTCATGAATTCTAAGTCACAAGTATCATTGTTTGCATCACAATTTTTCTTTTTATTTTGATGAGGATCACACGTGCATCTTTTTATTTTTTATTAATATCACAACATGCACCTATCATCACAGGATTTAAATCATTTGTATCACAACAAACATCTTTCATCATTGGTTTGTTCCCTAGTTCTTCAAGCTTTCCTCTTGTAAACAAACAAACATATCAACAAGCTTATTTTTCAAATGTTTAGTCATTTCCTCTTGTTTTCTATTATGGCCTTTAAGAACTTCATTAGAAAGTAATGCCATATACATTATCTTTCCTATATCATTAGGTAATGTGAAAACACCTTTAGAGTCTTCAACTGCTTCATCAAGCTTTGAACTTAGATAATTTCCAAGCATTGAAAAAATTTCATCTTTGGCTTCTCTCATGATTGATTGTAAGACTCTATTTTCCTTTATTGATGTATCCTTTTGTCCTTCAATTTTTGCTATCATGTATTGAGTACAACATTTTAAATTTCACAACATTTCCTTAGTCTCTTCTAGTGGGTCATCTTGAATGTATATTTGTTTTTCTTGAAAACATAAGTTTTCTACTTCAATTGTTTTTGACAAATCATGCTTTTGTATTTCTATTTTTGATCATTTATTTTTCTTTTCACTTGCTTTTTCTTTGCCATGTTCCTTTGAAGTTGACAACCTTATGTCTCCCTAGTTTTAAATAAATCAAAGTTTCTAAATTAAATCCTATGAAGTAGAATCCCTTATATCTCCTAATGCTTTAAAGACTAAGAAGATATGAATTTTGCAATTTTAATTTCCTAATTTGAAGTTGAATACCTTTTGTCTTCCAAATAATAAAATTAGTTTGCAAATATTCTATAAACTTAAAATTTCAAGAAACTATTAAAAAATTGACTTCAAATTTAAAACTTATAACTCCAAAAAGAACAAATTCAATCTACTTATCACTCCAAGCCTTTAATAACTTCTTGCCTTATTTCTCCTTTTAATAAAACCTTATAAAAACTTTATATCTTTAAAATTAATTAATGCTTATATAAAAATTTAGCAAATGAAAGTACCTCCACTCAAAATGACATTCACGGTCTTTCCTCCTCCTTCAGTGGACTGCTCTTAGCTATGGCAAAAGGCTTGTCTTACCTACTCTTTCGGTGCCTATTCAGTTACCACTTACTTGGCAGGTGGTGCAAACTACATTATTTATTGTAACATTCCAAAAATGCTTTCAAAGAAATCGTCTGCTCTCGAGTGTCTGTCCTACTTCTAAGTTCCACGCTAGGTATGTTCAGGTGGCACTGCATTTAGGGTTTGTTCTGGTGGCGTTTCGGTCTTTTGTGAGACATTGGTGGTGCTACGTTTTTTAAGAGATGTTCCAAAATTGAGTAGGCCAATTGTTTGTTCTTCCAACGCTCATTTGCAAAGCTTCTGATGATTCTGTTTTGGGTAGAATGAACATTGATTATCTCAATGTTCATTGATATTCCTCGCCAAGTGGATTACCAAAAACGTTTTTGCCATGTTGCGACTTGTTTACTCATATCTTTGGCATTGCAAAAGATGTTTGAACAACATTGAATGATTTTTGGCACTATTCTTTTATGTAATTGTGTTTCTCTTTCCTTGGCTGCTTCTCTTTGAATTTACCAAGTCTGTAACTCACTTCCTGGCACTTGATCTTATTTAGGGTTTAGAATGATACTCCTATTGTCACAATGATCCTTGAAATGTGTTTGTTCTAACGCTTTAATATGATGCTTCATCTTATGCAACTATGACGTTTCTCCTTCGATAATTATGGAGCTCAAAATTATGCTTCACTGTCTGCAACAATGGTGCTTCTACTGCAACTATGGCATCTAGGATGGCACTTCTACTCTGACTATGGCGCTTCTTCTATTGCAATAATAGCTATGACTTGGCTAAATATTCTTTGTTTCTTTTTGCCCATGCTCTATGCTATGCTTTTAGGTCAACCCACACGTATGAATGATGGCGATGATGTTTTGACGTAGGCAAAATGGTTGTAATCTTCCTGTCGCACCTTAAGACTTAAACTTTGGTTGCACTATGATCTTCACTTGTACCCTGAAACTCTTGTCTTCAAGTATGACCACTTGTTGTCTTGTTGTCTGTTTGCACTGCCTCTTAGCACCGCATTAGGGGTAGTGATGGTGTCTCCAATATCTTGAACATTGTAGCTCACTGTAAACTTTTGCTTATCTTGGTAGATTTCTGCAGGTGCTTCTATGTTGTTTCGGTTTCTGCTTAGGTTTTCTTGTAATTTTGACTTTCTTGAATGCTATGTAAGCTTGGTTCGACTCTTGAGCACTTCTTTGTTCTTTCTGCAAAAAAATTCTTGCTCTTCCGACGATCTTGTCTTGATGTTGCTTAGATATACTTTTTGCTTTGATGTTGCTTAGATACTATGCTTTTCTTCAACATGTGTAGCTCTGCACTTACATTTTTTACTTCACAGGAGCTTGTACTTGGCTTCTATATGTAGCTAGGAAGTAATATTTCCTTTCCTTTGTAGCAAATCTCTTTTTCTAGAAACTTGGTCTTCCTTTTCTTGTTTGTCTTTGGCCGCATAGATCTTCTCTTCCAATTAGCTGAATAACATTTATCTGTAGTTGATCAAATGAACTAATCTCTTTCTCTTTCATGAGCATAACTTCTTTCATTTATGTTGTCTTTTATATCTTCTTTCTTTTTTATATCATGGGCATTTTTCCTAATGGCCTCTTTCCTTTATACTGTCCTCTATATCTTCGACCTCTTTTCCTTAAAGGATATCAATCCTCTGATTCTTTGAGCTTAAATTATCACTTTAAACTTCTTTCTTTGAAGAGTCTTTATCCTTTTCATATTTGCCTCTTGGACCAATCGTCAAGGTCTATCTTCAAAACTTGAATCTTCTTATAGACCATCTCTATTCTGAATAGAATTCGAGAATAGATAACCTCGATCTATCTATCTTTGTTAAGGTCTCTTTTCAAGACCCGAATCAATAATAGTCTGCAACTTAAATTGATATCTGCTTGAAGAAAGCTTTTTGCCTTCTTCTTGCTTCTTTTCCTCTATAATGCCTCTTTCTTCTTCAAATATTAAAAACTTTAAACTTCTAAAAACTTTTAAACAAACTAGTTGAATTCCTTATCACTCCAAACTTCAGAAAATAAATCTCTAATTCTTTTAATATTTCAAATAATAAAATTTTAACTAAGTAGACATCCTTATTACTCCATACCTTCAATAATGTGCAACCTTTGATTTGCTCGCGATTTCAAATTGCTTTCGTGTTCTAGTATCTTCACTCACTACTGTAAAGTTCATGGCTCTAACGCCACTATTAGCTTTCTAGATTGATTAACTCAAGCTTTATCCACGATCAAATATAAATCAAATGTATGTCATTAATCAAACTAACAATGAATCTCAATATTGGAATAACAACAATATCTCACAAATATAACTCAAATATACACATCAAAATATTACAAGAATGATATAGATTGATTACATTGCTTAAGCTTTGTCTTCAATATAGAATTTTGATATGATTTTTTAGTACTTTGACTGTTGCTCTCCTTTAACA
This sequence comes from Wollemia nobilis, assembly GCA_028583015.1. NCBI lineage: Eukaryota > Viridiplantae > Streptophyta > Pinopsida > Araucariales > Araucariaceae > Wollemia > Wollemia nobilis. Next base: position 1,544,159 of record JAQPPZ010017221.1, read on the forward strand.
GCTAGGAGGTGCATCCTTTCATATTCCTCATATTGAGACAAAACTCTCATCTTGTCATATATCAATGTGACTCTTCATTCTCTTGACACCTTGCACTTTCTCTCATATTGACACATACATTATATAAAATATAAATCATCTACCAAAATAATATTTACAAAGGGGCCAAATAATGTAATACTTCAAATAAGAAAACTAATTTATGTTGTGTTAAAGATGTAAAAATCACATATTTTCGTAAACATAACTTATAAACTGATTCAAATTCAATTCTACATCAATCTTATAAAATGAATAAATGATAGTGCATTGTTCAAGCTATAATAATTACTTGGTTTATGAGGGTTAGATATTAATATAAATACTAAGAATAATATAAAATATAAATAAATCAAGGATATATTGATCAAGGACAAGACAAATTCATTTAGGTTTAAAGCAAGAGAGAATAAATAAAGTGAAAAGTGTAAATTGAAGGTTTTGATGCATTATTTTCTACATAAAAAATATGAATAAAATTTCCTATTAGCCTCAAACTTCATAAAGAAATGTGTCACACTTGAGTCTCTCCAAATGGAATAATTTGTTGAAATGTCACCATAGCGTCTAAAGTTACATAGTTGAATGCTTTGGGATTTTGATAATGAGGACTAATGTTATCAAATGGGTATTACAACTTTGAGTAAAACAATGTTATAAAACTAGAGTCCAAATTGAGTTGAAGACTAATTGTCAACTAACCCTTTTGTTACTATGGAGCCTACAATGAGAATGGATGACCCAAGTCATATAAGTAGAAAACAAGAATGGATATAAAAGTCAAGTTACATATTGTAAACATATTTACATTCATGCTTCTCATGTCTCATACCATATCAATGTTGTTTGTTTATGTATAGTTGTTTGGATAAAGGTACTATTAAAAAAATAATATATGTCATTATTTGTGGGTGGTTGTTTGGATAGAGGTATTATTAAAAACATTAGAGTGCAAAATCGAGGTGTCACACCATTCGTCCAAATATCCAAACCCATCATAGGAACCTTTTCTTTCACCAATCAATGCTCTTTTGAACTTTAAATTGGATACCACCACTTTTTTATGCAAGCACCTATAGTGAATTTTATAGTCACTATCTTCCCAACAATATCTATCTACTTTTTGTTGATTGCCCGTGCTTATACAATTGGTGTATAAAAAGTATGTAAAAGAGAAATCTACTATGGTCTTCATGCTTAACATCCAAGGGCAATTCACTTTTAACCATAACATCATCATACGAATTAACCAAAGCATTAATTGCATGAAGTTAGTTCTTAAAGGTAACTCCTAATGCTTAACAAAACATTCGCACATGCATGAATCATCTAGACATGCTATCATCTCAAACAATTTCTAAATCCTCTTAGTTTTACTTAAAATCACTTGTCATGAACTATGTGCATTTATGTAGCTTTATAATAGTCAAAAGATAATTACTTACTTTCAATCATCAATGCATTTTACATTTCTGAACATACACTCAAAGTTTTTAATACTTAAATTACAAACACATACAATTGAACCCTAAACTGTGAACAATCACATATTTTGAATACATGAAGCTAATTTTATCATCATTGACTTCCCAACAATTTGTCTACTTCTAATTGATTGCCTACATTCATAAAAATGACATGCAAAGAGTATCTAAAAGACAAATCTACTAAGATTTTCATGCAGAGACTTTCATGTCCAAAGCGGATCACTCTTAACCATAATGACTTCATCCTATATAGATTGAAACATTAGGTACAAGATATCACTTCCTAAAGATAACTCATAATGCGTGACAAAGCATTGACACTTCCATCAAATATTTTGACAATAATATCATTTTTAATATTTATGTTTCCTCTTGCAAATTTTGTTAACAAATTGTAAATACTTATGCAATTGTTATAGTCAAAAGACAATTATATTGTACTTATTTACAATCATCAATGGTTGTTGCATATAAAAACATATATTTAAAGTTTGTACTACTTAAATCACAAACACATTTTTAAGGGAGACAGGCACAAATTGACACTTCTACTAAGGTCATATGGTATCACCATAGCTCATGGAAATTTATACTTTTGACATGTTTGTAATGTTGTTTTATTACACCTTTAGTTTCAATGTTCTTAGCTTAAGATAAATACAATTTTTAGCTTTTTTTTTTTACTATTATTAATATTATATGCAAAATACAATTGAACCATTTTTTGAGAGAGATGCCCATACGTTGCGCATGCATCCAAAATTTGCATATCTCATACAAAATCCTATATGCCTCCACTACAATTAAAAGGAATATAAACACATTATGTATATTCCTTTCAAGATTGCTTGATACATATTTATAATATGCAGTACATCAATTGTTTTCTTACAATAACAAATGTTGAATGTATAATTCGCATGTCACCCTCTCAAATATAGGTCCCTCTTTCCTATTGGTTTAAATATATTCTGTAGGCCTCTTGAAATATCAATATGGACTGGAGCTCTTTGTTTTCTTTTTTTTTGGGGCTTGCAGTCAGATATACATTTGTTGTCCTTTTTTTTCCTCAATACAACAATTCCACAACTTTCTTATTCATAACAAAATCCAATTCACTACCTATTCTTACAACGATAAGACCTAGCCACTATGTGGCACTTGTTTTATAAGCCAGCCAGTCATTATCTTAATCTCATTCATGCCTTGTTTCTATTTTTTATTTTTTTGTTGGTTTAAATATTCAGTATTATTCATTAAAATATTTAAAATATAAATAAAAAGAAGAAAATAACTTAAAATTAAAAATAACACGAAAAATCTATTTCTGGCAAATCATTAGATAGTATTGTTGTGTGAACAAGTAAAAATAAGTGTTATATTTCCATGTTGAAACAATGACATCTCAAAACTGGTTCACAAGATTGCAACGTGGCAGAAACTTATCAATTAACATATAAAACTCAATGTTTTTGCGTAGGAAATTAATTATATGTGTAAACTTGTCAATTAACATATAAATGTTTTTTGGTAGGAAAGTAATTTTGTAGCCTACACTACAAAAAATGGCCAGAAGTCATTTATAATTACTAGCAAGTTGAGTAGATTCTTCCATTCTGAAACCTAATGACAAAATAGAATGGAGCTAATAGTGAGCATGTGTTAATGTCCTTTCAATTTCAAGACATGAAAGATGGGTTAATTAATCTTAAACTATGGGCATTAGAGTACTGTTGGATGCTCTCCATCTGGCACACTATTGCTAAACTTTTTTCATTAGGATGTCCATGCAGGACTAGATTCCATATGTTCCACATTGATAGCAACAAATACGTTAAGAATCTAGAATTTTGCTGGCAACAGATACAGGATTCCAAAGAATGATGTATACATATTGATAGGCACATGTTTACTTTCCATGAACAGGTGACAACCAAGGCAAATTTTGTGCTGATGTCCTTAATGCATATCCTAGATGGCATTCAACTTGTTGCTGCATGGGTGACATTGACATAGGAATTGACAATCATATAGACAATAAATAAATAAAATTAATATTATATATTGGGAAGGTTATGCAAATTTGTCAAAATTACCAATGCCTCTTTTGGTGCTTTCAAGATCAAACTCTACTAAAATCTACTCAAAAGAAATCAGCTTTTGAAAGTTGTCTAGCAAAAATGTAGCACAATTTATTTTCAAAAAGAAATTATGAAACTAAAGAAACAATGTATAGTTCAGCCTTTCAAGAGCATATACCATTTCAGGATAATGACAGAAAATATTAATGTTAAACTGGCTAGTACATGATATTCTAACCCTGCTTGCAAAAAAAGCAAAGGGATCTAATGGTGCTCTGCTAAATTCATTGCCATTGGGAATTTTGTCCTATGCATGGATATTTACCATTCTGCAGAATAAATGGTCAACTCTCAATTCTTGGAGTCCAAGCTGAACAGTCACAAGCCAGCATTTGTTGAAACCTGATAAAAATGCCTCAAAACATTCTCTCCACAGGCAACAATCATGTTTCCTTTTTGTTCGTTGGCCAACTCTACGAGGTAATGATGCCAGACGACTATTCTTGAAAATTCACAACTCCCAAATTCAAGCTCAATTGTGCATGAAAATGATTTGTTCATGTTTCTTATAACATGACCTGGTTAGATAGCAGAAATTTAAGATGTTTTTAGCACAGAACTCAATACGCACAAATGAATCAAAATTTGTGCTTCAAGAACTTCCCAGTTCAATAATTTGAACTCTGATCTCTTAGCATGTGAACTTTGACATGCACTTAAATGCAATCACACTGTGTAAAAGCATTGTAAAAAGGAACTTATGGAGGCCAACTCTGGTAGTAGCCCTAAAAGCCTTAATTTCTTACAATTTCAAGAAATACATTTCCATAACGTGGAATAGATGTTCTCATTTCTGTCCAGGATTGATAATATTCAGTCTCTAAACTTCTAGTTCAATTTGTGAAAAAATATTCTTGTAAGGAGACAGCCAAATGAACTCCTAATATTACACCCTCTTCAACCAAACATGTGATAAAAAGCCTGAATCTTTTGGGTGAGAGGAAAGCTAAAAATTTTCAAAATATGGCAGACAACCAAGAGCTTCAAACTTTTGCTGGCAGCACACACAATTTATAGATCTTTCATGGTTTTTGCACCTGAAGTATTTGGTTCAGCTAGAAGTTTGATAAAATTGACCAGTCCCCTGAGTCTATCCCAAATACTTAGACCATATAGCATTTCAACAAGAAACTCCTGAACCTCAAAAGCATTTTCTGCCACAGGATACTGAAACAATGAAAAACATCAGCATGATCAATAATATTAACGTGTCTTTGTGAAAAAACAAAATGCAAAGCAATTTAACTTCCATTTGTGTTGTAGGTCCAAAAAAAATTATATTTACCTGCAGTGGCTTTGGAATTATAGTCTTAATGTAGGGCCAAAATCTATCCTCTACAACTGCTTTGACAAGACAACATGCACGGAGACCTTCAACACCAGCAAATCTTCCGAATCCACTGTTCTTTACTCCACCAAATGGCAAAGACTATAATACCCATGCAAAAATGTGAAATTTATCAAAAGAACACTTCAATTATTGGTAGGTGCATGATTGGTATTTGATTGAAAACCCATTTTCTACTTTGTCGTCATCCATAATTATTAGAAAGTAAAAATTGTGATGCATTTGAAAGAACAAACAAGAAACAAAATAATTTGAGCATATGACATACAGATGCAGAGCAAACATACTGTCATCTATTCAATGCCCTGATAGAAGCTTCTTACTAGGAAAAAATCATGTAAGAAAACGGAAAAAAAGGGATGTCACTCAGGGATGCAGTAGCAATTTAAGCAAACAAAGTGGGTGTAACTATCGTGCATGTCACTATCTTTTGCCTCACATGGATCTTTAGCAATTATTCTCATACTCTTATGGGGCTGCAAACACAGTTGGATGCTCTTGCTTGCTTCTACGACTTAAAATAGCTGACAGTCAATCTTAGCAAGACTAAGGTGATGATCTTCAACACATCAAAGAGTAAAACTTCTGAGTTTCCCTATAAGAGTGAGTTGATTGAGATCGTCACACATATTTTAGGGTTCATTTGACAGGATATGCCTCTCTCTCAGTCCTGGAACTTCAAGGTTTTCAGCAAACACTTCCAAGACATGCCTGCAAATATGTGCCTCTGATTGCATCATCAAACATACAGTTCTCTATAGATCTGAGATTTAGGGCCCAAGTCTAGGGTGCGTTGTTTAAGCTCACATTGAGAGGATCCACACTATTTTACTTTAGCGATTTATCCGACATCAAAGAACAGTTCCATAATGTATTGTTCACTCTCAGTTTGGTGCTCATCCTCTTCACCTTGAGAGCTTATTTAAAATCATTTTCAGCTTCATCTCCTTAGATCCATTGGTGACCGCACCTGAGGCTGAGGCAGATATCCATATTTGGCAATTAGCTCCTTAAAATGGATCTCCTCCAGGAGCACTTCTAGTCATCATCATTATGGATGATACTTTCTTTAGTTAGATGGCATTAGATCAATTACCTCCATTCAAATACTCTTCAAATGCTCCTCCTCACCTTCTTCCTAATAAGAAAGTGATTAATCAAGCTCTTAGAGATGATGCTTATTGACAATTTCTTCCAATCACTTAGATTGCCCCATCTCAGCCTCTTAGTCCTAAGTTGCCCTTCTGTATTTCATGAGGATTGAGAAAGGCATTGTTACTCCTGATTATATCCAATTTTCAATTGGCTTTGGACACATGGCCTTAGGATTCCTCTTGGCCAGCTCAAAGTATGCTCACATCAGTTGTGAGAGGAGACAGACCACAAGTTTCCTCAAAAGAATAGGATATGCCATTTTTGCTCTCTTGGGAAGGTGGAGACTGAAGAACATTTCATCTATAGGTGTCCTATTCATTACAAGATATGTATAGGTGACATATCAGATATGGCACCATCTCATGTGCTCACCTCAACAGTGAGTCATCGAGTACGTATCTGATACGTACAGCCATTTTGACTTGTATATAGTCTATAATTTTGATATACAATTTTATATAGGTTGTCGCATGTGGGTATGCGACACCTTTTTGTATAAAGGGGATTATATTTTTGTTTCGAGCATATGGATATCAACAAGTAATTAGTAGTTACATAGTTATAGTCTCCCTGCTTTTTGTATATATACATCCCTTGCTTCCTTTGTGGGCATGGTTACGGTAATTGTAATGATCATGTGAGTATCATCTTGATCACATCAATTGCAGTTTAATTGTTGTAGACATTGGATTCATTGTACATTGTTTTGGTAATCTAAAGTTTACCTTGTGCAATTATTGCTATGCATACAAATGGATTGTTGGTTTTGAGTTATTTATTTGCAATTTATGTTCTTTGCATTGTGTAGGCAATATCAAACCACCGTACTACATTTGGCATCGTTGCCATAAGGAGTTTGGATCAAAAGACTATGGTGACGAACGTAATATGACAAAGGAGTTAAGTGACAATCCACAAAGTGTATGTAGACGTGAACGTGGAAAACAATGAGCAAGAGAAGAGCCTACATGCAAGCGCAAGCAAATTGTGCAACAAATGATGCAACCAAATGACAGATGTGGTGAAGATGACGTGCATAAGGACATGGAATTGAGTGTGACAAAACCACGAGAGCCCCTTCCATGGATGGAATTATAGGAGGTGAACCCTCTGCAGAGCCCCCTCAGGATGACGAAGAAAAGGTGTTCAAACATTGGTACTTGTTTTGTTAGAAGGAAGACTCATGGACAATAGTGATGGCATCATCCCAATTATTTGGGTGATGGAGGAGGGAGTACTATCACCAAAAATTGACCATGTGTAGCCCCCTCAGGAGAAGGGAAGTCCTCATATAGAAGGGATTGTTTACGAGAGAGATGTTCCACAAGAAGAACGAACACGATGGGAGACATTGTTGTTGTTGGCCTAGGGCAAGGAGACTACAGATACACGAAACATTGAAGATGACATGCACATAGAAGATGTTCGCATAGAAAGTGTGCACATAGAAGATGTTATTGCAAAAGATATTCGCACATAAAACATAAGTGTGGATGAATGCATAGAAGTTCTTGTAGGCAAGGATGTTTGTGTAGACAAACAAGTTTGCAAAAAAAACAAAGACAGTTGTGATGAAGCCATTCGCGCAAGTGGACAAGGTGTATGAGTGACCCCAATTTCCACTAGAGTGCAAAAGATAGTGTCTAGAGGTGCACAGGACGAGAGTCCAACACAAAGACAACCACGGAGGAGTGTGTTGGGAAGTAGGTGAGGTTTTAGCACTCGACCAAAGCTGACATTTGTATACTCATGAACAAGATCATGCAACATCAATGCAGAAATGGGAAGACATATCAGCTTTAATCAAGTGTTTAAAGAGTCATTAGTAAACAAGCTCACAACCAATAAACCCAAAAGCAAGCACAACACAACCATCGATGGTTGCAACAAGAGCAGGCATGCAAAAACACCCAAAGTTTCATGGAAACGGGAAAGAGGATCCTATCTATCATTTCAGTACTTTTGTAATGATATGCAAAGCAACCATGGTAATGAATTAAGTGGTTTGGATGCAACTGTTCCGAGCTATGCTCAAAGGCTTTGGAATGGATTGTAGCCTATCCTTACAAGCTCAGTTTTAATTCATGCAACAACCTCAAAAGAGTTCAAACTTTTGCACAATGACACAAATCATAGACAGAATCTACATTACAAGACAAAAGAAAGATGATGACATCAAATCATATAACCCCATTCTAAAGCAACCCATCAACAAGATGGAGAAGTAGCATACCAATGGACTCCAAAAGAGGTGGCTTATGGATAGACTTCTTCTGAAGTTTCTTAAGGAGATGAAAGTGTTGCCACATTTTGTAAGGGGTGTGAAATTTTGAAAATTTTGCGAAATTTTGAAAATTTTGCGAAATTTTCAAAATTTTGTTATCTTCCGAAATTTGCCCTAAATCGCAGTAGCCAGGCGGCGATCTGAAGCAAATCTGTCATTCTTGGGCGCTTCAGGGCAAATTTGAAAAAGTTAAAATTTTGATGCTTTTTTGGCTAAGTGTGAAAATCTTCCCCAAGTCGCTGCGGTTTTGAGCGCTTTGGAGTCATTTTGCCAGTTTGGAGCGCTTTGGAGCAGCTTCCGGGCGATTGGGAGAGATAGGGCGAAAGATGGCCAAAAAATCCTAAGTATGAAAATTCGCCCTAAATCGCTGCAATTTTCAGCGCTCCAGGGCATATTTCCCTTTCTAGGGCGCTTTGGAGCGGTTTCAGGCCAGATGGTGAGAAGGAGCGAAAAGTGTGTTTTTTGGCTAAGTATGGGAATTTGCCCCATATCGCGGCACTTGGGAGCGCTTCCGGGCAAGTTTTCATCTTTGGAGCACATGATAGCACTCCAGGGCAAAACACCTCTTCAAGGGCGCTTCAGGGTAAATTTGGTGCTGCTAAGGAGTAGACAAAAGGAGCTCCAAAATATGCTAAGTGTAAAAGTTGCCCTAGATCGCTGCTATTTCGAGCGCGCCAGGGCAAAATTGCGAAAGTTGAGCGCTCTGGGGTGTTTTTTGAGCACTTAGTGCAAAAGGTGAAAAAAGGCCAGTTTTGGTTAAGGAGTGAAATGCACCCTAAAGCGCTATTGTCTGGCAGCGCTAGAGGGCAAATATACCAGTCTGGAGCGCTTCAGGGCAACTTTTTGACATTTAGAAAAATGTTGAATATTTTCGCAGCCAGGCAGTCCCAGAACAACAGTGTTCCTTTTTGGGCATTTCGAGGTTGTTTCCCGCCCAAATCTTTCCAGCTAGGCAGCTATCTTCGCAAGAGGAGAAAGGTCAAGATTTTTCGGGATCAGGGCCTGTTTTAGTACAGCCAAGGCCATACTTAAGCATCATGGTGGGTGACCATTGAAGACAAACAGTAGCGGGCATTTGAGGCAAAGTACCACAACATCCACCACATTAATGGGCCATCCCCTCCCAGCTACCAAATCTGTCAAAAGCCATACCGGAATCAAGGAAAAACATGCTGCGAGTACAAATACGGCCGACAAGGATCAAACCTGGCCGCTTTTTGCAGCCTTTGCAGGTTTGGGCATCTGTGCCTACATTGTAATCTGGGGGGAAATTCTGCTATAAATAGCAGTTCATTTTATTGTAATAGGGGGGGAACATATTGCTAAAGAAAGCTGCTGTAACTAAGACTGTTTGCTTCAAATGCAATCCATACTTTGGCTCCAATTGTGTCTCTTTCTTTTATGCTGCCTTATTCGTGTCATTTCTGCATTTACTCATTTATTTTTTTGATTGTTGTCATTCTGAATTCTGGATCGCAGCATTGGCAATTATCTGAGCTTGGAATGCATGTTTAAGGATATATAGGGAATAATCTCATAATTGGTTTTTGTTACATGTATTGTTTTGATTGTTGTTGGTTTAGTTGCTAGTTAGTGACTGTGCTGCTTGTTCTTTCCCAAAGCTGAATATCACTATTTCTATCTCTTTACTCTTTTATTTCTTTCCAGTTCTTTTATCTTGAAACCGAAAAGTTACATAGGAATCCGGCCTCTTCCGGAGATTGGCACGGAAGGCATTCCTTCCTTCCAGCCTTTCAAGCTGTTGGGCGAATCGAGGGCGCAATAACACCAAATCCTTTCCTCATGGCAGAATTGTAACCAACAGAAAGTTGTGCCCCCAACATCATTCCAAGACGTTTTTGATAGAGCCTTAAACTTGGAGAGTGAGATGGAGACGGTGATGGTAGGAGGTAATTGGAGGAGATCTAAAACTAGCTCCAACAACAACGAAGGTGAAGGAAAGAATAGCGCATCCATTGAAGCACTAAGCATGGATGTGAGGAAAGAACAAGACAAGCATGACAATTGGTATTTACCGTGTTGGATGGAGGGACACACCAACATCAACCGCTCAAAATGCACATACCGCAATTTATGCGAGATACACAAACAAATGGTGTTATAATGGCCATTTTATTTGAAGAGCAAGAAACACCAAGCCTTGGCACTCCCCAAAAGGAAGTCGAGGAAAAACCAAGTAGCTCAAAAGTAGGGGTGATGCAGCAAGTGACAGGTACCGCAATAACAGTCATGGGAGAAGAAATGGCATTGAGACGGATAACCAGTCAAGTGCAAACAATGCAAACAACCACATCCAGTACAATATGATTGGGATTGTTTAATGCCAAAATGCAAAAAGCGGAAATATTTTACATGTAATTGCAAAAATGTCGGGAGCGCCAAGAAGCAGATGATGTGTCGGTGGTGCGGAAAGGGCAATCATGGGAAAGATAATTGCCCAAAGAAGCCAAGGGGAAGTCAAAATGTTAACTTGCTAGATATTGAAGAAACTCATAAGGGGGCAAAACAAGTTCTTGTCATGACTCGAGCACAGGCAAGGAAGAAAGTTGACTGTCCTGAAATAAGGAGTGGAAAAGGTGGTAGAAGGCTTAAGTACATGTTGAAGAAGAAAGGGCAAGAAAATAGTGTAATCAAGGACTTGACACCATCATAAATTGGACAAAGGAAACGCCAACATTACAAACCTTGCCTACACAGTTGCTAGATTCAAGTATACTTCTTAGAGAGGCAACACTAATTTGCACAATATTAGACCTACGTGAAACAACACGAGCATTTATGCACAAGGCAACAAAGTAGAAGAGATCAAAGAAATGTTAAATTGCATGAAGCTTGGAAATGAAGATGATTTCTGAAATGGGAACACTATAGGCAGCGTGCCCTTTGAAAATGCAGAAACGACAAATTAAAAAAAAAAAATTATTTTAGCAATTTACAAACAGAAATTAACTAAAGATAACAAAGACAGAAAAAAAACACATTTAATTATTAAATCCCAAATAGAGTACAATGCTTAATATTAGACGTCAGGCTTTATAGATGAGGCTATACATGTTCAGAAAAATTGAACTACATGGGATATAGTATAAACTTAGCTCTTAATCTTCAAAGTCATTAAAAGTTAACCCCACCAAAACCAGAAGAAGGCTCAATCCACTCTAAAATTTGCCTCATTTAGGTAGATATAATTTACCTCATGGTAAAAAGTAAATACTTACTTTTTACCACTAGTAAATTTCTTTTACTAGTTAGTCATTGTAGTCATTTCGACTACGTTGGTTAGTAGGTTAGCTGTTAGCTAACTTAGGGGGGAGGACTCCTAATTTACGCTAGGGGATATTTTCTAGATATTCCTAGTGCCTATCTTATGCCTCCTAAATGTTGTATTTAAACATGATAAATTTCTTAATGCAAGGTTAATTATTCTTTGTTGAATATTGGGCTCACTCTCGCTTACTAACATTGGTATCATCGCAGCCGGGTGGCCTAATACGAGCTCCGCTCGTTCCACCCGACCTGGACCTGGCACGGTCTTCGAGGGCCCTGCTGGCCCTCAGGACCTGCACGGATCCCTAGGCAGGCCCGTAGGCCCCCATCACCAGGCGACCACGAGAGAGGGCCCGCAGGCCCGACAGCTCACCGGGCGGCCACGGGAGAAGGCCCGCAGGCCCGACAGCTCCCGCCACAAGGTGGCCTCGGGAGAGGGCCCGCAGGCCCACGTCACCGACGGCCTCGGGAGAAGGCCCACCGGTCTGACAGCATTCTGCTGTCAGACCTGACAGATCCGACGACCGGGATCTGCGAGGGCAGGCGCGCCCTCCGATCCCGGCGACCGCGACCGACGGCATAGATCCGACGACCGGGATCTGCGAGGGCAGGCGCGCCCTCCGATTTCTGGCGACCGGATCAGAGACCCTACACCTGCGGACAAACTCCCGGGCACAAATCCCGAGGACAATCGCAGCTGGGACCCACGCGTACTCGGGCACAGATCCCGAGGCACTGACTCAGACCACTCCTCTGGCGACACGTGGCGGCCAGATGAGCCATCTAGCACATATCCCGAGGTGACACGTGGCGGGCAGCCGATACATCGGGCACATCCCGAGGTGACACGTGGCGGACAACCACTGGACTGGACACGTGCCGAACAGCCACTGGACGACGGACCGGACTGGACACGTGGCGAACAGCCACTGGATGACGGACCGGACTGGACACGTGGCGAACAGCCACTGGACTGGACACGTGGCGGACAGCCACTGGACGACGGACTAGACACGTGGTGGCCACGTGGCGGACAACCACGTGTGCCACCTGACACGTGGACCCCTCCGGCCGCGCCACGTGGGCGGCAGAAAAAGGGGTCCGACAGACCCTGATTGCCCGCAGGCAATCAAAGAGCACTGTGTGCTCTGTTGCTTTTAAGCAACATAAAATCGCCCGCGCGCGCGAGGAGTGAAGGGAAAGGGAATATCCTTCCCTTCCCTTCACGTTGGGCCAGCTAGCTCGACCGGCAGAGGGGCTAGCGCGGGAAAAAAAAAAAAAAGGTAAGATTTTTTTTATTTTTTAAATTATTTTTTAGTTAATTTTATTAATAATTTATTTTTTTTATATGAAAATCATTTTACCTTTGTTTTAAGTGATTTTTTTATGAAATTAATTTTATTATTAATTTAAATTAGCTAGAATTAATTAGATTAATATATTAAAAATCAATTTTGGGGGAATTTTTTTTTGCAAATTTACAAATTTTAGAGTGCTTTTGTTTTCTCACAAACAAGGAGATATAAGACATATAAGAGCCTCATTTTTTTTGCAAATAAGAAAACCCTAAACTCTTCTCAACCTTGTTAATTTAGCATACAATAAAGGTTCAAACATGAATTCTTTTTTGCCAAATTGTAACACAAGGAGACCCAATTTTTTTTGTAAAATTCAATGGCAAAGTGTGCATTTGTTTTCTCCAAGGGGGGATATAAGACATAAAATTGCACATTCTTTTTTGCAAAAATTTGAGAAGTAATTGTAACCTTTGGTCCATCAAAAACTCAGTCGTGTGTCGACTAGTTCTGGAAGCCTTCCAAATGCGGGTCGTGTGTCTACTTGTCTTGGAAGGAGTGCTCAAAATTGTTAATTTTGCAAAATTCAGGGGAGAAGACAACATTGTACTTCTTTTGCAAAATTGGAAAACAAAGTAGGAGACATAAAAAAATATCATTTTTTTGCACAACACAAAACACACATTTTGTTGCAAAAATTAAAAGGTGCATTTTCGATTTTACTCGACACCTTTATTTGGCAAATTAGGTGCATTTTCGGTTGCATCCGACACCTAGGTGATAAGGATTTTGTGGGCATTCTTGTTTGATTATTGCATTATTTCTTTTGCAATTATAAGTCATAGAATCAAGAACACACTCAACCCCAAAATTTCACAAATTTGTGTAAATCCTTGCACAGATTTAAAGCCAAAATTACTTGATATTCTCTCCTAAATCATCAAAACCCCTAATTCACTCTTATTTGTTTGGCTTAATTTCCTCAAACTTTTCATCCTTCTTGAAGGGAGTTAAGGCAGGTGCCATTAAATATCTGTTTGAGTGAATTATATTTTGGTACTCTTTTAGGGTAATCAAAAGAAAGAACAAGTTTTTTGAAAATAAGGAACCTTAAAAGTTGCAATCCTTTGCACTAAGGGGGGATAATTCCTTTCTTCCTTCAAACATAGATTTTGATAAGAGGGAAATAAAACTTGTAAAGGCAATAAGAGAAGTCCAAATCATCAACATTAAACCTTTTCTTTTAGACTTCATAATTGCAATCATGCTTGAAGTACTTGCAATAAGAAAGGACAAATTGGTGAACTTTTTGATCAAATTGCCTAGAAAGCATAGTTTTGCACAAATTGTAAAAATGAAAACCAAGACACCATTCAGTGTTGGTTTCAAAACAAGCAAAACTAAAATGGCAAAGGCACAACACAGAAGCCATCTTTCTTGTGAAGTGTCTCATTATGATTCTGTTTCTGGTTCAAAGATAGCACAAGGAGTGCTAAATTGCTAAAATAGTTTTGTAGAGGGAAAACACATGTGTCCCTTGGGCAAAAGCACCATTTTCTCTCACTCTTCTTTTAGGCTTCATAAATAGCATAAGATTTTTGTTTGAAGACCTTGCAATAAGGGGTGCTTGTACCTCTTTTAGGCTTCATAAATAGCAAATTCTAGGTGTTTGAAGTACTTGTAACAAGAGGAGCGATTTTTTGTGGTGTACAATTGTCTAAGAGGCAATATTTGTAAAAATCCTTCACAACACTCTTGAGTTGCACACTTTTTGCAATTGAGGGGGGATATCCATTTCTTTTCTTCACTGATTTTTGTAAATAGGGAAGATGACTTATAAGGGTGCATTTTCGGCTTTGACCGACACCTTAGTCATACTTCCTTCAGAAATTAATTACACTATGTTTTGCAACAAGAAGGGGGGAACTTATAAGGGTGCATTTTCGGCAACGACCGACACCTTAGCTACCTTATCTTTTGCAAATTCATATTGTAAATGAATGAACCTTGTATGAAGTGATCTATTCTACTACACCTAGCGATTGCAGCGGCTGGTTACCCATGCAAATCGGTTGGATGATGTGATTACCATAAGGACATTCGTTGGCGTGAAGACATAGTGAGGAATAACCCACTTTTTGCTTAGGAGCAGCCAGAGCACTGTGATAGAGCAAAGAACCAGCAGATCAACATCTTCTTCACTGTATTGGGGCAGTTATATACTTCACCCAAATATTGTTGTATAGAGGGATATGTATGTATTACCCAAATAATGTAATAAGGGGGGATGTTAGAGTTACTGTGTTAGTAACTATAAATATTACCTCATTTAGGTAGATATAATTTACCTCATGGTAAAAAGTAAATACTTACTTTTTACCACTAGTAAATTTCTTTTACTAGTTAGTCATTGTAGTCATTTTGACTACGTTGGTTAGTAGGTTAGTTGTTAGCTAACTTAGGGGGGAGGACTCCTAATTTACGCTAGGGGATATTTTCTAGATATTCCTAGCGCCTATCTTATGCCTCCTAAATGTTGTATTTAAACATGATAAATTTCTTAATGCAAGGTTAATTATTCTTTGTTGAATATTGGGCTCACTCTCGCTTACTAACAGTTTTGAGTTTTGCATTTTTTGTGTTTTCCTCTTCATGGCTGAAATTCGTCAAGTTCTTGACCATTTCTAGTGAGAAAATCAAGAACTCGCAAGAAATTGGAGAGTTTTCTATAATTTATTTATTTATTGATTATATGGGATTGAAACGGGCCCCACCCGTATTACATCATCACCACATAGTGGTATTACAACAAAGCTTGGATATTATCTTTGTATCGCTTGACAAGATTTGAACCTGGGTCTCCTCCATTAATGTTGAGGAATCTAACCAATTGAGCTAATGCCATTTGATGAGTTTTCTATCATTGCCACCAATAAATAATGATATTCCTTATGAAGTTTGAAAGATCAGAATCAATAATGCTCAAGCTTACCATGCCTTGGGACATCTCCTTTGTAATGACCCCAACTGTCTTTTCAACAATAGTATCCATCTCATCATAAACCTCTCCTAAAATGGCTTATCTATGTCTTCCCTTTGAAGAAGTTCAATTACAGATTCAATGAATTTAAGGGATAATTCAACCTTGATCCACCAATTCTCATCAATAATCAGTCTTTGTACAATTGTGCCCCTCTATGAATCTGAATTCCTCCAAATGCTCCAAACCTCACTCACCACAATAGCCAACAATGCAGACTTGACTTGTACGAAATGCCTAAACATGATGAAGTTTGAGGCATACCATGTCTTGACACCTTTTAACAACTCCAACTTGAAAAATTGCCTAAAAATTGCTTGAGATTGGTGATGATTAGTGATAAATTTAATAATGTCTCTAGCTTCTATTGTCACCCCATTTATCCCAGAAACTTTCGCTTCAAACTCCTCCATGACATGGCTCAGATTATGGACTATACATGGAGTCCAAAATATGTGATCGTACCTGCCCCCAACAATTAAACCTGAAGCCTTGCAAACTAATGCATTATAGGTAACAATATGAATTACATTTTCAGCCCCTATACTATCAATGCTATCGGTAATAATATCAGCAATATAATATCTTTTATGTCAACTATACATATAAAATTTAGAACTTCCTCTTAGTAATTTTAATGTTCAAATTCCAAACATCAACCATTGAAAATCAGCAACTAAATAGTTGGGTTTGACTTGGATGAACAAATCTTTGGCCTTCAAAAACATTGATCCTTGTGCACAAGCAGCAATGATGTTCACCAAGGACCTATGCCTTTGATATGTCCATCCATCTGAGACAATGGAAGCCCTTGTGCTACTCCAAGATGCTTGAATTGGGACAAATTTATCTTCAAGTAATGTCCTCTCCTTTGCAAGTAAAGTGGTTTTAACTTTTTCATAGTTTGAGCCTTTGAAGTCTTAACAGTGTTAATATGTCTTACAACGTCCTTCCAATAAGGAGATAAAACAATATTAAATGGGACTCCACATGTATAAATAGCTCATCACCTGACTCTCTGCATCCTCTTTTTCTTTTTTATAAAAAAGGTCTCCTAGCCAATGACGTTGAACTTGTCTCCTCTACTTATTGCTTGCAGTTTGTGGAATTACCCTTGCAATTGATGACAAGGATGTAAGATTTCTTACAAGTTGAGCTCTTCTAGTTTTGAGCCTGTCAGCATCCAATTGCTCGTGTAAGAAACCTGAAAAACAACATGGCAAAGAAGACATCCCCATTCCAAAGAGGATAGTAATCTTCTGTTTTGGATGAAGTAGTTGAAGATAAAGGAGCTTGAAGTGGCGAACTTGAAGCCCTGAATGTTTTTCTTGATAAAAATTTAAAATTTACTTTGTTTTACCGTGAAAAGCCTAGCCTCCCATGCATGCAAAAACACAATGACGAGTGAAAATAAAGAAAAGATATTTATACTTTAATTTTACATTGTGGTCTTGAGTTTTTTATTTTGATTTTATGTTTAAAAATTATTTAATATCCCACGGCGGATGTGTATAAGAAGTATTACTCAAAAAAAAAAAAAAAAATTACTTAATATAAAATAACAAGTTTAATTAATTATAGTGTTAGATATACATGTGTGTTTTATATAGACATTTATATTTTAATTAATATTTAATGTAAGGAAAAAATAAATTTTCTTGGGTGATGTTTCATACGCACATAGACCTGCAACCACGAGGGACACTATCAAGTAATAAGTAATTAGAATTATTAAAAGATAAGTATTTATTAATTTTCATTATCACCATGAATTTTTCAATTGGCTATATAGGGTTGAAATGGATCCACCTCTTTTATATTTATTTTAAAGAACATCTTCATAATATTAAATAAAAAAGTTATCATGAGTTGTATTATTATAGAAGTATCCATCACAAAATTTGACCTTGGGTTGAGCTTATGGGCTCATTTCATTGCATCCCAAATATTGCTCGAAATGTCTTGAACATATTGTTATGAAAGATTTTAACTTCTGTATTAATTTCCAAATATAATAATTATTTAAAAATTAAATCTTATTACTTAAAATAACTTTTTAATTATGAAATGATATTAGTTCAATTGGTTAAATTAGTCGACATTTAAGGAGGAGACCTAGGTTCAAATATTGCCAAGCGATACATACATAATAGCCAAGTTGTTACAATACCACTATGTGCTCATGATGTAAAGTTCAATTGATTAAATTACTCTACTTCAAGGATGAGATCCAGGTTCAAAATCTTGCCAAGCAATACATGCATAATAGACAAGTTGTTATAATACCATTATGTGCTCATGATGTAATATGGGTGGGACCCGTTTCAATCTAAAATAACCAATTTTAAAAAATATATATATATTTCATAACTCAAAAAATAATATAAAACATTTTAAACAATATATAAAATAAATAATCAAATGACATGAACTGAACAGGTTAAATTCCTCAACTTTCAATAAAGAGACCTAGGTTCGAATCTTGCCAAGCAATACATGCATAATTGCCAAGTTGTTGTAGTACCACTATGTGGTCACAATAGGAGGGACATATTTCAAACCCATATAACCAACTATATATAATATATATATATATATATATACAAAATAAATAAATAAAACAAAACATATATATAATTTTTTAAAAGCTATTTATTTATTTTTTCAACGGGTTATGCAGATTGAAATGGGCCACACCCATATTACATCTTTACCACATAGTGGTATTACAACAACTTGACAATTACGCATGTATCACTTGGCAGGATTTGAACTTGGGTCTCCTCCTTGAAAGTTGACGATTCTAACTCATTGAACTAATGCCATTTGATAAAAAACTATTTATTTTAATTTAACTATAATAATTAAATTTATATTGCTCATTATAATTACAAATCAGTTTTTAAAAATTTAAACTTTTACATAATAAAAGAGGTTCTTATATTTTTTATAGTTCTAAGATTAATTTAGACATTTGTAAAATATTGTAAGTTGTTATCAAATGGCATTAGTTCAACTGGTTAAATTCCAAGGTTACAAAAGTATCGGGGACGGAGGGGCAGGGGTATAGGGAAACGTGTTTCGAGGACGACGAGTGACAGCAAGCCGATTTTGGGAAACGGATAGGGAGAGGCAAGTATAAAGTATTAAAAATTGTTCATTAATTTAATATCTATCAATCACAGTTCAATTTAGTTCTATATAAAACCACCACCTAGGTTTTACCTGTCTAGTGAAACTTTCTAGAGATATGTGAAGAGGTCTGCAAAAACATTAAGGTCGTTTAAAGTCTAGACAGCTCAGCCACTGAATTGTCAACAAAGGAAATTACAGAATCCTTTAAGTTAAGGTCGTTTGACTGTGCATAGTTAACAGTTCCAACTTAACTGGCTAAGCTTCAGTTCAGTTCAAACTTTTCAGCTCAACCAAACTGGTCCAGTTCAGTTGAGACCACTTCTGTTTTCTTTTTTAATTAAAAAGATGGAAATATAAAATCAAATTTAAGAAATAAAAAGCATGAAGTGTACTTAGCCCTATATGCAAAAGCACATGCTGTGCACCCTCAGCCCTCCACTCTCCATGTTGTTCTTGAATCCCAGCTGCCAGAACATACAGCATACTCTTGCTCCCCAGTTCCCACAGCACTCCATGACCCTACACAAGGGAGAAAGCTCCCAATGCAGGCACGTACACTCCATGCAGAGAAGAGGACACATGGCTGAATGCAGAGAAGACTGAAGAGGATGCACCCATGAAGGCAGGACACACACAAGGAAAAGTAGGACGCATGCTACCACACAGATCAACACAACAGCCTGAGAGGGCCTCAGAGGACAAAGAAGAAGCAGCAGGAAAAAAGTCTTAATTTTTCTCCTTTTTTGTTTTGTGTGTGTGTATGTGCAGGTATAATTTTAATTATTTGCATTTTCCCAAACTAAACTGTTTTTTCTTTTCAAAATTCCAGACTTCTGAAGATTTTTCACTACTCGTCCCCCACGGCATCCCATCACAGCAGGGGTACCGAGGACGGTCCCCCACGGCCTGGGGACACCACGCCTGTCCCTCCCAAAAGGGGGACGGCATGGAAACGTCCCCTTTGATGTCCCCCCGAACTGGGGACGAAAGGGGGATGGGGACGCATCCTTGTGGAACACTATTAAATTCCTACACTTTCATGGAGAAGACCCAAGTTTGAATCTTGTCCAATAGTACATGCACAATTGCCAAGTTCTTGTAATACCGCTATGTGATCACAATGTAATTGGGGTAGGGCCTATTTTAATGCCATATAACCAATGAAACAGAACAAATAAAAAAAAAAATGAAGTCATTGTAGAAAGGGTTTTTACATATCCCAACAGTTCCCTTTCCACGTAAGTAATCTACAGATCTGCAAGCATTGTAGTATAGCAATAATAATACGCAGAAATTCTGCAACAGCATTAAATAACAGCAGTAATGGCAGAAAATACAGCAATGACAGTTAACAGTAAATGCAGCAGTTTTATATTAATAATGGTATATGTGATACAGCATTACAGGTTCATCAATACAATCTACAGCCAGCATATCCATGGCTGTACACAGGACTGGACTGCACTTTGCCATCAATCTGCCTGACTTCCCTGCAATACTTCTTCCACGTATCAACCATTCAACCCTAGGCTGAACATCCCTCATGGTTGCACATCATGCTAGACTGCATTCTGCCCATAGACTTCAATCCTCACACGTACCTGTTGGTTACGAATCTGCCATGAGGAAAGGATTTGTTGTTATTGCGCCCAGATTCGCCCACCAGATTGAAAGGCCGGAAGGAAGAAATGTCTTCCGTGCCAATCTCCGGAGAAGGCCGGCTTCCTGTGGGGTTTTTAGTGTTAAGATAAGAGTGCAGGGAAAGAGATAAAAGTGCGGAAAGAGAATCCAAATGTGATTGGAGTTGGGTGGGGGGAATAAGCAGCACGACAACGATCAATCACCACTACTAACAACATTCCTTTACAAAGCACACATTGAAACTACAACTGTCATTAATCTTATGTATCCTCTATCTATGCATTCCAGGAATACTTGATCATCAAATACCAGAGTCCAGAGTTCAGTACAACAGTAAGCAATGATACAAGAAACATGAGGCAGAAATGACAAGGAGAGGCAGCATACAAGATAAAAGACAGTAAGCAGAGCCAAGTATATGCTTGTATTAGAGGCAAACGCACAGCTACAATGGTTCCCTAGCAATATATTCCCCTTTCACCACCTACAATGAAAATAAGTGGGCTATTTATAGCCTCAGTTCCTCCTGATTACATTTACGAGCACGAAGTCCCAGACAAGACAATAGCTGACACAAGCGGCTGAAGAGCTGCTGATGCTGACCTCTATCGGGCGGGACTGTACTTGCGGTATGGTCTCCCTGAAAGATGTACAGCTACGTGGCGGTGTGTTGGGTCAAACCTTTGGTCAGCAGGAATGCGGGTAGTTGTGGCGGATGGAACTTCACATCAGCCTTAAATGATGGCAGGTGGCGTAGATAGTGCGGTCCATGCTTGTCCTTTTTCCGGTCATGTCCTGGCTCGAATCCTGAAGTTGGACACTTGTCGGATGCTGATGGATGACACGTGTCTGCCTTGAAAGGCAGTTTATCCAACTTCGCCCAGGATTGGAGCGGCTGTCAGGTTGCGCAGGTGGAAGACAACAGCAGCTTGGGAAGGCCTCCGTGCCTTAGTCAATTTCTGAGTTCACTTTACCCGACTGCGCACCGGTCAGAGGGCGCACCCCGACTTCGCTGCGAAGTCGGGTTGCGCACCGGTACTCTGCTGTCTTTACCGCCGTTCGGACTGCGCACTGGAGAGGGGGCGCACCCCGACTTCGCTGCGAAGTCGGGTGGCACCCCAACACTCAGCTGATTTTCTGCCAGACTGCTTCCCAAGTGCGCCCAGGAAGAAGGGCGCACTCCGACTTCGCTACGAAGTCGGGTTGCGCCCTGACACTTAGTCAGATTTTGCCTGTTCCTGTCTGCTTGCACACTTTGCGTTCCCTACTGCACTCCAACTGGAGGGCGCACTTCGACTTCGCTGCGAAGTCGGGTTGCGCCCCAGACTTAGTCATTTTTCAGGGAACACTTGCTGGAAACTTCACTGGGGGAAGAAGAAAGAGGAAGAAGGAGGAATGAGGGAGAAGGAGAGAAATGAAGAAAGGGAAAATGAGAAGGAAAGGAAAAGAGCAGCTCTCTTACAGAAACTGAAAACATGGCACCCCGTGCAAAATGTGGCAACATTCCTGGTGGCTCGCGGGGTGTCGAGCTCGCCTCGACGCAAAGAACCATGCGTTCATCCTTTGGGTGCAGAGGAACTTCCTTCCCCTGCCTTCTGCTGCTCTGACCGCTTCCCTCGGGGCAACTGTTCTTCTTCAGGTTCGCTTTCAGCAGTTGCCTCCTCAGTTTTACCTTCTGAATCTGAATGTTCTCCATTGTCGGCCTCCCACTTGCTAATGCGTTCGTATGCAGCCTTGGCTTGGTCCCAGACTGCTGCTTGGAAGGGTCCGAGGTCGTTGACCTCTTTTAATGCTGCGTATGGGCTTATTTTCGAAAAGCGCACCCCAGTAGCCGTTGGTCCAAACGCACCTTGCTTTTTTAATGCATCATTCTTGAAAGCTGTGCAATCATTTAAACCTCCTTGGACGTTGTGCCATTGCTGACGTCATCGCCACCATTTGGGCACACTTTACTAGGAAGAATTTCTGGCCCATGACCCAACTTAGAATTTTTCATATTTGCCGTGGTGCGTCATTCGAACTTCGCCCGGAAAATGGGCGCGCTTTGACTTCGCCCAAAAAATGGGCGCAATCTGATTTGACACTTAGCCGTTTTCAGCTTCCCGCGCCGGATCACCCAGGGTGCGCCCGAGAATGGGAGCGCACTCGGACTTCGCCCGAGAATGGGAGCGCACCCGACTTCGCCCAGGTTTGCCTGCGCAGTCTGACACTTGGCGTTTTCTTGCTGTCTGTTACCCAACTGCGCCCTTTGGAGGGGGCGCAGCCCGACTTCGCCGCGAAGTCGGGTTGCGCACCCATACTTAGTCATTTTAGCTCCTCTTTTCAGCTGCCTTCTTCCGAACTTCGCACCGTTCAAGGAGCGCTACCCGACTTCGCTGCGAAGTCGGGGTTTTGCCTTGGTTTTACTTGGGCTTTAAGAAAACTTAAACAAACTGAATGCTGAAATATATACATCCTGAAAACTTAAAAAAATGCAGAAGGGAAATCTGTACAAGGAAGGGCCCATTTGGGTGCCTTCAGTGGCGGTAAATTTTGAGGTGGAACCCGTTGACGGGGATGGGGAGAAGCTGTCCCTCCATATCCCGGAGCACAAATGCATTAAACTGATTTACCCGGGCAATCTGATAGGGGCCCTCCCATAGGGCATCAAACTTGCCGTGGTTTCCCGGCTTCGCCTTTAGCGAGTCCCACTTTAGCACCAAGTCCCCGATCTTGAAGACTCGGGTGGTGGTTCCTTTTGCAAACCAGCCTTGGGTCGCTTCAGCGTGCTTGGTGAAGGCCTGGTATGATTTTTCTCTGTCTTCCTCTAACTGCAGCAGTTGGCAAAGTCTGTCATCTATCGGATCCCCACTGCCTCTCTCTTCATCAAGCATCCAGAGAGCGGGAATTTCGATGTGGGTCGGCAAGACTGCTTCTTTGCCGTATACGAGCGCATAGGGGGACGTTTTAATGGACTTCTTGAAGGATATCCTATCCGCCCACAGCGCCCGATCCAGGAGTAGGTGCCAAGTCCTCTTGTTTTTCTCTACTGTCCTCCTGATGATTTTCAGCAGATTCTTGTTGGTGGACTCGACGAGACCGTTCCCCTGCGGGTAGTAATTGGAAGACATTTTGTGATAAATGTCGTATTTGCCGGTGTACTCCGTGAGTACAGCGCCTGCGAACCCCGGACCATTGTCCGTTACTATTGACTCAGGGACACCGAAGTGGGTTATGAGGTTCTCAAGGAACCTGATGACTGTCTCCTGGTCCGCATTCTTTGTGGGGATCGCCTCTGCCCACAGTGTGAAGTAATCGGTGGCGGTAAGGATGAACTTGTGCCCCGCAGCAGAGTTCGGCGTAATAACCCCAATAAAGTCTAGACCTCATTGCTGAAACGGAGTCTCGGCTTGGATTGGTTGAAGGGGCAGGGGTGCTTTTCTATTTCTACCAAAAAATCTCTGTCATTGATCACATTTTGTATGGACCGCATGCGCGTTCTCGGATAGAGAGTGGGCCAATAGTACCCAACTCGATTATTTTCAAGGCCGTAGGCCTTGCAGAATGGTGACCCCGAGGCATCCCGGAGTGAAATTCTCCAAGGACCCCGGGTTGGTCCGCTTTCTTGACGCACCGCAACAGATGCCGTCAATGTTTTTGAAGTAAAGCCCCTCGGGGCGAAGAGTGTATTTCAATGCACCTAGCCGAAACCTCCTTCTTTGTGAGGCATTCAGGTGGTCTAGACATCTCCCGATGTAGAAATACTTCACTAGGTCATCTGTCCAGTCACTCTCCTCTGGTAAGGAGTTGGCTAGGTTGGTGGTTGTTGCTGGATCCTCCCACTTACAAGCGGATATCTGGGCTGCTGCGCTTCGGGCCAGCTCCTGGCACAAGGCTCGGCCTCTGATAAGCTTGGTTGGCCGTACTTCAATGTCGAACTCCTAAATTTTCGCAATCCATCCCGCTCTCTTGTGACCCGACTCTCCTTGTATGATGAAGCTTCGGACGTCCGGGTGTATCACAAAGACAGTGATCTTGCTCTGGGAGACAAAGTGCCTGAACTTTGGGAGAGATTTCATAACAGCGTGAACCTGCCGCTCTATAAAGTTATACTTTTCTTCATGTGGCTGGATCACTTGGCTCAGGAACGCTATGGGGCGCTCTTCGCCATCGTCTCCCTTCTGTGTCAGGACTGCGGCGTAACTCTCGGGTTCTCCCACCGCGTACAGGATGAAGTCCTTGGAGTAGTCCGGGTTTATCAACACCGGAGCTTGTGCAATTCGAGCCTTGATTTCCTCGAAGGCCTGCCCTCTCTCATCAGTCCATAAGAATTTTGCATCCTTTTTCAACAGTTCGGCCATGGGCTTGATTACCTGTGCGAAGTCCGGTATGAACTTCCGCACGAAGTTGATCTGGCCGAAGAAGGACTGCAGCCCTTTCTTGTCAATTGGAGTGGGCAAGCGGAGGAGGGCCTCTGCTCTATCAGGGTCCACGGCTAGGCCTTTCTCGGAGATGACATGCCCCAACAGCTTACCCTCTTTTACCGCGAAGACAGATTTCTTCGGGTTTATGGAGATGCCGAATTCACGACACCTTTCAAATATTTGCCGCAAGTGGGGGACATGGTCCTCTCTCCTGTGAGAGAATACAGTCATGTCATCCAAGTAGATGACAATAACCTTGTTGAGCAGCTCTCTGAAGGCTAGGTCCATGGCTCTCTGGAATGTGGCACCGGCATTGGATAAGCCGAAAGGCATGCGCTGATAGGCGAACGTTCCCCATTTGGTGGTGAACGCCGTCTTATGCTGGTCCTCATCTTTGACCCAGATCTGGTTGTAGCCGGAAAAGCCGTCTAAGAGGGAAAATCTCTGGGCTCCAGCAACTATATGGAGGATCTGATCGATTTGGGGAAGCGGATAATGGTCCTTGAGGGAGGCCTGATTCAGATTTCTGAAGTCCACGCAGAGACGAATGTCTCCGTTCTTCTTCCTCACGGGAACCAAGTTCGCAACCCAGGATGAATGCTTGATGGGGTAGATGATCTTGGCTTCCAGCATCTTCAAGAGCTCGGCTTTCATCATGGCTTCGATTTTCGGATTTACAGCCCTCTACTTTTGTCGGAATGGTTTTGCACCATCTTCTAGCTCAATGGTATGCTGGATTATATCTCTGTCATACCCCTTCAAGTCCTGGTAGCACCAGGCTACTATGTCAAGGAACTCTCGGCACAATGTTCTGATCTGCTCGAGTTCCTCTGTGGTGCAGTCTGTCCCGACCTTAATTGATTTTCCAGGTTCAAGCTCCAGGTCGGCGTACTGCTTAGGGTCTACTTTGATCCTATGTGATATGGCTCTGTCATTCTGATCAAATAGACTCTCAAGTGTAATCAGTCCTTTTGGGACATGATTATTTTTTAACTGTATCAACCCCTCATATTGCTCGTCATCAGGGTCTCTACCTTCGATTGAACACGCTTCGTTAACCAAAAATGTGACGATCTCCTCGTCACAGTCAAACACCTGCCAGTGGGTGTCCTTATCAGGCACAGAAGGCCTGTAAATGGTACGAACCGGCTTCGGCTTCTGGACAGTGTCATCAGCCGGAACGTATCTGGCTCCAACAGACGCCACAATGTCAGCATGCTTGTTTTTCTCACGCGATATAGCCTTGACATTCAATGAGTCGAATGACTCCATCAGGTCCCACACCCGATTACGGTACGCCTTGAGATAGTGCTTCTTGGAGGCGCACTTGTTCGTAATCTGGTTGCACACCAGCTCCGAATCGCCGAAGATCTGCAGGTGCTTAATCCCCAGCCTCTCTGCTTTTCGCAAACCCAAGCACATGGCTTCGTACTCCGCCGCGTTGTTGGTACAGCTCCAGGCCAGCCTGTAGGTGTAATCCTTCTGGATCCCGGTTGGGGAAACCAAAAGTACACCTGCACCGGCGCCATTTTTGCATCGTGCGTCGTCAAAGAAAAGCTTCCACAGCTTTTCTGGTGCAGGTCCCACTTCTCTCTTGGCCGACTTGTCAAGCCTCTCAGGCTGGATGACGGTATAGCAGCCTTGCTCAGTTTCAATCACGGCGTTGAAGTCCCGCAAGGAGAACTCATCTTCTACTTGCAGCAGCTCAAGAGCTTGCTCTGTCATGTCCACCACCACCAGTTCTTCCTCCGTCAGCTGAACCATGCAGTCATGCGACTCTTCTCCGGGTATCTTCTCTACTAAGAAAGTGGAAGGCTTCTCGTTGTAAATCTTCAGTCTCCTTCCTTTGAAGGGCACTTCCATGTGTGAGTAGTCTAGAGACAGATACCCACCCAACTTCGCAGTGAACTCCCTGGAGAGGCACATGCCGAAGTAGGGTTCCAAGTCGACGACCATGACCTCTTGAATGACCACGATGTCGAGAGCTTTGTGCAGCCGAATAGGGATGTCTTTAATGACACCGACTGTCTTGACAGGGGTGCCGTCCAGTTGCAGCACGCCTTGGCTGCTCCTTGTGTACTCCATCCCGATCTCGTCGCAGACGGCTCTCGGCATAACGGTCGTGGAAGCACCAGAATCCACCATACAGTTGTGCACTATGTACCCTTGCATCCGTAATGACAGATAGAAGGGAGGTGGTCTGTTCTTCCCAGTGGCTGAGACTGTCAGAGGTTGCACTAGAACAGCGGGTTGTATCTGCTTGCCATTCTTCATGCTTTTCAGGGATTCCTGCAGCAGATCAACCTGGCCTGGGAGCAGAAGAGCATCATACATGCTGATTCTTGCGGGGGTCCTCTTCAGCTCGTCTACTATGCTGTAGCCCGAAGTGCTAGCTCCTTCCGCTTCTTTTGTCGGCTCATACTTCGTCCGGTATTGCTGAGTGGCCTCAACTCTCTGTCTCTTGGTCAGAGACGGATATCTCGGCTTCTCCTGAGCTTGTTCTTTGGTTTCAGCTGGAGGCTGAGCAGCAGGAGCTTTAGCCGGGGGAGCTTTGGCTATGGGAGGCTTGACTGCGAGGAGTCTTCTCTTTGGCTGTGTAGGGCCACAGCCTCTTGTCAGGTGGTAGCCCAGCAGGTTGCGCCTTATCTCTTCGGGCGTATACCTTTAAGGGCTTTGCAGCGGCTTCAGCAGACTTTCTGTCTTCCTTGGCAGGAGGCGGCAACAGATCTTCCTCTGGGACGGCAAAGTTGCCTTCGTCGTCCAGGATCATGTAGAGTTCTTCGTCTTCTATGGCGCTGCCGGCCAAGGTCTGGAGGTAGTGTTGGTGCAGAGTGCGCGTCATCCTCCGAATGCGGGTCATTGCACGTAGTGCACCAGTTGACCTGGTCAGAGGTACCAGGTTGGTCTTCAATGGCAGCATTTCTCGGAGGGGGACGCCTTTGATCTCGCCGTTCTGGGGCTTGATCTTTTGTCGCGTCGGGGTCGGATATGGCCTCCTTGGAACAAGGTCCATCTCGGGCCTGTTTTTTCTTTAGAACGGTCATGTCGTTGGACATGGTGTGATATCCGGAGGCCAAAGCTCGTACCTCCTGGAGGATTTTATTCTGAATATCATTGTCAGGAGGCGGCAACTGAGCTGGGGGAGGTAATGCAGCCAATGGAGGAGGTGTGGAATATTGTGCATACTGCGAGGGAGCAGGGAGCGCTGGAAAATGCGGAGGAGGAGGCGGGTTAGGATAATGTATCTGTGGCGGGCCATAAGGATTTACGACCGGCGCCGGATTCCATTGCTGCTGGGGTTGTTGTCCTGAAGTGGACGACACTAGATTGGAAGCTGATGGATACTGAGATCGGGGGAAGTCAGGGTAAATAGGCAGCTGTACCCTGTGCGGGAGTCTGCCGATGGAAATGATATCCATTTCAGCTTGTTGGGCAGCCTCGTACAGAGCAGGGAACGAGTCGATTCTGGCTACCTTCAGCAGCAGGCAAATGTCTGAGTTGAAGGACCTCAGGTAGTAGTAGGCGGCCTGACCCGCTGAAGGTCGGAGTTCGCGAGGTACTCGTTTCCAAGACCTCGCAAACCTGATGTTGAAGTCTGACACCTCCTCTTGGGGGTGTCGTATACTTTGAAATTGATGCAACAAAGAAGAGGGATCAGCAGACTCGTTGCATCCTTTCACGAGCCTGCCGGCTAGCTGACGCCACCCTGTGATGGATCCCTCTCGGCAGTGATCTCCACCAAGTAGAGAAGCTTTCCTCTGAGGGAAAGGGCCAGCAGACGGGTCTTCACACCCTCGTCAATGATGGAGTGTAGCGCAGCCAGGGCCAGAATGTCCTGGATGTGTTCGTACGCCGTCTTGCCATAGCCGTCATACGTAGGGATAGACTTTAAGGCAGCAGGGGGCACAGCTTGCTGTCCGACTAGGGCCAAGGGCCCCGTAGAGTCCACCACCGGGAAGAGATCATCATCATTCTGCTGGGCAGCCATGTCTTCTTCTCCTCCGGTGGTGTACTCGGTGTCAGAACCTTCCGAGGATGTAGATTGCTCTTCAGCCTCGTCTTCTTGGATTTCAGCCTCGGCCTCTTGAATTTCAGCCTCGGCTTCTTCTACGCGAGCTTGGTGATCAGCCAGCCTGACGCGCTCGCCTGGAGCGTCAATGTCAATTTCGTAAAAGTCAGGCGGGTTTCCCGGATTCCTTGCTCGCCACCTTCTTGTTTGCATGAAGGCGTTAGGACCGGTCTTTACGGACTCAAAGAGTATTCAGATATTTGCAGAGTCGCTAGGTGCTCTGATTTTTAATAAGGAATGAAGCGAGCACTCGTGCTTCGATCCTATTTGGGGGTGGGAAACTACCATGTCCCACCGGGCGTGCCGCAGAAACCGTTGGTTACGAATCTGCCATGAGGAAAGGATTTGTTGTTATTGCGCTCAGATTCGCCCACCATATTGAAAGGCCGGAAGGAAGGAATGCCTTCCGTGCCAATCTCCGGAGAAGGCCGGCTTCCTGTGGGGTTTTTAGTGTTAAGATAAGAGTGCAGGGAAAGAGATAAAAGTGTGGAAAGAGAATCCAAATGTGATTGGAGTTGGGTGGGGGGAATAAGCAGCACGACAACGATCAATCACCGCTACTAACAACATTCCTTTACAAAGCACACATTGAAACTACAACTATCATTAATCCTATGTATCCTCTATCTATGCATTCCAGAATACTTGATCATCAAATACCAGAGTCCGTAGTTCAAGACAACAAGAAGCAATGATACAAGAAACATGAGGCAGAAATGACAAGGAGAGGCAACATACAAGATAAAAGACAGTAAGCAGAGCCAAGTATATGCTTGTATTAGAGGCAAACGCACAGCTACAATGGTTCCCTAGCAATATATTCCCCTTCCACCACCTACAATGAAAATGAGTGGGCTATTTATAGCCTCAGTTCCCCCTGATTACATTCATGGGCACAAAGTCCCAGACAAGACAATAGCTGACACAAGCGGCTGAAGAGCTGCTGATGCCGACTCGTCGGCGGGACTGTACTTGCGGTATGGTCTCCCTGAAAGATGTACAGCTACGTGGCGGTGTGTTGGGTCAAACCTTTGGTCAGCAGGAATGCGGTAGTTGTGGCGGATGGAACTTCACATCAACCTTAAATGATGGCAGGTGGCGTAGATAGTGTGGTCCATGCTTGTCCTTTTTTCGGTCATGTATTGGCTCGAATCCCAAAGTTGGACACTTGTCGGATGCTGATGGATGACACGTGTCTGCCTTGAAAGGCGGTTTATCCAACTTCGCCCAGGATTGGAGCGCTGTCAGGTTGCGCAGGTGGAAGATAGCGCAGTTGGGAAGGCCTTCGTGCCTTGGTCAATTTCTGAGTTCACCTTACCCGACTGCGCACCGGTCAGAGGGCGCACCCCGACTTCGCTGCGAAGTCGGGTTGCGCACCGGTACTCTGCTGTCTTTACCGCCGTTCGGACTGCGCACTGGAGAGGGGGCGCACCCCGACTTCGCTGCGAAGTCGGGTGGCGCCCCAACACTTAGCTGATTTTCTGCCATACTGCTTCCCAAGTGCGCCCAGGAAGAAGGGCGCACCCCGACTTCGCTGCGAAGTCGGGTTGCGCCCTGACACTTAGTCAAATTTTGCCTGTTCCTCGTTCTGCTTGCACACTTCGCGTTCCCTACTGCGCTCCAACTGGGGGGCGCACTCCGACTTCGCTGCGAAGTCGGGTTGCGCCCCAGACTTAGTCATTTTTCAGGGAACACTTGCTGGAAACTTCACTGGGGGAAGAAGAGGGAGGAAGAAGGAGGAATGAAACTGCAAGGAAGAGGGAGAAAGGGAGAAATGAAGAAAGGGAAAATGAGGAGAAGGAAAGGAAAAGAGCAGCTCTCTTACAGAAACTGAAAACATGGCACCCCGTGCAAAATGTGGCAACAAGTACCAATCTGGAGCAACTCTAATGAATGAGAGGGGGTTTATTTATACACCCACCAAGTAGTTACTTTCTCCAACTACCTTGCAACTACCCTCAAATTACATTTTATGTGCATTTGCTATGCATTTACATTTCATTTGCACTACAAGACGAAATAGCTTATTTAGCCGACTTACATGATTTAATATGACTTTACATGACTTTATTCTTTACGTACAATATTAAATTGCACTTACAACATTAAAATATATGCACGGGCGTTTCGTCAAACATTTTGCTTGCATTTACAATAAAACACATAATATCAAAACTGGTTCTGCAATTAAGGATATCTCAATATGCCTGTCTACAGTCATGTTCTCAAAGTTATATAAAAAACTTACCTAATTTATCTTTCACCCATGAAAGAATCATAAAATAATATGGAATCTTATCTTTCAAATCACCTTGAAAAATCTAAAACTAAATAAAAAGCTTATTTATTCTTTCAAACCCTAGTGAGAAAAAACCTTAGCTTTTAAAAACCTAAATTCAAGCTTACATGGAGACCTATTATTCCTGTGACAAATTTATTAAATGGAAAAGAATAAATTTCTGTAAGAATAAATTCACAATCCTATCACCTCCATTTCACTCACATATTTTATTCCCTATACTTCTTTCCCATCACCTTCTAATCTCGCCTCTTCTATCCCCCTCAATTCTTCTGTTGCGTTGCATCCACCATGATCAAGCACAACCATTCCAACAACTGAATCATGTCTACTCACCACTTCTTCACATAGACCTACATTAGTTGTACAACTGCCATCCTCCATGCCAGCTACGTCACAAGTGGATGTGCCCATTTTCTTTGAGCCCGTAGGAACCTCCACATTCAATAGGGAACAAAAGGTTGCATCCACCAAACGAGCCTTCTCTCTTCCGCTTTTGCTTCACAACCTTCTTCATCTGATTGCCATGCGATAATCCCTCCTCAAATTGACACTGACCCTAATGCCCAATTCTATCATTCGGGATAGGCAATACCAGTTGGGTGTTTGGACTTTAATCAATTCCCAACCATGAACATCTTGGATATGTTGAATCCAATACACCTAACTCTAAAGACAAGATTGTCACAAGTAGATCAAGAAACTAGGCATAATAAGGGACAAGTTGAGGAGAAAACAAAAGAGCTACACAAGATACATACAACCATTAAGCATGAACAAGAAGTGGTTACCCAATTGTGCAATCAATTGTAAATAGCTCTAAGGGAAAGGGATCAATATAGATAGCAGACAAAGTAGGAGAAACAATGCAATTAAGACCAAGTGCAACAAATTGAACATAAAAGAAAAAACTAAAAGGATGCTAGAAGCTAAAAAGGGTTATAGAAGACAAAGGCAGACTAGGAAATCCAAACTCTAAGGGAACATCTCGAGACAAAGGAAGAACAGATGAAACATGTCACCATAAGGAAACAAGTGGGGGAGGATTTGAATTAGCTGAGGCAGAGGCAAGAAGAGAGAGAACGTGCTTTGCAGGGGTAGATAGAAATTCGTCGTAGGAGAGTTGGAGGAGCAAAAGAACGAGGAAATCACTCAACTCAAGCAAGCATAGGTGGAAGAGAAAAAAAAGGGTCAAAAAGTTGGAGACTTGGGCATATACACTTGATAGGGTGTGTTTGCTTTGGGGTATTATATGCACCAAAGTTCAAAGGGTAAGAAATTACTTTTCGTCTCTTGAAGAGTGCATGGTGCTAGTGGATCAAGCAATTCCAAGGATAGAACAAAATAAGATGTTGTTGGAGGCGAGGAGTGAACACAAAGAGATAATGCAATCAGTGCGCAAAAAGACTGGCCACCAAATAAGACAGCATAGTTTGACAAAAAGAGTCGTCCTCATTGGGTAGCTTAGAAACATTCCTTACAGG
The DNA here is from genome assembly GCA_028583015.1 of Wollemia nobilis. Lineage (NCBI taxonomy): Eukaryota > Viridiplantae > Streptophyta > Pinopsida > Araucariales > Araucariaceae > Wollemia > Wollemia nobilis. The sequence goes on from JAQPPZ010017221.1 coordinate 1,577,267, forward strand.
TTGAACAATTTGGAGAGTTGTGAAGAATCAAGATAATCTTGCTAAGTTACAACAAACAATTGAGATACAAAAAAATATCAACTGAATGGGGGAGAAGGGGTTGCCAAATCTTGATGTTCTCATGCTAGAACGATTGCCTAAGGTCGTTGAAGAGAAAACAGAGAAAGATGCCCAGTTGGACCAATTGGCAGATGTCACAAGTAGATTGGAGGAGTTGAATGAAAGGTGAAATAGGTGGCAGTAGAAGCACATCTCCAAAGGGACATGTATGAAGAGTTGACAAAGGACCTCGGTGCATTGGATAGTTTCCAAATTCTTTCAAATGCAAACTGGAAAATTCTATGGATGTTGATCCAACTAACGAGCCTTCTCTCTTCCGCCTTTGCTTCACAACCTTCTTCATCTGATTGCCATGCGATAATCCCTCCTCAAATTGACATTGACCCTAATGCCCAATTCTATCATTCGGGATAGGCAATACCAGCTGGGTGTTTGGACTTTAATCAATTCCCAACCATGAACATCTTGGATATGTTGAATCCAATACACCTAACTCTAAAGACAAGATTGTCACAAGTAGATCAAGAAACTAGGCATAATAAGGGACAAGTTGAGGAGAAAACAAAAGAGCTACACAAGATACATACAACCATTAAGCATGAACAAGAAGTGGTTACCCAATTGTGCAATCAATTGTAAATAGCTCTAAGGGAAAGGGATCAATATAGATAGCAGACAAAGTAGGAGAAACAATGTAATTAAGACCAGGTGCAACAAATTGAACATAAAAGAAAAAACTAAAAGGATGCTAGAAGCTAAAAAGGGTTATAGAAGACAAAGGCAGACTAGGAAATCCAAACTCTAAGGGAACATCTCGAGACAAAGGAAGAACAGATGAAACATGTCACCATAAGGAAACAAGTGGGGGAGGATTTGAATTAGCTGAGGCAGAGGCAAGAAGAGAGAGAACGTGCTCTGCAAGGGTAGATAGAAAGTCGTCGTAGGAGAGTTGGAGGAGCAAAAGAATGAGGAAATCACTCAACTCAAGCAAGCATAGGTGGAAGAGAAAAAAAAGGGTCAAAAAGTTGGAGACTTGGGTATATACACTTGATAGGGTGTGTTTGCTTTGGGGAATTATATGCACCAAAGTTCAACGGGTAAGAAATTACTTTTCGTCTCTTGAAGAGTGCATGGTGCTAGTGGATCAAGCAATTCCAAGGATAGAACAAAATAAGATGTTGTTGGAGGCGAGGAGTGAACACAAAGAGATAATGCAATCAGTGCGCAAAAAGACTGGCCACCAAATAAGACAGCATAGTTTGACAAAAAGAGTCGTCCTCATTGGGTAGCTTAGAAACATTCCTTACAGGTTGAACAATTTGGAGAGTTGTGAAGAATCAAGATAATCTTGCTAAGTTACAACAAACAATTAGTGAGATACAAAAAAATATCAACTGAATGGGGGAGAAGGGGTTGCCAGATCTTGATGTTCTCATGCTAGAACGATTGCCTAAGGTCGTTGAAGAGAAAACAGAGAAAGATGCCCAGTTGGACCAATTGGCAGATGTCACAAGTAGATTGGAGGAGTTGAATGAAAGGTGAAATAGGTGGCAGTAGAAGCACATCTCCAAAGGGACATGTATGAAGAGTTGACAAAGGACCTCGGTGCATTGGATAGTTTCCAAATTCTTTCAAATGCAAACTGGAAAATTCTATGGATGTTGATCCAACTAACGTGATGATGAAGCACCATCTAGGATCTTTCGTCAATCAAAATTGACATCCCCGCAAGTTGCCAAAATTGCAGTAGTTGACTACTACCATCATCTCCAGACAGAGATATGTCGTGCAAAACAAGACGAAGAATGCAAAAGAGACCAAGTCTGTGAGCCTTGTACCATTTGTTGGAACATTTAAGGTTTGTTGAGTTGGTTACACTATTTGTTGTTGTTGGCTGCATCTTTTGTTGTTGGCTGTTAGTGGTGGATGTCCCTGAAAAATCAAGGGGGAGACCAAACTGAGGGGTCTTAACTATTTTTTGTTAGATGGTATGTTCTGTACCCCACTCAATTGTCCTATTTGATGATAGGGTTGCAACTGTTCTGCAACAGGGTAAAAAGTTTGATGTTGTAGAATGGCTACTGTAGGGATCATGTTTGATTGGGGGGTTGCTTGTTCTCCGCCTTGGTCTAAATCAATACTTTCAATCCAGTGCTCCTTTGATGGGTTAATCGGTTCATGTATCCAAACAGTTGTGCCAATTTTCTTCAGATTGTTCTTCTAGAAAGTGAGGAGTTTGATTGGATCAGTCCCCTTTTTGGTTAAGTGCAATTTAGATCTCGTATTCATAGATGAGAACAAGAGGAAAACCTCGAAAAACGCACCAAAGAACAGAAAACGAAAAAGCAGGGCACAACCACTCAAAGTGGGGCTCACTTGTAGGGCAGGGTGTAGGTGAAACTTAGAGAATTTTGTCGTTGCATAGTTTTGGTTTCACTTGCTTATTTTTTCGCTTGTTCTTGGAGAAGGGAGATTCAATAGATCAAAAGTTAGGCAATATTCTAGATCAATTAAATGAAGTCAACATTTGCATCAAAATCACGAACTAAAATATGAAAGCTGAACTAAAAATGCAACTCATAAAATTTCAATGCAAAACTGATTTGGGTCCAAATGGGCAAATCTAATCAAACAATTTGTGGGTTTCATGTGTCTTAGTGTGATACACAAACCCAGATCTTAAAAATATGAAGTTTTCTTATGCACACTTGCAAAAGTACATGAGAGTGGGGTTAGATCAATTTATTATCAAAATTGCACTTGTGTCCCACCAGGTGTGACAAAAGTATTTAACATGAAAATTGTCGAGTGCGATTTGTGCCCATGACAACAATTCAACAAACGGATGGGAGGGTTTTACTCTCTCCACCCTCTAGATTTGGGTCAGCTCCCTTCTAACTTTGTCGAAAAATGTGAAAATAAATTGATCTAAGAGTGTAAAATTGGAGTCTTAAGCTAAATGCATGAAAAGTAAATCTGATCTACTTTGTAAGGAAAAGAACGCAAGAAAATAAGCAAAGATAGTAGAAAATTAAATACAACCGAAGCCATGGAGAGATCAACATTGGTATAATCAGCAAATCCAGTAGTGACCGAATAACTTTAGTGTATCAATTTGTTGGCATTTTTGCCACATTAGAAATTTTGACAAAATTTTGCTTAAGTGTGAAGTGCTCTTCGCCAGCGAAATCATCTGGAGCTTTAGATCAGCAAAACGCATGCAGAAGAGTTGGCATTTTCACGGGCCCTAAAAGATAGTGATAAATTGGATGAAATGATATTTGGATATTTTATTATTGCAGATCTTTTCGTAAGCTTTCCGGCGATATATTACAATAGGCGATCGGGTCAACAGATCAAAAGTTATGGCCCCGGAAGCTGTAACACGCACGTTCCAAGGTGCGCCCAACTCAGGCGCACATTTAAGGGTGCGCCCAAATCAAGCGCACGTTCCAAGGTGTGCCCAACTCAGGCGCACGTTTTAGGGTGCGCCCAACTCAAGCGCACGTTCCAGGGTGCGCCCAAGTCAGGCGCACGTTTCAGAATGCGCCCAAGTCAGGCGCACCTTTTCTCCCACACAAGACTGTTGCCACGCCCTCGCCCTGTCTGTTGACTTTCGACCCTTGCGCCGGTTTCTCCCAGAAGCACTCCACCTCAGCAATTTGAAGTGCATCCTTATCCGACCGACCGCAGCCATTCTGAGAAGCTTCCGGACTAGACGTTCCGGGAATTCAAGCATATCTTCCACGAAAGCGGTCCCCGCGAGTGAGGAGACAAAGCCAGCGAGCAGAGTTTGTCAGGGCATTGAAGGAGTTCAGCGGCATTTTGAGAAGTCACCAGTCCCTGCCATGCCTGTTTAATACTTTGTGACTGTACTCTCTTATAATCCTTATCTTGGCTTCCACTACCATATTTTGTTAATCAGTATTTATTGCTCAAGCGGCAGAATTCTCTATATAAGCCCGCTCTTTTTATTGTAAATGGATGGATGTTTGCTAGAGGCTAAATGAAAACCTGAATTTTGCTATCAATACAGCTGATGTCTGGCTCTAAACCTGGACTTCTATTTTCATGTGTATGTCTTCTATTGCTTGTCTTCTATCATTTCGTGCTTTAACTGTAAACTTGAATTCTATTATTTGAATTTAGTTTCTGATAAGGCAAGAACTCTGGAGTAGCCTTGGAGATCATGCATGCTAGATGTTCTGGTTTAATTTCTGTTAGTTATATATATTTGAGGGCTATTTAGTTCAGAATGCAATAGAGTTATCGTGTTGTTAGTCCATCACCCCTGTTCTATCTGGCCTGTGGCCATATTTCCCATCCCTTTCAGTCATTTCCCATTCCTTTCTTGTTCCTTTATCTCAAAACCCCCAGTTAGAATAGCAAGGGAACCAACCCATCTCTGGAGATCGGCACAGAAGGCATTTCTTCCTCTCGGCCTTTCAATGTTGGCCGGGTCTAAGGCGCACTGAATAACCAAATCCTTACCAAAGGCAGATCTCTGACCAACACAATTCTTCAAAAATAATTACCAATTTCACAAAAGGACTAACAAAGGGAAGGAGGGCAGAGCCACTAATTCCACGCATTCCAAAGGTCATAGACAGTTAATTCAGAAAGTCATGCACAATCTTTTGTTTTATTAATCTTAAAATGTCAAGTACAATTGATTTCTAGAGCATGGTTCTGGTATGCTGAGTAGCCAAAAGACCCTTATAATGAGAATCAATCTCTTATTTATACTTGAAAAATAAAATCTGATCTATTTCTAAACTTGCAGTCCAAATTTGCATGCAGATTTGCCAAAATTAGGCACACTGCCTAGATTTAGGTTCACATGGGTGAAAATGGGTTGCACTGCGTCGAGCTAGGCACACTTGCACTTGGGCAGAGTGTACTGCCTTAAGAGGGGTGCACCTGCCTCAAGCGGGGTGCATTGTCACTAGAGCGGGGCACAGTTGCATTGAGGTGCACCTACATTGAGTCAGGCGCACCTAACCGAAACGAGGTGCACCTAGGGCCTTGACTTGGTCTCTTTCACATTCTATCTCATTTTGTACACAAATCTATGTCTGGAGGTGATGGTAGTAGTCAAGTATTAAAATAAACAATAGCACCCCGCTTTGATTTCATAATACATGGGGCCCCTAAGAGTCCTCAATCTCTAACTCTTGTATACAATAAACAATAGCACCCCGCTTTGATTTCATAATACATGGGGCCCCTAAGAGTCCTCAATATCTAACTCTTGTATGAAGCAGAAGCAACAAATCCTATTCCCCCTATTAATGGGATGATCAGCCTCAATCTTGAGCACATGGAGTGTACTTTCATCTGATTGAGGGTGATTTTGAGGCCTTGGGATGGGTGATGTGTACATAGTCAAGGCGGGTGATCATGCCATCAACAATCTGCCATAAAAGGCTCAATTTAGAAGGCCATCTTCAGTCCACTAGGCTGAGGAGGAGAGATCCATATAGCTTGAGTATAATGTTAATAGATATCCCCTCTATGGATCACCCCTTTCTCTAGGAATAGATTTTCTTCTTTTTTTTAGCCAAAAGGAGAAGACGATCTATGGAAATCTTAATAGATAAAGAGAAGACAATATATGGAAATTCTAACAGATTGGAGAAATAAAATTGTCTCCATGTACTAGCCCCCACATCAACGAGGGAGTTTCATAGAATGGTTCTCTCTCCTTGTCAATAGTACCATCCGTATGTGTTGTACATGATGGTGATAGGAAGTCAGCCCAAAGATGCTCTCAAGGCAAAGTGAGTAAGCTTCAAACTCAATTTGTAGGATGCATTGAGGGATTGTATGCTTTTAGCACATCATATGTTGAAACAAAAGAGACTAAACTCTCTAAATGCATGCCCAATTAGCAGGTCCCAAATTTGGCCCCCAAATCTTTGATCGGTCAAGTGTTATGGGTTTGACGAAATAATAAAAAGCTCATATCTTTGAGAGGATATACTAAAAATGTATCTGAAAGCACCGTTTGTCAAGAAGAGAAAGCTTTGCATACCCTTTGTCGATTCATGAGAATCAGGTCTAACATGAAGGGATGGACATAAGAAATGAACCCCTCAATTGGAGAGCGCAATTTTGGAGGCACTAAAGATCATGACCTTGGTCTTGCTAAGGTTGGCCTTTAGTTGTTTCAGGTCACAAAATAGAGCAAGTGTTTTTTATAATAATTTTAGACTTTTAGTGGAGAGTGCAGCAAGAACCCCATCATGTGCAAATAGTAATATAGCAACCAAAATATGATGCAAGGGGCATCTGTCATCTGTCATTGATAAATACACACCAAAGAAAGAGGTGAAAGATAACATCTTTGCTTTCACTCCAATTGTATTCCTGACCTCATCCAAGAACCCAAGGGCATCCCAGAATTAACTGACCACTGTCTCAAAAAGCCCCATGATGGCTGTGATAAGGAGCTCAGGGATGCCCAAGTCTTGTATCAAATGTCTTTTAAAGTAGCAGTATTGAAAACAAAGAAGATAGCACAAACCTAGAGAAATCCTCAGGTAGGAATCAAACAATGTGCCAGCTGCCACCAATCAACTATGTCAAAATAAACTTTGATACTACCTCAACAAAGAATACAAAAAGGATCGGTCATCGATTGTAATAGAATCACAAGGAGGAATGTAGTATGATAGTATGCATTGAATCCAAGTAAGTATACTTTAAAAATGGCAGAGATATAACTTAAAAAACGTAATGTGTGATTTTATATGCTATAAGGACAGAATGAGACCAGTAATTTGACATTAACTGTTATTAATTGGTCATGTAAACCGCTTGCTGATTTTATCATAATAAGTACACACCTTTTGATTAAATTCTTTTATGAATATGTCACTTGGGCTGTACTGAACGGTTTTTATGGACTATGTGTCCTTTTCCTATTCGTCCATTAAAAGATAGGCATCCAGTTGTCAAGGCTAGGTGTAAGTCGCAGGTGAATTTTGATCAAACAGATACCTCTTGGAAGTGGCTCCCAGGCCAAACAGTATTCTATGTTTGCCAGTGCATCCCAGTAGACGTGTGTATATCAATTTACTAGACCAAAAGTATGTAATCCTTAAGTAAGTTGGTAAATTCTTGCTTTCAGTATTGGTATCTTTTTTATTTTCCTTCTGAAATAATTTTCTTCGTGAACTCATGTACACAAATATTTTAAGAGTTGTGTTATTGACTTAAGTCTAGCCCCAAATGGGCCTAATGGAGTCTAAATAACCCCAAACTCGCCACGTCATGAGTATTGCTGAGACTTGTGAGTCCTGACCTGAAACTCAACTGTCTCCCAAGAAGGAATAATGACCTCACAAAATAATACAAACAATAATAAACAAAGAGAAGGTGGCTTTGTGCTGAGTGTAAGTAAGAAGCCAGATATGGAAATTAATGCATGCTACAATCTCTGTGCTGCCACTTTGGACAATCCCTTTTATATTTATACATCCTTGACAGGGTTGGCAGAGCTTCATATTGCACAGTGCTTCCCAGTAGAGAAGAGACACAAGTAAAGAAGAAAAAATGTTTTCTGAAGATTGGTCTACAATAAGATTCCATTTTACTTTCCCTGCAAAAATTATTTTCAGAGAATTTACAGAAAAGTCACAAATAAATCACATTAGATACTGGAGAGTTACGTACTTTTTTAACACGGGAAATTGACATTTTGTGAGGGAAGAATCCAACAAAGTTGAATATGTATAAATGGAAGGCATAATACTGGAATCAGGACTATCATGATAAAGTACCTGGCACATATAACTGGAAGCAAAGTCATTAACTGCAGCAACTCCACAGTATATTCTTGATGCTATTGATCTTGCCCGATGTTGACTTCCGGAGAATACAGCACATCCAAGTCCATAGTTTGTATCATTGGCTAGAGTTATAGCCTCCTCATCAGAGATGAACTTCATGATTGCAATTATTGGACCAAATATCTGATGAAGGCAGAGAGAGGGACTTCTCAGGGGTTTGGAATTAAACCTTATGCAGAATTCATATTACCGTCCATGCATAACTATGAAAACATTAAAAATATGTGGTAAAAACAATTACCTCTTCTTGCATAAGCCGCATTGAATGATTCACATTAAGTAATACTGTAGGTGGGTAGAATTGCCCTACGACGTCTTCTCCAGTTCTGATAAACAACTTTCCTCTGACTGCTATCTCGGCACCTTTTTCCAAAGCATCAAAAACAAGATTTTGAAGTTTATCTGCATGCTCCGGTAAACAGATTGCTCCCATATCACACCTTTCAACTAAAGGAGGTCCCTGCATTTAATTTTAAGAGCAGAATCCTATTTGAATAAGATATAAACAGCATCAACTGTGATATAAAACGTGCACAATACTATTAAAAGTGATCTCATGGAAATGTCATTAGGTAGATTGAATTCACACATCTTGATAAGCCTTATGTCCAGTTTTCACCAGAACTATATATATATATATATATATATATATATATATAGAGAGAGAGAGAGAGAGAGAGCATGCAGTTTCATGTTTTTAATGTTGAAATTTTAAATCTTTTACTTAATGGCAATGTCATATAAGCCTACAAGCCCATTGCAAGGTGATCCACATGATATTATACTAACCATAGTAGCAAAACTCGGCAAGTTTTTGAAACTCAGCCGTGTTTTTTTAAAACTCACCAAGTACTTGGGACTCAAGTTTTCTTTTCATTTGCTCTCATTTTTCCTGTCAAATTGCAGAGAGAGCAGAGACTACCTGTTACTAGACCAAATAAAACACAAACTTTTAAGGAATATTACAGCCACCAACAACAGCCCAACTGTTGTATCTGAGGTAAAAAAAACTCTTTTCAATTGTCATTTTATTTTCTTTCAATATCAGGCATTTTTTTTTTCCAAGACTCAAACCAATTGCAACAGACACCCAACTGTTGCATTTGAGTTAGAAAAACTCTTTCAGCTGTCATTTTTTTTTCCTCTTCTCATGTTTCAGGCTTTTTTTTTCCCTTTTTCTCTTTTTAAGACTCAAACTAATTGCAATTGCCACCCAAATGTTGCATTTAAGCTAGAGAAAATCTTTTCAGCTGTCAATGTTTAAACCAGGGTTTAAGCCTTAGGGCATTTTTTTAAGCCACATGACAATGTCATGGAAAAGAGATCCAGCATGGAAGTATGCAAGGGAAGGGGATAAGAAAGGGGAGGTTTTCTGCAATTTTTGTGGGGAAATATTTTTGGAGGCATAAACCACCTCAAATACCACTTGGCAAGGAAAAAAGGGAATGATGTCAGGCAATGCTCAAAGGTGCCGACTGACGTTGAGAGAGAATGCAATGCCATCCTCTCAGACTACTCTAAGAAAAAAGAACTCAAACGAAGAACAAGCGAGGCCATGGCAACCCCCCCTTCTCGACCTCGTATAGAGGGTACCAACAGCACCTATAGCCGGTTTTACCACTAGAGTTCCAGTCCATCAGTTGCACACCTAGGGAGTGGGACGGAAGAATTTGGCGGAACGTTCCATGCTAGGGTCACAACCCACGCTTGAGGGTATGACCGCATGGAATGAGGAGAGGCACAAGGCAGCGAGGAAGGCCGTTGCAAGTTTTTGGTATTTTTCCAACCTTCCCTTCAATGTGGCAAGGTCTCCATATTGGCGAGGAATGGTAGATGCCCTAACAATTTGCGGCACAGGATTTAAGCCGCCAACTTATGACGATCTTAGGGGCCCTCTCCTTCGTGAATCCATGGACGATATTCAGGTTTTGCTTGATGAGCAGCGCAGGGTGTGGAGGAAGAGGGGTTGCACTATCATGTTCGATGGGTGGACCGATGGGAAGAATCGGACATTAATTAATTTTTTGGTTGCTTCTATAAGAGGAATTGTATTCCTCAAGTTAGTGGATGCATCGACACAAGTTAAGAGTGCCGATACACTTGCACAATTGTTGGGGGAGGTTGTGTTAGAGGTGGGAGAGGAGAATGTTGTCCAAGTCATCATGGACAACGCAGCAACATATGTAGCAGCTGGTAGGATGTTGGAGGAGAGATTCCCCACCCTTTTTTGGACACCATGTGCAGCCCATTGTCTCGATTTGCTACTCGAAGACATTGGGAAATTACCTTGGGTGTCGGAGGTTGTACAAAAGGCCAAATGTATTACAAAATTTATCTACAACCATACATTGGTCCTCCAACTGATGAGGAATTACACGCTTCGCCACAAACTTCGTGACATTGCAGAGCCTCTTTGATGCAAAGGGGGCATTGAAGAGGATGTTTGTGAGCGATGAGTGGAGTGCCAAAGACGCTGCTAGATATTGACTCTCCAGTGAGGGGCAGAAGGTGTATGACTATATCTTTGAGGAGCCCTTTTGGACAGCCATGGATGAGGCCATCAAGGTACAAGACTAAGTTTTTATTTTATTTTATTATTTTTTTTATTTAAATTATTTTTCCATTTGCAAATTTTGAATTTTTGAATTGTAAATTATTTTTATTTAAATTATTTTTTCTTTTTTTAAAGGTGTCAAAGCCTTTGGTGAGGGTTCTCTGTCTTGTTGATGGAGAAAAATCACCAATGGGATATGTATATGAGGCTATGGATAGGGCAAAAGAGGCAATTGCCTCAGTTTATAAATATTCCCAGCCCAAATACAATCCCATTTGGGAAATTATTGACCGGCAATGGACATCTCAGCTCCATAGCCCTCTTCATGCAACAGGGTACTACCTCAACCCCAAATTTTTTTATGCTGATTCATTCAAGGCCGACTATGAGGTGATGTTGGGCCTTCGACAATGCGTTGACTGCATGGTGCAAGATGAGCAAACCCACAATAAGATACAGGATGAGCTGCAGGATTATAAGAGATGTGAGGGCATCCTTTTCACATCCTCACAATGCATTCGAGCAAGGTCAACTTTGAGGCCAAGTAACCCTCATCGAATTATTATTTATTTTGTCTTTTGATTTTGTTTTAAAAAATAATCTCAATTTACAATTTTACATGTGAATTATTAAATTTCTCTTTTCTTGGTTTTTTCTAGATTTATGGTGGGAGGACTTTGGTGCATATACACCCAATCTACAACACTTCACCATCAAAATTTTATGTCAACCATGCAACACTTCAGGTTGTGAGCGCAATTGGAGTATGTTTGAGCACATACACTCCAAGAAGCGCAACAAACTCACACAACAAAAGTTGAATGATCTTGTTTTTGTTCATTACAACCTTTGCCTCCACCATAAAAAAATTGCAGGATCAAGTTACAAGGCCATCATCTGAATGGATCACAGAGCCAAAGCAAGAGCAGCAACAAGAGCCTCTCTTCTTAGTGGATGATTTTGAAAACCTAGTAAAGAAGTTAGCAACCAAGGCATAGGAAGAGGCATGGGCACAACAACAAAGAGAGACTAGAGCTTCTGCTAGGGCAAAGGGCAAAGGCATTGCAATATATTGAGACGCAAAATTATCTTCGATTTTCTTTATTTTGGCGCAAAATTTTCTAGAAGACAGAAATTTGGCTCAGAAATTTAGAATTGTGTCAAAGAAATCTGAGGGGAGATTTGTTCAGAGATTCAGAACCACAAACCCTCCCTTACATACCAGAGCGAAGAAAATAGGGTAGAGATAGGTTTACTGGCTATTGCCCATCTCTGCTACCGTCGTAGCAAGTACAACCTCAATGGGAAAAAAAAAAAACAAATTGATTGATAATAATTGTGAAATCCTCATCCTTAAATATTTCAAACCCTCTTTGATTGCTTTTATATATATATATCTGTGTGTGTGTGTCAAAGAGTGAAGTAAAACGAGCAGCGCTGCCACAGTACGGAAGGAGGGGAGAGTTTTTATTCTTCAAATATTAGTGTCTCCCCTTTATGACCCGACGTTCAGGTTTGCCTGCCTGGATAGATCATCGGCATTAAGGATAATTTTCGCCCCATGCAGTTTGTTTTTAATTAAGGCACTTTGATAATATATATATATATATATATATATTTTTTTTTATACAATCGTGCACAATTTTTTATTACAAAGAGGGGCATAATTTTTGAGGCACTTTAATTTTATAAAGGGGATTAATTTTTTAAAGCACTTTATATTTTTTAAAGAAAAGCTTTCTTTTTTTAAAAAAAAGCAATTTATATTTTTTTAAAAGAAAAGCTTTCTTGAAATCAACACTTTATTAAGGCGCTTTAATTTTATTTAAAAAAAAAACAAGCGTTTATTTGATTTATTTTTAAAGCCACTTTATTGAATTTGATTTAACCAATTGTACAATTCTGATTGTAAACAAGGTGCAATATCAGTAGAGTCCAACACCTTCCCCCTTCTTGCAAAATTCATCAAATATTGTAAAAGGTGCATTATCGATGGAGTCTGACACCTTCATTATTTCTTACATGTTTTCTAAGTTTTGCAGGTGATATTCTGCAACTTCACACAAATGGCCTCTCCCAAAGTGTTTCTCACAGATTCTCAGCTCCTGAAAGGACCTAACTTAAGAGCATGAAAGACAAAGATGCGGACTATGATAGTGGAGAAACTGTGGGACATTGTGACAGGCACCATAACTCGACCTCAAGGTGTGGACCAAGGAAAGAAGTTTGATGAAGTAGATCAACAAGCACTGATGCTAATCACCCTTGCTATAGCTAATGAAATCCAACCACTCATTTGTTATGCAAAAACTTCCAACCAAGCATGGCATGCTCTTATGACCATTTATGAAGAAAAGAATCAATCCACTATTCTTAACCTTCAATCCCAACTTCACACATTGCGAGTGGGAGATGGAGAGACTATGGAGCAATTTCTTTGTAGAGTAGCAGACCTTAAGGGAAAACTGAATGCTATGGGTGAAAAAGTGGACGACAAGCTCTTAGTTCCCATGATACTTCGAGCTTTACCCGATTCCTTTCGGTTGCTTATTACCTCCTTACAGGTCTCCAACAGGGCAGTTTCCTTCGAGGAGTTGGTCAATATGCTACAACATGAAGGAAAAAATGTTGTAAGGAAAAACCAACAAACTAGGGCATCAATTGTCAAACAGTGCACTCATCAATCAAAAACCTGGCAATAAAAAATTTGGGAGGCAAAGAAGACACAAACGTTCTTCAAACAAAGGTCCTTCCTCATCATCACAACAGCAACTTCAGCACCACAAGAGGTATTGTCATATCTGTGAACGAGACAGGCATGATACTAAAGGTTGCCACACTAGGTAATCAAGTCTGCATACCTCAACAAAAGCAACAGCAATATAGGCCACAAACCAAACAGAAGCAAAAAAAAGGGCATGTTGCCATTGAAGAGTCAAATTCAGATTATGAACAAGCACCCAACGAGTCCGATTCAGAATCTGAGCAAGCACACATGGTGTCGATGACTAAAGTTGCCACCACACCTCAAGATGATGTTTGGTATATTGATTTGGTGCTACATGTTAGTAAAAAACTTCAGATTTTACCTGCAAGCAAAAAACACAATAACAGGGAACAAAACAGTAACACAAAGATTTTACATGGAAACCTGCAACATGCAGGAAAAACCATGGGGCAATGGCAACTTCTGTCTTTTATTGATTTTAGCAAATCTTTTACATTCACAACAACCATACATGCAAGGGGTCATTCCCCTTTTATAGATAAGAAAGGGAAGACTCCAAAAATTGTTCGTTTCCTCTCCCAAAGGAAGCCTCCAAAATATTGTTTGTTTCCTCTCCCAAAGGAAGCTACCGGTCACGTCTAGAACATTCTGCAGCCTAGACGTTCCTAGACGTCTAGCAGCTGCCTAAACGTCTAGCAGCAGCCTAGACGTCTGTTGCCTAGCTTTTGCTGACATAAAAATCTGGATAGTGACTTAACCTCCTCACATTCTCCCACGTGAAGTCAGTATACAGGAATTCCTTTACCAATGTTTTTCATCCAGTGCCAATTGCCCAATGCTGCCCTTGTTACATTTTCAGCAAGCCCAGAGAAGTTTTGCACCACTCAAACTTTTATGTCTTGACCGGCTTTGTAAGCATATCTGCAAGATTCACTTCAGTATCGATTTTCTGCAACAGGATCCTACCTTCTTCCACCACATTTCTTATAAAATGGTATTTGACATCAATGTGTTTCGTGCGATCATGGAATGTTGGGTTCTTCTCAAGCTGAATAGCACTTTGGCTATCACAATGCAACGTAATTTTCTCCTCCATTTTCTTGAAGTCACCCAATAGTTGCTCTAGCCACATTGCCTCTTTGCTGGCCTGAGTCGCTGCAATATATTCTGTTTCAGTGGTTGATAAAGCCACCACAGACTGCAACCTAGAAGTCCAACTCTTAGTTCCACCAACAAGAGTGATAGTATATCCTGTAGTGGACTTTTTCCCATCTCTATCTCGACCATAATCAGAATCCACAAAACCTATAACTTGCAAATTATCCGATCCGTAGTAAATAGCAGCATCTGAAGTGCCTCTTAAATGCTCCTTACCAGGATTTGACATGTACCGACTGACTACTCCCATTGCTTGGGCAATATCCGGTCTGGTGCTCACCATGGCATACATGAGGCTTCCTACTGTTGATGAATACGGTACACGAGACATGCTTGTCTTCTCTGCTTTTGTTCTAGGACACTAAATGGAAGACAATTTTAAGTGTGAAAGAGGTGGGGTACTAACTGGTTTTGCATATTGAAGCGCTGCAGAATCTTTTCCACATATGACTTTTGACTTAACCAGATCTTTCTTCCTTTTCTGTCCCTGTGTATCCTCATCCCTAAAATTTGGTTTGCCGCTCCTAAATCCTTCATTTCAAATGTTCTAGCCAACTGAGCCTTAAGATCATTGATTTTCTTCATGTTAGGGCCAACCAGCATATCATCAACATACAACTGTAAAATAATAAAACTGCCATCATCAAACCTCTTATAGTATCCACAATGGTTAGCTTCACTCCTACTGAAACCTTAGCTCTTCATGAAGGTGTCAAATTTCCTGTACCACATCCTTGGCGCCTGTTTCAACCCGTATAGTGATTTCTTCAATTTGCAAAACCAAATGCTCTTTGCCTCTTTCTTCATAGCCCTCAGGCTGATCCATATAAATCACCTCCTAGAGATCACCATGCAGAAAAGCAGTCTTTACATCAAGCTGCTCCAGTTCTAAATCTTGTCGTTGCTACAAGTGCAAGTAAAACTCTAACAGTAGTCATCTTCACAACTGGAGAGAAAATTTCATTAAAGTCTATACCTGACTTTTGCACATAACCTTTAGCCACCAAGCGAGCTTTATAGCATTCCAACAACCCATCGTTGTTCTCCTTTACTTTGTAAACCCACTTGTTTCCAACAACCTTTCTTCCAAGTGGGAGATCCACAAGTTCCCACGATTTATTCTTGCGAAGTGCCTCAATTTCCTCCTCCATGGCTTTCCTCCATTTTTTTGCATTCTCAGACTCTCTAGCTTCTTGAAATGAACTAGGCTCACCATCATCAGTTAACAAAGCAAAAGAGGACTGATAAACAGGAGAATACCTTTTCGGACACTTTTGTGGACGTGTAGATCTTCTAACCCAATGATCTGTTGATTGTGGCTCTTGGTCTTGTGATTGTTGGAGCTGCTCTACTTGTTGTTCTACTTGCTTCTTTGCGTGCTGATCAAAAACGTCAACATGCTGGTTTTCATATTCATCTTCGTTCATATCTATTTCAACTGGTACAACATTAGGAGTTTGTTGTATCTCCTTCCTTTGCATGCATTTTTCATCAACAATAACATCCCTGCTAATAATTACCTTGTGGGCAGTAGGATCCCACAATCTATACCCCTTCACTGTATATCCACAGCCAAGAAAAACACATTTGCTTGACTTTGGGTCAAGTTTGGACCTTTTTTCTTTAGGCACATGGGCAAATGCATCACAGCCAAAGGTACACAAATGAGAGTAATCAAATGGCTTACAACACCAAACGTCCTCCGGAATCTGTCCATCCAATGCAGTTGTAGGTGACCTGTTAATAAGGTAAACAGCTAATAGCCTCTACCCAGAACTTTTTATCCAACATGGTTGCGCTGAGCATGCTTCGTGCACGTTCAATGATTGCGTGATTCATCCGCTCAACCACACCATTTTGCTGTGGAGTATATGGTACAATCTTCTGCTGGTGCTTAATACCTTCCTGCGTACAAAATTTATCAAATTCCTTGGAGCAATATTCACCCCCATTAACTGACCTGAGACATAAAATTGACTTTGCCCAAACTCTTCTCTACCCGTGCTTTGAACTCTTTAAATTTTTGCAAAGCTTACGACTTCTTCAGAAAAGAAACCCGCACTCTCCTAGAATAATCATCTAGAAAAGTCAAAATATAGATAGCAACATTTAAGGATTGAGTGGGGACTGGTCCAAATATATCCGAATGTATAAGTTGCTTAAAATAGAAACTCTTACCAGGGCTTGTAGTAAACCGAACCCTCTTTTGTTTACCAAAAATACAGTGTTCACACAAGTCTAAATTGAAAGACTTAATCCCAGAAAGCATACCTCTCTCATGCAAAATTTTCAAACCTTGTTCACTCATATGGCATAGACGATAAAGGGTCCCATAAGATTATCCGTTTGCTACTACAGCTCCTATGGTAATTTTGCAGTAGTTGTTACCAAAAGTGACAGAATACCCTAGCTTATCCATCATCATGATCGAGAGCAAATTCTTCCGCAAATCAGGCACATGTCGTATATCACATAACATCCTTTCTCTACCATCGTCTAGCCTGATCCTTATGTCCCCTCTTCCCACAATTTCTAAAGGGTGATCATCACCCAAGTAGACCATCCCACCACAATATGGTTGATATTTGTCAAACCAGTCTCTGTGGGGAGACATGTGGAAAGATGCACATGAGTCCAAAACCCAGGTATATAATACAGATATGTTGTTACTAATACTGAAAGCTTCACATGTTGTCGTCTCTCCTGAATATGTTGTACTGGCCTCAGCTGACGGCTGAATTTTCTTTTAATCATTCTTTTCATATTTCAATTGCCAACAATCTTTCTTTGAGTGCCCTGGCTTCCCACAATGCCAACACTTCCCTTTCTTCTTATATCCTTTAGACTTAGATATGGATTGTGATCTACATTGTTTACTCCTCTCGAAAGATCAACCTCTCACAGATAGGGTTTCATTGGTCGAGGGTTATTGAGACGTTTTCAGCTCAACTCTTTTGCCAACAAAGCAGCTACCACATCATCAAATTTTAGAGTTCCTAATGATGCATTACTAATGGTCATCACCATATGATCCCAGGTGTCCGAGAGGGAACAAAGTAGAGTGATAGCTCTATCCTCATCCTCCATCTTCACATTAATCGAAACCAGTTTACTGATAAGAGTATTAATCTTATTCAAATGATGTGCCACGGATTAACTTTCCTTCATCCTTAAGCTATAAAGTTGTTTTTTCAGAAAAAACTTATTTGTTGCTGATTTTGTCTCATACAGCTTTTCAAGCTTTTGCCAAAGGGCTTCCGCGATCTTCTCTTCAGCTACATTGAACAAGATAGAGTTTGCTAGGCAGAAACGGATTGTAGAGACCGCCTTTCTGTCC
Organism: Wollemia nobilis; assembly: GCA_028583015.1. NCBI lineage: Eukaryota > Viridiplantae > Streptophyta > Pinopsida > Araucariales > Araucariaceae > Wollemia > Wollemia nobilis. The sequence continues at coordinate 1,594,957 of JAQPPZ010017221.1, forward strand.
AGCGTTGTCCACTCCTCATCTTTCATGCTGCTTGGTTTACTTGCGACCCCTTTCAAGGCTACGACTTGGTTATTTTGAACTAGCAAATCCTCCACCTTCATCTTCCATAGAACAAAGTTCCTACCATCAAATTTCTCAATCTCGAACTTGGTTACACCTCCTGTCATTGTTTCAGCTCCCACTCGCACAAAACCTTAGGCTCTGATACCAAATGTTAGTAAAAAACTTTAGATTTTACATGCAAGCAGAAAACACAATAACAAAGAACAAAACAGTAACACAAAGATTTTACATGGAAACCTGCAATGTGCAGGAAAAACCATGGGGCAATGGCAGCTTCTGTCTTTTATTGATTTTAACAAATCTTTTACATTCACAACAACGATACATGCAAGGGGCCATTCCCCTTTTATAGATAAGAAAGGGAAGTCTCCGAAAACGTTTCCTCTCCCAAAGGAAGCCTATGAAAAATTGTTTGTTTCCTCTCCCAAAGGAAGCCTCCGAAAACTATTCGTCTTCTGCAGCTACACATTTGGTGGCTACCCGTCACGTCTGGAACATTCTGCAGCCTGGACGTTTGCTTCTTAGATGTTTGTTGCCTAGACGTCTAGCAGCTGCCTAGACGTCTGCTTCCTAGACGTAGTCTGCTGCTTAGCTTTTGCTGACAAAAAATCTGGATAGTGACTTCACCTCCTAACAGCAAGCACGTGATTGGGGAAAAAGGATGGTTTGCTACCTTTGAAGCAAAAGAAGGGAAACCAGTGACAATTGCCAATAATCAAACCTATAAGGTCAAAGGACAAGGTGATGTTTCAATTCATCTTCCAGATGGAACATGCACCATCAAAGAGGTCCTCTATGTCCTTGGTCTAGCCAACAACTTGTTGTTTGTCCCACAACTACTTGATAGAAACATGAAGGTTACTTTTTGAGTTGAAAATGGCCACAAGAGGTGTTTTATAACTAAAAATGGCAAGCATATTGCCAGGTCTTACAAAAGTAGTTTGTTTGCCCTAGATGTCCGATATGTTCCACATATAGCACTCTCAGTAGCTACGACGGATGAAACTACCCTTTGGCATTGGAGATATGGGCATCTCAGTAAGCATCAGATGGTGATCGGTCTTCCAAACCTTTCACCCACCTTATCGGTTTGCTTGGGTTGTTTAGCAAGGAGCAACATTGAGAACCCTTTGAGTTGAGCTCTCATAGAGCTCATGGTGTCTTATATGTGATACATATTGATCTGTGCGCACCCATGGCAACCAATATTTTTATTTTGATCAGTTGAAAAGGGGTTTTGAAAGGATCCCCGAACCTTTTACAAAAGAACTCCACAAAAGAGACCATCTCCCGAAGACAATCTCCAGGAGACAAAGAAGGAACAATTGAAACAGGGAGATGATCTTTGCAAGGAGACGAACTTCGTAGAACCAACTACAAAAATAATCAAAATTGAAACAAAGGAGCTTCCTGCTCGAATTTGAACACGATTTGAAACGGGGAGACGTTCTCTTAAGGTCCAGCTGCAAAATCATTCAAATTTGAAACAAACGAGCATCCCGCTCAAATTTGAAACACAAATTGAAACAACATGGAACACACATCCCACTCGAAGTGAAACAAGGATCCCCGCCAGGAGGAGCCTAGGAAAACAAATTTGAAACGCAGATTCCCGCCCAGGTGAAACAAACTTGAATCACTTGTTTCCCGCCCAGGAGAAACAAGCAATCCGGAAAAACAGCTCTAATAGGGGAGCCCGCAGAAAAGTCCTTCTGAAGGCCTGAAAATGGAACAATAGTAAATGGAGATCTCCCTGCAAACGGGAATGCGCTGCTTGAAAACTGGATGAATTCAGTAAAAACTACGGAGCCCACGAAACCCGAAGCGCAACAAGAACCAACCTGACTCAGGAAGAAACACCAGGAACTTTCAATCGATCGAGAGAGCTCAAGGTCCCCCTCCCAGGACCAAAAGAATCGAAAGAAAAGGCTCCGTCGGAATCCACCAAAAACAGACATGCGAACCCGCAACTGTAAGTCCAACCCAATAGCATCCGCGGGAGCATCTCATCTGCAAACAATAAGCACGAGGTCCCCCCTCAAAGACCATTAAGAAATGCAGAGAAGACCTCCTAGGCTGTAGCAAAACAGAGCGGACAAACACGAAGCCCACGAATCCAGGAACTCGGACTGCAGATCCAATACCCGAGCCAAACAAAGGAAACCCACCAACGACCCAAAAGCATCTGCGGGGGCATCTCAACTGTAGACAATAAGCACATGGTCCCCCAAAAGACCAAAAAGGATGCAGAGAAATAGCCCTTGGGTTGCACAACAAAATATTGCAGACACACCCGACACAAAGGAGCCAAACCACCCCGACCCGCTCCGAAGAAAACACCAAATTCATCCAACAAAGCAGCAAACATCCACTAAGGCGACCCAGGGAAGGTCCCACGAGCAAGCAAAAACCCTCAAAACCAAAGCAAAGAAGGGAGTAGGAAATATGAATCGGGGACCTCTTGCCCAGATGGGAAGTCACCTACTCCATCAGCATTGACTCAAGAAGAGAAGATCCTGAAAACTCACCAGGCGACCCAGGGACGGTTCCAAAGATGCACCAAGCCCCAGGAGGAAGCAGAAACCCTCAAAACCAGGGCACAAGAGGGAGCAAGAATATTTGAATCAGGGACCTCCTGCCCAGATGGGAGGTCACCTACTCCATCAACATCGTCCCCAGGAGAGAAGGTCGCGGAAACTCACCAGGCACCAAGAGCAGATCCAGAACCAGGGCATAGGAGGGAGCAGGAAATTTGAAACGGGGACCTCCTGCCTAGAGCGAGAGGTCTCCCAATCCCCCCTCCCCCATGACAGCCAGTATTGGTGGTAAAAGACTCCCAGTTGTTTGTTGATGACTACTCCAACAAGATGTGGGTGTCCTTGCAACTGAATTCAAATGCATTCCATCACTTGCAACGCTTCAAGCAACATGTGGAAAAGGAAATTGGACGTTATATAGGTTGAAGCAGGCTCCTAGAGCATGGTACATTACAATGGACGAGCACCTATTACATATAGATAGGCAATTCGATATGTCTACATTTAGTGAATCAGTTCTAGTATTTTGTGATATTTTGTATTTGTACGCAAAGTGTTTGACGAAATGTGCATACATGTATTTAATAATATTTTAAAGTGGCAATTTAATATTGTACGTAATAATGTAATGTTAAATCATGTATGTCGGTAAAGTCATAAGTCATAAGTTAGTTTGTCCTGTAGTGGGAAATGTCATGTAAATGCAAATGTTAAGTCATGTATGTCGGTAAAGTCATAAGTCATAAGTTAGTTTGTCCTGTAGTGGGAAATGTCATGTAAATGCAAAGATTAAATGCATATGAAATGTAATTTAGGGAAATGATGAGGTGTCAGGTAGTTGGAGGGTGTAACTAATTTCTGGGTGTATAAATAAGCCCCTCCCCTCATTCATTCAATAGCATGTTGGATAGGCATAGGTACGTAAGGAGAGAATGTTGGTGCATATGTGCGTAGGGCATGATGCAGTCAGGCTATGGATGCAGTCATGAAGAGGATTCTGCACAAGGGTTGCAGACTGTAATGCTGAAACTGTATATGCCATTGTTAATATAAATTTGCATATTTAATTATCTTCTATTGTTGTTGTTGTTTCTGGTTCTGTGCATTGTTTCTATGTATTGTTATTACTAATGGCTGCATATCTATAGAATTATTTAAGTAGAAATGGAATTGTGTGTAAGCATGCTAAATTTCATTTCTACATTTTGGCACCGTTTTCTGTACAAGGTTGGGTCTAATCTGGTGACATGTTGTTCTGAGAAGCAAAACCCTTGGGAAGATGCGCAACGAGAGCATTGGAATGCAGCCAAAGAAGTAGGTGAAGACACAACAGATTTGTTTGTTGACGCCAACGAAGGGCCATCCAATGAAACGCGCGTAACAGATGTGCAGACGGGATGCAAAACTGTAGATGAAGAATTTGTAGAACGAGGATTTGTAGTAGGAAACACTGCAGTCACAGTCGCAAAAACTGCAGTCAAAAACAATCGTCAATCAGTCAGCAGCATAAACAGCCGTCAAACTGATGGCAAAAGTGCAGTCAGTCGTTAGGTTGATGGCAGAACAACAGTCATTCGTCAGACTAATGGCAAAAGTGTAGAATGTTTGGTGTTGAAGCAATTGCAAGTTGTGGTGCACAATGGTTATCGGAACAAGAGTCCGACATCGATGCAAAAGACAGATGACATGTCCAACAATGCATGAGATGGGAGTCCAGCACTAGGGAAACTGTAGGATAGTGTGCTCGATGGGGAGCGGGACGAGAGTCCGACATTGGAGCAACTGCAAGTTGGAATATTTTATGGTATGAACGAGAGTACAATGAAAGAGTAATTACAAGGTGGTGCGCGTAAGGGAGAGATACGCAAACGACTGCAGCAAATACCAGGCCAACCTATCAAATTGAAGGCCAATTTGGTCATATCACGTAAGTGTCCATTGTTTCATGGAGAGTCAACAGAAGACCCAGTAAGGCATTGGAGAATCTGTCACATGATGTGCAAAGTGACTGGACAGAATAATGAAGTCGACTGAAGGTGATTGTTTCCTACGACATTTTATGGATTCGCAATAGATTGCTACATGAAATTCGTAGTTATGAGTACCAGACAAGGGCAGAGTTGCGCAATGCCTTTGTGCAAGAATTTCGATTGTTTGATAATGACGATGTAGTCATTGATAATGAAATAGGATGAGAACGAGTCAATTCGTTCATAAAACCGAAAGTTGAGTGGGTTGTTTGACTATTTCAAGGAAGACTGCTACGCACCAAACGAAGAGGAGATGTGTCATAAATGGCCTTCTTCCTACATATCGGAAGATGGGGATGGTCCCCATCTTCCTCTTGAAGAAATAGAGGAACATAGCTCGCCTGAGGATCCCACAATCGAAGACAAGAGTGACCACAAGGAGGTTGTAGCTGAAGACGATACCATGACTATTTCAATACATGCTCTCATGGGATTATCATCTCACCATACAATCAAGGTGGCAGGGTTCATTCGGAAAAAGAAGGTAAACCGTAACAGTATTAATTGATTCAGGAAGTACGCACAACTTTATTGATGCAAAACTGGCAAGGGCATTAAATTTGCATGTCTACTCTTCTAGTCATGACAGATTTCAAGTCAGAACGGCAAGCAAGGAAACTTCTCAATGACTAGGTAAGACATCTTCAATCTCATTACAAATGGGTACTTGTATTTTTCAAGGTCCTCTCTTTGTTATGGAATTAGGAACTTCAGAAGTTATTTTGGGCGTTGCATGGATGGAACAATTAGAAACCACAATTGGTTTTAATCACAAGCACCGCTTTGTGGAATGGCATGAAAATGGGAGGACCATTCGTCTTCAAGGATTGCCCACACCTCCATCCAAAATAGTAAGTTCACATAGCATGGAAAAGATATTAAGAAAATATGGCGGGGGATTCATAGCCCGAATCAATTGCATGGAAAAATTAGAACAAGATATGCCAGAAATCCAAGTCAAAGATCTCCAAAACATTGTTGCTAACTATAATGAGGTTTTCCAAGAACCAAAAGGACCACCACCCCAAAGATCCCATGACCATGCCATACACCTGGTCCCTAGAAGTCTCCCACCTAATGGTCGTCCTTATCGATATCCCCAACCCCAGAAAACAGAAATTGAGAAGATTGTCCAAGAACTATTAGACCATGGTGTCATTCGTCATAGTACTAGCCCTTATTCCTCACCAGTAGTTTTGGCTCGTCGAAAAGACAATTCTTGGCGTATGTGTCCAGATTTTCGTCCTCTCAACAAAATCACAATCAAAGATAAATTTCCTATTCCTGTCATTGATGATTTATTAGATGAACTACATGGTGCCAAATACTTCACCAAATTAGATTTACGTTCAGGGTTTCACCAAATCCGAGTTAGGGAAGAGGATATTCCCAAAACCGCCTTTCGAACTCATGAAGGTCATTATGAATTCTTGGTCATGCCCTTTGGTCTCACTAATGCCCCATCTACTTTCCAAAGTCTCATGAACCAGGTGTTTCGTCCATTCCTTCGCAAATTTGTCCTAGTCTTCTTTGATGACATACTCATCTATAGTAAATCATGGAAGGATCATTTATCACATGTGGGAAGAGTTCTTCATATCCTACACAAGGAAAAGTTGTTTGTCAAACGATCTAAATGCTCCTTTGGCGTTCAAGAAGTTGAGTACCTAGGTCATATAGTATCTCAAGAAGGTGTTAAAGTGGATCCCAATAAGATTAAGGCAATTCAGGATTGGCCTTTACCTAAAACCATCAAGAAACTTCGTGGGTTTTTGGGTCTCACTGGCTATTATCGCAAATTTGTGCGTAACTATGGTAAAATTGCAGGTCCTCTCACAGCGCTCACCAAGAAGGATGCTTTTCATTGGTCCGATGCAGCTACTCAAGCCTTTGAGGCTCTCAAAGAAGCAATGTGTACGACTCCAGTTCTGGCAACTCCGGATTTTCAAAAACCATTTGTCATTGAGTGTGATGCCTTAGGAACAGGTACTAGGGCAGTATTAATGCAGGAGGGTCATCCCTTGGCATTTGAAAGTAAACAACTCTCAGGGAAGAATTTGGGTAGATCCACATATGAAGAAGAAATGTTGGCTATTCTACACGCAGTGGAGAAATGGAGGCACTACTTAATCAGTAGTCGTTTTATTATAAAAACAGATCACAGCAATTTCAAGCATTTTCTAGAACAAAGGTTTTCTTATCCCGAACAAAATAAGTGGTTGAATAAATTGTAGGGATATGATTTTGTGATTGAATATAAGAAAGGAAAAGAAAATGTGGCAGCTGATGCATTATCTAGAAAATACGAAGATGAAGTAGTCATTAATGCCATTTCAGGACCATGTTCTCAATGGGTGTCTCAGTTACAGGAAGAATGGTTGTCCAACGGTGAAACAGCTCAAATAATTCAAGAATTGTCTAAGGGTTCATCTAAGCACACAATTCAACAATCAAATCACGGATTCTAGAGGAGTCACATGCTTCTCCATCAGCAGGACATTCAGGGTTTCTGAAAACTTACATACGGATTAAACAATCCTTTTGCTGGAAAGGGTTAAAAGCAGACGTCAAGCAATGGGTAGCAGAGTGTGAAGTGTGCCAACGCAATAAGGGAGAAACAATCAAGTCACCAGGGTTGCTTCAATCGTTACCTATTCCAGATCGTCAATGGGAACATATTTCCATGGATTTTATCGAAGGACTTTCTAAGTCTAAAGGTAAAACAGTAATTTTTGTGGTAGTTGATTGCCTTTCCAAATATGCTCATTTTCAGGCCTTACAACATCCATTTTCAGCAAGCAAAGTGGCCAAGGTATTTATGGATTCAATTTTTAAATTGCACGGAATGCCCAAAAATATTATAAGTGATCGAGATCCCATTTTTACTAGCAATTTTTGGAAAGAATTGTTTCGACTTAGTGGTACCAAATTAAACATGTCTTGTGCATACCATCCACAAACAAATGGTCAAACGGAGGTAGTTAACAAATGTTTGGGTACTTACCTGAGATGTTTTGTACAAGATAAACAACATCAATGGAGTCAGTGGTTATCATTGGCAGAATGGTGGTACAATACTTCTTACCATTATTCCACCAAGATGTCTCCTTTTGAAGTGTTGTACGGAACTAAGCCACCAACAGTAGCAGATTATGTACTAGGATATTCCAAGTGGCCCAAGTAGACGATTGGTTACAACAGCGACAAGCAATGCTCACTATTCTGAAAGACAATTTGGTCCAAGCACAAAATCGTATGAAGCAACAACAAGACAGGCATCGTTCGGAAAGAGCATTCAATATTGGCGATATGGTGTTCCTGCGTCTTCAGCCCTACAAGCAATTATCATTGAAGATCAAATCTAGTCAGAAGCTGGCGCCACGATTTTATGGTCCTTACAGAATTGTGCATCGTATTGGGGAAGTAGCATATCAACTGGAGTTACCCCAATCCTCATGCATACATCCAATGTTTCATGTCTCCTGTCTCAAGAAAGTGATTGGCTAGAAAGTACAATCTCAGTCAGAATTACCAGTGTTGGATGAAGAAGGGCGTATATATCTCCAACCAAAAATAGTTGTACAAACCAGAACACGCCGACTAAGATCTCGTCACATCCAAGAGTTTCTCATCAAGTGGTAGGACTTACCTGAAGAAGATGCAACCTGGGAATCTGAAAGTATTTTCCAGTCATTTCCAGCTTTGAGGACAAAGCTTTCCGAGGAGGGGAGTCATGCTATGCACCAAACATAGCAAGTCGGCTATGTTGTCCAAGTGGAGAAAATTATTATAAACATCATCTCATTTTGATTTAATTTATTATCTATCATCTTGCATTTATATTCTTCATCTGCGTTAGTCGCATTTGCCTTGAAGGCGAGGACGTGCCCTCCCTAAGTGGCGAATCATTTAATGCATTATTGATTTGATTTCCAATTCGACTTTTGTTGCGTATATTATTGATTGCATGGTATTTGCATTGAGTTATCTAAGTATTGAGTTATTATTGTTCAAGGGAGAAGATTGTTCTTCTCCAAAGACCAATCAAATGCATTGAAGAGGAGATGTTTCATAGATGGACTTCTTCCTACGTATCGGAATATGGGGTAGGTCCCTCCAACATCATACCAAGAGGCTCTAAAATACGCCTTGATTTGGGAAAGTGATGCAAAAACATCATCAATGTATGGGTGTCATGTTAATACCGATGGAAGTGACCCTGAGGATGAAAGTGATTCTGATATTGAGACGGATTTAGACATTGAGAGTGATGAGGGGAGGAGGGTAGTTCATCGTTCAAGTGTTGGGATCAAGTAGTAAAAGAAGGAAGCGACTCCGAAGAGACGAACGATGACTTTAAGGACGAGTATGACTCAAAGAGTGTAAGATCATCACTATAACTATATGTAGCACCAAGGGAGATTGTACAAAGAGAGAACACTAATGAACTAGTCTATAACAACCGTCGAAGAACTTGCAGGCGAAGACTTCAGTATGATAGTGAGGGTAGACCTATTGTGCAATGTTGGCAATGCCAATTGTTGGGGAACTTTGAACGGGATTGTCACCAAGTTGTAAAGAGAAATGAACCAATGCTTCATCGAGAGTTTAAAGAGTTGGAGAAGAGTTATAGCCCTTGCCAAGATGCAAAGGTGGTGAAGCCAATTGCATCTAAGGAAGTGAACCTGCTTGAGATGGTGAACTTGATGAGCTTGATTCAAATTGAGCAAGTGAATTTGATTTCCATTGAGGGAGACTTCCCGCAAGAAGTTGAAACGGTTCAAGAAGTTGCAGAGTGTTGTCAAGAGGATGGTCTGATGGTAGAGTGCAATCAACAAGGTGTTAGGACGACAAAATGCAATCAGCCAAGTCACCAGACAGAAGACTGCAGTCGGCAAGGCCAATAGACGGTAGAATGCAGTCAGCAGGAAGGCCAGACGATAGGGTGTCGTCAAGAAGAAAGCTAGACAACAGGACTTCCAACTTTGTCAAGAGACTAGTCAAACGGATGAGGCTAGGACAACTGGAGAACGCAATCACATGGTGTAGGAGGAGCCGTCTGAGGAGGATCTGTCTAAGGAGGAGCCATCTGAGGCGGATCCATCTGAGGAGGAGCCGTTTGAGAAGTCGTCATGCCTGGAGCCGTCTGAGGAGCCGACAAGCCTGATCCATCATCTGTCAGGACCATTCCGTCTGAGCCCATCCATTAGGACTAATCCATCATCCGTCAAGACCAATCCGTCAGAGCTCATCAATCATCCGTCAAGTCAATCCGTCTAGGACAATTCGTCAGGTCAATCCATCTAAGACAATTTGTCAAGCTTCTCAATCTGTCATTAGTCATCCGTCATAGTCTATCATTCATCCATCATAGACTGAATCGTCATAGACTAAGCCGTCAGGGATAGCCGTCATGGACATTGTCGTCAGAGGTGTTGTCATCTGAGACATTGTCGTCAAAGGCTCTACAGTCAAAGGAGCTGCTATCTGGAAAGTGTCGTCTGAGACCATGCAGTCAGAGGAGATGCAGTCAGAAATACCATTCGACAAGGGAGATGTCTGTCAGAGGTTCACAATTAGTTTGTTGGATCAATCAAGTAGTGAATTGGCGTTGAGGGGACGCTGTTTCAGTGGGTCGAGTGCAAGCTCCCAAAATGTTAAGGAGAAAATTTTAGTTCAGACAATGATGGTTTCAGTGGGTATGTGCGAAGGGCTCTGCCCCTCAACTCTGCAAGGGGCATTGGCTCTTGCCCCCTTGACCCCCGATACAGGTGGCAATGGGTGTTGCCCATCATATTGGTTATGTTGATCATCGTGATCATGTTAGTCATAAAGGTCATATTCGTCATGTTCTTGATGTTGGTCTTGTTGATCAAGTTGATGATGTGGTTGATTGCAATTAGTGAAGTGAATAATCAGCGAAAATGGCCATATTGATTTAGTTGATCTGACAATTGATTACAGCAAGTGGAGTGCACGATCAAAGAACAAGGTGTTGCGCACAGTCTAAAGTGAAATCTGTTGCAAAAGATGTATGGCATTGGAGGAAACAAAAGGAGCGCAACAAGAGATTTTGTTCCATTGTTTAGTGCTTCTATTCCTAATGATTAGCTCATGTGTCATCAAGGATGCCGACCAGTTTAGAGGAGGGAATAGATGTAGATAGGTAATTCGATATGTCTGCATTTAATGAATTAGTTTTGGTATTTTGTGTTATTTTGTAATTGTACACAAAGTGTTTGACAAAATGTGCATACATATATTTAATAATGTTATAAAGCAGCAATTTAATATTGTACGTAATAATGTAATCTTAAGTCGTGTATGTCGATAAAGTCATAAGTTAGTTTGTCCTGTAGTGGGAAATGTAGTTTGTCTTGTAGTGGGAAATGTCACGTAAATGCAAAGATTAAACGCATATCAAATGTAATTTAGGGAAATGATGAGGTGTCAGGGAGTTGGAGGGTGTAACTAATTTTTGGGTGTATAAATAAACCCCTCCCATCATTCATTCGATAGCATGTTGGATAAGCATAGGTCGTAAGGAGAGAATGTTGGTGCATATGTGCATAAGGCATGATGCAGTCAGGCTATGGATGCAGTCATGAAGAGGATTCTGCACAAGGGTTGCAGACTGTAATGCTGAAACTGTATATGCCATTGTTAATATAAATCTGCATATTTAATTGTCATTTTCTATTGTTGTTGTTGTTGCTAGTTCTGTGCATTGTTTTTGTGTATTGTTATTACTAATGACTACAGATCTATAGAATTATTTAAGTAGAAATGGAATTGTGTGTAAGCATGTTAAATTTCATTTCTACATTACAACACAGTTTCAAAAGAAGTCCCTCGGACACAAATCTCTATTTCAAGAAAGTTGGATCTGAAATAGTGATACTTGTGTTGTATGTAGATGATCTGATTATTACAGGCACTTCAGATGATTTAACAGATGCTGTCAAGAATGACTTGAAAAAGGTTTTTTGATATGACAGATCTGGGACTTCTACATTATTGTCTTGGTTTGGAAGTTTGGTAGAAGAAAAATCACATTGTGATCACTCAGACAAAATATGCCAAGACTCTACTAGAAAGATATCGGATGACAGACTGTAAGCCTAAGGCAACACCTATGGAACAAGGATTGCAACTGTCCCGATATGATAAGTCTCCTCAAGTATCTGGCACTCTCTATTGTCAGGTGATTGGGAGTCTTAATTACCTGACTAACACCAGGCCTGACATCAATTTTGTTGTAGGATATCTTTCAAGATTCATGCAGGATCCTAAGGAGAGTCATTGGAAAGCAACAAAGAGGGTACTACATTATGTCCGTGGTATAGTAGAATATGGCCTAGAATATAAGAAGAATGATCAATTCTTCTTGCAAGGATACATGGACTCAGATTACGCTGGATCACTGGATGATAAAAAATCAACGTCTGGATATGTATTTCAACTGGGATCTGGACCTATCTCGTGGCATAGCAAGAAACAACATGTAGTAGCATTATCTTCCATAGAGGCAAAATATCACACTGCACAATGAGCTACATGAGGCAATTTGGTTACATCGTATTCTATCAAAAATGGGCATACAAAAGAAACATCCAACACTATTGAAATGCGACAACCAAGGTGTTTTGAAAATGGTTAAGAATCTAGTATTTCATGAAAGAAAAGCACGTTGAAACTTCATGCCATTTCATTCGAGACCATGTTCAGAATCAAGAGATCTAGCTCCAGCACATTCCCAACAATGAACAAGTTGCAGATATTTTTAATCTGAGTTGTCTATTGGAAAAATGAGGCTTGCATCAAGCAACTTGTCTATCTCTTCTTTGATAGACTTGGCAAAATCTGGATTCATGCATTATGTCAATTGCTTCACAGGTTTGGCATTATCAACCAAATTATTTGGTGTTCCACCCAGTCTACTTGTAATCCTTTATAATAAAAAGTGAACAAATGAATATACCTATGGAAGAGCTGAAAGTAGTCCTCTTTTTCTTGCTCTTCTATTCTGTCTCCAAAGTGCAGTAGTCATAGTCAATCCTCCACTTCTTAGAAAACTGTCATGGTAGAAACTGGAGCATCAGGAATAATGTCTGTCAAGGAGACATCCAACTCGCTTTCTCCTTCCTCCATTTCTAACTTGTTGGTACTAGCATAATCTAACAATGTCCATTGTTCCCTATCATCCTCTGTATCTGTTGATCTTGATTTGTGAGATTGAGGGACTACATTTATCCTTACTTGATTGGGACCCTGTCCAATGGTTATGTATCCCTCATGCCAATACTTGTGAGTGTGGGGTTTTCTTAACCACGACCTACCTAACAGCCTTGGGGAGGCAACATAACCATCTTTCATGACTTGAAAATATACTACACAAACGACTCCCATGAATGAAACTACTACATCAGTGACTAGTACTCTTGGATTTGTTTTTCCTCTATTTAGACATCTAATGTTAAGGTTGGATGGATGGTCTATCTTTAGTCCTAATGTATTCAATGCAGATTTTGTCATTACATTGATAGCAACTCCACTGTCTACCAAGACATTAGGAATAGATATACCTTGGCATAAGACGTCAACTTGTTGATCATATGGGTAGATCTCTACATTAAACACAATGATTTCAACCCTCTATCTTTGTCTAGCACAAAGCAATTTGCACGAGTACATCCACTTTTTCAATGATAATGCTTGCAACTACGCATATGTAATATTTATAGTCCATTTTGACAGGCCTCCTTGATTGAGTATGGTACCTACCTCTTCTTCTTTGCTTTTTGAGCTCTTCTTTCTTCTTTTTAGTCACTTTTTCTTCATTGGGATTCCTATCCCAAGCTCACTTTGTCACTGTGATATTGACTTACTTCTCCAATGTCTCAAACAAGATCAACAACATTGGTTGGAGCTTTGCCTTTCTCATTACTCTTCATCCCTGATGTAGATGCCTTCAAGTTCAGATGGGCAAAACACCGACCTAGTTCAAACGGGGACACCCTACACAAAGAGTGTTGACGACCACACAAGAGTACATGAGAGTGAGACCTATGGTTGTAACATTTTATTGGCGATAACGGTCCTACCCATAGTTTATAGCACAACGAGAGTATTCCACACTTGGAGGAACAATTTGAATGATAGATTTAATAATCGGCAATACTCTTCATTTGTACTACAATCACAACAGCTGCTTGTACGGCAATATCACTTGTATGGTGTTAAGAGTTATTACATCATAGACCATGTGCGAAGTTAAGTGGTATAACCACCCCTCACAAGGTACATGCATGTAGTATAGGACAAGGTAGTTGCAAGTTTGTTTGAGGGTTTGTTATGCCTGAAATAGGCATCCTATGTACTTAAATACCCTTCATTTCCATAATACAATCATTCGAAGCATTAAGATCTAACATGTGGTATCAGAGCAGGTAGAAGGAAGAAAGAATTCTCTTTCTGATCCTCCTCTAGCTTCGACATAGAGAAAGTGAAGATGCACTCTGTTTGAGAAAAATATCAAGTTTGGTAAAATTACCTTGTACAAGATTGTGACCATGAAGGAAAATTCCACAACACATTCAAGAAGTTTCTGGATGAAAAAATCCCTGCCAAAGGCAAAAGCCTTTCAAAGAATTAGAAGGGTTTGAACCCATTTCATGACCAAAGGTCAAAAAGCCTAAAAGAACCAGGCCAAAATTAGCAAGAAAGAAAAGAATTGCCATTTTTCAAAAGGCAAGAAAAGGAAGCCATAGAAGCTCCTTTTGAAAATTACATTGAAGCCATTTGAAAGGCATTACAAAGAAAAATTGAAGAAGATTTAAAATATAGAAGGTTCATAAAATATAGCCCATAAAGGATCATAGAAAGGGAGAATCAAAGACTCTCAAAGCTACAAGAAGCAATACTATACATTGCAGCATTCATCTCACAATGAGATAATTCCAAGATGAAGTGATTGGAAATCAAGAATTGCAAGCAATTCTTAAAAGAAGAATTCTTCAATAAATAATTTTTCTAACAAGCACCCGAAGGCGCTTCGTCAAAAGGTAGGAGCTTCGAACAAAAAGAATAACGAAGGAAATTTTGTTTACAAAATTTGAAGTGAGCGTCTTCAAGATTGGAACGACAAAAAGAGAATTGGACATTACATAAGATATGTTCAAACTATAGTTGAGAAAATCTGCAAAAAATCTGCAGAATCTTGATTTCTTGCCCATTTTTTAAAATGCCGATACATTTGGCAAACTCTCGGTGATGCAAAGATTTTTTGCCGATCTTTTGAAAAAATCTGCATCGCCGATTTTTTTGAAAAAATCCGCATCGCCGATTTTTTGCTGATTTTTTCAAAAAATCTGCAATTTTTTTTTTTAGGTTGTGGCCGATTTAGGGTTTTTTTATGCAAGCCCATTTTTCAGCTGTTAATGTTTGAACTTTGAAGTTTAAAGTTTAAACCTAAAACCCTATTTTTAAGTAAATATTGTTGCCTGATAACTATGTATGTAAGCCCATTTTTCAGCTGTTAATGTTTGAAACTTTGAACTTTGAAGTTTAAACCCTAGGCCCTAGGGTTTTGGGTTTTGGGTTTTGTTTTTTGTTTCCTCCTCTTTTTAAGTAAATATTGTTGCCTGGTAACTATGTATGCAAGCCTATTTTTCAGCTGTTAATGTTTGAATTTGAAACTTTGAACTTGAAGTTTAAACCCTAAACCCTAATCTAGGCCCTAGGGTTTTGGGTTTAGGGTTTTTTTTTCCTCCTCTTTTTAAGTAAATATTGCTGCCTGATAACTATGTATGCAAGCCCATTTTTCAGCTGTCAATGTTTCAATTTTAAACCCTAAACCCTAGCCTTTTGGTTTAAGGTTTAGGTTTTTTTTTCTTTTTTTCAAGTGATTGTAACTTTGTTGTTACTTGTTTCTCATGTGCAGGCATATAAAAAATGAAACCTTTTTCTCCTTGTTGTTACTTGTAACTTTGTACCTTTCAATATTATAAGCAATACAAGATGTGTTTTGCCACTTTCATGTGTAGTTAAAGCTTGAGCCTTGTATGATGTCTTGACATAATAGGTTTTGGTTTTTTCTCTTTTATTTCAAGTGATTGTAACTTTGTTATTACTTGTCCTTGTATGATGTCTTGACATAATAGGTTTTGGTTTTTTTTTTCTTTTTTTTCAAGTGATTGTAACTTTGTTATTACTTGTTTCCATGTGCAGGCATATAAAAAAAGAAACCCTTTTTTCCTTGTTATTTGTAACGTTGTACCTTTTCATATTATAAGCAATACAAGATGTGTTTTGTTACTTTCATGTGTACTTAAAGCTTGAGCCTTGTATGATGTCTTGACATAAATTATTGCTTTTATTTAAATATTTGATTCGCATAATGTTAATTCATTTTAATATGCATGAAAATAACTTTTTTTCAATGAAAATTTTCGTTTTCTTTGTTTTTTTCTTTTTGCCGATTCTTTCCCCGATTTTTTGTCGGTTCTTGATTTTTGCCGATTTTTAAAAACTACAAGCTTAGGAGGAGAAGAACAGTGATTGCTGGCTCGAAAAGCAGCAAGAGAGCAGAAGTGTTCTGCTGTAGCTGTAGCCTCTTTTATTTGTAATATTTCAGGTTCAGAAATATATTTAACTTCTGCTGTTCACGCTGTTTATTTTTATCCTAAGCTTGTAGTTTTCCTTCTGCAATCTGTTCTCCTCCCATTCTTTTCTGTGTGTCTAAAACACTCTTGATTTTCTCCTTTTATCCTTGAAAAAGGTAACCCTAATCTTTCTAACCCTAAGATTAGATCTCATCTCATATTGAGATGTAAGGTTAAAAATAGAAAATCACTTAAGTGAATATCAAAATAGAATCACTTAAGTGAATTACAAAATAGAATCACTTAAGTGAACTTAAAAATAGAAAATCACTTAAGTGAATTTCTAAATAGAATTAGAAATGTCTCGAACCACTTCTAGCACGTTCATACTGAAGCCTGTGTAAGAAGTTCCTGTCCGAGCTACATTTCTCAACAATAGTCACTGTACATTCAACTCAGAATGAAATAAACCGGCTGCTAAATGATAAGATACAGTCAGATATTTGAAATTGTATTGTGTAAAACCCATACAGCCAGCTGCTAAATGGTAACACATGGGAATTCTTGTGCAACATAGATCATGGTCACTGTACATTCAACTCAGAATGAAATAAACTGGCTGCTAAATGATAAGATACAGTCAGCAAATCCCACTGTTAGACTCACAATCATAAAGAAATCAGCAATGGTAGCAATAGAGAGAATGAAGAACTGAACTAACACTCAGATGTTTCAGGTCTTCTTTGTCCTTCTTTCTGCTTTTCTAGTACAATTGTTTTTTGCCCCAGACACTTCTTTTGTTCTATGGGGTTCCTGTTTTTGGTAACAACCCAGAAATGACAGGATGATTTTGAAACTATTCCAGCACTTCCAGGTACTTCTGAAATATTTCTGGACCTCTTTTGTCACCAGATCCATTTCAGAAACACCCGAAATGGAAAACGAGTACCACATGGGAATTCTTGTGCAACATAGATCATAGTCACTGTACATTCAACTCAGAATGAAATAAACTGGCTGCTAAATGATAAGATACAGTCAAATATTTGAAATTGTATTGTGTTAAACCTTGAGGTGATTCACAAACTTGACAAGAAACAAAAACATGTTTCAGGTGAGATATTGCATGATATGAAAATCAATCGTATAAACACGTAAGTTAATTACCAACTCTAAAAGACACATGAGAAATATTTTCCTTGCATAAAATGCTAACATTGCCAAAGTTTATCTTACACCACAAAGAAAGAAAAACATTGAGCTAAATGGATTGTCATTCTTACCACACGAACAGATTTTACAATTTTGATAACTTGAGCCACAAAAGATTGATGGACATCTTGGTGCACATAGAACCTCTCAGCACCAGCACAATTCTGTCCACTTGACTGTAAAGCAGCTCTGACAGCTACCTGTGCAACCTGGCATGTCACATATTAAAAATTCAAGTTAGCCAAGCTTTACAAATTAGAAGCATCCACACAGATCAATCACAGGAAAATCTTAAAGCATGTCAGACATAAGATAGATATCAAAATTGGGTAAGCCATTCTGTATTATTTGACACATTTTATAAAGCAGTTCCTGATAGAGGACATACATAAGGAACGTCCACGTCATCACAAACAATGAATGCATCTTTTCCACCAAGTTCCAGAGTTACAGGTGTCAATGTTTTCGATGCATTTTCCATAACCTGCATGGAAAAAAAACATGTGAGAAAAAAAAATTATTACTTTCAATTCGCTCATTAATAAATTATTAAATATATAGCTTAGCATGCTTCACCTATAACTTACACTGGACCCAAGACTATATCATAAAGTATGCTTCTTTATATGATTCATATTAGCCGAAGTAACGGTTTGGAAGAAGTATCAAATGGCATTAGCTAAACCGGTTAATTTCCTCGACTTTCAAGGAGACCCAGGTTCGAATCTTGCCAAGCGGTACATGCATAATAGTCACACTCTCCTAATACCACTATGTGGTCATGATGTAATAAAGGTGGGCCCAATGTCAATCCCATATAACCAATTAAAAAAAATATGGTTCAGAAGAAGCAATCCAAAGGCATTAAAGAACATATATTGATACCACTTAGCAACCATCCTAACCACAAGACAATTATGCTCAAAGATTTGTTCAGAAAAATCAGAAAAGCGGCTAACATATAAGAAGTATGTAGGGTGTATGGTAAGGTCTTTAAAGAACAAGGATTAAAGAAAATGATGCAATACTGTTTTCACACTCGTGAAGACTTACTCTTAGGGCTGGAAAAATTATATAAACTGTAAATATATATAAAGGTCACACTTTGGAAGCCTAAGAAAGTGTGCAAATGCATACCATCTTACCAACAGCCGAGGATCCAACAAATATTACTTTGTCGACAGAGGAGACAAGTGCTTCTCCAGTCTCACCAAAACTGTCATACATGAAAAATAAGTTTATAGATTTTGGCACAATCCTTTAGAGCACAAATATAGATAGACATCATAGAACACTAAGAATCAAATTCAAAGCTATGTTGAAGTTAGAATCAGTTTCAAGCAATAAGATCTAATGGTGCAGGAAATTTACCCTGTAATCACATGAACAAGATCTGAAGGTGCTCCTGCAGCCAGAAGTGCTGCTTGAATGATCCTATAATAGAAACAACCAGACCAGGCTGCATGCTCTGACACCTGGGAAAGCATAACTGTCAACTAATCAACATGGTCAACTTTGTAATTCCGTAACTGGTTTATTTTAGTAATTAAAATGCTTCTACTCACATGCATAGTTAGCAAACACATTCCTCTCAGAAGCAAAAAGCTTAAACAATAACAAGCCCAATTACCAACCAAATCCTAAAATACAACTCAATGCTGAGAAATAAATTATACAAATACAGATCAGCAGGTACCACAACTATGTGCTACCTAGAACAAAGAAGGCGTGAGGTATCCCACAGGTTCTCCCAAATGTGACTGTGGCAATAGGAAGTTAGATCAGACATATCAGCTATATAAAAATATCCATTTTAAAATCACAATATCAATCATTTGAAATCTAAACTTCAAAAGATTATGACACTTAATTAGATTTTTGAAGACAAAAGAAATTACTTTTATAGCTGTCAAGTGTCAACTAATCAACATGGTCAACTTTGTATTTCAGTAAACAATTTCTTTTATGTCCTAGACTGGTTTATTTTAGTAATCAAAATGCTTCTACTCACATGCATAGTTAGCAAACACATTCCTCTCAGAAGCAAAAAGCTTAAACATAACAAGCCCAATTACCAACCAAATCCTAAAATACAACTCCATGCTGAGAAATAAATTATAGAAATACTACGAAGTACCACAACTATGTGCAACCAAGGACAAAGAAGGCATGAGGTATCCCACAAGTTCTCCCAAATGTGACTGTGGCGACAGGAAGTTAGATTAGACATATCAGCTATATAAAAATATCCATTTTAAAATCAACAACATCAATCATTTGAAATCCAAACTTCAAAATATTATGAAAGCCAAAAAAATATTACTTATATGATATGAGTGGCATGAAAATCTGGAAATCCCTCACTGAAACAGATGCATCAAAATTCAAATATCCAACTAAATAAAAAGAATGAGAACCAAATTCGCATCCAAGCTCTGCACAACGAAGAAACGATCTGAATGATTTTTCTTTTCTTTTTTTGTAGCTTATGGTTCTAAATCTCCTGATTATGCATCATTCTTTGCAAGCAACTCTTGAATGTCCCCTCACTGTCTGGTTCTGCATATCTGTTCCCTAAATGATGTCTGAGATCCATCATCCTTTAAATTTGACTCAGAATGGTTATCTCTAACACACTTTTCATCAGAACTTGTATCTTAGGAATTCAAAATAACTCCCTGTAACCAGTATGAAAATCTACCATTCATCGGATGCTTCCATGGATAGCACTAAGTTCTGTGATCCATTTTCCACTGAACCAATTCTATGAACATTGTGAACAAAACAGTGAATATGCTCCTTATAATAGAAGCTCATGCTAAGAGAACAAATAACCAATTTGAAAACCATTTGAATTTGGAACTATCTGGACCATATGTCATGTAGTACACAGCAGGCTGTTGAATTTTTCATGCTTACCACCATTTGGCATACAAACACACAAACTAATATCACAAATGAATAAAGAAATAAATCAACTCTAAATGGTTTTTAAATAATGCATAGAACATGTGTCACTTCATGGTCATTAAATGGTGTGCTCTGTCTTCCTCTTCTTTGTGTCACACTACATTGTAAACTGGTGTATTCAACCAATTCCATCCAAAACAAATTCTCTTTTGTATTATTTGTATTAAAGAGCTAGGACTCGAACTTTGCAAATACAAAGTTAATGAATTATAGCTATTTTTTGCAAAAAATAAAAAAAATGTTTTTTTTCATTCACCTTGGATCTAATTGTCTTCAATAACATGCAACTCTAATCAATTAAACTTAAAGAAAGACTGTACATGAAATAAATGTGGATCAAATCTCCATGTTATAATAAAATTCAAAAACAGATAACATAATACATTTGCCACAAGTGTCAAATTGAAGTATGTCATGCAAGTCTGAGAAATCAAACCAAAGTCAAAATCAGCTACATGACCCAACACCACTTGCAAGGGTGTTCCCCTTACCCTTCCCCTTTCCCTTGCACCAAAAGCTAATATCTCTCTTTGTAATCGTGTCCATGTCTCTTGCTCTGCCTTTGTCAAGACCTCTGCCTCCATTTCTTCAAAGTCTTACATGTTAAAGAGATTTTCCTCTTGTTCAATGCTTCATTAAAATTCTAGATTGATCTTATCCAACATAATCACCTTGCCAATACCACCAATAATTCTCTTGTGTCAAAGGTGAAGATTTTCATGGACAAAGACCAAGTCGTTCAACACATCAGGTCAATTCGTTTTGCTTAATTAAGTGTATATGCCCAAACATATTCCATGTGTGCTCACACCAAGAGTACCTAATAGATGGCAAAAACTGTGAAAGGCCAGGTTTTGAAGATTTGGTGTTCTTGTGTGACAATCCTCCCATCATAGATCTAGTAAATTGAACTTTAATTTTTAGAAATCAGCAAAATATTGGAGTTTGATTATAGATTTAAAGACGTAAAAAATTTTCCTAGACTCGAGTTTTGTGTTGCTCTAATGCACTATAGTGAAGAGAAGAAAGAACCCTCTACATTCTTATAAACTTTTAGCTCATCTTGGATTCTATTCTTAATATCTTGATAAGGAACCACTCTCTCCATGCACCAATCGAGAGATATTAGAATTTCTTCATTTACAAATAACTCATCATGATGATATTTTGCATTGAAGTAGCAACCGACCTCTCGTAAGGGCATATGGAGCAATGTTTTAAAGTTTAGGAGCATTAAAGTAGAATATCCGTGGCAAAACTGCTGAAATACCTGCCAATCCCTCCTTGTTTGAAGGTATTTCATTGCCCATAAACTGCAAACATGGCAAAAATTAGGGGGATCAAAAGTTCCATTTTATGCTTACATAGACATATTTTCTCATTGGAAGGTTTTAATATTGAGACTCGCAAGCTTTTCACAAACTCATGTGTTCTCATAGGTCTATGAAAAAACTCACAAAACCAAAAAACAATTCATATCAATACACTGAAGCTCATTTTCTTTAATACTACGAGTTGAATAGTGAATTCCTCATAACATTGTCAAATTTCATGGTTTGGGTTGTTAGAGCATCATTTATTTCAATCAGCAATAGATTTTTGGTGGCTCACATATGAAAACACTTTGGAGAACTCTCCGAAAACAAAGATCTAAGCCCACAAACTAAATCCACATCACCAAGCAAACCTAAATCCCATCCTGCAAAACTGATGAATCAAAATGTTAGAAATCTATTGCTTCAATTTAGATCCTCTGCCACTCTGCCAAAAATCCAATAAGGAGAGATGTTACAGATCATCTTCCTCCCACCCCTTCATTTCATAAACTGCTACATGTTTTCTTCTTTTCTAAAAATTGGAGACAAAAATCATAACTTTCCAAAGCATATTAATTTTGAAATATTTCATATTTGTGTGAATTTAAATTGACCTATAAATCATAATTGTATTCTTTTTAAATTATCTTTTAACAAATATAAATCAGTTAATCTTTACATACTTAGCTATTCCAAGGCTGCAAACTCTCACCCACTAGAAAAACTCATCCTCCTAAATAAGTCTCAATGCCTGAATTATACATAATATCGGAATTAAGAGCAAACATATAAGTAAAATGTCATGATTGGGAGAGCATGGGGTTTCCCATGAGACTAGCAAATATGGAATGACCAGTACCAACACATTTGTAGACAGATGTCTCCTAACATTCAACATCGTCCTCATGTTCAGAATAGAATACTCTAATTTAGTAGTCCAATTACTTCTCACATCTGAAATGCCTTGGTCAAGTTATAAGATTACCTCCTCCTGAAAATACCCCCTAGGCCTACATTATTTCTCGGAAGAAACCTCTTTTATTTATAGCTTCACCTTAGCCTGGATATAACCCCTGGGATTGGGTCTTCTACTGCAACAAAACCCCTTGGCATAGAAATAAGCTTTACCTCATCCCAAAGACACCTTGAGGTCTAAGTCTTTTTTCAAGAGAAACTCCCCTAGTATATAAAATTTAAAATGATCTCGTACCTATAGAATTTATAAAAGCCGTTCATGACGATGAGTGTTTGTAACAACAACTAAAATAAAAAACACATAACTGCCTCTAATTTCACATTATAAATCAATCAATAAACCAGATTTCTATAAATTAAACTTCTTTTTATCTCGACTTCTGCTATCCAAAACTCCTAACTCATTTTGTTTCCTCCCAGAACTATTCTTCTCATGTCACCTTTGACACCTCCACCAAGTTTTGATCTTAAAAATGTACTCCTTGCTTCTAGAGACACTCCAGCATGAGATCTAATACCATATAAGAATTGAACATTCAAATAGACGTCTAGGCAGCACTGCTAGGCGTCTAGGCAGCAGACGTCTAGGCCAGACATTTAGGCTGCTAGACGTCTAGGCAAGACATCTAGGCTGCTAGACGTCTAGGCAGCACTGCTAGACGTCTAGGCAGCAGACGTCTAGGCTGCTAGACGTCTAGGCAGCACTGCTAGACGTCTAGGCAGCAGATGTCTAGGCCAGACATCTAGGCTGCAAGACGTCTAGGCAGCAGACGTCTAGGCCAGACGTTTGGGCAGCAGTTTGTGCCAGACATCTAGATGCAGAAGACGAACAGTTTTAGACGCTTTTCCTTGGGAGTGGAAACGAACAGTTTTTCGGAGGCTTCCTTTGGGAGAGGAAACAAACAGTTTCGGTGTCTTCCTTTTCTGCTCTATAAAAGGGGAATGATCCCTTGGATGTGTATGAAGTTGAGAATGTAAAGTTTGCTGAAATAAATAAAAAGAAGTTGCCATTGCCCCGTGGTTTTCCTGCACATTGCAGGTTTCCACGTAAAATCTGTGTTACTTGTGTTGTCGTTTTAAATCTCTGTCATTGTGTTTTCTACTTGCAGGTATAAACTCTGAAGTTTTAACTAACAAAAATTAGATATCGGCAAAAAAAGAAACCGAAGGAAATGCAATTTTTCATTGAACAAAAGTTTTTTTCATGCATATCACAATGAATTAACATTATGCAAATCAAATATTAATATTGTAAGTGATATAAGCTTAAACTACAAATGAAAGTGGCACGTGATACAAGCTTAAAGCCTTAAACTACACATGAAAGTGACAAAACACATCTTGTATTGCTTATAATATAAAAAGGTATAAATTACAAAATGTATCATGAGCTGTGACAAATACAACGCCTCGACGTCTTTGAATGCCTTTGCCCTTTGCCCTAGCAGAAGCTCTAATCTCTCTTTGTTGCTCTACCTGTGCCTCTTCTTGTGCCTTGGCTGCTATCTCCTCTGCTAGGTTTTCAAAGTTTTCTAACTCATCCATGGAGAAGAGAGGCTCTTCCTACTGCTCCTACTGTGGCTTTGTGATCCATTCAAATATTGGATCAATCTCATCTGGGTCAATGGCCTCGGTAGTTGTTCCTGTAATTTTTTATGGTGGAGGCAAAGGTTGTAATGAACAAACACAACATCATTCAACTTTTCTTGTGTAAGCCTATTGCGCTTCTTGGAGTGTATGTGCTCAACAAACTACAATTGCACTCACAACCTATTGCACTGTTGGTGGCTGCCAGATTCCTTCAAACTGCAAAAAATCCGTTGTTAAAATGTGCTTTAGTGTTTTGTTTGTTGTGGTAGCAGGTAGGTGGACCTCTCTCTCCAATTTGGAACAAGCAAAATGAGGCAAAATGAAAAAAACAAGCTATTTATGTCGTTTCCTCTACCCATGCTACGGCAACCGATTTTTTTGGCAAAAAAATGTGATTTTTTGAAAAAATTGCTAATTGCAATTTTTTGCCGATTTTTTCAGAATTGCAATTCCCACTGCAGATTCATCAACAAGGCCCTGAATCAGGAAAAATCGGCTCAAATTGCAATTTTTTGGCCATTTTTCCAACTATGATCAATACAATGCATGGTTCCAAAACACTAAGACTCGGCTTCATAGAAATATTTGTAAATAGAAACTTGATTGCGAATTGTGTGGAACACTCAGAATGTATCAACCAAACAAGTACACGTAGGAAAGAACATACTAGGTATATCAGTTGACTATGACATACAACACAACCATCATTAACCCAAAACTAGAACTGTGTCACATCTAGATTACATCTCGTATAATTAATTTTTTATTATAACATGCACTCTTTGATCATTGAGCATATGTCCAGGTCATGACAACATCTAATACCAAAATAACAATTAGCAAGTGTGATTGTTGTTACCTTGATGACAATAGCATTTCCAGAGAAAATGGCAGCTAACATAGGGTTGAAAATGTTGTGAAAAGGATAATTCCAAGGAACAATTGCACCAATGACTCCCAATGGATGAAACTCTACCCTTGCAGTTTTATGAAGCATCGACCTTCCAGAAGACCTGCTGGTCAAAGGCAAAATGGACTTACAAAACAAATTTATCATACAATAATAAACATGAAAACAATAACTTCAGATGCATATGTTAAGATGCTCCACATGAGCATATTAGCAATGTTCACTAACCTTCTGTCTATCACAGAATAAGGACCAGACTTGTTTAAAATAATTTCAATTGCTTTTGTGCTCCATGGAGTTCATTTGAAACAAAAAAGTGTTACCACTATGTCAAATACCCAGCAAATTTCAGAGAAAAAATTTTGTTCATTTTTAGACTCTAATTCCAGGAAACTTGAAAGTCTGCCAACCTCTTTGCAGGCTAAGATAGACTTGTGTGATACTGATGAATGGATCCAAGAGAAACATATCCAAAGCATGTTAGAAAGACATGCTCACGAAGGCTTACAATATGCATGGGTAGATATTTATCCGGAACCCTGTTTGTAAAAAACATACATAGTTATCATTTTCCAACATAGACAAAATTATAAGCTCCCATGAGTCATACCTAGCTACAGGCTCTGCAAAGCCTTTGTTTGGGAATTTTCGTTTAATTTTGTACTAAGACAATAATACACAATCGAGTACCCAAAAAGACAATCGAAGCAGCAGAAAGGAAAACTGAAAAGTCAAAACAGCATGAGTTCTATCCTGTGTTCCCTGATATTCTATGTATTATAATTATATGCGAGTTGTGAAGCAGATCTGTAAAGTTTTACTCTGATAACCTACCACATCCAAATCTAAGTGCCGCATGTCCCAACAGATGTGGCCAGATGCAAGTCCTAGGCAAATTTGGCAGAAACGATATCCCATGGTCATGTTAGCTAAGCTGAAGGTTACCCCACCTAAAGGGGATTTACCAAACAAAATAATTAACAGAATTCTGAATTCGAAAAGGAATGGATAGAAACCTCAATGCCACTTATATTTCTAACTTATATATCATAGTTTGTTATGGTCATTAAATTGAAATTTAAGGAGTATTTCAGCATGACCATTTTTGATGGGAAAGATCTGGAATGTAAAAAGTGATGTACATGCCTTGTAGTTGCAAATAAATTGCTTATCAGAATTTTCAGTTTGTAAGGAATAAAGCAAAATCCCTGTTGGAGGCCACAAAGAAGAGATTATTATAATATGATCAATAATTCCAATTAGTTTATGTTCCCCAGGTTAAATGTCAACAAAGACTAAAACCCTTTTACCTTAATTCGGAAACATTGTCCTAAGCACGTAAAGAGGAACAAAAAGAAGCTCATTGATCAACTAGAAAATGAGGGTGTTTTTCTACTTCAAACAGTTTCAAATAGACGAAAATTTAGATGGAACAAAGAATAGAAATACGATTCGGCATAGTCACAGAAGCTGGGGCATTTCGAACATATCTTTGTTGTTTGGGTTGTTAAGTCAACATTTTGATAAAATTGCAACTAAACACCATAAGCAGAAGGCAGAGAGAATGATCAAGTGATCACTGACTATTAATCCAACATTTTTAAGTATCTCATTTCATGATAGATTGGATACCTCTGCCATTCAGGAGAGATTGAGGGAAACGATAAAGAGCACATGTTCATCCATCAGTCATTATAAGGGCAATTCTATGATAGGTGTGAAGTCATCTCCCTTCTGGTACACAACTCCAAGTCTCCAGAGTGATCCAGAAGTCATAGAGCAAACAAGTATTGTTGTGTCTAGTTGTAATAGCTTCTTAAAAATTCTCTTAAAATATGAAAGAGCCTTACTCATACAGAGCAAGAAAGAATGATTGTGCATTAGCCAAGACAATAAGTAATGAAGATACAGATTGTTTGCGAGGAGCTAATGAAAAGGAATATGCAGAGCATATTATGAGAGCCCTAATAGACATACAGAGACTTGAAAATCTAAAGTAAGAAAAATTGATATATAATATGGAAAACAGTCCATGTAACCATGCTAAACCTGCAGAAGTTTCAAATAAATAACAGAACTATAATTCCATGATCCATCAATGCCAAAGGTTCTTAAGAAGTTAAAAACAGGACAATACATTCCAGAAAGTCTTCCACAGATTTGCTCAACTCCTTCACTTTGCATGTCTAAGCTCTTTCAATTCCACATTATCTTAGCAAAATTACTTTTTGTGTATATAGGTCAGCACTGGTGTGAGCACGGTAGGAAGCATGTAATCAGAAGGCACCTCAAGTCAGGCAAAAATTGAAAATCTGATTGTATGGTTGGTATAAGAGGAGGAAAGTGATTGTAGGATGGGGCTTAAATCTCCATAATCATTTTTCTATTGTAATTCCAGCATCCAAAAATTAGTTTACCCAATGCAGGTTATCAATTTTATACACCATATCATGAATCTTAACATTTAACAAAATCAAAGGAAAAAAACAGCATACCAATGAATTATACAAGTACCTGTATTCGGGTTTCAGCCAACGCTCACCCTCACCTAGTAGCCAAGTTATCTTCTCACAAGTTGTCATTATCTCTCCCAAGGAAGCATCTACCAGTGTCTTACCAGTATCTCTAGAAGATATTCTGTTAAATGAGCAAAACAAGAAAGGAGATGATGAGAGAAAAGTCACAAACCACACTAAAATAAGTGCAATACCAAATTAAAGCAAACTATTTCTAAGCAAAACATTATGACACATTCAGATTAAACAATTCACAAGAAAAAATGAAGATAACATTGCTAGTTATGAAGAATTAAAAAATCAAACAAATTTCAAGTCCAGATATCATGGCAGTGACCATGCCAAACATATCCATTTTCCTTTAGAAGATTGCTACTAGATATTTAGCTCAGATTTCAAATGCAAAATCCCCAAACATGTGCCAGGAAGATGAAAATAATTCAAACCAAATGGATCAGTCCTGATAAAAAGTCGGCCATGGGACTTTACAATCTTTCTAATGACTTCTGTGCAAAAAGGCATTCCCATATTTATCCTTGAAAGGCATCTCAGAGGTTGCATCTCCAGTCCTTAATAGGCATCTCAGAGGTGAAGATCTGTCACAAAGACAGACACATTTTGACAATGTCAAGAGGCATTAGAATATGCCAGCCAATATCTCCTAGCATTTATGGACTTTTCTTGCGAGGTTTAATTGCTCCCACCCATGTATTTTCTGCATTCGTGTTCAGTTCTAACACACTCAGTGCTTTATTTTATGTAGATGCATAAATCCTAAAGATTTTGCATATTGGGATTAAGAATGATGCAATGCTTAGCATAAATATTGAATTTGTAAACTGCAGCTCAAGAGTTTATCCATGAAGTTTGAGTTAACCATGATACATTGATATTGGGTGGCATGGTAGAATTGAAAAAGTTTCATAGAAGCAAAATGGGTATTAAATTTTCATATTGTGGAATTTGTAATCTGATTCATGGCCAAGAGCCAACATTGTGTGATGTATTGAATAGGCCTAAGGGCACATCATTGTACAATGTATTTAATATTTTGTAATATTTTATTATGTAAGCCCAATGCACCATGGTTAACCTTGTTATGGTTAAACCTAATTAACTTAAAGCCCACTTGTTATGTCATCTTAGGTTAAACTTTATGATGTAATTTAGGGTTTTGATATTGCTATAAATACCCCCCTCACACTCCTCATTTCTTATCGAAGTGTTGTGCAATATAATCTATGGATAGTGATTATTTATGGTGCCTATGGGTGCCCCTTTTACGCTTTTTGTATAATATTTGAGTGGATGGCTTGATTTTATTCATTTCTGGAAAATATTGTGAATTCCAGCATGGTATTAGAGTGGGTATGGAGCTGCATCACTTGGTGACCCAAAAATGTCGTTTGGAGCCTCTAATTCTTCTTCCAAGCCCTAGGACGATTTCCTCCTAAAAGTTTCTTAAGCCTTGTTTGCATTAGAGGCAAAAAGAAGTTCTATTCCCATTCCTTATTCATTATTTCGAAAGCATTGGAGATAATTTGTTTGTTTTTTTCAAAAAACGGGTTCCAAAAATCTCCTCAAAAGTCCTTGATTCAAAGGGAGGAAAAAAAGGGAATATTCTAATTCAAATCCGGTTGCTTTCCCACACACCGATTGCGGCCAGGTGCTCAAAAGGTTTTGAGTGCGTGCATCCCCTCTTCAAGGAGAGGGAACGTGCCCAAGCTCATTCGAACAATCATGCATGGCGGTTAGTAGAGCGTGTCTTAAGACGCTCAGGTAGGGACAACCCCAATTCGAATCGTTGAAAACACTCCTCTTTTGTTGTCTTCTCTACATGGATTGTAACAGTGATCAGCTCAAATGTCCTCTATCCTATTCCGATTGGTGAGACGATTTGACGGTTGGTCCCTTGCCTTGAAACAGGTTAGTCATATGTTCAACTCGCAGCCTTGTTTTTTGAAGCAAGGAAGAAGAAATGCTTGTTCTACGGAAAAACATTTTTGAAATCATGGTCGTCTATGGCAATGGATTGGCTAGCAAGATGGTGTTAGAAGCGGGCGGGTGTGTATTAAAATCTCGTGCCCAACATTTTTTGCAGAGATTAGGTCCACCTTGGTTGTTGCTCTTTGACAAGTGCTTAAGTGAGAAGGCCCTGCCCTTGTTTCCAAAGGCTATGACCGCTAAGTTGGTTATGCCACAAACTTTGCGCCAATGATACCAAAGGATCGAATCTCTCCTATGCTACTCAAGCATTTTGCAGGACTATGACAGGAGGCCAAACAGGCTAGTCACATGTTCAACTCGCTAGGTTGTCTATATAATGTGTTATCTACTGGTTTTCCTTTCTCATCAGCAACCAATTTTGTGCCAGTTTCAATGGAAGTTGGAGCTGATTTACAATCTTGCATTTTGAACTTTTGCAAGATTTCCTTGGCATACTTAGCTTGAGAAATGAAAATTTCTCCAAGATTTTGCCAAACGTCTTCTCCAAGACAATATTGGAGTAGGCCTAAATCTGTCATCTCAAAGTTCTTCAAATCCTTTTTGAGATTATCAATCTCTTCTTCATCATCGCTTGTAATTATTAAGTCATCCACATAAACAATTACAAGAGAGGTGATAATTCCACTTCGAACCTTCAAGTAGAGATTTGAATTAGCAGAAGACTTTTGGTATCCAGTTTGGAGTAGGTACTTGTCAATCTTGGCATACCATGCTCTAGGAGCTTGTTTTTAGCCATAAATTGCCTACATGAGGCGGCATACAAGCTACTCTTTACCTTCTTCTGCATAACCAGGAGGTTGTTCCATGTACACTTCTTCAATTAGATCTCCATTGAGCAAGGCATTCTTTACATCAAGTTGATGTAGTTTCCACTTGTATTGAGCTGCTAAGGCAAGAATAACTCTTATGGTAATCATCTTGGCTACTGGTGCAAATGTCTCCTCATAGTCTATGCCATGTTTTTGACTGAAACCTTTGACTACCAATCTTGCCTTATGCTTGTCAATAGTACCATCTGATTTGAATTTGGTCTTGTAGACCCATTTGCAGCCAATGGTTTATTACCAAGAGATATGTTAACAAGATCCCATGTCTTGTTTTTCTTGATGGTTGCCATCTCAACATCCATTGCAGCTCTCCATTTCTGGTCTTGGCAGGCTTCTTCATATGTGGAGGGCTCCTTGGTATTCAGCACTTGTGACATGAGTGCAAAATTTACTGAGTCTGTTCTCATCTTGGACTTTCTCTTTCCCTCTTCATCTGGCAACTGTGCTTCAGTTATAGTTTTAAGATACCATTTGGGAAGCTTCTTCGAAGTTGAAGAGGATTCATGCGAGACTTCTTCTAGTGCTTCACTATCACTTGGCAGGGTGCTTTCAGGATCACTGGGTGTGGGTGTGCTAGATTCTGGCTGTTCTCCAGCTACTCTATGTTGAAGAAGTTCCAACTCCTTAACACAAGAGTCTTTGATGCCTTCATCAAAGATTACATCCCTAGATACATGAACCTTTTTGGTTTTGCTTTCATAGAACCTATATGCTTTACTTACTTGACTGTAACCAACAAATATACATCTGCTACTCTTATCATCTAACTTATGCCTTTTTTCTTTTGGAACATGCATAGGCAGTACAACCAAAAATTCTTAAATGAGTAACAAAGGGCTTTTTACCTGACCTAACTTGTTCTGGTGTCTTGTTTTGAACAGATTTTGTGGTGCTTCTGTTAGTCAAGTAACAGGCTGTCCTCACTGATTCTGCACAAAGTGTGTTAGACAGCTGCTTTGCCTTCAGCATTGATCTGCCCTTCTCAACCAAGGTGTTGTTCATCCTTTCCACAACTCCATTTTGCTAAGGAGTATAAGGCGCTGAAAGTTGACTTTTAATACCATGCTGTTTGCAAAATGGAGTGAAGGCATTTGAGGTAAACTCTCCTCCATAGTCAATTCTGAGAATTTTGATCTTCTGGTTGCTTTCGTTCTCAGCTTCTGATTTGAATTCTTTGATTGCATCAAAAGCTTGTGATTTGTACTTGAGAAAATAAATCCAAGTATGTCTTGAGTAATCATCAATAAATGTGATGAAATACTTTGCACCACCAAGAGATGCAGTCTTCATTGGCCCACACAAGTCAGAGTGTACCAGCTCTAACTTTGATTTGGCTCTCCAAGCTTTGTCCTTTTCAAACTTGTCTCTATGTTGCTTGCCCATGATGCAAGCTTCACACAAGATTTTAACTGTTGAGATCTTTGGTAAACCATATACCATATTCAACCTATTCATGTCTTTAAGACTAGAGTAGTTTAAATGACCTAGGCGTTCATGCCATAATTGGTCTTTTGATGATCCTTCAAGAATCAAAGCTTTGTCAGTATGAGTGACAAGTTTATATAATCTTGATTCCTCTTTGCTTATACCAATTACATTGTTTTGAGTCTTGACTATCCTGTATCATTCATTTGTCTTGTCTAAACAGGATTTTCATGTTTTGTTGTCCTATATGACTAATTGAAATCAGATTTTTCTTCATTCCAGGTACATACAAAACATCTTTGATGTAAGTCATCTGAGCATTAGACATCTTGATGGAAGATTTGCCTATTTCTTTCACTTGCAACATTGAGTTGTTGCCAAAGGTGATAATTCCTCCTTCCACCGCTTGGATGTCATGGAGCCAATATCCTTTTCACGTCATGTGCTTCGTAGCAATAGAATCGATGTACCACACTTGGTCATCATCTTCATGTTTTGACTAGTATGCAGCTACAAATATGTTGTCATCTTGTTTGGATGCAAAATGGCCACCTCGGTTCTACTGATTATCAACTTGCCTTTTTCTGCAATCATTTGAAATGTGGCCTAGCTTGCCACAATAGAAACAAGTGACAACCTTCTTCTACTTTTGAGGTTGTCTTTGACTGTGAGGCTCCTCAACCTTTTTCACAAAAGGCTTTTTTTACTTGAACTTCTTGAACTTTGCTGCATAAGCTCTAGAAGAATCTTCTTCTTCATTGTTCAAGAGAAGTTGTTCATGTTGCAACAAGATTCCCTCCAATTCATTGAATGTGAGGGTACCAAGTTTCCCACTATGCGTGAGACTTGTAATCAAACTTAGATAATCCTTTGTCAAGCTCCTGAAGGTGGCTGAAACAAGCTCCTTGTTGGTGACTATTTCACCTAGTGACTTCAACTGGTTTGTGATGCCCTTGATGGATTGCATGTGTTGTGCTATGGCACCACTTAGCTTCACACCGTAAAGTTGTTGTCTCGGTGTGAGCACGAGCTTCATTCTTGTGCTCATACACATTCATGATGGAATCCCATGCTGCCTTTGGAGTAGTAGCATCTACCACATTCTCAATAATGCCAACACTGATTGACAGATTAGTTAAGGCAAGAGCGACACACTGTTTTGTGTCATAATCAGCTTGTGTTGCAACATCTGTCTGATGGCATACTGCAGTGCCTTCTACATGGCTCCACAAATCATGAAGCATCATCAAATTCTTCATTTGATGCTTCCATACCCCAAATTTTTCAGCTGCAAGGAGCTTCTCCATCAATGCATTCAACACGGTGCCCGGATTGGCCATCTGACACCTGATTTTGAAGAAAACAAAGGACTACAAGAAGTGGGGTCCACTAACACAATTTACCAATTACAAGCTAATTGACATTTTTTTTTTTAAAAGTCTCCCTTTTTCTTTTAATTAAAAGATTATTAGTTAAAAAAATTAAATTATATATAAAAATAAATAAATCCCACGAACTTATAAAAAAACATAAAGCGGATTAATAAAAAAGCTTATAAAAACCTTTTTAAACTTTCCCCTCGGACTTATAAAAAAGTCCCCCATTTTATTTAATTACCTAACCCTAATGTTAGGAGCCCCACTACTATTAAAATCCCCCCTTTTTTTTTATTTTCTTCGCTTGAGAAAGGAATGAAAGCATAAAGTAAAAAAATTGAACCTGGGTTGACCGCCTCAGAGAGTTTCAGCGACGCGTAGCAGTGGCCGGCAAGCACGTGAGTAGGCACTTAAATCCGGTCAACCCTTCGGACTTCCGACAGGAATGGCAGCGGTTCAGGACCTGCCGCGGTTCTCACACGTTGGTGGCAACAAGATTCCTATCAATTGACAAAACAGAGAACGACGAGGGTTTGTCGGGGTTCTTCCGCGGCTTGAGAAGAACTTCTACCCCTTTGTGACAGCGCTTTAGGAGGCGCGCTCGAAGGACGAGGTGAAGTTGTTGGGCCGCGAGCAAGCAGGGCGAGCTTTGCGGGAGCCACATCCAGATTCTCCAAAATGTCCTCTAAAGCCTTTACAGGAGCTTGCTTTACAGACCTCCGTCTAAAAAAAACTTCTAATTCCGTGGTGGACCGAAAAAGAGGCAACAGTCGTAGCAGTGGCGGACCGGTGGATTTACAACTCTTGCAAACAGATTTTCAAGAAAAGTTACTGGCTGTGCCTTTACTTTTCTTTGTGGTAGAGTTTGATCTACTAATGAACAAAAAAGTAATTCTTAATGAGGGCTGATTTTTTTGAGTTGATGCAGATTTACAAATCAAGCTATGATTTTAGCTTTAATCTTTCTTCCTTGTTATGACTTCAATGTTGATGTTTGTGTGGCTGATGAGGATTTTAAATAAGCAAGATGAGTTGATCCATTTACATCCATAACAGATCACTCGGAAACATAACAAGTTAGCACCAAGAAAGAACAGCCAAATGACGGTGATTCCACAAGCTTTCAAAACAGGGCATTATCATACTTTGGCCATAACTCCTTCAAATGAAGTTGAAATTTAAAAAAACTTCAGAAAATGTTGTTGACATAAAGAGTAAAGTTAAGAATTAATTTGAGTTCAAAATTCTCTCATTTGGATGCCAAAAGAAGGGGAAGAACAGGTCAAACCAGCAAGTCATTTTGTGGGCATAACTCAACCAAATAAAGTCCAAACAGACATTCTTTTTCTAAGTGAAAGAAGACACAAAGGACTATCTTACATATAATTTTCACCCCAAAGTATATTTGTTTGACCTTTCAAAATGGCAAAACTCAGCCCATTGTACAGTAATTTTTTGCCTCATGCAAACTCCAAATCAGCCAAAGACATCATCACCCACATGCCGGACAAATTTCAGCCCAAAAACCATCCATCCAACAAGCTGGCAAAATGTGGACTTAAGTGGCATCTGCAAGGTGTCCAAATGTGATAACAGATGAGTACCAAGAGGAATGTGAACAGAAGGATGCATAACACATCATCCCCATGCATTTCTATGCAGGCTGTCAAACTGGTCAAATGGACGTCATGTCAGGTCAAATGCAAACTCCAAATCAGCCAAAATATAATCAAGGTTCTTGGCATCATCTCGCACATGCCTGCCAAATTTCAGCCCAAAACCCATCCATTTGGATCCTTGAAAGCCCAAAAAACAGTCCATAACAGGCTGGCAAAATGTGGACTTATGTGGCATCTCGGAGGTGTCCAAAAAATTGTGGACTTATGTTTGTGGACTTATGTGGCATCTCGGAGGTGTCCAGATCTGAAAACGGATAAGTACCAAGAGGAATATAAGCAGAAGGATGCATAACACATCATCCCCATGCATTTCTATGCAGGCAGTTAAACTGGTCAAATGGACTTCATGTCAGCTCAAATGCCACCTAAGTGAGTTGTCATTGAGCACTTGTGTTTCTTGCAAGTATGTGTAGTTGTTAGTTTGGTAGTTTGTCATATAGAGACTCAGATGGATCACTTCCCATTCTTTTCAGCTAACCTGACCAAACATGCTTGGTTCTTTACGTCAGGGAAGCTATCACTCTTTGGTGTTAGTTATTACAAGGGATACAGACTACTACTCGACTAATCACCTCATTCTTTCACTCTATCTCTGCAATCGAGAGTAATAAGCACTCATTTGAAGCTAAAACTATCCAAAATGTTAATGACAGATCTGTGTGCCCTTGTTTGCATACAAGAGTGGCTACTAGGGCTTCCGTACTTTTTTCTTGTCTGTGACAGGACAGAACTACAGTTCTTCAACGTCAGCTTTTGACCACCCCTCATATATCGAGGAGTTGTAGATAGATGCAACTTACCAGTTTCTTGTCCTCTTCTATTGGTTCCACAGCCATGGATTCTAGAAGAGTTTTGAGGGGCTGAACTCTATGTCCTCCCAGGATTATCCAACCAGGCCCTCTTAGTCCTGGCAATTTTCCTAGGAGCATCATTAGATCCCATGTTAGCCCTTTTGGGATAGTTGGTGATGACAACAACTATGCTTCTACTTTACATCCCACTATAGATTAATGTTGGTGCTTGGATCCACTGGAGCTCCTTTCTATCTTTGTTGTACCTCGACTTCTAGCTCTCTCTTAATCATTGCTTTTAGCATGTTAGGGTTTATCCATTTTGGATAACCCTCGAGGCTATAATTTTATGTCATACAATTGTTCCACTTTAGAGTAGTTTACACTAGATTCTTTCCTCTAGTTTAGCTTATTTCCATATAATTTTGTCGTTAATACAGTGCATCGTAATTTGTAGCAGGTCTTCTCAATGAGTACCCTTGGCCTAATTTGGCCATCTGTGGACATTAATAACATTAATAGAATTATCTTCTTTTATCTTATACATGTCATGGGTTTCTCGTATGTGCAAGCCACTTGCACCTAATAATAATTTATGTCATGCAAAGTATTTTAAAACTCTTTATGCATGTAGTTAGGAACGAGCCATGTGGCAGTTACATAGTTGTAACCGCTTGCCACCCTCACTGGTTGTGTATATTTCACCTCAGACCAGCCTGATGATAACATATCATATGAGATGAGGTCCATTCATTGATGCGCGGAGTTGAATGGGTATGTTTATATTATTCAAAGAGATTATCCATATATGTTGATACTGGTTCACAATGTACATTTTGATGTAAGTAATGAAATGATCAAACACTGTTAAAATCTTTCATTTCTATGATTTCCTTGCTGTGTTTTGTGGAATATGGAAGCTGTACTACATTCTGGATCTTCAAGGAATGTTAGGAACCAATAAACATCAGCTAGAATCCTGGATTTGGAAGATGATGAGACTAGACCAGGTTTTCTTGGCCAAAACAAAAACAGAGGAGGAAGTTTGGTAGCCCAAGATAACAGGCAAAGAAAAAGAAAGAAAACCACTGAGAGGCACAATTTCAAGTTGCAAACAAGTGCATAGTAGCTATACATCTCAGTGACATCCAAATTGATGACCTATTGTCTTTATTTTGCAAGAATATGAAGTTTCAAGAGTTCAATTGCGGGTTTTCTTCCCAGGAGAGTTTCTCACTTCAAATAGTCGCGTCGTTTATCCTTGTGTACGTGTGCATGCAGGTATGTGTGTTTCTTATCATATAGTGTAATGACCGATTTTTCGAATTCTCCTTGTACATAGGTGTGGTGTGGTGTGCATTATAAATAATTATATTTTTATTAAAGTTTGGTATGGTATGAGTGAAAAATAAATAAAAAATAATAAAAAGGAGGAATAAGGGGTGAACGTGGCATTAAGAGTAATAATATAATTTTATTATATTATTATTATTAGATAAATAAAAAAGAGCTCCTCAACAAAGAATTAGGGTTTTGGATTATATAAGGAGACTTGGGCTTCATTTTACACATCCATTGTTATAGAATTTGATCTCACTCTCTTGTATGTGGCTGAAAGGTCATCTGCAATTCTTCTGTGGACGAAACCCTGCAGAAGTTGAACTCTTGTGGACGAAAACCCGCAAGAGAATTCCTCAGAGGACGAAAACCCTCTAGGAGTTGAGGCAGAGGACGAAAACCCTTTGTCTCTAAGGGGCAAATCCATCCAGGGTTTGCTAAGGAGCTTCATTGATCAGTATTTTCAGAGCAGGAATTGAGGATATCAGCTATTGAGCAGATTGCAACAGAATTTGACATCAGATTTGGCTTTTGAGACCTTCAGGAGAGGGACGTCCCATTCTGGGAGTCTCAGATTGTTGATTCGACTTCAGGAACAGATAGAGAATTTCGTGGCATTTGTTTTGACAGGTTACACGATAGGGTTTCGTTAAGAAACGAAGGAGTTATGGCATTTTGAAGTTCGCCTGTCGAGCCAGATTTCCAATATCGCGCGCGCGGGATTCCGTAATTCTACTCCAATTTTGGCATGCTTGAAGAAATTTCTGTTTTGCAGTAGTCTTAGAGTTATCTTTGGTGACTGGCAGCTGGGCTACATCAGATCAGAATTAATACTATTCATTCCATGTTGGGCACATTTACTATTTGATGTTTTGTGAGTTGTTTCTGGAGTCATTTTCAGTATTGTCTATGTAATTGTCATTATATTCAGAATTAATGCAAAGTTGTTGTTGTTGGGTGGAGGAATTTTATGTAATCTTGTGATTTGACATATATAAATCAGAATTTCATTTGAATAAATTTTATTTTCTTTGGAAATAAATTTTATTTTCTTTGGAAACAAATTTTGCATTTTGCTAGGGTTTGTCAAATCTTCAGAATTAGGTCATTACATATAGTAGTTTCTTTGAATTCCTCTTCATTCTATGGGATTTGCAAAGTTTGCAATTTTCATGCTTAAAACCTAGCAAATTTAAGACGAGTGGACACTAATTTTGCATAGGAGTATGTTGTTTCATTAAAAGAAGATTCTAAGCTTCAATATTATTGTATCAAGCTCTCTGTAGACAGCCCTTTGTTCTTGTCTTATGTGACGATTTTTAGGCATAAAAGAGAGAGTCTGATGCAAAACAGATGGCTCCACTAGTGACCAATTTCACAAAAGTCCAAGTAAAACTAAGCCTAAGAGACTTCAAATCTTCAAAAGGATCCGTTTACGCTTCCATTAGTGAGAAACACAAGTCATGAATTCGTAGTATTCTTAACAATGCCATCAACAAGCATTGGACTTGCAGTAAAGTGAGGAAAATAAGGATTATATTTCTTAGAGTAAATGAATTCATTTGGAGGATTCCCTCAAAGAATAAGCCTCTACATTTCAATAAAAAAAAAAGAATAAGCCTCTACATAAGTGAAGGAATAGTTTCAAAACATCTTTCACAACTAGTAACACACGTATTCATCATACATAACGGTTAACGATGATTAACAGTCTATGTAACTGAAATGTAATGTCCACGCGAGAATATCACCCTTCTTATTTTTCTTCTTCATTCCTTCATTCAGGTATCAAATCTAGTGGTTAGGGCTTTCAGCCTTCATGGAGAACAGAAAGGGATGATAAAGAGTGAAGACAGTCATCCTATAAGTCATAGCTCTTATTTTTCGTCAAAAAGGCAATAAATCATGAAGTAGAAATGCATTTGAGCCAAAGTAGAGAAGCACCTTCTTGAAGAATATTGTTAGTGAAATCCCTATAAGGATGAGTGTCATTTCTATGAAGATTGAGGACTTTGTGGTACAGGCAGTCACCAAATCAAACCCCTGTAGAGCCCAGTGTCCTCTCAACAGAAGAAGACACTAGCTATAAGAAATTTTTGGTTGGTCCTTTGAAACAAGAGTTCATGTTTGTGTGGCCTGCCCACATCCCTCCTAGTTGCAACAACATCACCGTGCCATGATGAGTTAAAGCAAATAGGAGGAAAGGAGCAGACCCAAGTTCAAATTACTCAAGAGGCCACACAGCAAGACTTAGGCTTTCGTTTCTGGTAACCCTGCTCAGTATCCTTGCCAATATGGACATGTGATTAGATGACTGGAAAAAGGGATGCACAATAGACTAACTAAGCATATTGTAAATAATGGAGGTGGAAGGCTAAGGTTTTCTTATTTGAAAGTTGGTTATTCTACTCATTAGGCAACGTATCATTATTCAAGGTAAAAATTACACAAAGTAAACAAACTCTGCATAGCATATTTGTATTATACATAAAGAACATAAATGATATCAGCTTCCAAATGATCCTACTATCCGACTCTACATGTCGAAGAATATTGTTTATCAATAATATAATTCAATTTACTGAAGGGTTTGACCTAGGTGCATGCCCTAGGGAGGGTCAATGCACTAAGCGTGCTGCCTCCCATTAGGCAAAATTTGGATGGTGCAGAAGGGGTTGTGTTTCACACCCATACACGCAAATTTGAAACAAGTGCATCTTGGGTGCATGCCAAAAATGGGATCATGTGCACCTGGACAATATAGGTATATAAATATTGCATCACATTACAGATAATATTATGTATTTATTACTCTACCATGCATATAGAAAGCATTCTTTACAACGAATACTTCTTAGATAGTAACATTAAGTATTAGTACCTAGCAAATTATTTCCACAGTCAATCATTATTTTCAAATCCATAGCTAAACTTTTATTGAAGACCAGATAGTTATCTTAAGCTTTATTCCTAATTTTTTATTGATTCAGTTTTTCTTCCTTTCAAAACTGGCCAAATATGTGCATCTAGACACAACATAGATATATAAGTATTGCATTATATAAAAGACAATATTATAAATGTATTTTTTTTTTAAGCAAAAAAACCCTTGTGGGGCCGCCTTGGTATGAGAGACCACGACCAGGAGGTTCTACACCGTCAAAGTCACCCGGGAGTCGCGCCCGGCCCTGCCCACACCAACATTATCAATTGGATTTTGGGTACCCAATTCAACTTTTTGGTAGGGTGGAGATTCGAACCTGGGACCTCCCTTGGAGGATTGGCCCCTCCTCTCCAACTCACCTACAACACTTGGGTAATATTATAAATGTATTACTCTATAAAGAAAGCATGCTTTATTTCGAATACTTCTTAGATAGTAACAACAGGTATTGGTACTCAACAACTTACTTGCACAATTAATCATTAACTTCAAATCAATAGCTAAATTTTTGTTGAAGACCAGATGTTTTTCCCAAGCTTTGTAGACATGGAATACAACACACTGCAATATAATCCCATTATACATATATAAACAAAGGTACACAATGGGCATAACTTACAAATACATATGAATACTGTTGTCACATTTTGCACGGGGTGCAATGTCTTCAATATTGTTTTGTAACAGTGCTGCTCTTCTTTTCCTCCTTCCGTTTTTCTTCCTTCTCTCCCTTTCCTTTTCTTTCCCGTTCTCTTTCTCTCCCCCTTTTTTCCTTGGAGTCCCCCAGTTGATTTTCCAGCTTTCCAGCAGGTCTATCTGAAATTGGCTAAGTCTGGGTGCGAAGTTCGCACTTCGCCCAGTTTTGGTGCGAAGTTCGCACTTCGCCCAGTTTTGGTGCGAAGTGCGTACTTCGCCCAGTTTTGGTGCGAAGTCCGACTTCGCCCCACTTTCTGGGCGCACCTTGCACTGGCAGACTAGC
Source organism: Wollemia nobilis (assembly GCA_028583015.1). NCBI lineage: Eukaryota > Viridiplantae > Streptophyta > Pinopsida > Araucariales > Araucariaceae > Wollemia > Wollemia nobilis. The sequence goes on from JAQPPZ010017221.1 coordinate 1,636,045, forward strand.
AGGTCAATGCAGAAGAAAGATAAAATGCCGGAGCAGGTCCATATGGCGGCAGACACCGGTGTTCGCTCGTGCGCGATTCGACTTCTCAACAGAGTCGGAATGCGCCCTTGACAGGTGTGCGGTAGGGGAACAAACCCGGAATTTGACCAAGGCTTGAAGGCTTTCCCCAACTGCACTGATTTCTGCACGCATCCCAAGGAGCCCCGATCCCAAGTGAAGATGGATAGACTGCCCTCTAAGGCAGGCATGTGTCACACAGCATAGCCCATCATCAGACAAGTGTCCAGCTTCGGGATTTGAACCAAGACTGCCGACCAAAAGGGATAAGCATGGACTGCCTGCACCGCCTGCGTTAATAGCCTCATTCAAAGCTGATCTGAGGTTTCACCTGCTCCAGCTACCAGCGAGCCTGCCGACTTGAAGATTTGCCCAGCACTCCGCCACGTAGCTGTCCAGCTTCCAGGAAGACCATGCTGCGGGTACAGCCCAGTCCGACAAAAGGTCAGCATTTGCAGCTCTTTCGCCGCTTCTGTCAGCTTATGTTTGACTGGGACTCTGTGCCCATTAATGTAACGGGTGGGACTCGGGCTATAAAAGCCCATCTTGAATTCATTGTAAAGGGTGGAAGGGGAATGTTTGTTAGGGAACTACTGTGCTTACTGTAACCGTGCTTCTGCTTATGAATACAATCTGTATGCCTGGTTCTGTTCTACTGTCTTTATTCTTTTATCTCTGTCTTTCATTATATGCCTTAGGCCCACCTGTGTCGCGGCTCGTTGATTCATTTCGGCATTTGGCGATCAGGTTCCTCTAGCATTGCTTGTTTAAAGCACCCTCTGTACTTCATTAATTTAAAGCATTCATGTAATAAATTTGGTAGCAATTCCATCAGTTATGTGTGACGTTGCTGGCCCGTATCTGGTGATTGATGCGATCCCCTGCTGTTAGTTCCTTGTAGGGAATGTTTGCTAGGGAGCCATTGAAGTCGTGCGGTTAAACTCTCTCGCCTAACACATATACTTGGCTCGACATCTCTAGGTTTACTTTCTACCCCTGTCGGTGTACGTATCCGGTGATTGATACGATCCCTCGCTCGTTAGTTCCTTGTAGGGAATGTTTGCTAGGGAGCTATTGAAGTCGTGCATACGCTGTCTGGTGTATCGGAAGTACGCCTAGGTTTTGCAGTTCCTTGTCATGCTCTGTGTTTGTATGCAGTAAGTAGCGGTGATTGGTGTGTTCCCGTCATCGTTAGTTCCCCCCCACCAACCTTTGGACATATTTGTAATCTCTTTCTGTACATTTGTCTCTTTCCGTTCATTTATTTCTTTCCTGTTCCCTTTGGCTTAAATCAAACCCCCCAAAAGGAGCCGGCCTTCTCCGGAGATTGGCTCGGAAGGCATCTCTTCCTTCCGGCCTTTCATCTTCGGTGGGCGAATCTGGGCGCATTAACCAAAAATCCTTTCCTCATGGCAGATTCGTAACCAACAGTTTCTCTGGCACGCCCGGTGGGACGCTTGTCCCACGATTTAAAGAAAGAGTACCCGTCCAGTTTCCACCTAGCGCAACAGTTCTTCTGACCCGCTCGGCGGAACACGGGTCCCACATCTGACGAGAGATTTTCCGATCAGTCTCCACCTGGCGCTGACAGTTCCTGAGCTCTTGGTGAGACAAGGAAGTTTCTCACCCCCGACAGAATCGAAGCACCGGTGTTCGCTTCATTGCTGTTCCAAATCTGAACACCTGGCTACTCTACACGAACAAATCCTCTGAGTCTAAAAGACCGGTCCTGTCACCTTCATGCACACGAGAAGGTGGCGAACAAGAAATCCGAGAAGCCCGCCTGAGTTCTACGAACTAGACATCCACGCTCGAGGCGAGATACCCAGGCTGGCTGATCCGCGAGCTCGTTTCGACGAAGCCGAGGCTGAGATCCAAGAAGAGGCCGAAGCTGAGGTCGGAAGAGCCGAGTACGAAGTAGAAGAGGCCGAGGAAGAGGAAAATCCTGCATCCTCGGAAAGTACCGACACCGAGTACACAACCGACGACGGAGAAGAAGAAGAAATGGCTGACCAACAGCCGAATGACGATGATCTCTTCCCGGCGGTGGACTCTACAGGGCCTTTGGCCCTGATCGGTCAGCAAGCTGTGCCCCCTGCTGCTTTAAAGTCTATTCCCACATACGACGGCTACGGTAAGACGGCGTACGAGCACATCCAGGACATCCTTGCCCTGGCCGCACTGCATACCATCACCGATGAAAGTGTGAAGACCCGTCTGCTGGCCCTTTCCCTGAGGGGAAAGCTTCTCTACTTGTGGAGATCGCTGCCAGAGGGATCCATCACAGGGTGGCCCCAGCTTGCCAGGAGGCTCGTAAAAGGATGCAACGAGTCTGCTGATCCTACCTCTCTACTGCATCAGTTCCAAGCAATCCAGAGGCATCCTCAAGAGGTGTCTGATTTTAACATTAGGTTTGCGAGATCCTGGAAACGGGTACCTCGCGAACTTCGGCCTTCAGCCGGCATGGCTGCTCACTACTATCTGAGGTCTTTCAACTCAGACATATGCCTGCTGCTGAAGATCGCCCGAATAGACGAATTCCCTGCACTATACGAAGCTGCCCAGACAGTGCGAAGGCGACATTATCTCCATCGGCGGGCTTCCGTCCGAGTGCGAGGAGCCGATTCATCCCGACTTTCCCGGATCGCGGTATCCTTCTGCTTCTGGTGGTGTGCCGTCTACTTCAGGGCAGCAACCCCAACCGCAGTGGAATCCGGCGCCGGTCGTAACTCAATACGGCCCGCCTCAGTTGCATTACCCTCATCCGCCTCCTCCCGCTCCGCATTTTCCAGCGCTTCCTGCTCCCCCGCAGTATGCGTCTTATTCTAACCCTCCTCCATTGGCCGCTTTGCCTCCACCGGCACAGTTGCCGCCTCCCGACAGCGAACACGATTCTACAAGAAGTGCGGGCTTTGGCCTCCGGATATCATGCCATGTCCAATGACATGACCGCTATGAAAAAGAAGCAAGCCCAAATGGACTTTGCTCCTAGAAGGCCGTATGCGCCACCGGCGCTGACAAAAGATAAAGCCCCAGAAAACCAACCGCAGAGGCGTCCGCCTCCGAGAAATGCTGCTATAGATGACCCACCTGGTCCTCCTGACCAGGTCAACTGGTGCACTACGTGCAATGACCCGCATTCGGAGGAAGACTGCACTTTGCACCAGCACTACATCCAGACCTTGGCCGGCAGCACTATAGAAGATGATGAGCTGTACATGATCTTGGACGGCGAGGCCAATTTTGCCCTGCCAGAAGAGAATCCAGTGACGCCCGCCAAGGAAGAAAAGAAAGCTGCGGACGCGGCTAAACCTTTGCAGGTATACGCGAGAAGAGAAAAACCGCAGCCCGATGGGCTGCCACCGTACAAGCGGCTGTGGCCTTACACAGCCCAGGAGAAGGCATCCAAAGATAAAGCTCCCGCTAAACCTTCTCCAGCAAAGGCCCCAACTCCCGCTAAGCTTCCTGTACTTCAGCCCCCAGCCGAAACCAAAGAACAAGCCCAGGAGAAGCTGAAGTACCCGTCTCTGACCAAGAGACAGCGAGTTGAGGCCACCCAACGGTACCGGACCAGGTATGAACCGGCTAAACCAGCGGAAGGAGCTAGTACCTCGGGCTACAGCATTGTAGACGAGTTAAAGAAGACTCCTGCCAGAATCAGCATGTACGATGCTCTTTTGCTTCCGAGCCAGGTAGATCTGTTGCAAGAATCACTGAAGAACATGAAGAACGGCAAGCAGATGCAGCTCGCTGTCCTGGTTCAACCTTTGACGTCTCCGCCACTGGGAAGAACAGACCGCCACCCTTTTATTTGTCTTTGCGGATGCAAGGGCACATAGTTCACAACTGCATGGTGGATTCTGGTGCTTCCTCGACTGTGATGCCGAAGGCCGTCTGCGATGAGATCGGGATGGAATACACACGGAGCAGCCAAGGTGTGCTGCAATTAGACGGCACCCCTGTCAAGACAGTTGGTGTCATAAAGGACATCCCTATCCGGCTGCACAAAGCTCTCGACATTGTGGTCATCCAAGAGGTCGTGATTGTTGACCTGGAGCCTTACTTCGGCATGTGTCTCTCTCGGGAGTTCAGCTGCGAAGTTGGGCGGGTACTGTCTCTAGACTACTCGCACATGGAAGTGCCCTTCAAAGGAAGGAGACCGAAAATTTTCAATGAGAAGCCTTCCCCTTTTCTAGTAGACAAGATACCCGGAGGAGAGATGGACTGCATGGTCCAGTTGTCGAGAGGAAGAAGCGGTGACGATGAGAACTGACCGAGCAAGCTCTCGAAGTGCTACAGCTTGAAGACGAGTTCTCGTTGCAAGACTTCAATGCTGTAATCGGGACAGAGCAAGGCTGCTACTCCATTAAGCAGCCCGAGGAGCTTGACGTGTCCGTTGCGAAGGAAGTAGGACCTGCACCCGAAGAGCTGTGGAAGCTTTTCTTTGACGGCGCGCGTTGCAAGAATGGCGCCGGTGCAGGGGTCCTCCTGGTTTCCCCAACCGGAGTCCAGAGGGACTATGCCTACAGGCTGGCCTGGAGCTGTACTAACAATTCGGCGGAGTACGAAGCCCTGTGCTTGGGTCTGCGAAAGGCGGAAAGGCTCGGAATCAAGCATCTCCAAATTTTCGGAGATTCAGAGTTAGTGTGTCATCAAGTTACGAATAAATGCGCGTCTAAGCATCACTATCTTAGAGCGTACCGCAATCGAGTCTGGGACTTGATGGAATCATTTGACTCATTGAACGTTAAGGCAATATCACGTGAGAGAAACAAGCACGCTGATATTCGGCGTCCGTTGGAGCCAGTACGTTCAGGTGAAGACGTCGTCCGAAACCGAAGCCGGTCCGCACCATTTACTGAGCCTTACGTGCACGATAGGGATACCTTCTGGCAGGTATTCAGTTGTGACGAGGAGATCGTCACATTCCCGGTTAACGAAGTGTGTGTAATCGAAGGTAGAGACCCTGATGACGAGCAATATGAGGGGTTGATACAGTTACGGAATAATCACGTCCCAAAAGGACTGATTACATTAGAGAGTCTCTTTGATCGAAATGACAGAGCAATATCCCACAGGATCAAAGTAGACCCGAGGCAGTATGCTGACCTGGAGCTCGAACCTGGTAAAACCATCAAGGTCGGAACAGACTGCACGTCGGAGGAGCTGGTGCAGATTAGATCACTGTGCCAGGAGTTCCCCGACATCGTGGCCTGGTGCTACGAGGATTTGAGGGGGTATGACAGATCTGTCATCCAGCATACCATCGAGCTAGAGGATGGCGCCAAGCCGTTCCGACAAAAGCAAAGGGCCGTAAATCCAAAGATTGAGGCCATGATGAAGACCGAGCTCTTGAAGATGCTGGAGGCCAAGATCATCTACCCCATCAAACATTCATCCTGGGTCGCGAATTTGGTGCCCGTGAGGAAAAAGAATGGCGACATACGTCTCTGTGTCGACTTCAGAAACCTAAATCAGGCTTCCCTCCGGGACCACTATCCGCTTCCCCAAATCGACCAGATTTTGCATATCGTTGCTGGAGCCCAGAGATTTTCACTTTTAGATGGATTTTCCGGCTACAACCAGATTTGGGTCAAAGACGAAGACCAGCATAAGACGGCGTTTACCACGAAGTGGGGGACGTTCGCCTATCAGCGCATGCCGTTTGGCTTATCCAATGCTGGTGCCACGTTCCAAAGGGCCATGGACCTGGCCTTCCGAGAGCTGCTCAACAAGATTATTGTCATCTACCTTGATGACATGACTGTTTTCTCTCACCGACGAGAAGATCATGTTTCGCACTTACGGCAGATATTTGAAAGTTGTCGAGAATTCGGCATCTCTATAAACCCGAAGAAGTCTGTCTTCGCGGTAAAGGAAGGAAAGCTGCTGGGACATGTCATCTCCGAGGAAGGCCTCGCCATTGACCCTGACAGAGCAGAAGCCCTCGTTCGCTTGCCGCCCCCACCGATAAAAAAGGGCTGCAGTCCTTCTTCGGTCAGATTAACTTCGTGCGGAAGTTCATCCCGGACTTCGCACAGGTGATCAAGCCTATGGCCGAACTGTTGAAGAAAGATACACCTTACGAATGGATTGATGAGAGAGAGCAAGCTTTCGAGGAAATCAAGGCTCGAATTGCGCAAGCTCCGGTGTTGACAAACCCGGACTACTCCAAGGACTTCATCCTGTATGCAGTGGGAGAACCCGAAAGTTACGCTGCAGTCCTGACTCAGAAGGGAGACGACGGTGAGGAGCGCCCCATTGCGTTCCTAAGCCAAGTGATTTTGCCGCACGAAGAGAAGTACAATTTTATAGAGCGGCAGGTCCATGCGGTCATGAAGTCCCTTCGAAAGTTCAGGCACTTTGTCTCCCAGAGTAAGACCACTGTCTTTGTGATTCACCCCGATGTTCGCAGTTTCATCTTGCAAGGAGAACCGGGTCACAAGAGAGCGGGATGGATTGCCAAGATCCAGGAGTTTGACATCGAAGTACGGCCCACCAAGCTTATCAGAGGCCGAGCCTTGTGTCAGGAATTGGCCCGAAGCGCTGTAGCCGGCATCTCCGCTTGCAAGTGGGAGGACACAGCGACACGCATCTACCTAGCCAACTCCTTATCGGAGGGGAGTGATTGGACAGATGAACTGGTGAGATACTTCTGCACCGGAAGATGTCCCGATCACCTGAACGCCTCACAACGAAGGAGATTTCGGCTAGGTGCACTAAGGTACACTCTTCGCCCCGAGGGGCTTTACTTCAAAAACATTGACGGCATCCTGTTGCGGTGCGTCATAAAATCTGACCAGCCTAGGATCCTCGGAGACTTTCATTCCGGGATGCCTGGGGGTCACCATTCTTCAAGGCCAACGGCCTTAAAAATAATAAGGGCTGGATACTATTGGCCCACTCTGTTCGCAGACGCGTATGCGGTCTGCGCCAAATGTGATCAATGCCAGAGGTATGCTGGCCGAAACAGAAAAGCACCCCTGCCCCTTCAACCGATTCAAGCCGAAGCTCCGTTCCAGCAATGGGGTCTAGACTTCATTGGGGTGATTTCTCCTAACTCCTCCGCCGGCCACAAGTTTATTCTCACAGCTACTGACTATTTCACGCGGTGGACGGAGGCGATCCCGACCAAGAACGCCGACCAAGAAACGGTCATCAGGTTCATTGAGAGCCTGATTACCCGCTTCGGGGTTCCCGAGTCGATTGTGACAGACAACGGTCCGGGATTTGTAGGCGCTGTACTCACGGAGTACACCAGCAGACTTGGCATCTATCACAAGATGTCTTCTAATTACTACCCGCGGGGGAATGGCCTTGCCGAGTCTACTAACAAGAACCTCCTGAAAATTCTCCGGAGGACCATTGAAAAGAATAAGCGGACTTGGCACTTGCTCCTGAACCGGGCGCTGTGGGCGGACAGAGTTGCGTTCAAGAAATCCCTCAAGACGTCCCCCTACGCGCTCGTCTATGGCAAGCAAGTTGTTATGCCATCACACATTGAAATCCCCGCCCTGTGGATGGTTGATGAAGACAGGAGCAGCGGAGACCCGGTAGACGACAGATTGTGCCAACTCCTGCAGTTGGAAGAAGACGGAGAAAGTGCATACCAGGCCTTCGCGGATCACATTGCAGCCACTAAAGGCTGGTTTGCCAAAGGCACCACTGCCCGAGTTTTCGAAGTCGGGGACCTGGTGCTGAAGTGGGACTCATACAAGGCAAAACCGGGTAATCACGGAAAATTTGACGCTCTCTGGGAGGGCCCTTATCAGATTGCCCGGGTGAATCAGTTCAATGCCTACATACTTTCGGATATGGAGGGTCAGCTCCTCCCCATCCCCGTCAACGGGTTCCACTTGAAGCTTTATCGCTGTTGAAGGCGCCCGAGTGGCCCTTCCTTGTAAAAATTTTGCCTTGTGTTTTTATTTTTCCCCGCATGTATAGTTTCCAGTTTTAGCTTTCAGTTTATTTTTTCCTTCTTTGAGCTTAAATGCGGCATGGGAGAGAAAGACAGACTTCGCAGCGAAGTCTGTCGTTGCCCCGCAGGAGGGGCGAAGTTCGGCTATGCAGAGAAAGAAAGGAGAAAAAAGAGCAAAAAATCGACTAAGTGTTGGCCGAAGCCCGACTTCGCAGCGAAGCCTGACTTCGGCCCAGCCGAATTGCGAAGTTTGTTCGAGAAAACACTGAAGCACACCAAGAAGAAGCTCCGCTCATCCTTTGACCGAAGTACGCACTGCGCAACCCTTCGTGCGAAGTACGCACTGCGCGCAAAGTTTGCGCGAAGTGCGAACTTCGCAGCGAAGCCTGACTTCGGCCAGCGCTCGCGCGAAGTGCGCGCTGCGCTCTACTCTCGTGCGAAGCGCGAACTTCGCGCGAAGTTCGCACTTCGCCCCAAGCTTCGGCCGAAGTCCGAACAAAGCCCAGCATCGCATTGCGCAGTTGTTCAAAGGACAAGGGGCGCAAGGTTGCAAAGTGTGTGAAGGCCCCAAGGCGGCAAAGGCCCGGACCGCGCCCGAAGCCTTGGGCGCAGCAAGCGAAAGGAACGGTTCCAGCGCGCGCTCGCGCGAAGTTCGGACTTCGCCCGAAGTCGGGCGAAGTCCGACTTCGCCGGCGAGGTCGGGCCGCGCCCAACTTCGGGCGAAGCCCGGCTGCGCCTAGTTTTCCGGGCCAGCGTTGGGACACGTTTCAAAAGAAAAATAATAATGAAAAATTCAAAAACCCCCAAGCTGGGCCCAAGGCGCGCTTGCACTTGTTTTAATCTGGGTTTCCGCGCCAAAGGTTTTGTCTTGAGCAGTGTGCCCAAGTGGTGGCAGCAACGTCAGCCATGGTGCAGTCCCCAACGCTGAATTAATGATTGCGCGTTTTTCAAGGAAAAATGCAACTAAAGAAGCAAGGCACGTCTGCCGGGCGCGTCTTTTCTCAAACGTTCTCCTGCGCAACCACCAAGGGTTTTAACTCAGCCGACCTACCCCTCCTGCGTTGCATTAATGGCGCTGTTTTTATCTAGAAAAGGGGGTCAGAATCATGCCAACATTCCAGATTGCAGAGATTATTCCTCGGACAGTGCTAATTATTCCTCTGATAGCGAAATTTGTTGCAGACAGCCTGAACCTGTCATTATTGCTGACTCGGAGAGATGGACAAGGGAAAAAGGCCCGTGTCAGCGCAGTCCAGCGAAGCAGCGAACCAGGGGATTTGCCGCGGCCGGGAGTTTTCAAAGGCGATCCTCCGCCAGAGAAAAGGTCAAAGGCCCGGACGAAGAAGGTACAGCGTGGGAAATCCCCACCACCTCCGGTGAATTACCAGGCAGGATATGTGGACGGCTTGTTTTCCATGAGCCTAACTCAGCTGCGAGCGAATGTGGAGAGCTGGGCTGACAAAGTTTCGCCCTCCCATCATTTTGGAGCGGCGTACAAATCAAATCTCTTCAGATTCATGTGCCCTCCTGTCCACCAATGCCCGGAGCTGATAGACTTAATTGTTAGACATTATAAACCAGCTTCCCGGCAAATCTGCAGTTCCGTTGGCAAACCCTTGTTCGCACTGCGCAGGGAGATTGTGCAGCCAGCTTTCGCCCCAGGGCTGGAGTATGACTCCGGCACCATCCTCAGAAAAATCAGTCTGGGCGAACAAGCGGGACGTTTCACGCACACCAAGCGAATGAGGGATTTCCTCAATTCAGAGCTCAACGCCCCGCTTCCAGCCGGACAATGGCCGACTGGCCCCATGCCTTTGGCGAAATTTCAGAGCAAGTATCTATATACCATCTTGGCATGGATCCTCGGCTGCGACTCCGATGAGCTGGTGCACCCGTACCAGCTGGCGCTGGCAGAATGCCTCCTGTGTGGAGAATCTTACGAACCAGCGGCGCAGCGGAGCGGAAAGCGCCCCATCTCTTTCGACTGGGCAGACTGGCTGGCTTACGCCATTCATTCCAGCCTGTTGAAGATTCAGAAGAGGCAGTCAACCGATTTTCGTTTCAGTTCCGTTCTGGCCTGGCTTTGTTTGTACCATCTGCACCCCCAAATGCCGATCCTGAACCTGAAGAAGGTTAACGAGAAGGGAGAGCCCCAGCCCGTCTATAACTGGACGGATGACTTATACCGGAAAGGGTCCTACTACAAGTTCAACTTCAACTTTCTGGGATTCGTCATGTCAGTCTTCACCGAAAGTGAAATCCCCAGTCCCCGAGAGAAATGATGAGTGCTTTGATAAATCAGAAGCTCGGGGACGTTTTAGACTGACGCAAGGGATTGTGATCAGAATCTACGGGTTCAAGGGCAAACCCTATTTGCTGCCCTATTGGTGCTCAGAGCATCTGTTCGGGATGGAGGTTGCCCGACAGATGGACTATGTGGAAGAAGAGTTTGGCCTAGGGAAGAAAAGAGGACAGATTTTCCAATACCCTCTTTCCGGGCCAACGTTGAGATTGTCGAGGTAGGACAACATGTCTACCTAGAGCAAGCGCTGTCCCCGGATTGGCCTGGTTTTTCTGCCGCAGCGCTGGAAGTATGACCCTCATGGGATAAGGGGAAAGTTTGCACATTTGTGCCCCCGGGATATAACCGAAGATAGATGCGACGTGGTCCATGTGGACCTTGACTGGGAGATTGAATTAATGGAAGCTTCTCCCCCATGGCAGGATTTCTACTGCGAGGAGGTGACATATGACCCCAAGCGAAACCCGGACCATCACTTCTCATCTCCGGGGTTCAAAAAATTTCTGTCCAAGATTGCGAGGCCTTAAGCTGGTCTAAAGAAAAGATTACCGAATCTTTGGAAAATGAGATGCCGCACGCGACACGATAAATCCACAAGGAGAAACCCGGCCGTAGATGACGACTTCTCGGTTCTCTATGACCAGACATCATGACGGTGGCGGCCGTTCGCATATCAAGGTTACGTTCCCCGAGGCCCCTTTGAGGATTATAAAAGTGGGTCTCCTCCCAAACAGTTGTACACTTCGGCAACTGCCAGCGCCGGCCCAGCAAGTACCCGAGCCGATCCAATGCAGCCCGTGGCTCCTAAGGCGGCGCCTGAAAAGGCGAAAGAGTTAGTCAAGGCAGCGCCTGAGGCACTTCCTCAGGCAAGAAAAGCGCCAGCGCCGCCAGAAAGCAGACCGGTCGCGGCAGACCTTCTGCAAGTCAAACCCCGGTACAAGTTTACCGTGGGAGCATCAGTGCCTGCTGCACCTGCTTCGTCTCCTTCCCCTGATCCGACAGTTGTTCCGGAAGAGAAGAAGCGGAGGAGAGTTGAGAAAATCGGGCGACCCTAGCACGATAGTGCAGCGACCGATCGAGAGCCGCAGCCGCGTCCTGCCGCCGCAGAGGCAATTCCTTTGGGCAGTCCCAAGCCAGCCGCCGAGACAAGAAGCGAAGACATTCACCCGGCATCGGCTCAGGCGGAGCCCGCAGGTACGTTTGCTGTCCCTGTCTCTCTAGTCTCACCCAGTTCTACTTCCACTCAGTCCCCCGCTCAATCTGGGCGAGCCATGACCACATCCTCCTCCCCGTCTCCGCGTCCTTCTAGCGGTCCCCATTCTTTCGATCAGTTTGCTCAGAACCCTAACGTCTCTCTTTCTCTGAGCACAACTCCAAACCCTTCGCCCGAGGTCAGTGCTGAGGCTGTCCGTTCACCATCACATCCTCCGCCTCAGCCGCTTCAAACCCTCACAGTGTCAGCCGCTCCCATTTCCATTTCCCGGTCGCCCCCACAAGCGACCGATTCTTCCAAGGTCTGTCCGGTTCCTCCTGATCCCATTCCCGCAGGAGAGACGTCTCAGCAGATCCCTAGGCTCGGGGAACCAGATTTTATGGACGACCTCCGAAACTCGGATGACTTGCCCACGGCAACGAGAGCCGTAGAGTATTCTGTCTCTTTCCGCCAAGACCTGAAGCGGAGGAGACACGAAGAGATAGCCGCCCGGCGAAACGCGCAAAGTATGATTTCGGAAGGAGAGTGATTACAACGGAGAAAATAATCCCAATAGTGAAGAAGCCTCTCCGAGAAATGACTAAGGCGGACTACGTGCTCCAGGACAAAGGAGAAAAGCTTTGGCAACATTGATAAACAGTATGAGATTCGGACGATCATGCGCAAAGTCGACAATCTCTTTGTCAAGAGTGCGGAGGAGCGGGGAAGAACTTTTCGCGTTGCGGGACAAAGTAAGGCAACTTGAAGAGGACCTATCTAGGTCCACCGAGCAGCTGGAAGCGGCGCGGCGAGAAACGAGATGAATTCAAAGCCCGGCTGGCCGCTTCTCGACAACGAGGCCGCAACCGAAAAGAAAGCAGCCTCGGAGCAGATTTCTCGGCTCCAGGAGTCTTTGAATCAGGCGCGATCGCAGCTTGCAGAGAAAACATCTCAAGCGGCTATCTTTTCAAAGACAAAAGTTAAGGAAATGAGGGCTGGTTTGCTGAGGGAATGCAAGCCCCATACCTTTAAGGCGATGGCGGTCCTGGACTTCGCATCCAGGATTCAAGAAGTTTTTGCCCAGGGAAAGCCTGTGGTAGAGGAGGCCGAGCGCCAGGCAAAGCAATGGCTGGACCTGGCGATAAATCTTCAGGGAGCGCGAGCGCGACGGCGTCCTTTTTTCCCCCGTGTCCTCATTCGCTGCAGAATGGGCAGGTGCAAGGGTGACCTTGCACAAATATTTCAGAAAAGTTGAAGAGGTGAGAGTGGCCAGACGAATGCTTGACGCATTCGGACATGAAAGAGATATCTGTACGGCCCCCTTTCACGCTCTTTCAGAACTTGGGTGTCCAGGTTTTGTTGAGAATGGCGAGCTCCTCACCCTAGATCGGGTAAAGAAGAATTGGCAGTCCTTTGAAGCAGATACAGCTGAAATTGATAGGCTGGATCGAGCCAATTCAAGACAGTCGAGTCACTCGGATGGTGTCCGGATATTCCGGGATCCGCTCCTATTTCCAGGAGTTAGAGAAAAGATACCTCACCATCGACCTGCACGCGGTCGCTGCTTTTCACGGAGCATTAGAAGATATAGCTGACCGCAAGCCATTCGAAGCAGAAGCCTGGCGCTCAGCCCAAGTGGCATACACTCGCATGTGCGAGGCAGAAGCAGGAAATGGAGAGCTTTCGGAAGGAGATACTGATGAGGCAACTGACAAAGATGAATCTGAAGAACAGTTGCCGCAAGGAGAACAGTTAGAGCAGCAAAAGGCAGGGGAGGTAAGTTCCTCTGCACCCAAAGGATGAAGGCATGGATTCTTTGCGCCGAGGCGAGCTCGACACCCCGCGAGCCGCCAGAAATGTTGTCACATTTTGCACGGGGTGCAATGTCTTCAATATTGTTTTGTAACAGTCTCTGCTCTTCTTTTCCTCCTTCCGTTTTTCTTCCTTCTCTCCCTTTCCTTTTCTTTCCCATTCTCTTTCTCTCCCCCCTTTTTTCCTTGGAGTCCCCAGTTGATTTTCCAGCTTTCCAGCAGGTCTATCTGAAATTGGCTAAGTCTGGGTGCGAAGTTCGCACTTCGCCCAGTTTTGGTGCGAAGTTCGCACTTCGCCCAGTTTTGGTGCGAAGTCCGACTTCGCCCCACTTTCTGGGCGCACCTTGCACTGGCAGACTGGCAGGTCAATGCAGAAGAAAGATAAAATGCCGGAGCAGGTCCATATGGCGGCGGACACCGGTGTTCGCTCGTGCGCGATTCGACTTCTCAACAGAGTCGGAATGCGCCCTTGACAGGTGTGCGGTAGGGGAACAAACCCGGAATTTGACCAAGGCTTGAAGGCTTTCCCCAAATGCACTGATTTTTGTACGTATCCCAAGGAGCCCCGATCCCAAGCGAAGATGGATAGACCGCCCTCTAAGGCGGGCATGTGTCACACGACATAGCCCATCATCAGACAAGTGTCCAGCTTCGGGATTTGAACCAAGACTGCCGACCAAAAGGGATAAGCATGGGCTGCCTGCACCGCCTGCGTTAATAGCCTCATTCAAAGCTGATCTGAGGTTTCACCTGCTCCAGCTACCAGCGAGCCTGCCGACTTGAAGATTTGCCCAGCACTCCGCCACGTAGCTGTCCAGCTTCCAGGAAGACCATGTTGCGGGTACAGCCCAGTCCGACAAAAGGTCAGCATTTGCAGCTCTTTCGCCGCTTACGTCAGCTTATGTTTGATTGGGACTCTGTGCCCATTAATGTAACGGGTGGGACTCGGGCTATAAAAGCCCATCTTGAATTCATTGTAAAGGGTGGAAGGGGAATGTTTGTTAGGGAACTACTGTGCTTACTGTAACCGTGCTTCTGCTTATGAATACAATCTGTATGCCCGGTTACGTTCTCTTGTCTTTATTCTTTTATCTCTGTCTTTCATTATATGCCTTAGGCCCACCTGTGTCGCGGCTCGTTGATTCATTTCGGCATTTGGCGATCAGGTTCCTCTAGCATTGCTTGTTTAAAGCACCCTCTGTACTTCATTAATTTAAAGCATTCATGTAATAGATCTGGTAGCAGTTCCATCAGTTATGTGTGACGTTGCTGGCCCGTATCTGGTGATTGATGCGATCCCCTGCTGTTAGTTCCTTGTAGGGAATGTTTGCTAGGGAGCCATTGAAGCTGTGCGGTTAAACTCTCTGCCTAACACATATACCTGGCTCTGACATCTCTAGGTTTACTTTCTACCCCTGTCAGTGTACGTATCTGGTGATTGATACGATCCCCTGCTGTTAGTTCCTTGTAGGGAATGTTTGCTAGGGAGCTATTGAAGTTGTGCATACGCTGCTGGTGTATCGGAAGTACGCCTAGGTTTTGCAGTTCCTTGTCATGCTCTGTGTTTGTATGCAGTAAGTAGCGGTGATTGGTGTGTTCCCGTACTGTTAGTTCCCCCCCACCAACCTTTGGACATATTTGTAATCTCTTTCTGTACATTTGTCTCTTTCCGTTCATTTATTTCTTTCCTGTTCCCTTTGGCTTAAATCAACCCCCCCCAAAAGGAGCCGGCCTTCTCCGGAGATTGGCTCGGAAGGCATCTCTTCCTTCCGGCCTTTCATGCTGGTGGGCGAATCTGGGCGCATTAACCAAAAATCCTTTCCTCATGGCAGATTCGTAACCAACAAATACATTGTGCACACAACATGTATGCTGCAACTTAATTATGTACAATATATCATGGTCCGATCTGTAATGCCCGCCTTTTTGATCTAATTGATGAACTGAGACTTGCAGATGAATGCTGGGACAATGCAGACAGTAATGATGTATGATTTAACGTGATGGATAGTGAATGGACATAGTAGATGGAAATGATGTACTTGTTTGTTGACATTTTGATGGATTGAATTTGATGATTTTTGTTTGAGAGTATTGCTTACCTTAATAAATGACATCTACAGATTATACTTTATCATGATAATATTATGGAATATATTGATTATATGGAAGAAATGAAATGAAATATTATTAATGTCCACGGTAGGCCAAAAAGACCCAAGGGACTATAAAATGGACAACAATAACTACCAACGAGCGGGCTAAAACGCCCAACAAAGAAAGAAACAAAGATAAATACAAAGACGCAGCCCAAAAAGCGGGCAAAAGGGAATGGGAATAGAGAAGAGAGGAAAGAGGTGGGCTGCAGTCCAAAAGAAACTGTGGAGTGCACGCCAAGAAGAACGGAAAGAGAGAGGGGGGGAGCAGCCCAAAGGGGGCACTCTCCAGCAACCCCGGAAACTAGTCTCTCCTAACAGTCGAGGCTGAAGAAATCCATGATCTGTCTCTGCCCATCACTAATCTGGGGTCCCAACGAACTATGGGTGCGTTGTCTAGTGACCCTGCCTGTGTCTGAACGGTCAGATAAGGGATGTTTCCGTCCGGTATTCCTCAATCCATCTGAGCTAATGAAGTAGGTTGTGATGGGTCGAGAGTGAGGAGGGCGAGAGCCACCTGGAGGAGAGCTTCTCTGTCGACGAAACTGAGTTGCCTCCCTAAAGAAGAGTGCAAGACACCATTGGTCCGGGTATTTGAAGAAGGTGGATAGAGATTGAGAGTTATCCCTGAAAAGGCAATGAAATCTGCCTC
Source organism: Wollemia nobilis (assembly GCA_028583015.1). Taxonomy (NCBI): domain Eukaryota; kingdom Viridiplantae; phylum Streptophyta; class Pinopsida; order Araucariales; family Araucariaceae; genus Wollemia; species Wollemia nobilis. The sequence continues at coordinate 1,652,133 of JAQPPZ010017221.1, forward strand.
GGATCTCATAGAAGAGAAAATGTTTAAGTGTTTTGCAGGTGTCAAAGGCCACAATTGATGCAAGATAAAACAATCCAAAAACATGTATGGCTTCTGTATTACCATCATCTTGTGATTGTCTTACTTTGTCTAATCCTATCAACCAAAACCAAATCTATAATGTGAAACTGCCCTATGTTGTAGGTCAATGTTAAGATGTCTAATGTGCCTTGCCATGGTAAGGAGAGGATAACCATATAATTAATTGAATGGGTAATTAAAGGGTCATTTGAGTAATGGGGTCACTAAAAATAATTTTAAGGAAATTAACAGGGGCATTAAGCCATTAAAGGCAACATCCTAGGGGTATAATACGGATTAACCCTCATTTTCATCCACTTCTACCATTTGTCAAAAATAAGCAACTATCCATCGAATACCACCATCAAAAACAAAGATTTGACCCTGCATGGAAGGATTGGAAAGGAAAGTGTAGGCAACAGAAAGGTGGAGTGAAAAATTCAAGGGGGACACGAAAAAAGGGGTGGAAGAGGAAAAAAAGAGGAGAGACACGAAGAGAAGGGGGGAAGAAGACACCCACAACGATGTTAGAAAATATAAAAAATTATATGCAAGCAGAAACACAATAGCACAAAAAAAAAGTAACACAGATTTTACGTGGAAAACCTGCAATGTGCAGGAAAAACCACGGGGCAATGGCAACTTGATCTTTTATTGATTTCGGAAAAATTACATTCAATCAACTTTTACATGCAAGGGGTCATTCCCTTTTATAGAAAAACAAAAGCTGTTCGTTTCCTTTCCGAAAAAGGAAAACTCCAAAAAACTGTTCGCTTCCTCTTCCGAAAACTGTTCGCTTCCAGAAAACTGTTCGCTGCCTCTCACAACGTACGGACGCCCAAAAGCATTACGGATGTACGGACGCCCAGAATTATGGTTGTATGCGCGTGGGGATGAGATTGTAACTGCACCACCATACACCTTGCTGCTGAAGAACATTGGAGATCTGGATATTGACTTCACCTCCTAACAAATGACATAGAGCGAAGAGAGAGAGAGAGAGAGAGAGAGACTAGAGAGGAAAACATGGCGGAGAAAAACCTAGAGAAATCAAAGACGAAGAAATACCCTGACAGGAGGAAACAACTCTTACACATGGAGGATATCAAGGAACTGTTTCTAGTAAGACTGACCTTGCAACTTACTCTACGAGACCCTGAGGTGAATTCTTATCGAATGGATTTCTCTCTAACAATAAGAAAAGAAACAAAGAATGTTAATAGGGAATCCTTTACGTTCCTCTCCTTGACCATGTTTCTACAATGCAATGAGTGTTTGTACTGAGTTTGGTATTGTGGTTGTCCTGAAATGGGTTTGTGTTGGAAGCCATATGTTGTCCTTGGTAACTTGAATGTTATGGATTGGCTTTCACATTGGTATTTTGTCTTTGATTTTGGTTGTTGTGAAGCTTGTTTGAAACTGGTGGCTTTTTGAATGCAAAGTTGAGCTTTCGTCTCATTGTTTGCCAAACTGCAGGGTTGTGCATTGAGGTCGAGGCAAGGTTACGCATTGAGGTCAAGCTAGTGAACTACAATAGGCATGGTTGATCCTTCGAGTTCTGATGCTGGTCAGCTGGTACATATTATATGCATTGCATAAGATTTGGAGAATAACTAATTTGGGTTTCAAACAAGGGGTCAAGCCGAAGGTCAGTATGAGCTATTGAGATGCCAGCATGGAGTGAAGAGCAATAGCTTATCCATGTTGGGCATCGACAAAAGAGGAATGGGTGGAGAGTACCTACTGTAAATCAATCCAACACCATGCATGGCTTCTCCAAGGATAAATGAGGCGGTTACATATATGATTATGGAGTAAGTGTGACTACTTCAGGACCGACTTGACTTGTGAGGTTGTTAGAAGCTCAAAAGCCAATGCAGTTGGGTTATATACATTCTTGTTTTGTCGAAAGTCCATCTTATGTGCTTATGACCAAGGGAGGCAAGACCTCTCCGAAGAAGGATGCAATCCTTCGATTGGATATGGCAAGAGGAGGCAAGTCCTCTCCAAATATGGATACGATCCCTAGAAAAATTGGAAATGGCTGGAGGCAAGACCTCTCTGAAGAGGAATACAATCCCTAGGATAAATGGAAATGGTCAAAGGATGAAAGGCTTCTCCATTCATGGATATGGTATAGACTTGGAAATCAATTGTGAGGATGGCAAACTTGGTTTGAAACATACATTGTATAAAGTATAAACCATAGTTACCGGTTTCATCCAAACATGGACTAGGTTTGGCCTGGTTTGGACTTTTCGAGCTAGACCGAACCAGTTCAATTCGATTCAGTGTTGTTTTTTTTATTTTTTATTTTTTATTTTTTATTTTCTAAATTTGCAATTTTTTAACATATTCAAATTTTTTAAATAACATAAAATATGGCTCATAAAATATAACTTGTACATTTGTATAAAATATTTTTGAATTTAGAAAATATGGAAGAATACGAGTTTTTCTATTTTTTTTGCATATATTTATATTTTGTATGGGTGTGTCCATAGTAGAGAAAATCGGAATCGGGTAGTAAATCGGCTGGTTTAAAAATCGGCAAAGAATCGGAATCGGCAAAAAATCGGGGAAAAAATCGGCATTTTTTATTGAAAAAACCGAAGAAAATGCAATTTTTCATTGAAAAAAAGCTTTTTTCATGCATATCAGAATTTTTCGGGAAAAAATCGACAAGATCGGGAGAAAATCGGCTAGCCTATGAATCGGGAAAAAATCGGCAAAATCGGGATTTTTTGCAGATTTTCTCGACTATGGGTGTGTCTATGTAACTATATTAATTATCCTAAATTTCCGAATCAAACAACCCTAATTTTGCCTTTCGAACCTCCAAACCAAACCATACCTCATAACTACGGTGTAAATTCATGTTACAACTACACTAAAAAAGAAACCATATTCTTGCTTTCATGCATTATATGCTTTCTTTTGTGCTCGTGTTGTTGCATTGATGCTTGTATGTGGGTTGCTTGTACGCCTCAATGGATGGCGGATTTTGTGGGAACCGACCCCATCGTGCGGGTGGTTAGTTTGCAGGTCTTCGTGCTTAGCAACACTTTCGTGATATAATTGTGGTCTACTTGAGGAAGTGTCATGTCTTTGTTGTATACAGAGTTCTAGTCAAACACGATGGTAATCAAAAGCCCTATATTTTGTTTTGCTTGTGGAGGTTGGAGGGACGTAGGGTAAAGCCTTGCCTCAATTTTTATTTGCCCAGATGGCTATAGATGCAGCACGCGTCGATCATGCATTTTTTGCTTTAGGCAGAGATAGCGCCAATCCTGTTCCTATGGGGGCAATGGCACCAAATGATATTTGAGTAAGTGCAATGACACCAAACATTATTGAAGAGGCGCAAGTGGCACCAAGCTATATTACTAGATAATTTGAAATAAATAAGCTATATTGACGAATGTGCCTATTCTTGTGTCTATGTTGTGATTGTGAGGGATACTTATTTGTGATCATATGTATGTTACATATTCTTTGATAAAGGAAGTGTAAGCTCTGGTTAGTTTACAATGGACATGTTGGGCTATAATCGTAATTAATGGCATTGAAATGGGACAAAAGCATCATGTAGGTGGAATGTCTCTTGATGATTGAATGTATAGTTAATTGTCATGACTAATAGTAGCATATGTTATGTTTGAACAAATAGTTTAACCTCACATTGACAGCTATGTGTGGGAAGGAAGTAAAATGATTTCCATTGCATTTATTTTTACATTGGTAATGAAATAAAACGGAATCATACTTCATGCTTGAATGTGGTTGTGAATGGCTGGTTCATAAGGTGGTACCCCCTTAGAAGGGTAATGAGGACTGACTATTGCTAGGAATTGTAAGTTGGCTAGAGGCCCAAGGCGTATCGTCTAAGACACTCACCCATTCGGACATGTCTTTAGGCAGATTCATTGCATGGAGTGGTGCCAAACCATTCAGATTTCCCTCAAAACTCCTAGAGTTCAGAAGGAGCCTAGTCTACTCATCTAACTTGGATGAGTCAGAAAGGGTAAACATATTCCTTAACACTTAGTGGAGAACCATTAGTCTAGGGATGGACCCCATCAAATTAAATGCACTCCTAGAGGAGTTAGATTTGATGGAATTTGTGTTATTTAGCTTTGTTTGATGGGTTGGGACAACCCTAGGGAAGGTTTCCAATTAATTTTCTTGTCTTTTAGTGTTGTGAGTGTAGGGGCCTGGAGTATGATAGGCGCCATAGTGGGAGACATTGTTTTGAGTGGCGCTAAAGAGCATTATGCTACTTGCTAGACGGTGGGCTAATGGCAAGACCTAATTGGTTGGCATCAAATGCCTAAGAGCAACACCTAGCCAAAGATAATGGTATCTCTTCAAACCGGACTCCAAGAGGCTCTCCACACCAAAGAGAAAAGTGGCACCATGGGCTAATGGTGGTGGCACCAAGGCACACAAGCATTTGAGGGAGGCACAAGACTTAGGAAGGTCGCATGTGCCAATTAGCGCTAACGACAACTAGGAGTGGGAATTTAGCATTGAAGTGAGGAGCAAGCATAGTGGTCATTCGAATTGGCATCAAGGACGAAAGTGTTGCCAAGACCAGTTGCCATTAGCGCCAAGACGGTTAAGTTTACGCCACAATAGAAGTGGGTACCTCTATCTAAAGCTATAGGCACCAATGTGAGGGAAGGCTCCATGGAGAACAATCTAAGATGGCTCCAACAGAGGTAAGGCACTACAAGTTGAGGCAATTGGTGTCCAAGATTGAAAGATTCATTGCAGTCTCAAATGAGCTCGGAGCTAAGCTGCTAACAACGCCATGACCTATTAAGGCCTAACACTAGTGTTGTTGGCAACAAGCCAGCATAAATGCCATTGGAATCCCAAGTGACAACAATCACCGACAGAATGAGATGATGCCAAGGGCAAGGCAATCACTCTTGTTGGATATGTGCCCTATAAATTGAGAAGGTGGTGTTGTGTGTTGTGGTGCTACATGAGTTGCCTGGCATTATTCACCGATAGAGTGATAAGGCATGGCTAAACAAATTGGCAGCCACATAATTGGAGAAAAAAAAATTAGTGGTTTTTGGGCATCCAAGTAGGGGTGCTACACGATCAAGCATACAACACACAAACTTGCCTTAACCAACATTGACCAATATCATATTCAACAAACAACTCCACAAACAGGCATCCGCAGCACTTCCCACATAGACGCATACATATAGGTATTATGGAACCGGTATGCAGTTAACAATGACCTAACTACCATCGAACTAACCCTATAATTAAAAATTAAAACACCCCATAACATTACATTACATTATTACAAACACAAATATTGCCACAGACACACATAACAACACTTACATACAATAATTCTTACTTACAGGTATCACCAACTTGTTCACATGCACATGCATCCATTCGCGCACACGACCCTGTGGTCATGCACCAAATGTGTCAAATCATCTACCTACAAGCTTTACTCTTAATTTTATTTGGATTCACGTCTTGTTCCTTCTTTTTAAGTTGCTTTTGCTAGCCTAAACCCCTTTCACAGAAAATAAAGGTCTATCAGCATAACCAAATAAGGCACACATTAAAGGAATTATCAAAACTGACAAAAATGTCTAGAACAAATCTCAATCCTAATAAATATTTTCTACTTGAGCAAAGAGACACTTGAACCTGTTTGGTTTTGAACAAACTAGTTCCAACAAGGACTCAGATAGCTATGCCAAAAAATATTAGTACTATGCCTCGAGATAAGGTGCAAAGCGTACTCGCAAATAAGTTCTTGGTGTTCAATAATATACTTCAGAAGGATGCGCAGCAGCTGTCTTCGTTGCTTGAAACTACTTTTGGCCCAAATCTTTTGTGCCTCTCTTGCTTGCCTAACATGTTCCTTGACCTGTTTCATGTTACATTCAAACAGGAAAAGTAATCAGATGAAGAATCCACCAGGATGAAACCATACATCAGACACAAAATATTGGATTTCTTTAAGCAAAGAAAATAACTCTAGGGTCCTCGGCTGGAAATCTCATTTAAACAGGATGAATTTTTGAACCATCATGTTTAACATGTTAATACTTAGATTCTATTTGCCATACCACTTTGCAATATGCTATAGGATAAAAGAAAGCCTTGTTCCAGGCAAAAGCATCCCTGCTTGATGCAAATACTTATAGATAGCTATGTCCACCACAAAGGGTATGTCTACTATCTTCACATCCAAAAAAATGGGATATTTGATCAACTTTGAGATATCAATCAACCCTTAATTCAATTAGGTTAAAAAACTCCTTCCTGCATATCACAAACATTGGTGTCTCCTTAACAATATATTGCAAGCAAAAAATTGTGTCCACTAAAATAACTCTAGCACTCTTCAAAAATGTACCCATGTAATTTCAAAATATTTCAAATGTTAAATTAGACTCTGAATCCATATATCCCATCTCCTCCACGATGAGTTTATCTTGACAACAGACCACCAAGCTCTTAAATACATCAATTCTCTAACAAGGCTGACCCCTAGGCATGCCAAATGGATCTCATGTTTGCAGAGCTATAACATTCTCAGGCAGCACAAGAGTAGCAAAATCAATGTGGTGGTTGACGTATTGAGTAGGAGGTACTATATATTAGTCACAATGATAAATGGGACTGTGGTGTTTGAGTAGAGGAAGAACTAATAAGCAAATGAACCATATTTTGGGCAAATCTATAAAGCTTTGAATAACTCAAGTAAGAGAAACTACCTTTGCTGATTATTTATTGATTGACAGAATTTTATCTAAAGGTAGGCAACTGTGTATTCCTGTAGGTTCTTGGAGAGAGAAACCAATCCTGAATTACATTCAAGTTGTTTGCTAGAGACAAGACTTACATCATGGAGAGTGAAAGGTTTTTTCCTCTCACCTGAGAAGATGTGAGCAGATTTGAGTTAGCATACAGAACCTGTCAGGTACCTAGAGGAGGACAGCCAAATGTAGGGTTGTATAAACCCTTATCTCTGCGAGAGGGAATGTGGGCTGATTTCACAACAGGCTTTGTCTTGGATGTACCACCAACACAAGGGGGAAACAATTGCAAATGTGGTGGTGGATTGCTTTTCTAAGATAGCGCATTGCTTGTAAGAAGACAAAAATGCCAGCCAAATAGCCCAATTGTTTCTCAAAGACATGGTGATCCCAGCCAAATAGCCCAATTGTTTTTCAAAGACAGAGTCAGTTTGCATGGTCTTCAAAGCACCACAGCAAGCGATTGAGACACCAAATTTTTGAGCCATTTCTGGAGAACTGGATGGAAAAAATTGGGGAGCAAACACCAACATAGCTCAGCATATTACCCTCAAACAGATGGCCAAACAAAGTCATCAGTAAAAGTTTGGGCAATTTGCTGAGAGGTCTTGTTGGTGATAACCTAATGGGACTTGACCTTGGCCCAAGCCGAATTGGCCTACAATTCCAGCGTCAACAGGTGAATGGGTAAATCACAATTGGAGAGAAGAAAAATGCAAAAATAAGGCCAAATGGCCTTTTAAAAAATTATTTTTCCCACCATTTTTTGCTAACTGTCCGAGGCTTGCCAAGTTTCCTGAAGGAAATATCGCCGCAAGTTGGCAATTTTCTTAGAGGCAAGAAAAAGAAAAAACTCATCGCCCACAATTTCCTGCGAGTTTTGTGAGAAATCATGGGAAACCGGCGATTTTGCTAACTATGTCCAAAACTACTATCACCAAGAACAAAGGTACCTCATGGTTTGGGGTGGGGGGTGGGGGGGAACCTTTAAACAAGGGGGCTTGATATGGTTTATCTATGCATGGAAAGATATCCAGGCTCATACCAAGAAAGATTGGGCTCCTTAAAGTCCTCAGAAGGATCAATGACAATGCCTATTTAATAGATTTGCCGAAGGAACTAGACATCAGCTCTCTATTTAACATTGAAGATTTATATCCCTTTCAAGCAAGTGGCAAGGAAGATGCGACTCATATTGCATAAAGGAATTGGGTGATACAAACAATTACCGATAAAGAAACAAGAGCAGATTGCAAGGGCAATTGAATCCAAAACTATAGTTGGAAAACTCACAGATCATGATAAACTCAGCACCCCAATTTTGGAGATTTTATCGACAACTTAGGAAAAACACAGCCAAAAATTTTATACAAATGCAGAAGAAATTTCTTCAATTAAAAAAAAAAAAACATTTTAAACAACAATTGGAGAGCCAGAAAGCTAATTTTATATTAGATATTCATAAAAAAGAGAACAATTACAATTCATGATCATCAAATCCAACCAAATACATCATAGTATCATACAAATGCAAAATTTCAAAAATATAAAGCAGTTTTTAAACTGTTTTTTGTTTTCCCCTCCTCCCCCTTGAACTAGATGGTTGGCCTTGGCTTTGAACAGGTGGTCGAATTGGAGGCTTCTCAGGTACAGGATCATCATGGTATATCTCCTCCAATCCTCTCAAATGTTCTACTTCCTCCTCAAGTGCCTCAAAAAATGAACAAGCTTTCAATGAAACCTACTACCACTCTTAGCTTCGTATTCCCTTTCTTTGTCCTCATTCATTTTCTTTAAATTTTCCCAAATTTAAATTCTAGTAGTATTATATTAGGAAGAGGTGACAAGTAGAATCTGTTTAGTATAATAATAAAAGAATGATGATCAACATTCAACATACTAGATTTTTAATCAAATGCAGTTACAAATATTTTGCCTATTTCATCAATTAGTCTCTTTCCCCAAGGGTACATGGAACTATTAAGAGATCTCTATATTTCTATTGCATTTAAGAACTTAAGCTTACCATAAATACCATGGTCACTTTCTTGGAGATTTATGTGGATGTAGTTGAAATTTTGAAACTCCTCTAAATATAGAAAACACATTATTTTCAAAATTATTAATAATGAAACTCTATAAAAAATTGTTCACAGTCAAAGAGAAGAAAAAATGCAAAAATAAGGCCAAATGGCATTTTTAAAATTTAATTTTCCCTACCATTTTTTGCTAACTGTCCAAGGCTTGCCGAGTTTCCCATGAGAGAAGCGAGAAATCGCGATGCAACTTGGTGATTTTCTCGACGCTAAGAAAATTTAAAAAAAAAACTCGTCGTCCACAATTTCTCACGAGTTTCATGAGAAATCACGAGAAACCAACGGTTTTTCTATGTCCAAAACAACTATCACTAGGAACATAGGTACCCCATGGGGCAGGGAACTCTTTAAACAAGGGAGCTTGATATGGTTTATCTATGCATAGAAAGATATCTAGGCTAAAACTGACAAAGATCTGGCTCTTTAAAGTCCTCAAAAGGATCAATGACAATGCCTATTTAATAGATTTTTCAAAGGAACTAGACATCAGCTCTCTATTTAATGTTGAAGATTTATATCCCTTTCAAGCAAGTGGCAAGGAAGATGCAACTGATATTGCATAAAGGAATTGAATGAAACAAACAGTTATCAATAAAGAAACAAGAGCAGATTACAAGGGCAACTGAACCCAAAACCATAGTTGGAAAACTCGCAACTTGCGATAAACTCGACACCCCAACTTTGGAAATTTTATTGGCAACTCAGGAAAAACTTGGCAACAGCTCTGACAAAAGAAACGAAAGAATTTTTTTCAATTAATAAAAACAACAATTGGAGAGCCAGAAAGCTAATTTTGTATTACATATTCATAATAAAGAGGACAATTACAATTCATGATCATCAAACCCTACCAAATACATCATAGTATCATACAAATGCAAATTTTCAAAAATATAAAGCAGTTTTTAAACTGTAATTTGTTTTCCCCTCCTCCCCTTTGAACTAGATGGTTGGTCTTGGCTTTGAATGGGTGGTCGAATTGGAGACTTCTCAGGTACAGGATCATCATGGTATATCTCCTCCAATCCTCTCAAATGTTCTGCTTCCTCCTCAAGTGCCTAAAAAAATGAACAAGCTTTCAATGAAACCTACTACCACTCTTAGCTTTGTATTCCCTTTCTTCGTCTCATTCATCTTCTTGAAACTTTCCCAAATTTAAATTTTATTAGTATTATATTAGGAAGAGGTGACAATGAGAGTATGTTTTGTATAATAATAAAAGAATGGTCTACCGGCAAGGATGCCACTTGAATTATCAGTGATGTGACCCAGGTTCAATCCCCATGGTGGATGTATATAAGAAGTATTACTCAAAAAAAATATAAATAAAAATAAAATAATAAAAGAATGGTGATCAACATTCAACATAATAGATTTTTAATCAAATGCAGTTAAAAATATTTTGCCTCTTTCTTATATTAGTCTATTTCTCCAAGGGTACATGGAACTATCAAGAGATCTCTATAATTCTATTGCATTTAAGAACTTAAGCTTACCATAAATACCATGGTCACTTTCTTGGAAATTTATGTGGATGTAGTTGAAATTTTGAAACTCCTCTAAATATAGAAAACACATTTTCTTCAAAATTATTAATAATGAAACTCTAAAAAAATTGTTCACAGTCAAAGAAAAGAAAAAAAATGCAAAAATGTGTTTTCTATTAGCCCAACTCATTTTCTATCAAAGAGAGACGAAGAGAACACAAAAGTGATTGTAGACATAGGACCAAGCGTAGGAGGGAGACGTAGAAGACCGTTGACATTATTGAGAAAGATTTGTCGTGAATGCTCTTAAGGATGGTCGTACTAGGGTTTCTAGACGAGGGGAAAGTAAATGAACTAACGCTAGAGGGGTAAGAGGGTGTCTATGAGTGAAAACAAGGATAGATGAGATTGCCATACAGAAGGGTGGAAGGGTCGTACGAGCCAAGGAGAGAATAGCCAAGTTGCATAATCCACTATAGTACCAGTTGTTGCACAGAGGTAGTGCCATCTGAAGAGTTACAGTCAGAAGGGAGCGTTGTCTATAGTCAGAGGAAGCACAGTTTGCAGTCAGAGACCGTATCATCTAAAGTTTTTTGTTTGGAACTGCAATCAGAGACAATACTGTTTGAAACTCGCCATCTGGAACTATAGTCAAAAGTGTGCCATTTAAGAAGTGTGTTGTCTGATAATGTGTTGTTTGAAAAGTGTGCAGTCTGAAAAGCACGACTTCTGAGAAGCGTGCAATCTCAGAAGTGTGCTACCGTAGAAAGTGTGTCGTATAAGCAAGTTTAAAGCAAAAGTTCCCAAGATGCATAGAAGGCCGAACATTCCCGAAAATATTCAGCAAGCGGAGCAGTAGAGAAGAACTCCACCTGACCTAATGACGGAAGGGCATACGAAGCATAATCATGAGGACGCTCACAAGCAAGTGATAGAGACTATGGCTTCAACACGAGCCGAGGCAATGGAAGGCAATTGCGGAAAAGGGCAAGTGCTAGCATTTCGAAAGAAAGGGAAAGGGATGCTAGATCTCAAGAAATGGAGAAGAATAAAGAAAGGGGTACCCTTTAAAGACATCACCAGGGTACAATCAACAGGAGAGTACAGCCAAACATGGTGGGAAAAGACTCCAAAGAAGCATCCATTAAGACAATGTTGCAGAAGGCAGGAGTGACAATGTCCCAAATTTTGACAAAAAATTCTTTAAGAATTATCTGCTGCAAATGCTGGAGACATAACCCGCAACAAAATGCCAGCAAAGTGAGAGTGGGTGACTGAGAGCTGATTGTCGTATTTTCAACAGGCAACTTCTAGAGGACTTTTGGGTTGCCGAATCATAGAATACTAGTGGTAAGACTTAGTGGATTCCAACCGGTGTAGACAAATGATCCATGAAGTAACGGATCTCACTCCAGATGGAGTGCAAAAGTTGATGTCACATGGGAGTTAAGGAGTCAAGCAACAACAATTGAAGAATGAAGAGTTGCAATGCACCATGAATGTCATAATAGCAAGACTCTCTGAAGAACAGAGAGCTTCAAAGATACCCATATGGCTCATACCTTACATGCAAGGGGTAGCAACTGGCATAGCCTATGATTGGGCATCTTACCTCTCATACCGCATTAAGAATTTCTTGATGCAAAACACGAAGAATTTTTCAATGGCACTTCACGCCAATGGCTTGTTGATGAATGCAATGACATAGGCAAAGGTGCATATTCCAAATTTGGATCCTCCTAGAGATGATTTACCGGAACTAGCACCAACAATTCTAAGGTGGATGAATGTAATGCCACATACAAAGGGAGGCACTCCGGTAAAAACATCAAGAACAAAGAAGATATTGAAGAGGAAGAATCTGCTAGATGATCTACCTAGTGAAGATTCGAAGGAAGATGCACCACCGTTGAGGCCAGAGTCAACCCTAAAGGAGAAAAGGCATAGGAGGCTATAAATGGAGGAGCAACCCCCATAGCAGGCCACAGTGGATGCAGGTGGCAGGATGGAACAAACTGTGGAGGAAGGACAGCAGCAAGAAGCAATGCAACAAAAGGATGAGGAAAGAGTCGCAGTGGGAGGCAAGAAGAACAGCCGACATATGAGTTCCCAGAAATTGTGCCTATGGACATGTAAGTCCAAGAAGCAGTGGCTATGTTGGGAGAAGTGCAAGTTGGATCACTTGAATTTCTTGCAGAGGCTCAACAGCAGTTTGATCCAAGTGCATCACCTCCAGGACAGGAACAGTTACAATTCTAAATAACATCCACGGTACAGGAAAAAACGGGTAAGAAAGTAAACCGAGCCAGCCAAGACACTGGAAAAAGGAAACGAGCTTGCAAAGGAGGATGCAATGCCAGCAAGACCAAAAACAAACTCAAAGAGTGAGCCCATAGTAAAATTTAAATGGGCGAAGAAAGGAGGAAGCAACAAACAGATGGAACAATGGTTAAAACTGCAGATTAGCTGGTAACAGAGGGCAAAGTAGCTAGGAAATCCATCAATCTGTTAGTACAAAGAGGAGAAATGTGGTAGAAACAACCATAGACAATGACACGGATAATGGCCTGAGTGATCATATTCTGATAGAAGTGCCAAATTTCAGGCAACCACCAAAGTTGGGGGATCACATTGATGCACAAGTAGATACTTGTTTGCAAAGGATATCCGAAGTTATCAACATATTGAGATTGGAGTTCCAAGTGGGTTGTGTTGGACAGTGGAGGAAATAGCAGTTGATGACAGAGAATGAGTTGGGCAAGCTGGTAAACTAGATCCATGACGAGGAATGGATGACAAGACTTGCCAACATCCATCAGACGCAGCCATAGGAGTTGGAGATTGGTAGCATTAGAACCATGGTTGGAGTGCAAGAACTACCAGAAGGAACCTAGACACTGTATAGAAGACCAGCTTGTATGTATATAAATGGAAGAAGTAGTAGCCTTTGCCCACAAAATGAGGTAATTGTTAAGTATGTGGAATTGGCACCAAAGTTAGTACAGACATATGCCAAGATTAACTTTTTGGCATACTTGGGGCGATGGTTAGCCATAGGTATTGAAAAGATTCACGGTGCAAGTGAAGAAAAGGCTAACCAGTTGCAGCCAACAGAAGCCAAACTTCGGCAGGTAAGTGAAGAATCCGAAGCAAAACTAGACAAATTGAGACGAGTTTGAGGAGAAGACTAAGGAAGTTGAAGAAAGACTAAGGCTAACAATGAACAGGATGTAATGATTGCACAATTGAAATCCGAGGGCTCATTCAGAGAATAGTTGGTAGAAGCTAAGACAAAGGAGTTGGAGCACAAAGATCAGTTGATTGTTGAAAGAGACGAGCAGCTTGCAGCAATGACAGAAAAATTCAAATGAAGCCTTTGCAAAAAGGGAGTAAGAGCTCTTGATGAAGCAACAATGGAACAAAAAACCAACCACTATGGCCTGGAATGGGCCAAGTATTACAATTATGCCAAGAGACTCAAGGATGCAAAAGAGGCACTGAAGCTGCAGATTGTGGAGATGAGAGGAGTAGCTATTCCCTCACTTCAACAGCCAAGTACAAGTCCACCATAGCAGAGAATGATGTCGACAAGGATGTCAACCAAATCAAAGGAAAGGACAGATGTAGACACTAGTTTTGGACATAAGCAGCAAAAACAAAAGTAATATTGTTTGCAAAGTGTGTTTAAGTGCAACATGCACTAAGTTTTGGTCTAAGTGCAATGTAATACAATGATAAGTCAAATGTCAATGAAATGCAAATGATATGTAATAGCCATCATAAGTTAATATTTGCATATAATGTAAAGTTGGCAATATGTCTAATGTACGTAGGAAGGGGGAATTAGTTATGCACCATGTGTCCTGGAAGCTGTTGTTGGCAATTGCCAAGACTACGTTATAAAAGGAACCCCCCCTTCATTATGGCATAGGAATACCATTGTGATCAGTATCATATGACGAGACCATATACGCGTATGAGAGCATATGTGCAAGTACAGATCATCTTGTGAGTCTGAATACAAGTGCTGTAATTTGTAAATGCCATACAAGCAGATTATCAATGCAAACCCATTTTCCATCTATGTGTTGGATGTATGTGTTGATATCAATATACTAGATCATTAGACGTGCATTGCCAATGTATTATGGTTGCAGGTTGAAAGCTGCTGTCAGATATTGCAAGTTGAAGGTCGCAGTCAGGAGTGCAGATGCAGTCAGACGTTGCCAATGACAATTGCTGAACATAACCGTCATACCAGAATTGCCATCCTATTGAGTGCAATCTCCATCTAGGGAGTTGTCATCTTGAAGACTGTTGCCTGGAGATCATGCCAATATGTGGATGTCGTCATGCTTATACAGTCACATTGAGGCCAACATGCTGATGCCGTCTGGAGGATGCCATCAGGTTGATGTTGTCATACTGACTGAAGAGTGAAGTCCAACCTGCTGTCTTGGATATTGTCATTTGAGCAGCAGATGATCACGGTGAGATTGTTCTAGTGTGTCGACTAACCTGCTGTCTTGGATATTGTCATTTGAGCAGCAGATGATCACGGTGAGATTGTTCTAGTGTGTTGACTACAGACTTGTTGGCCCCTAAACCCTATCATTCTATCTCATTGTTGGGAACCTCACCGTGCTACAGAGGAAGATGCGACTGATATTGCATAAAGTAATTGGGTGAAACAAACAGCTACGAATAAAAAACAAGAGCAGATTGCAAGGGCAACTGAATCCAAAACTACTATCACCGGGAACAAAGTACCCCATGTACTGCATAAAATGGAAAGGCCTCCCTGATTCTTACAACTCATGGGTTACAGAAGACAACTTGTTATAGCAAAACTGAAGACTCTGAACTAGGAGGTTCAGATTTTCTTTTAACAGGGGGAGGATGCCAATCACTTAGAAATTACAAAATCTAGCGTTTTAGTTTTTCTATGAAAGGACAGCCTGTACGTTCTGCTTTTGGGGGTCTACATTTACTATAGAATTTAGAAACGGCAACAGCAGGCTTTTATTGGTAATTTCTTTCGAGGAAGATAGGGAGATTTAAAAAAGGAGAATTGTTTGTCCATACAAATTGCTTGTCATAGGATGTGAGAAAATTTTTGGGCCCATTGTGACACTTTGTTTCATTTAAAACTGAGAGAAACCCTACAACCTGCTGCTTTTCTTGTTTTCTTTGTATTGTTTGGAATTGAACAACGGCTATTGCTACAAAGAAGAGGTCATGTGGGACAACAAAGAAGAGATCCGTTGGAACTGGCCTATCACAACTCACAGGAAGTCTGAAATGATGAAGTGGTATGCTACAGAAACAAAGCAGACTTTCCAAGGTCTAAGGCAGAAGTTCCCAGTTGGGAGGGTGTGGGGTGTGTGTGAATGTTGTTGCAGAGTGGTTGTGTGGTGGCTGACGGGTGACAAGCACAGCCCTGGCCCACAAGTAAGGTAGACCAACCTTTGGACTTTAAACAATTATTTTTTTAATTGGTTGCTAATTTTTTATACTTATTTTTTATTTAAAAACCATTCAGCTTGGTTTCTTAAATTTTTTATTTTTACCTTAAAAACTTGCACTTTATTTTTCTATGTTTTATTTTGAAAAAACATTCAATATGCTTTTTCTTTTCTAGTTTTAAAAGTTATTTAAAAAAAAAATTTGTGTTTTTTTTTTATTTTTACTTAAGTATACTTTTTTAGGCTATTAAGGCATCAGGTCTTTAAAAACCTTTTTTTTTTTTTTCAATGGGTTATATGGGATTGAAACGGCCTCACCCGTATTACATCGTCACCACATAGTGGTATTACAACAAAGCTCAGATATTATCCATGTATCATTTGGCAAGATTCGAACCTGGGTCTCCTCCTTGAAATGTTGAGGAATCTAACCGGTTGAGCTAATGCCACTTGATACAATTAGTTTACACAGGTTTTTATGAGGGCTCCTGGTCCCCTCAGACTGAGTGGGTTTTGAAACTTGGACCTCTCAAAGAGAGGCCAAAGAACAATATTATGGTTCTACATGGAATCAGAAGGGTACCAAGTATGGCAGTGTTTGGCAGAGAAAGCATAGTAATCTTGGTTTCCAGAGTGGTGCAACAACATCAAGGAATAAATGGACCCATCATTCAAATTATCATAATAAAGCAGCAAAAGCGTGGAGCCAACGAAGCGGTTTTGGATACTCAAGTGGCAAAATGGAATACCATCATCAACGAAGACCACCACCAATCAAAGTTTCACTAGGATGGATGGATAATCAAGATTGGTACCAATTGCTAACATTGCTTAGCAAATCATATTATCTTGTTTCTTCATATGTTTCGAGGACAAAACATTTGTAAGGAGGGTGAAATGCTAGGGTACCTAGGAATAGGTATATGGGGATATGATATTATATTGTATAAGGGTTGGCATAGGCCACACATAACCCAAGGTTGATTATATTATAATATAATATTATATTAGTAGTCGGCTCCCCAAAGTAGAATTAGAAGATGGGTATATAAAGAAGGAATGTTTGTCATTGTAATCATCATGGAGATCAATCATATGTAATCATCTTTGACCACAAAGTGGCTTATGGGACTTTGCTCTCTCTAAAAGGTGCTCTCATCTTGGGAGATCTTGTGGAGTTATTGCTTCCATAAGGAGTATTATTGGTGTTGCCCTACCTTAAGGGTATTATCTATCTCTGTCTCATTGTGTGGAATATTATTGGGATAATTATTTGTGGATGAATGATTTGATATTTCTGCATATTGGTGAATAATTTTTGTTAATAAGAATAAAGTTTCATAACAAGTAGTATTAAAGCAACGACTCTAGCAAAGTGGGGATTGTTTTTCGTGGATTACAAAATTAGTGCAGATTTTTTTTCCAAAAAAAGTCTCATCTTTCAAGAGCCATATCTCTGTGAAAGTTTGTTTGATTCAAACGATTCTTGGATCATTTTGTGTGGAATTGGAAGGAGATGGAAGCATTCTTCTCACCCTAAGGCTTCACTCAATGGGCATAACTATATGAGTTGGAAGGAGATGGAAGCATTTTTGGAGATCAAGGGCTTGTGGAGATTTGTCCAAGATACCTGTGTTGAGGCAGTTGACCTTAGAGAAAAGGCAAAATTGGAAGATTGCATGGAGACAGAATTAGGGCTCATCATGTTTTATATTGCTTACCATCTTCCATATTCCAAAAGGAATTTGAGGGTGAACTCGACTCCATGTTCAATAAGTAGCATGTAAGAATTGTGGTTGTACTTAACATAGTATCGAAACTTAGACTTCACAAGCCTATTTTAACCTAGACTCAAGCTCAGAGAAAACGTCGAGAGAAACTCAAGGAAATACTTGGCAAATAGGAAAAAAAAAGCAAATATAGTAGATTTTATACAAAGACTCGGTAAGGGTTTAAATGTGATTTGGTTGGGGTCACTTGGCTCACGTCTTGCTAGTACTCACAGAAACAAGGAGTGTCTGAACACTTTGGTATTTAACAAAGAGATTGGCAATCTTGATCCTCTTGATCTTGACAGAACTGAAAACTAGTCTTGCTTGGGTAAAAACACGACAACGTTGATTGGAATAGAACATAAGGAAGAAGAATATGTCCTAGAATTTTATGCTTTCTAACTTCTCTACCACTTATGACAATTTTCATTTTGGTGCTTACTCTAACAAGGCTATATATGAAGATGAAGGGAAGATATAGTTCTTTGACATGTTTGGCAGCTTGCTTATAGAAGAATAGGCAAAGTTGATCTGAAATGGGAGTCATAGCAACATAAGGAAGAAGAATATGACTTGGAATTTTATATTTTCTTTCCTCCATACCACTTTTGACAATTTTCATTTTGTTGCTTACTCTAACAAGGCTATATATAAAGATGAAGGGAAGATATAGTCCTTTTGACACGTTTGGAAGCTTCCTTATAGAAGAATAGGCAAAGTTGATCTGAAATGGGAGTTGTGGTAACAAGGAAAGTGCAGTCAGGCCTTTTTTCTTTTTTTTCATTTTTTATAAAATAAATAAACTTGCAATTTTTTTTAATCTTATCAATATTGAAAAAGAAGGTGTACAGCCAATGTGCAGAGGCCCAAACCCTAAGGTGCAGCTTAACTTAACTTGATTCTCCAACTTGGATCTACATGCATACCATGTTGCCACTTTATAGTAGCAAAGAACATTCTAGGCAGTGAGCCTCAACAATGAACGAATGTAAATGCCAGCACATATGAATTTGGCTGTTATTGGATTTTTGTGGCACCTATGTGGCAAGAAACTCCTAAGGTGCCCCCATTTCTTCATTGCAAAAACTGGGAAACTCAAAAATTCATTGGAAACTCCTAGAAACTCATCATCTTGACTTTCCATATTTCTGGGCATTTCTAAGAGAAGTTTCCCATGTTTCTTGGCAATTTGAACCAAAAAAGAAGTCCAGGTTCGAGATTTTTGGGGGATTGTATGGGTTTGCATAAGGCCTGGGTAGGACACACATGACCCATGAGGCAAAAGTGAACAAAATAAATGATAACTTGAAAATAATGATAGGTTGAGATCAATAAAGCCAAAGAATCTACAATAAGTGCCATGCTCTCTAACAACAAAGAAGGATTGAAGAACATATGGTTTCATTAAGAGAAGCAAAATAGGCTGGGCTCAACAAAAGGAAAGGATCTAGTTCGCAATCTAATCTTTGTATTGTATTTCAAAAACAGAATAATACACAAGAGTGCAAACTAAAGATTGGGATGTGGATCCTAAAAATCCTTAGGTATTTCCATGGCTACCCCTAATCTTAAGGATGACAAAAGTCGTCTTCATATACCTTTTGTTAAAGCCACAAAAGTTGGCTCTTCTATCAATTTAAGGCCTCAGCTATAGACTTTGATGACTTTGAAGATTAAGCTAGTTTAATAGCGTACTCCATCTAGTTTAGTATTGCACGAAATGCATAGCCTTATCTATAAAGGTTGAACTTTGAAATTAAGCATTGTACTCTATATGCAATTTAAAAAATAAATGTGTTTTTCATTCATTTGTGATCTTTATAATTCAATTTTCTATATATTTTAAAAATATCCATTTCTTATATTTTTAATTAGGCATTTCCTTTATCATTTCCATGTTTCCAAAGGGTTTGACAACTCGTGCTTCCTAAGCCATTTCCATTTCGGAAACTATGTTTGCTTCCAAGTTTTGTGTTGTGGCACATATTATACTACTCCTCATATTCTTTTTATTTTGAGTATTTATATTATTTTCATTATTTCTAATTCCCAAACTGAACCAAATATTTTTATAAATCCCAAACATCAGAATCTTTTTCATCCACCATTCAAACTGAACTTTCTGAACATGGTAACTATGGTCAAAAAACAGATAATTTCATGTTTGTTTGTATGTAATACATGGATAGTTAAGATTAAAGTAGGAATTGACCAAAGGCAGCAGAGGTGCACCTGGTTATAAATGAGTAATTATGCCTTCACTTGTAATTACCTTCATTAAGGTTAAGAGATGATTTCAGGAATAGACACATGTTAAATGCCATTTTTACATTTATGATTAATATATTATTCAACCTCACTCTTCGGTCATCTATAACAGGAAGCTGGAGGTTATTTTCTGTTTACTATGGCAAGTGTTCATTACATGTACTGAATCCTTGTTGGCTAATCAGCCTAAAATTCTCACAGGTAATTTTCTCCAAGATCAAATATCAATCACATTCACATATAACTCAAATATTGCTCACAATATAAATACATTTCATTACATTCAAAACAGATTACATATATTCAAATGTTTTCAAAGATTCTCACATTACATAGCATGGAGCTTTGTCTCCAATATATAACTTTACATGACTTTTGCTCTCCTCTCCTCAAACTCCTGGGAGATGCAAGCTTTCACATGCCTCACATTTTGACAAACTCTCATGATTACATAACCTGTCACTTTATATCCTGACACATCTCTTATGACTCTTTACTTCCATACGGGAAACCTATCACCTATGACTCTTCACTTGCTCACTTGACACCTATCATCTATGACTCTTCACTTTCACACACAACTCACACTCTGGACTCTTGACACCTTGCACACACAACTCACACTCTGCACTCTTGACACCTTGCACACTTTATTACATAACACATAACACTTTGACACATACTTAAGAGTCTTAGACAAATATTAAACTCACTCCCTAAACTAATATTTACAATAGTACTCCATGGTACTTCAATATTACCAAATAATGTAATATCTCCAACAATCTTATCCTAAAAATGACTGCTGACAACACCTATTGTGTTCACAAGGATTAACTGGAAACTTTAGCAAACCACTTTTTTTTTTTTGGTTTATCCATTTTGATTGACCCTCAAGGCTGTAATTTTAAGCCATACAGTTGTTCCACTTTAGAGTAGTTTACACTAGATTCTTTACTCTAGTTTAGATTATTTTTGTAGCACTTTTTGGTTACTAAAGTGCACTGTAATTTGCAACAGCTCTTTTCAATGAGTCCCATTGGCCTACTTTGGCCATCTGTCGACATTAATAAAATTATCTTATCTTATCTGAAGGGTAGCAAAGCTAACAAAAAACGAAGTAATTGACAAGAACAAGGATGCAAATAAAGTTTAATAGAACCTCACCCGCTCTTGTTTTAATCAATGCCATGTTGAACTACTAGAACATTTTATCAGTAATCCACTGGCTTACATATATTCCATCAGACATCTATGCTATTATGTAAAATTCAGTATACCATGGGGACGGATTCCCCCTAACCCCCCAGGGTGTCGTGTCATGCAAAATTCAGTACACCATGGTACCGGAAACACATCCCACCGGCCCAGAAACCCCATGGAACACACGTAAAACTCTATAACACCGGTTGCAAATAAATGCAAGAAGACACTCATATGCGGAATTGTCATGATGTGTTCCTCATCCTATCACTTAGCATGACATGAAGGTTAAACTTGATCACACTTTATTTGATTCTGAACAGAAATTTGGACAAATATTTTGTACGCCAGCTCATATGCTTCTATTGTATTCATGTGGTTTTCTATAAACAAAAGCCTCAGCAATGTTCACCCAACACTTGCCCTCTTTTTTCAACAAAAAAAATTGTTTCATTAGGAAAGACCATGGGTGCAAGAAAGAGTTGGCCTCCTGGATGTAAGCTTCTATGGTTTTAACTATTGTATTGATTAGAGTTGATAACTTTATTGCTTTACTATTCTATCATAGATGTCTCCAGTATATGAGCAATATCATGAAAGAGGGTCCTTAGAAGAAATCTAGCCAAGAATAACCCTGTCATTTCTTTTAGCGTGGACTGCGGTGGCTGTTATATTGAGTATTTTGCATATGCCTCCTTTCAAAGGTCAAAAGAATTGACCACTTTGCAAAAGTCTGACTTACCTCTGATATTCACTTTGAACAATATTAAGATTTTAGTTTATCTGTCCGTATGGAAAAAAAAAGTACTGTAATTTCAGAAAACAATCAAAATACTAGAAGAGTAGAAAAATGTATATAGAGGAAGGAATTATAGACCTCATCTAGAGTCAATGCTGGAAAATATCCAAGATACTTCATTGAAGCAGGTTCATAGCATTTAACTCTGTCTGCTTGTCCTCCTTTCCCCTTTGTTGGAATCTGCATAAGATATGCTTAGTATGAATCAAAAGTTTTTATATCTTTTCCTGTAGGGAAATACAGGCAAGGATTGGAGCTTGTCTTTATAATACCTGAAAAAAAAACTAGCAGGTTTTAAAAGCAAAATTAGAGAACATAGAGTTCCTACCATATACACAAAAGAACAATAGACATTTTCACCTTAAATAAGAAATCATAACTCTAATGGGTATCTTCAACTCTTAGCAACTCCACCAGCATTGATTAGGAGTCAAATATATTCAAATGATTACAAATAGACATGAATCTGACTTACACGTTCATATCCTAGACTGGCAACTGTCAATTCAAATTAAAAATAAAACAATCCATTTGAAAGAAAATGCAACAGAACCAAATCAGCTGAGCTACCAGACCAATGACAGATTCATTGCACTCAAGTTTGTAACCTATGTCACATAAATAAGTTGATCCACTTCTTCAAAATAATATTTGAAACAAGAATAACTAATTCACTTCTAACATGCACCTAATAAAAGGTGACGTTATTTTCTTCATCTAGCCAAGTCTTCTAGCCTAAGGCTACCTAAACCATTATACAAGCTCATGGGAATACAACAGTGTTGATGAAACTGCATAGAAATCCACTCAGTTCGAGTGCAATGAAATCGTTTCAATTGCCTACACATGTTTACAGTTACAATGATCTAAACTGCTGGCAAATACAGCTACATCAACTAAATCACAAGGCAATAACATTCATAAAATAAATTTGACTTTATCCCAAGACATGGAACATGCAGCAAGACACCAAGACAAAAAGTTGAGTTCCTAAAATGATCTATTTAGATCTGAAAAGACAATACAAATCATGTTTCTATTGGAACCCACACCTACAAAATATCAAATACGCATGCAATTAAGCCAAATGGAAATCACAACTATCTATTTACTTTAATATACTAAACATGGAAAGATAAATTTTTACATACACAAACACATACCTATATATGCAAGTATATATATGTGTATGCTGATAGGGTGTCAAAACTCAGACTCGTCTCAGACTCAACAAACTTGTCTTTTCACATGGACTCAGGCTCGAGGCAAAACTCAGGGAAGAACTCCGTAAAGACTTGGGGAATAAGAAAAATAAAATATAGTACATTTTACAGAAAGATAATTTTATTAATGTCCACAGATGGCCAAAGTAGGCCAATGGGACTCATTGAAAAGAGTTGTTACAATGCACTGTAGTAACCAAATAGTAGTATCAAAATAAGCTCAACTAGACTAAGGAATCTAGTGTAAACTACACTGAAGTGGAACATCTTTATGGCATAACACGGCCTCAGGGGTTACACAAAATGGAAAGACCCTAACATGCTAACAGCAATGATGAAGAGAGAGCTAGCAGTCAAGGTAAACGAGAGAGAGAAGCTCTATGTAGCACAGCGGTTTGTACTCCCAACTTTTGGAGGAACAATTTGATATGACAGATTTGGTAATCAGCAATGACTGCAATCAAGTCAATTTCAATACTTTTGTCTGCCAATAAGGTCTATCCTGTTCCAGACTGATATTCCTCAGTATGCAAACTTCTTTCTCCAATAGATGACAACTCAGTACAGCAATGACTTGTACAGCAGTCACTTGTATGGCAACTCTTGTCAGCAACACTTGTACAGCAGTCCTCCAATGGCACTTCTCAGACTGCGACTTCAATCCTCCATACAGAACTTGGAAAGAACAACATACAAATCTACTTTGCTACAGCAATCCACAATGACAACACACACAATGTATACACAATCACAACAAATGAAGGATGAAATGAGTAGATATTGTATTCACTCCTGCCTGTATGGCACTTGCATTATATCAGTCTGCGATCCTGTGCAGATATCTCCTGGAACACTGTCTGCACAAACATATCTACTCTCTTTGTCTGTGTCTATGATCTGCAATACATTACATGGTATGATAACCCCAGTACATGATATTAAGATATATCCATGATAGATACTCACTCAATGAATGGAGGGTCCTATTTATTCACGAGGGCTGGTAGTTAACAGCAACTACCGCCCAAGGAACAGCACCTCTAACTGGGTGATAACTACACTACGTTCGCACATGCTTAATTACATGCATTATGCCATACATGCTACAAACTTTGAATTATCAAAAGTGTTTACGTCATCACTTATGACATCAAACAAACATTACAAAATTACATTTCATTTACATTTGTGCACATCGCACTCATTTAATTTTCTACTTCTTTGGTTGAGGCTCTTCAAATCTAGCTCCTACATCTGCCCTTCCCTTTAAATCGGTTAACATCCTCGTTGACGATTGTCTCCACTCCTACGGACTCAGGTTCTTCTATTGTTGAAGCGTGGGAGCAGGTGCACCTCCTAGCTCCTGGATTTGTAGCTTCAAGGCCTTAGTCTCTACCTTCAACTGCTTCGCTTAGGCCTTGTATCAAGCTCACTTTATGCCGTAGTGATTCCACTTTTCCTCAAACTCTGCCACACTTGCCTTCAACTTAGCCTCTCTCTTTGCAGCTTTAGCCTCCCTCTTGGCTACTTCAACTTCTTTCCTTGCTGCAATCGCCAATAGTTCATCCCTTTCAACTATGAGTTGATCTCAGTGAGTGACTTCATGGTTCTTAGCTTCCAACAACTGCTCACTCACTACACACTCAGACTTCAACTAATCCTAATCCTCTTGTGCCTTCTTCTTTTCTTCTACCTCCTTCCTTAGCTCTACTAGTTCTGCTTTGGCATCCTTTTGCACGTGTCGAAGTCGTGCCTCCACCATATATACTTGGATGGTTAGCTCTTCTTCCTTCAACTTCTGTTTGCAAACCATCTACTAAAACTTCTCCAATCTTGTAGCTAACCACTAAATCAAATATGCCAAGAAGTTCATTCTAGCATGTCTTAACCAATTCAGGTGCAAGTTTGACATACTTGAGACACTTGACCCCTCTTTAGGATGTGGGTTGCCAACGTCCATTCATCCACATACACACACGTTGGGTGTTGGTAGAGTACCTGAGTTTCTTCTAGCAAGTTCTTCAATCCCAACATTGACTCAACATTGCCAGTCTCCATCTCCCATGGCTATGTTTGATGAATCTTGGCAAGATTATTCGTTCACTCATCATTGCAAGCCCAATGCACCAGTATGCACTCTTTCCAACACTCCAATCAACTTGTCAAAAAATGTATCAACCTGCTCATTTATCTTCTCTCCCAAAACTTGTGGTCTCGTCAGGTTTGGCACTTCAAGGATGAAATGCTCACTAAACCCTTTGCCAATTCCATGTCAATTCCATCTCCAGTGGTAGTCTCATGCACATCCTCCCCACTATGACCTGTCAGATTTACTACCCATTTGGCTACCTTGCCCTCTTGAATCTGTCCAACTACATCAATATTTCTTATTCTGCCATCGTCCCTTGTCTCCTTTTCTATTCCTCCTCTGACGGTTGCCTACTTTCACCTTTCTGCCATATCCTGAATCTAATGCAGCTTGCTTGCCCTTTTTCCTCCTTTCCTCTGGCACAACTACACTCGATGTCATCTCCTTTGCTATGGATGTGATTTCTATATGTGCTTCCACATCCAGTGGAGGTGATCCACATGGATCCACTACTTGCATAAACAATATTGGTATGGATTCAAAACTATCAAGTGAATTGACATTCTCCACCTATATTAGGTCATTACCAGCAAAACTACTCCTGTTGGTGGTGATGCTTGCACCGCATGCAATATGAACCTCTTCATCCACATCTACAACAATTACCCTTTCCTGCACCTGTTGCTGCGCAATCCTCTCTTCTGACTATTGCATTCTCCTTTCCTCTTCCTATACTTCCTGTGCAACAGGTTCCTTCAGTTGTTGTCTACCCACAACAACCCTATTTGAAGTTAATCCCCTGGTACCGAACTAGTAACTGCAGGCCCCTTCGCATAGCCTGACTCCCTGATTGTGCAAGAACTTTTTTCTACACTACGTCCTATGGCATTCCATGTATTTCACTCTAACCCTTCATCGTTTGTTTTGCACTGCCAGCTTTAGTTGTGGATTGTTGTGAGGGTTCTTCTCTCTGTGACTTTTGCTTCCCTTCTTGTTGATGTCAAGGTTGTGGTTGAGCTCCCATCCACTACTGCTCCAACCTCCTACGCCTCTTCTCCTTTTGCATCAGTTCCTCAACTCCTTCTAACTCCTCACTTCCCTTATCTCCTAAGGTTTCCTTTGCCCTGCTCTTCCTCAGGATACTCTTCTTTTTTACTAGAGTGCTCAATTTTGTCAATGGCATCACATGAATATGATTGGTGCATGCTCCAGAATCACTCAAGGGGGGTTCAGTCTTGGAAACTAAAGTTTCTCCAAAATCACACCATTCATCATCAATGCAATGGCATGGAAAGCCATTAAAAACTTTATTGTAGACCCGCATCAGAAAATTTTGGATGCGGTTCGACAGATACAATGAACAATTGTATGGCACTCCTACCATTATTCCCTCCATTTACGGTATGAGCCAAGTGGACATCTTCGAGGCTCGTTGTTCACTGAAAAGTTTCGACATTCACCTTTATGGTACATTGCAACTCCCTTGACTTCAACTGCCGCATTTTCAGTCCGCGACTCCCGTGCTTCATCAACTTTGTCAACTCTTGTGGACTGAGATTGGTAACCTTATCTACCAAATTCTTCCACCGATATTAATCAAATGCTTCTTTCTTTACTAGTATCTCTGAATTCAGCAATCTAAAAGTCCTTAGAAAATTGCTACGGGAGAATACCACATGAATCTCCCTCTTATCAATCATTACTCTACTAATGTTATGCTTGGAATCATATGTTTGCAGCATTTACAACAAAAATGGCTTGAAAAATTCTCTCAGAAACTTCAGTATCTAAAATGTGATCCACTTCTACATTCTTGAACGCAATCTTCAAAGGATGTTCTAGCAGATTAACCTGCCACCAATTTCTACAAAACTCTCCTATTGGTTGTAGCCATGACATCTCCTACAAGGGTATCTGCGTTCATTCTTTCCCCTTGCCTTTCTCCCTCTCCTGAGGTACAGCTTCCACTACTCTTTCCTCCAAAATGTTGGTCCTTGGCATTTCCCTTGGTTTTCCTCTGTGTGGCCTCATCCTATCTCGCTCAACATCCATGTCGCATTCCCTCTCTCTGACATGCACACATTTTGCTAGGTTTCTCCTGAAGCCGACTCTAACACCTTCCCCTCATGAGAAAAATTCTTACTGCAAAACTGCTTCAGGTGGAACCCTCTCTACGATCCTTGGCCTTCTCTACATCACATTCTTACTCTACTTCTAGCAACCTTGATTGTACGGCTTCAACTCTTGCTATGCCTTGTACGACCTATCATACAATCCTTTGCTTGTACTATGCTATCGTCTCACGCTTGTACGGCATTGTCCTGCTGTACATAACCTTGTTTGTACAGTAATGTGTCGTATGCATCTTGCTTGTACGACACATCACCTCACAATTGTTGCTTGTACATAAACTTTCTACCTTCTAATCCTTCACTACCCTACACCTGAACCTGAAAGTTGTACGGTCTTCTCCTACCATACAGCCTATTCCAAATAGAACGGTCTGCAAACAGGAAAGCCTATCCTATTCCAGACTGCTACAACCCATTGGACAACACTTGTTTGTATGGCGTCTCCTGCAACACCCCCCCGTACGGCCTCCTCAGCAATCAACTTTTGCACAATGCACCATAGGGCAACCTTTAACTTGCAATTTTTCCCACACGCTCCTATCCACAGTAGTTTGTACGGCCTGTACAATCTGTACACTTCGAATTTTTTTGCAACAATCTATAAAACCCTTCTCTTCTGTCTGCAATGGCGCCCTCTTTGATGTCTTTTGCTTCTGACACTACAACTTCCTTCTCAAGGCATGTCCTTGCAGTTTTCTATGCACGTTGGCTCCTCTTACTCTCAATCAGGCACTAAGCGTTAGAATGCGCTTGGCCTCCTCCCACCGTGTATTTATAAGATGGAGTGGGAGGACAACTGGATTTCATGTAGTAACTACTGTCCTAACTACCACTTCGCCACCTTTGCATGTAATTGTATGTCACTTTTTCTACTTTTTTAAAATTGCAATCCAGATGTCCAATCAAATCGTCCTTCTTGTCGACAACAACTCATTCTCTTCCTGATGGCAATCTCCTTCAATCCTCCTTGGCCTTGTACAATGTCTTGTCGTACGATGTCGTGTTGTATGGCAACTTGTCATACATGCCTCATCTATTCGGCGATCTATCATACATGCCTCATTTGAACAACACCCTATCATACGTGTCTCACTTATATGGCAATTTATCGTACATGCCTTGCTTGTACGACAATCTGTCGTACATCCCTTCCTGGTATGACACCTTCTATTTGTACGGCAATTTGTCATCCTTTGCTCACTTGTAAAGCAGTCTGTTGTCTGTCGTCGACGTCCATTATTGTACTTTGTATAGCCTAGGTGGTCTAATTGTTCACCACCCCTCCATAGTCATCTTCAATGCCATCTTCTCCTTCGCAATGGTCTACCAAACTTAGATGCATTCATTTCTCCACTTACTCCTAAACGGCCTTCAAGGACTTGTGACGGTTTGATCCTCACTTCAAACTGTTTGAGTGTCGCATAAGGAGGTGGTCCTGACCAACCACCATGTTGACCGTTTAATGTCGGGTTGCTTTCTGCATGGCCAAGGGGTGGTCCTGACGAGCCACCATGTTGGCCGTTTGAAGTCAGGTTGCTTTCTGCACGGGCCACCCTATTGACTACGTAGCCTAGAAGCAGTTTGAGGAAAAACTCTTCCCCTCAAAAAGACAGGAAAGAGGCCAGCCAACCTCCCCCCTTGGCTAGGCAAACTCAAACGACTCAAGGAACCTAACGGTCCTCCTAGGCTACTTGAATTGCCTAGTTCATACACATGCCTTGGGTTGTCTAATAGTCCTTGTGGACCATTTCAACTACCCAAAGAACCATTCAAATTTGGTAGCCGACTATGACTCTACACAGTCATCTGCCTTACTTCCTCAAAGGTATCCTAATTTTGAGTGACTTGTTGGCGTTCATCCATCGGTTGGGGTACTTGCAGTCTCCTTGGTATTTCCCTCCTCCCAAGTTCCAAGTCCAAGCTATCATTGCTCCAGTCTTCCTCTTCACTACTTGAACTTGTCAAGGATGTATTGTTGGATTCTTCTCTCAAGTTCCCAATTTCTCCTTTAGTTGATGATGGTATTAAATATATCTCCCCATAGTATTTCATTTACTACAAGTTTTCTTGTATATTTTCTTGTCAACTTTTCATTTTTTCTCTAAAATTGCTCACTTTGTTCCTACAACTACTACATTTCTTGACACATTCTCAAATGTGCATGTCCAATAGCTACAAACAAACTCGTTCCTTCATACTCACTTCCATCACTCTGAGGTTCATGTTCTAGAGGTTCTTGTCTCTCATCCATTACCACCATCCTCTATGTATCTTCTTCACTCAATGATCTCAGCCTGTCTTCTTCTTCCGTATCTTGGAATCTCACACGTGCCCATATTCTTCTACACTTTGTAGGGTGAGGTTGCAACTCCTCCTATTCAATTAAGAGTTGTGCACTATTTTCTCCTTAAAACAGCCATGCCAATTCTAAGTCATTGTTTTCTTCTGCACCATCTTTCTTGGTTCGGCTCGACTCCCCATCTTCTTGGACCAAGATACCCTCGAAATGTTTTGAAGGCTAATTTGTTGCTGCAGTCAACCTTCCAATACTCACTTCTTCAACCGATTCAAGATTAACCATATTTACTTATGCTTCATCTTATATGGCTTTAATTTTGAACCATTAGCTGTCTTGGGACATAATGTCCCGTCCAATTTCTACAACTTCACTACGCCATTGTTCATCATCTCCTCAACCTGGAAGGGTCCAAGCCATAAGGTCTTCAATTTACCTGGCTTGATTCCTCTCTTGCCATTAAACTTCAATACCAAGTCACCTGGCTTCAATTTCATCTTCCTTAGGTGCTTATCATGACAAACCTTCCTTCTACGTTAGGCAATTTCCATTGCCCACTATGCCATCACCCTCTTCTCATCCAGTCTTATCAGTGTTGCTAGCCTCTCCTCCAAACTTTCCTGGTCATCTAAACAGTTCTGCACCACCACTCTCAAACTTGGCACCAAGAACTCAACCGACACAACCTCCTGCCCGTACATCAACTGGAATAGTGTATGGTTTGGTGTTGGCTTGTATGTAGTTTTGTACACCCACCAAACTGCTAGCAATATCTCCTCCTAGTCAACATCCTCAATTCCACACGTCTTGTACATTATGGAAACCAAGACCTTGTTTATTGCCTTTGCTTGCCCATTTGCCCTAGGATAATACAGACTTGACAACGAGTTCAAGATCTTGAACTCCATGGTAAGCTTTTGAATAATCTAATTTACAAAGCGTCCTCCGCGATCACTTAACTGCAGAGGTACATCAAATCTTGTAATCACTTGCTCATTCAAGAAACAGTTAGTGCTCCTTGCGGAATTGTCGAGCAATGTCCTTGCGTCGACCCACTTTGTCAGATACTCTGTTCCCACCACAATGTACCTGCACTTTCTCTTGTTGTTTCTTAATGGTCCAACAAAATTTAGACACCACCTTTTAAACAACTGCAATTGTGATGGGTGTAATGGCATAGAGTCCCTCAACGGTCTCACAACTCGCTAGCACGTATCACATGTCATCACAAACTCCTTTGCATCGCAATAGAGGGTGGGCCACCATAGCCCTACCAGAAGCACTTTCCTTGTCATCGCATTTGTTCCCATGTGCCCTCTTGCTAGTCCCTCGCGAGCTTCTCTCAATGCTACGTTCACTTCTTCATCCATCACACATCTCCTCAAAACTCCATCAAGTCCAATTTTATACAACAAACCGGCTACCAATTGAAACGATGCTAACTTGATGATGACTTTCTTCTTCTCTATTATCGTCAACTCCTTTGGCCACTCTTCTATTGACAACCATTCTCCAATGTACCTGCACTTTCTCTTGTTGGTTCTTAATGGTCCAACAAAATCTAGACCCCACCTTTCAAACAACTCCTACGGTTGTGATGGGTGTAATGGCATAAAGTCCCTCAGCAATCCCCCAGCTCACTAGCAAGTATCACATGTCACAAACTCCTTTGCATCACGATAGAGGGTGTGCCCTCTTGCTAGTCCCTATGAGCTTCTCTTAATGTTGCGTTCACTTCTTCATCCATCACACATCTCCTCAAAACTCCATCTAGTCCAATTTTATACAACAAACCAGCTATCAATTGAAACAATGCTAACTTGATGATGACTTTCTTCTTCTCTGCTACTGTCAACTCCTTTGGCAGCTCTCCCGTCGACAACAATTCTCTAACGTACTTGTACCACGATAGTAGCACAATTATTGAAAATAAATGAGCATCCAGAAATTCATCCGATACTCCTCCCTCGATAGGTTCTCCCAAGCGATCCATGATAGTTGATCCGCTATTATGTGTTTCTTCCCCGATCTCTCCACCACATGAAACACAAACTCCTTTGCATCGCAATAGAGGGTGTGCCCTCTTGCTAGTCCCTCATGAGCTTCTCTTAATGTTGCGTTCACTTCTTCATCCATCACACATCTCCTTAAAACTCCATCTAGTCCAATTTTATACAACAAACCAGCTATCAATTGAAACAATGCTAGCTTGATGATGACTTTCTTCTTCTCTGCTACTGTCAACTCCTTTGGCAGCTCTCCTGTCGACAACAATTCTCTAACGTACTTGTACCACGATAGTAGCACAATTATTGAAAATAAATGAGCATCCAGAAATTCATCCGATACTCCTCCCTCGATAGGTTCTCCCAAGCGATCCATGATAGTTGATCCGCTATTATGTGTTTCTTCCCCGATTTCTCCACCACATGAAACACAAACTCTTGCAATGTGACGAGCCACCTACTAACTCGCCCATGGATAGTCGGCTTGTTGATCAGGTACGGCCTGTACAGTGATGCTTGATGATCGACATAGAAGGCAAAGGGATTGGCAAGGAAATAGTGTCTAAATTTTTGTACTACATATACCATTCCCAAAGCCTCTCGTTATGGTGTGCTATAGTTCTTCTCAAATCGCGACAACCAACTTGAAGTAAATGGGTTGATCTAGCCCAAACTACCCCTCCTAGGCCAATCCGCAGCAAAATTGGACGCATCCACATGGTCATGGAATTCCTTCTCCCAAACTGGGAATACCATAATGGGTGCCCAAACAAGCTTCGCCTTCAACTCCCCGAAGGCCTTATGATGTTGCTCCATCCATCAAAAAGGAACATTTTTGCACATAAAAACATCTAATGGGTGGGATACATTCCAAATCTTTGATGAACCATTGATAGTTCCCGCCAATTCCTAGAAAGGACTTCAATGAACTGACATCATACGACTCTTCCATACTCATGACAGCTCTAATCTTGTCGGGATCTGTCTTCAACCCCTCTTTGCACACAATGTGCCCTAACAACTTCCCATATGGTACCAACAATTTACATTTCTTTGGGTTTAAGGACAGTTGAGCATTCATACACAATCTCATGCATTCTTCTAATGCTTTCAAAAGCTCGTTCTTTTTCCTATACAAGGACGAATCATCTAAGAAGACTTTGAACTTCCCAGTGGACATTAGTTCAAATATATACAGAATGATTCTCTAAAACGTGGTTGGGGCTTTGCATAAACCGAATGGCTTTTGAATATATGCATAAATGTCATGCTCCACTACAAAAGTGGTCTTCAACTTGTCCTCCTTGGCTATACTGATTTGATTATAGCTTGAAAATCCATCCAAAAATAAATTGATTTCATGTCGTGGTATAGGAAAGGGATCCTTGATGGTCACTGCATTCAAACTTCTAAAATCAACACAAATGCGAATTTGGTTCGTTAGCCACTTTAGCCACATCTAACGAGTGTGTTGGCTTCTCATCCATCACAGCATCACCAACACTATGCTCTGTGAAATTCTTTGGGAATGTCCACTTTTCCTCTTCTTTGGGTACAAACTTTGCAGTTTTACTACACTCACCCACCTCGTACACACTTCTCTGTTCATCATGGTTGGCTTCTTCTGCATGAATACACATGCAGTTTGGCCGAACGACTTCATAGTCTTCCATCTGTCAATGGATAAGTACATTGAGCGCTCCTTGTCTTTTGTGCTCCTCCAACTCCAGCACGCAATCTTAATTTGGCTCTTGTCTATTATCATGTTCTAATGATGAGCTCCCTAATTCATTAGATGTCCCAGGATCTTCACTAACGGATTGGTTTTCCAATTTATCATATAATTGTGTTGGCCCTTCTTGAATGTCATGGATCCTTCTCCCAATTGTGGTTAACCTTCATCGTGTGCAGCCATCCTCGTCCCAACAACGCATCTTATGCAGGTTTTTGCATGTCAATAACCACAAAATCCATGATGAATTCTTGGTCAACAATCTTCACTTTCTATGTAGTTAAAACTCCCTTCATTTCAATAACATATTGGTCTGCACCGTATAGTCTAAAATTTGGTGACCATAAAAAATAGTGCCCCAAAATCTCTTCATGTCTTCTCTGGCAACACATTCACACTTGATCCTCCATCAACAATGCAATGCATCAACTTGTGGTTCAGCAACTCAATATGAATCAAAGGTAGCTTCTTTCCAGTATCAATCATCAACATTGTTGGATCAATGAATTGATCCCTTCTTATCCTAGTTGCTTCTTGTTGGCATCGTAGATCCACCACTTCCCTTGTTTGCGTCATTTCTCCTATCGTCGTGTAAAATTCCGGTATTTAGCATAATAGGTTGGCTACTTTTACTTCGACACTCATATTCAGTACTTGCACCGCCAATTGTTGTGTTGACGTTTCCTCTTCTGCAGTTGTGATGGTCTTTTCAACTTTTTCTCTTGAAATAGCTTCTCTTGATTGGTCCTTCGCATTTCTTCCTCTTTCTTGAACATGTGCCTCCTGCCATCTCTCCTTTTCAGTGGCAGGATTCGGATATTGCTAAACCTTGCTTAAGCCCACGTCACTGCTAGCACAAGCTTTGCTTTATTTTGCTGGTCTTTTAGAGGCTCTTCAAATTCAATGAAATTGACATTCTATGAGTTACTTGAACTTGCCTTCTTTGGGCAATTGGCCTCCCTATGATTGCTCGATCCACACCATTGACACATCAACCCATTGTTGTTTTCGGCATTACCTTGAACTAGTGCATTTTGACAATTTCTAGCGAAGTGCCCCCATCATATCGTAATCGACCTTGCCCACCTTGTGGTCAATTTCCTTGTTGCAACGTCTCCCTTGGTGGTCATTCCTATAACTGTTGCTTGTTGCTCCTTGCCCACTTTTAAAAGTACTAGGCTTCTCTTCTACACCGTTAGAGTTTCATGTATGGTGCTTCTTAGGTTAAACGAATAGTCTACAAAAACATGTCCCGCAACTTCACAAATATTACAAAACTCATTCTTCGAACAGTTTACATTTATTAGTCCCACACAGCAACTATTGTTAGTAACACTTGTACGATAGTCCTCCAATGGCACTTCTCAGACTACGACTTCGATCCTACACACAAAACTTGGAAAGAACAACATACAGATCTACTTTGCTACAACAATCCACAATGACAACACACAATGTATACACAATCACAACAAATGAAGGATGAAATGAGTAGATATTGTATTCACTCCTACCTATACGACACTTTCATTACATATCAATCTACAATCCTATGCAGATCTCCTAGAACATGGTCTGCACAAACGTATCTACTCACGTTGTTTGTGTCTATGATATGCAATACATTACATGGTACAATACCCCGATACATGATATTATGATACATCCATGATAGATACCCGCTCAATGAATGGGGGGTCCTATTTATTCTTGAGGGTTGGTAGTTAACAACAACTACCGCCGAGACACATCACCTCTAACTAGGTGATAACTACCCTACGTTCGCACATGCTTAATTACATGCATTATGTCGTACACATTAGAAACTTTGAATTAACAAAAGTGACTGCATCACCACTTGTGACGTCAAACATTATAAAATTACATTTGCATTTATATTTGTGCGCATCGCACTTATTTAATTTTCTACTTCTTTAGTTGAGGCTCGTCAAAACTAGCTCCTACACTCTAGTGGGCCCAAACACCAACAATAATTTGTAGTGAGATGTAAAGTAGAAGCACAAACCTCATCATCACCACCTCTCCCAAAAGGGCCAACATAGGATCTAATGATGCTCCCAAGAGAATGGTTGAGACTAAGAGGGCCTAGTTAGATAATCGTAGGAGGACATGGAGTTTGACCCCCCAAAACTCTTCTAGCATCCATAGTTGTGGAACCAATAGAAGAGGATAGGAAACCAGTAAGTTGCGTCTATCTACAACTCCTCGGTACATGAGGAGTGGACAAAACCCAATGCCAAAGAATCGCAGTCATGTCCCTCCTCATGCAAGAAAAAAAAACTACAGCCCTAGTAGCCATACTTGTATGCAAACAAGGGTGCACATATCTGTCATTAACATTCTAGAAAGTTGTAGTTTCAAATGAATGCTTATTGCTCTTGCCTACAGAGATAGGGTGAAAGAATGAGGTGTGTAGTCAACTAGTAGTAGATCTCCCCTATAATAATTGATAGTGAAAATGACAACTTCTCTAAGGTACAAAGTGGACACAATAGCTAAAAAAAGAGGCAAGTGATCCACCTGAGTCTCTATACAAGCAATAGAACCTCCCTTGAATCTCGTAATACACAAGACACCAAAAGATGAAATGTTCTTCAATCTCCACCTCTCAAATAGAACAAAGACAACATACCCTATCCAAAGGCAAGTGATCCACCTGAGTCTCTATACAAGCAATAGTAGCTCCCTCAAATCTCATAATACATAGGACACCTAAAGATGAAATTTTCTTCAATCTCCAACTTCCAAATAGAGCAAAGACAACATACCTTATCCTCTTGAGGAAGATGGTGGTCTATCTCCACTCACAATCGATTTGAGCAAACTTTAAGCAAACCAAGAGATATTTGAAGATTGTGTGTAGTGTGTACAATATCATTGGACAAATCAAGCCAAGTGATAATACCATTTTCAATCCTCATGAAATGTTTAGTGTAGAAGGCCAAGTTAGGACTAGGATGCTGAATGGAGCTACCCAAATGATCTAAATATAGTGTCAATAAACATCATCTCTAACTACTTGATTAATCACCCTCTTAATCAGAAAGAGGGGAGGAGCAATTAAAGGGTATTTGAATGGAGGTAATCGATCTATGCAAATGCCAACTGATTGAAGCAAGGAAATAACTTCCAAGTACCATCCACGATGACAATGGGGAAATGCTCTTTTACATCGGTTAAATTGTTGAAGAAAAATGGTTTGAAACCTCTCAATATGAGCCCAATCAACATGCCATGGACTTGGACCCCAAAATGATCAGCAAAGCTTAGTCAAAGGACAAAACAACTTGGTGAGGGTCACTCAACTCATTGAGTTGTTGGTCCTCGCAAACTCAGGGAGAGTCTAAACACTATGGAACTTGATACACGTATGCACGTTAATATATTTTCTTATGTAGTGGAGGAATAAGGAGAGCCAAGCTAGGGGGTGCTTATCAAGGACCTCAGAGGTACAATCAAATCCAAGTATGCATGGGAATCGATAAACAACAAATTATATTTGTTGAAGGCCATGTAATTTCAAAAGGCCTTGAGCTTGCAAACAAAATACATTTTAGGAATATGAAATGTGTAGGGGATTCAGCCCTTATAGTCAAAATCCTTAGAAAGGAAGCCTCCCCCTCAAATTTATTTGTGAAAATAAGTAATCCAAAGATAAATCCCAATTTCCTAAGGGCTTTGGAGCAAGTGGTGGAAAACAAGGAGTTTCATCCATACACCAAAGTTCCTATCCCATAACATTTTGATCAAATGGCATGAGCTCCACTGGTTAAAAATGTGGATTTTAAAGGTGGAGAACAACATTCAAATTGCCATGCGATATATGCATTAGTGTCAAAAACTGTTATATTAACACCATTATGTGGGTGGTTAAAATAGCGTGGTCACATAGTCATGAAGTAATACAGGCAAGAGCCATTTCAATCCTATATGATCAAAAAAAAAAGGAAGAATAAAATCCCAATCAACTTGTGATCAAATGGAGAGATATGTCTTGCAGAAAATTAGAATATATTCTAGTTTTGCATCTTCTAATCTTGCTCTTCTACATGATACACCTATTTTTGCCCATCGTATATAGACAATGGCAGTCATGTTGCAATGTATCCATATGTATATGTAGTTATTCTCATTGTGTACTTTGGTATATATATTACTAATGGAATTATGTTTTAGTGTGTTGTGTTTTATTTCTACACAATCTTGTCATCATGTTTCCTCAACCTAACCACAATGATGGTACCAAATGTAGCATACCAATTTCGTATTCCGCAATGTGCAAGAAAATAACATGCAATTAACATAAAACTGAAATAACTCAAAATAACTCACATCATCTTATGCAACGTAGTTGACAATCCAATCCTCGTATACCAAGGCAACATTCATACAATGCTTGAACAAGTATGAACATCAGAATATTATTCTCATATGCAACATACCTCCAGAAGGGTAAGGGATGAATATAAACAAAGGGATCATTGGAAGGACCATTGGCAATTGCCCAACTACCATCCTATACCCATTTACAAATAATTAAAAGTAATCCCTCTTATGTTTAACATACATCATTACAAGCACTTAGGTGACGTGCATCCACATGCGACAACCTACAAATGACAAACTATATACATATCAAAATGCTCACATGTGTAACCACATTCGTGACAACTCAATGTTGTGATGGCGCATGAGTTGGTACTATGTCATATTTGTTGCCTAGATAGAGGATTGCCTTGCCTTCGCCCATCGATCGACCTAAAGAAACCCTCTAGAAAACCATTAACCAAAATTGCAAAGGTAGATGTGCTATAAAATTCCTTAACCACTCTTGAATGATAGAAACAAAACCAAAGTACCATTCAAGAAATCTCAACAAGCTTGATCATAGGCTTTTAACGCATTTAATTTTAGGAGCATCACTTTTCCTCTTATTGGAAATTAAAGAGTAGATCAACTGTGTCATGACACATTTCGAAATCCACCTTCCTTTCACAAAAACCCTTGCTCTTGGGATATGATATCAAGCAATATCATTTCGCGCCTATCTGCCATTATTTCTGAAATAATTTTGTATATCATGTTGCAAAACAAGATGAGTCAAAAGCATAGTTACCAAGTATTGACAATTCAATTCAAACAAGAGACAAATATATTTTGAAGGTCCAAATTTTGTGAAAAGGCTCAATTTGATTTGCAAAAATATATTAACCAAAATTAATAAACCAAAAATGTTAAAAATATGCAAACACAAAATTATAATACAATGCAATATAAACCTATTAAAGATATTCCTAATTGAATTGCCCATGGGATTTAGGCCAAACAATGAGAAGCGAGGACTTTCACATTGTAAGTCAAGGTTCCAATTCCATACGTGAACCTTAACGTTTTAATCAAATGGCATGTGCTCAAGTGGTTAAAAATGTGGGCTACCGACATGGAGGCCCAAGAACAAATCTTGCCAAGCAATATATGCATAATTGTCAAAGTGTTGAAATTGTGGTTTGTGGGAATACCACTGTCTGGTTTGTTGAAATACTGCAATAACATGAATATGATGTAATATGGGTGGGGCCCATTTCAATACCATGTAAACAATTACCTATACATAGAGGAATTTCACATTGTAAGTCAAGGTTCCAATTCCATAGGTGAACCTTAACATTGTAATCAAATGGCATGTGCTCAAGTGGTTAAAAATGTGGGCTACCGACATGGAGGCCCAAGAAAAAATCTTGCCAAGCAATATATGCATAATTGTCAAAGTGTTAAAATTGTGGTTTGTGGGAATACCACTGTCTGGTTTGTTGAAATACTGCAATAACATGAATATGATGTAATATGGATGGGGCCCATTTCAATAACATGTAACCAATTACCTATACATATCTATAAACTGCTAATAAATTTTTTATGTAAACTGCATGGAAGTTTTGAATTAACTTATATTTATCTAAGGTTCAAATCTTGGCGGCACCAAATAGCTCAATGTGACTAAATCCATGTAAAAGGGAAAGGGCAACCCCTTTCAAAACCCCTTACTTTAATAAAAAAAAAAAAACTTATAATTATGCATAAGCCTAATGTGAAACTACTACAACTTGTATATTTCAACCACATCCATAATTCTTGTAATAATAAATCAAATATGAATAAATTAAAATTTTATTAAACATACTTAACTTCAAAGTTAGTAATAATATGACTAACATCAAACTTAATAGCATTCAAATAAACGTAACTAAATCCTATATATTTTGTTCACGAGGTATAAATAAATTAATCACAAATCACATTAAAAGTATTAAAAAATGTTTTAACCCTAATTCTTATAAAAGGCGGCACTAATGAAGAATGAAGACCAATTACAAAGAAGACTTCAGAGCAATGACAGAGAACAAAGTAATAGGAAAAACTGCTGCAAACAAGAAAAGGAAGCTAGACATCCCCCATAAGAAATGCAGAATGACATAATTGAAAAATAAATATATATGAATATATGATGAGTTTTTTTTTTAATAAACTATAAAAGAGTCTAGATTATTCACAAAGAGAGAAGCACTCTATCCATAACTTTTTTCTTTTCTTTTTTCTTTTTCTTAAGTAAATAAACTGATTATCTACGATTGAAGTGGGCCCCACCCATGTTACATCGTGATCACATAGTGGTTGTAGTGGTATTAAAACAGCTTGGCTATCATGCATGTATCTCTTGGCAAGATTCGAACCTGGGTATCCTCCTTGAAAGTCGGGGAATTCAACTGGTAGAGCTAATGCCATTTGCTACTCTATCCCTAACCTTTGTTTTCTTTTAAAATTTCATTTTTTGCATATTCTATGATTAAATAAAACTAATTGTATGATTGACTGAATTGGTTCATCCTAAGCAAGAAGTACAGTTTGGAGAAAAACCAGTCCATGATCAGCTGAAGCTGGTAACTATGGTTGAAATCCATCTAAGCAACATGCTTCCTCTGCTCTTGGAATTAAAGCAATAAAATTTACATCAATGGATTTCAAAATTTCTCTAGAGGCTCTTGATTCCTCCACTGCCAGTAAAATCTCTTCCTCTGGCAGGTACCAAAGTGTTGGACCAAAAAGGCTAGAAATCAATGTAGTCTTAGGCTGCTATATCCTTTCATGCTAAACAAGATGTTCCCAATTTCCTTCCTGATGAGAGCTATCAGTATCTCATTCTCTTCAAGCTGAACAATTTAGGAATGGACTGAAACGTTGTCTGGTAAACCTGCTCCCTGTCAACATCATCTTCTGAGAGAAGATTGTAAAAGTGAGATACCGCCTACTTTCCAATCTCCTTTTAACCTCAGTGTTATGCCATCTAGGGTGACTATCTTGGGGATCATATTCCATTTCAGATGTGCAAGGATTGAATGATAAAAGAATTTGGTGTTATGGTGCCCATTCCTTATGCCAAATTATTCTGGATATTTGTTTCCAGTATATTTCCTCCATCCTGCAGATGTCATCCAGAATCCAGATTATTTTGCACAGTAAGCTCTTCCTCACTCACGCTCTTCAAAACTTCTTTTTGCTCAAAAATGTTGCAAAAGACCTCCAATTTCCATTCCTCGAGTTTAAATTTGAATCTTCTAAGCTTCACAATGAGTCTATGCATGCTTCATCTGTCTTCTATAGTGAAGAATTTCCACCATTCTTCTACCAGTTGACAAAAGCCAACATACCCCCTCCACATTTTCTCAAATCTAAAAGGTGTCTCTTTGTCAATATCATGGTGCCCATCCTTATGCCAAATTATTCTGGATATTTGTTTCCAGTATATTTCCTCCATCCTGTAGATGTCATCCAGAATCCAGATTATTTTGCATAGTAAGCTCTTCCTCACTCACACTCTTCCTGTGACCTCATTCTGTAAATAATCCTGACTTATCTTCATTTGACTTTCCAAAACTTCTTTTTGCTCAAAAATGTTGCAAAAGACCTCCAATTTCCATTCCTTGAGTTTAGATTTGAATCTTCTAAGCTTCACAATGAATCTATGCATGCTTCATCTGTATTCTATAGTGAAGAATTTCCATCATTCTTCTACCAGTTGACAAAAGCCAAGATACCCCCTCCACATTTTCCAATCTCCTTTTAACCTCAGTGTTATGCCATCTAGGGTGACTATCTTGGGGATCATATTCCATTTCAGATGTGCAAGGGTTGAATGATAAAAGAATTTGCTGTTATGGTGCCCATCCTTATGCCAAATTATTCTGGATATCTGTTTCCAGTATATTTCCTCCATCCTGTAGATGTCATCCAGA
Source organism: Wollemia nobilis (assembly GCA_028583015.1). Lineage (NCBI taxonomy): Eukaryota > Viridiplantae > Streptophyta > Pinopsida > Araucariales > Araucariaceae > Wollemia > Wollemia nobilis. The sequence continues at coordinate 1,693,879 of JAQPPZ010017221.1, forward strand.
ATCCAGATTATTTTGCCTAGTAAGCTCTTCCTCACTCGCGCTCTTCCTGTGGCCTCATTCTGAAAATTATCCTGACTTATCTTCAATTGATTTTCCAAAACCTCTTTTTGCTCAAAAATGTTGCAAAAGACCTCCAATTTCCATTCCTTGAGTTTAGATTTGAATCTTCTAAGCTTCACAATGAGTCTATGCATGCTTCATCTGTCTTCTATAGTGAAGAATTTCCACCATTCTTCTACCAGTTGACAAAAGCCAAGATACCCCCTCCACATTTTCTCAAATCTAAAAGGTGTCTCTTTGTCAATATCATCCTATTTAATGAAAAAGCTAATTGGCCAGTAATCAGACACTCCTATATTCAACATCTCTATTTTAAAAAAGAGCTATAGGACCACCCAATCGCTACTTTCCAAGAGGCAGTTAAATCTTTCAGCAATAAACTCCTTCACCATCCTCTTGTTAGGCTAACTAAACCATCCTACTTAGGGAGCAATATCTCATAATTGTAGCATGTTAAGGAAGTTGAGGAATTCTTGGGCCTCTCATCTGGTAGGAGAGTATTACCACCCGTCTTTCCTGTGGGGCCCAAGATAGTATTAGAGTCACCCCAATAATCCATCTTTCCCCAGCCTGAGGATCCATTCTTGCCTCTATTTCTTCAAAACACTCTTTTCTTAAAGCGTCACTTTTAGGGCGAAAAATGTTGGGGGGAATTTCATATTAAGTAAACTAAATGAAACCTATACAATCATCCAATTATTTGATTGTGATATCATTTCATATTCAGTACTCTTTGCATTCCAAGCGATGACCACTCCTCCACAACATCCATCTGCATCGATTCCTTCTACTGAGAAATTCCTACAAATCTAACAAACCTTTTAAGAAAAAATGGTATTCACTTTTGATTATTGGATGAGAAGAATATTTGGATTTCCTTGATGCATTTAAGCAATGGCTTCTCCTGTCCCCTTTCTTCCCTTCGAATTTCTAGTTGTCCATCAATAGTGTGACTCAATTTAGAATGTAAAGCATGTATGCTTATGGCCCCCTTCACACACGATGCCTGGTAAGACCCACATGCAAATAGAAGAATGTAAGTCTAATCTTTTTTACAATGTGTAATTTAATCCCTATATTCCATGAAACAATCCTCATTTTATTGCAGTAACTTTCTTCGATTTCCTTAATACCTCCTCTATTTGATATTGGGATCCTGCCACCAAATCTGCCAAGGTCACTTTCTATATTCTGTCAGGGATTGAATCTCTCTCCCTCTCCTGTTTTGGTTTGTATCTTGGACTTTTGTCAAGGTATGCATTTCATTAATTCCCACCCTTTTCTTGTACTGATCAACTGTCTGTGTTAGACCTTTCTTTCCTAATTCGGATTTCTCCAGTTTTGATAGTGTTTGCTTCAAACCTGGTTCAATCATGAAATTCCTCACCTTCCATTCCTTGATCAGTCACACCTTTCTTTTGCCTTTATAGATTTTTGCAAATATCTTTCAACATCTTCCTCAAAATCATATTCTTCAATTCACAGCCTGAGTGGACCTGACGATGAAGACTTGGGTACTCCAGATAGGAGGTCCAAGGTTCAAATTCAAAGGGGGGTAGGGAATGTACACCCCTTAGACACATAGAACAATACAAGTGCCTTCTCCCACGTATAGTGGACCCAAAGGAGTACAGGGTGGTCCAATATGCATAATGCTCATGGCCCTCAAAAGTTACTTAACTTGCTTGATTTTCTTGCATTCCTAGAATTGTCTCTTCTCCCTCTTCCATTAATTGCTTCCAAATCTCTTTCACTAGAAAGTTGATTTGACTTCTTGCCTTCATTCTGGATTTCTTGCTTTTTTCCTTGAAAATGTATCTTTGCTTAGGTTTTTGAAAGCCATCTTCGTCTTCTTTGTTTTGGAACATTCTGCTCATCCTTGCTGCTCCGCTCCACTTGTGAAGGGCAACTCATGCCAAAGAGCCATATTAATTGTAAATCCTACATATAAAGGGAATACATTAATAATCAATTTTTGGCTCTATCAAAACCTTTTGCTTCCAAAGCGATACTATTCAAGAGTTGTTTATGTAGATCCAACATGACTCAAATCCACGTATAGGTAGCCCATCCTCTGTTTTGAGTAGCCTAAGCAATGCAAACATGTTCTGATAAAATCCCAATTTAAAACACATTCATTCCAAAAATCATTGGGCAACACATACATTGCTCTCAATGGCGTCTTCTCTGCTGATTTCAACCCCAAATTCCAATATTGTATGAATAAATGTGAATTCTGGAATAATTAAGGACCACCTTAAAAGATTCTATCTCGATCTTCTTCTAGCAATTATGTCAATATTTTATGAATAAATGTGACTTGCAGAAGAACTAAAAGGCACCTTAAAAGATTCTTTCTTAATCTCCTTCACATGCAAAAATTGCTTTAAAGTACCCACTAGGGCACGATCCGGTCTCTCATACTCTTCATGAGTCTTCAAGTTTTTGTTAGCTTATTCATATAACTCTTTCAGAGAAGTTGAATTCCTAAAATTCTGCAAAAATGCAAATAAGCTCTCTTCTAGCAAGAATACCAAGTCGCAATGTAGATGAGTTCTATCCAGCCTCAGTCTTGGGGTTTCACTGATTGCTTCCTTGCATGCACTCTTGATCTGTCCTCCTACCTCCTTCTGCTTTTGGAAAGCATTGGCTGCTTCAGCGGCCTTTAAGATCTCCCAAGGGCCTGGACAAACAAAACATCCCCTTTACCTCTAAGCATTTTCCTGTCTCCAAAATCAACAAAACCTGATTTGGAAAAGCGTATCCAATAAAAAATTGTGCCAGAACCTGGATTCCAAGGTCACATGCAATCCTCAACAGTCCAGCATCACCAATGATACAACCTTATTTTGATCTCATACATGATATTAAATCAGGCTGATAAATTTGATGGAAATGCTTGCCCATAGAGCATTGCATTTCTTTCATCTTGATTTAGAAGCCCAAGTGCCACATTGTAAAAAGCAAAGCCATCCAAAGAAGTGAAACACTCTAGAAGCTGCTTATGTAATGGAAAAAGCTTGAAAATAAGGTGTGAGTAACCCTCCGACCATGACATCCTGTGTCAGTTCTTGCAAGTCTAAAGAGGAGAACAACAGAGATAAACGCAAAAAAGATGGTTTCAGCCAGGGCAGGCAGCAATTTTCCCATGTTTAGTTTGCCGATCCTACCAATTTTTTAATGGATCTTCCCTTTCTTAAATTTGGACTTAAACCATCTGGAAAGCAACTTAACTTCACATTCTTACTCTCCTCTTTTCATCAAAAATTTGGAAAATTAAATCTAAAAGAAAAATAACAATGTGTAATATTATGGAATCAATTTACAAAAAAAAACGTCTGTAGAGAAACCACAAAAAGCTCGGTTCCACCCTTCGCTATCCATCTTCAGATGGGTTGAATGAGTTTTGGCAAAACTTGATTTACCATGACCACCTCCCACAGGTCCAATCTCAAACATCTACACAATTTAATTAAAATATATATGAGGTAAAGTGAAAAAATCCCTTGCTTTCGCAAGGGGTCTCATATGCCTAGAAGTTGTACTACAATCACCTTTAGATATGTGCATTAACACAGATAGATAATGGAACTCTGTTTTTATATGGTTATACCCCTGATATTTCCAGATAGGTAATCTGAACTTCTTTTTACTTGTTCATGTACTAAATATGCGTGTGCATGCACACCAAAATATATACAAATTCATCAAATGGCAGGAGCTAAAGGGGTTAAATTTGTTAATTTTTAAGGCTGACAAATCTTTAGTTATATATGCTTACTTCTCATGATGTTCTTCACATGTTGTTGTAATACATTACGTTAAAAAAAACATATAAACAAATTCACAAATACATAGTTAAGGGTGATGTGGCAACTCACATAGATGTAGCTCTCTTCCATGTTTTGGCTCCCGTCGTCCAGGACTGCAATAAGGGTTATTACGTTCAAAAATAATCAATTCAACAGCAATGCCAGCTAAGGGTTTCTTTTTATTTTGCCTAACTAAGCAGTTCGTTACTAAATAAGCAAAGCAAAGATTAACACAGAAATATTTAAATAACTGATAAATGCCTACCGTCAGATGCATCTACGTCAATCATAGGCACAACAGGAGGTATCAACATCAGTAAAAGTCGGCATAACGCAAATGCACAGCATATGACCAGCGCCGCCCACCACAGCTCCATAGTCTCCCCCAGAAAGAAAATAACGAACAGCAAAGATCGAACCTGTAACCTGCCGCAACCTGTTTTCCCCTAATCAAATGGAATCTCCAATCTCTTTCAAACCAGAAACTCCCATTATCTTATCCTTCCTACAACAAAGATCTTGAGAAATCAATCTGAATATGGATTTTCTTTCTCATGTGAGCAGAGCAGCTAATTTTTAGCCGAGAAAACAAGAGAACCGAAAGCGAGCTCGTAGTACAGTTCCAAAATGATCAGCCGACAACCTTTTGATTTAACATTAGATTTGAAAACATTTTGTTCTTGAATTTAACGACGAGTCGCCGGATTTAGCCGTAGACATGGCTGTGATTATTTAAAGTTATTTTATTGTTCTCATCCGTGATCTGGCCTACAGGTTCCATTATTATGGTTATTCGAACCTTGCACATGCAGGTGTGGTGGTCATGTGTATGCCTTTATTAGTTAATTTTGTCTTTATTGATTTTTTTTACCAGTGGTAGTATCCCACTTTCTCATGAGGAGATTTAGGTTTAAACCTTGGGGTATGTTTGTTGCAAAGGTAGTAGTAGTCTGATGTGGGTCAACAACAACGAGGTGGTAGGTTCTGTGGTTTAAACCCTACACTCAGTTACTAAAAAATAGTGTGGATGTAACCAACTCACCTATGTATCCAAAAATAATAATAGTGATATTCCTGAATAAGCATAGTTAAAAAATTTAAAGTTTAAATTAAATTATTATATAAAAATAGTTAATGACTTTTATTTTGTTGTTTTTTTTTTTTTGGTTGTCTTTTTGTTGTCTTTTGTTGTTTGGTTTTGTGTGTTTTTTTGTTATGTTTGGTTGTGTTTGTTTGAGTTTGTGTGTTCTTGTTTTTTTTGTTGTAGACATGCTCCTCCTTGAGTGTGTCGAAGGTGGTAGGCTAGGTGCAAGCCTTGGATGATTTTGGTGAAAGAGATACCTTTGTCTCTTTGGGTTTTACTTGAAAGTAACATCCTTTTTAAGATGTTTTTTCACAAACAAACAGGGGAAACTTTTACACTTTAAATAAAGGTTTAAGATTTAAATTTTATAAAGTAAAGTTGTATACTTTTTTTTTTTAATAAGTTGTGTGGCTTCTATTGGGGCCACTCCCATTACAAAAACAAAACATTACATTGCTCTCATAACATTTCCAACAAGTTAATTAAAGCATATCCAACTTTGTCTTTGTATTGGAGATATTTTTCATTTACTTCAACCAAAAATATTTTTCATCTTACTTAAACTACTAAGTTTCCATAATCAACTCATTTGATATCAAATGCCTTCAAAAATTTAAATTCTATCAAAATGAAATTCAACACTGTGAATGGCTAAAATATTTGTTGCCCAACTTCTATATCCAAAAATATCTTGCCTATAACAACCTCACAATTTCTTGATACTTTTTTTAGGGTTCTTATTCATTCCCCTAATATTCCAAGATATTATTTTCATTGTTATTTTTTTATATTTTTTGTGCGTTTAGCCCTACTTCTTGTTAACATTTGTGATATGTGCTTTTGTTTTCTCATATCAATATCCCTTTGTGTTTCTTTTTCTCTTTGTTTTTGCCTCTTGGGTCTTCCTCTTTTTTTTCATTCTCAGCAATAATCTCTTCAATCTTCTCACACTGCTCATAGTAAGACTTATCTTTAGGTTTGTCTTGCTCTGAAGGATCTGAAGGGCAAGGAATATCCTCAAAAGCACACTCTTCTTTATATTTCCTTGGAGACCCTCAAGTGCAAGGATGCTCTTTTGTAGCAATTACCTTCTTATTTTGCCCTAAAAACCCTAAATTGTTATTGGTTTCCTCCAATCTCATTTCTATATTATTTTGCTCTTGAAACCTTAAAGTGCAAGGGATAACATCTTCACCACTTTCACTTTTATTACCTGAAGAGGATTTTATACTTCTTAAGGAAAATAAAGATGATTTACCAGGAATAAACTTGACCTTTTTTGTTGTCTTTGTTTTGGGTTTTATCTCCAAGTCTTCTTTTACACCTTTAATTCCTATAAAGTTACCAATTGATATTGTCGATAGGATTTCTTTGCCTCTTCTTTTGGAGTGGAATATCCTTAATCTAATCTAGCTTCTATTATTAAATGATTTCCTTGCTTCATCTTGAAGTTTATCTCATGGCTAGAATTTTTTGTCTCTTTCTTCATAGTTTTTACTTTGCAAACTCTTGCCATGTGTCCAATCTCAAAATAATGTGGCAACGAAATGCAATATTTTCATAATCTACTTGTTGATCCCATTCTCTTGATTCATATTTAATCTTAATGGATTGTGGCAAAGGTTTTGAAATATCCATAGCAACACATATTCGAGTATATATAGCATGCTTTCACTCCTTAGTTGTTGGTCCTTCCTTGATGAATTCCCCTAGGGTATTTCCAATATTTTTCAAAACATCCTTATTTATAAGCTGATATGGAAGTCCAAAAAGCCTAACCCACACTAGAAGCTTCTTAATTTTTTATGTCTCATCTAAAAAAATTTGTTCCATGGTCTCAAATAAAGTGCATCTCTTCCCATAAACCATGGGCCACCAACCATTATTTTATCCCTAATTTTTGAACTGGAAAAGATGATGAGGAAAAAACCTTTAGGAAGAAAAGTCACAGAATAATTTGAATTCAATCCCCACTTCCACTTGATCCAATTTTGAATCTCCAAAAACCTTGGCCATGGTCTATGGAACTTACATATTAGCCCTCTACTTTTAAGAACCATTATATCATGCTCAATCATCTCATCCTTGATACTTACTTCTAGTGTACCATCTGCTACCTGGATCAAACTTACCATGTATTCACTCTTTTACTTATCTCCAGCTTGGGCCTTCATACTTCCAACAAGGACATTTTTATTTCTAGCTAGGGCATCCTGACTTCCCATTAGGGCTTTCAAAAATGACTTCCTTCCCTAATAGCTAATGGGGCTTGCTCTTGGCTTGCACTCCCTCTTGGTTCGCACTCCCTTTTTGCTTGCACTCGCTCTTGCTCCCAGCTTGCACTCTCTATTGCCTCACACTTGCTCCTAGCTTACACTCCCTCCTGGCTAACAATTGCGAGTCTCTCTTCTTTTTCTTGGCGTTCTTTCACTTCAACATTTTTTTGGAAATAATGTTCCAAGCATTCGTGGTAAGGGTTTGAAGCATTTATGCACTCTGGATGAACCTACCACTCTTTCGCCATGATTGAATCTTGGCTTGCACTCCCTCTTAGTTTACACTCCCTTTTGGTTCACACTCTCTCCTACCTCGCACTCACTCCCAACTTGCACTTCCTCTTGGCTCACAATTTCCCTTGTCTCTTCTTTTTACTTCAACAATTTTTTAGAAATAATGTTCCACACATTCATGGTAAGGGTTTGAAGCATTGATGCACTCGGATGAACCTACCGCTCTTCTGCCATGACGTTATCGATGCTAGCTAGGATACGTTCAGTTTCTTGTGGTGCATCTGTTACAAAGAGATTTGCAATGCGATCCTCCTCGCCCAAGACAAAGAAAACTTTTGAACCCCAATAAAACACGATCGTCCACTCCAGCTACCTTGCTACACACTAACACAAACCCTAGGCATCAAAACCAGATTCAAACTCCTAACCTACCGATATGTGCCCAAAAACAAAATAGCTTTAACAAAAAAAACTTCAACTTGACCACCGCCACACTAGTCACCATCGCACCCGCACCAGCCCAATTTCATATAACTTCATATTCGATGTTGATCATTCTGGATCTCCCCACTGTTGTTACTGCCAAGCCTAACCTCACAGATCAATCACTAGCAAAAAACCTCGTCTGCTCTGCCCAAACCTTCCATCGATCGCAGCCATGCCATGCCCACTGATGTGGCTGCCAAGCTTAACCTTGCAGATCAATCACCAGCAAGTAGAGTTGTATACTTTACTTCACTAAGTAAAATATGTTTTTTGATGAGTTTATCCGGGTGTGTGTTTTTTTTATTGTGTTTGGTTGTGTTTTTTGTATTTTTTTGAGTTTGTATGTTTGTGTGTTCTTGTTTTTGTTGTTGTAGGTATGTTCCTCCTTTAGTATGTCGAAGGTGGTAGGCCAGGTGCGAGTCCTGGATGATTTTGACGAAAGAGATACCCCTACCTCCTTAGTTCTTACCCGAAAGTGACATCCCTTCTGGAATGTTTTCCACAAACAAAAAAATAGTGAAGACTTTCACACTTTAAATAAAGGTTTAAGATTTATATTTTAGAAAGTAGAGTCATATACTTTACTTCTCAAAGTAGAATATGTTTTTTAATGAGTTTACCCAGGTTAGTAGAATATGTTTGAATAATCATATATTGAATAAATAATCATCTTATATAACCTATCGCCTCCTTAAAGTTAAAAAATATATATATTTTTTTATCTTTATAAAAAAAATTACGATAGGGTTATACACCCTACTTAGTAACCATATATTAAATATATCTTTTATGAGGGTTGCTTTATAACCTGCCTATGTTAAAGACTATTTTATCTTTGAAGGATAATTTCATCTAATCTAAACATATACTAATAACATATTTTCTTTTGTAAAGATAATCTCATGACAAGCTCAATTGGAATACATGCAGGATGAAAAGAACTCTAAGTGGTTGGAGAGTGTTATATGCACTTCAAAACCGGTGTAGGAATGTCAAGTTGTGGGATTGGAAGACCACCAAGGTCTTATTTGGCCTACTTGTCACACCGATTGTGTTATATGGTTGCAAGGTGTGGGCGAGTGGCGTGACAAATACAAAATGGAGGCAAATAGAAAGGATTCAAAAACGTCTAATTACAAATTTTATTAGAATTAAGGCTACAATCCCTTACGAAATTATTCTAGCTGAAACTGGAATGTTCTCTTTAGAGGCAATTGCTATGACCATGTTGTTATGTTACTTGTAAAAAAATAGAAAAAATGAAATACAACAAATGGCTTACGACAGTTAGGGACGAAGAGTTGTATAGGCGGAAGAACACATGGATGAAACGTTAGGAAATCAACATAAATGAATACCCAAATTTTAATAAAGACATAAAAAACTATGTGAACAAAAAGTTTAGAAGTGGAATGTGGAAAAATGCAAGCAAGAAAAAACAATACTATATTGCAAAGTTTAACCCAACGTATGACCACAAGAAAAAAACATATATAGGCACTGAAATCATGTGAAGTGGAAAAATCCTCATTGCTCATATAAGGACTAGCTCTCATAGGCTTAGATGTGAACCAAAGAGATGGACAATGTCCAAGGGACAATGAGAAGAAAGGATATGTATTCTATGCAGCACAAGGGCAATAAGATAGAGGAACATTTATGTAACATAAAAAAGAACACCATTGCAATAAAAATGACACATTGTATTATATTCGAGAAAGTCCATTTTGATACAATTTGACCCTTTTAGGGTGCATTTTACAATGAGATGTGCCAAAAGGGGAATCCCTTTTACAAATCAAGGATGGTGTATTCACTTCTTCTATGCCACAATCAATGTTGGAGGTGGGTTTGTTGTGACCACCGTGATGACCTTGAACTTGTTGAATCTAGAACCTGCACACATGTAAAGAGACGAGTTTAGTAGCACATGTCAAAATGAAGCTAATGCAATGAATAATGTACATTGAAAATATAAAATAAATATGATTATTTCTTACATGAGTGACGATTTTAGCAACATAATATTAGCATTCTCCTCCCTTCTTTTTCTTGGTGAAGTGATGGTGCCTTTATAGGCCTTTGAGGGTTTTTTAGGGAAGGATAGATGGCAAGCCAGGGCTTACAAGTGGCAGGGACTGGGTAGCCATCTATCCTGGGTAGTTGCAGTGAGTCACTAGAAGTGTCTCACTTAACTGGGGAGATGTGGCAAGTGTGTAGGTGGAAGTGGAGTGTAGTGTGGAGTGAGGTGTGATATGTGGCAAGTGGGTAGGTGGAAGTGGAGTGAAGTGTGGAGTGAGGTGTGAGATGTGGCAAGGTGAGGGGTAGTGGTGGCTAGGACATGTATCAAGTGGGGATACAGGGTATCTTATGCAGATTTTTCAGATTTAATAAATCTAGAAAATTTAAATTAATGTGCAGGAAAATACACCTAAGTTAACTTAGGCATATTATTTTATTATGCATAATTGAGATATGCAATGTGAATGGTTTTGCAAATACCTAGGTTTTGGTGTCTATAGATGCCCTTTTTTGTATTGTGTTGTATAAAACATAATGCGGTGTAAAAACAAGAGACACTTGGTTTTATTTGATGAAGGAATGGACTCAAATCTTCTCAAAACACAAGAATGAATGACTTTTGAAAATTTTGATTTTTTTGCTTACCCCCTCAATTGGCGAATGGGTAAAGGATGAAACCCACAAGCCAATTGACCAAATATGGATGATGAAAGGAGGTGGATGATTGAATGATGTGAATTGTGTATGCAAATGTATGACATTTTGATCAACTTGATACCCCAAGTTTGGGATTGTTTGTGTTGTTGCAAATTTACCTTTGGTTTCGATGATGCACAAAATGTTGTGGTAAAACCACCAACCACATTTGTGAGTTCGGGGGCCCCGCTATTGTTAGTTGCTCTTGTGTGTCAGAAACAACGCACTGGGAATTCGATACTCGAGTGATTGTTGATTGTTACCAAATTGTGATTGATTGTTTTCACTTTTGTACCCAACGAAAGAGGGCTTAAGGATAACCTTGTGCAAATTAGGTTGAACATAGTCATGCTCAAATATTGAGGGACCTAGATGATTTAATGCCACATGTGATGATGTTGAATGTTTGAATGAGTGTCCTTCTGGTGAGCTACCCATTCGACTGAATTGCATGGATTTTCAGTCGCTGCAACCGCCAAGTGTGTAGATTAAGTCACTAAATATGAGATTCACTAAATGATGATGATGGTGATGTGTGATGATGGTTTGAAAATGCATGATGTGATGGATGTATACGTTGAAAATAAAGATCAATTTGGATGCCCCAAGTTTGGGGTGTACTTGTGTTGTCGCAAATTTATCTTTTGGTTTTATTGACATGCAAGATGATGAAGTAAAGGAACCAATCACCCTAGGGTCTTGTCCTAGTGATTGTAGAAAATTCCTTAATGCAAAATGATGAAGTATAAATTTTTCATGTTTTGTAACTCCATGGAGTAGGCGTCAATGACAACCTTGGCCAAATATGCTTGAACGCAGGTCACTCAAAAATTGAAGGACCAACCTGATTTAATTTCAAACATGATGATGTGAAATGATTTTGAATAATTTTCCTTATGGTAATTTATCCATCCTACCGGATTGGCAATTTGTAATATAAAAAAACACCATTGCAATAAAAATGACAGTATTATATTTGAGAAAGTCCCTTTTGATACAATTTGACCCTTTTAGGGTGCATTTTATAATGAGATGTGCCAAAAGGGGAATCCCTTTTACAAATCAAGGATGGTGTATTCGCTTCTTCTATGCCACAATCGATGTTGGAGGTAGGTTTGTCGTGACCATCATAATGACCTTGAACTTGTTGAATATGGAACTTGCACACATGTAAAGAGACAAGGATTTAGTAGCACCTGTCAAAATGAAGCTAATGCAATGAATAATATACATTGAAAATAGAAAATGAATATGATTATTGCTTACATGAGTGACGATTTTAGCAGCATAATAACATTCCCCTCCCTTATTTTTCTTGGTGAAGTGATGGTGCCTTTATAGGCCTTTGAGGGTTTTTGAGGGAAGGATAGGTGGCAAGCTAGGACTGCCAAATGGTAGGGACTGGGTAGCCACCTATCCTAGGTAGTTGCAGCAAGTCACTAGAAGTGTCTCACTTAACTAGGGAGATGTGGCAAGTGGGTAGGTGGAAGTGGAATGAAGTGTGGAGTGATGTGTAAGATGTGGAAAGTGGGTAGGTGGAAGTGGAGAAAGAGCGGTTGGGACTACGTAATCATGTATGTACAGTTGAGACTGGATTGTAGAAACCTTGAAACTTGGATCCAAGACCTCGATGGCTTGAACTCCATGACCGTTGACAACTTCCTACAACAGTTTTGATAGCATGATGACACATTTTCCAGTCTCCTTTGCTTGGTGGGGTGAAGGTGCCTTTATAGGCTCCTTAGGGTTTTGGAGGGAAATGAGAGGTGGCAAGCTAGGATTGCCAAGTGGCAATCTTGGGCTACCAAATGGAAGGGGTAGTTAGAGTGAGTCACCCAAGGTGTCTCACTTAACTAGTATGATGTGGCTGCAAGTGGAGTGATATGTGGAGGGTTACCGCATGTAAAGGACGAAGGGGACAAGGGTGTATGAGATGTGGCAAGGGATGCTGGTGAGGTGGCTAGGACACATGTCTAGTGGGTAGGTAGGGTATCCTAGGCTGATTTTCTAGATTTAATAAATCTGAAAAATAGGGTAATGTGCATGATTTTATATACCTAAGTCTAAACTTAGGCATATAATTTTACTATGCAAGATTTAATGTGGGGTGCCAAATGTGACTTTATGGATGTCCAGTTTTTTGTGTCTATAATTTCATCTATAAATGCCCAAGTTTATGGGACATCCATAGCAAATACAAAGAAACGCTTGGAAAAGGGTCTATGATAGAGTTATTTGAAGACAATAAAATAAAAAAAGTTGGAGAGTTGCTAACCCAAATTAGCACGAGAAGGAACAACCTTCTCAAGGATATTAATGGTCATATGATTTGAATAAATGTGCTTCCATATTTTGGGTCCAATAAGCCATGTTTGGGTCTCGCAGACGTAGTTAAAATTTTTCATTTCATTTCATATATAATTTAAACCTCTTAATTTTTTTATTTTTAATTTAGTTTATTTATTTTAGCAAATTGGTATTAACATGAACATAATTCCAAACATTGGGAATATACCACTAGACTTACAACATCACAAAAATCAGTTAGAAAGGGCCAGACCCACACACATGCCCATACTCGATGTTAATAGATGTGAGGAATACCATATGAGTGGTTAAAAAACAAGAGGGCCAGACCCACACACGTCCATACTTGATGTTAAAAGGAGTGAGGAATCCCACATGAGTGTTTAAAAAGCAAGAGGGCCAAACCCACACACGTCCATACTCGATGTTAATAAGAGTGAGGAACCCCATGTAAGTGGGACCAAGTGACCAAGTGGCAAAGAGTATGGTAAGTGGTGGGGCTCATAAACCACTCAAGTCCCACAATGCTTAAATTTTTTAATCTAATATATATATATATATATTTGTGGTTGCTATGAGAAATCCTTATGATTGATGCTGAGGGTTGAGCATTTCCATCCATGGTTGACTCCTCATAAGATAGGTGGGGCTCATAAACGACTCAAGTCCCACAACATAGTCAATTATCAACGTAATTTTTATTTAATAGTTCCATATATATATATATATATATATATATATATATATATATATATTTTTTTTTTTTTTTAATTTTTTTGAGTGTGAAAAACCTCTATAACTAATGTTGAGGGTTGAGCATTATAAGGTAGGTGGTGTTCATAAACCACTCAAGTCCCACAACAAGGTCAATGTGGAATTATTAGTGTAAATTTTTTAATCTAATATATATATATATATATATATATATATATATATATATATATATATATTGTTATATATTGTTAGTACGATAAACCCCTACGATGACTGATGTATATATATTGTTAGTACGATAAACCCCTACGATGACTGATGTTTAGGGCTAAGCTTTTTCATCCCAACCATAACCCCTCGTAAGGCAGAGAAGTAAACGTATACAACCACACACAGTTTGAACCTTGGACCTCCCAAAGAAGAACCAAACTCTGAATGATCCATGGCATGGTTTAAACCTTGGACCTCCCAAGAAGAGTCAAACCTCGAACCGTTAAGCTATCCCACCCTTGGACCTCCCAAAGAAGAGCCAAACCCCAGATGACCCATGCCATGGTTTGAACCTTGGACCTCCCAAGAAGAGTCAAACCTCGAACTGTTAAGCTATCCCAATCGAGATGGATTTTATATAATTTATAACCTCTAGCTACTTTATTTTTAATTTAGTTTATTTTATTCAATTTCACATTGGCCAATAGTTTTATGCAAGACATTTTTTTTTGGATATATATGGGAGTTGGTTACAGTCACACTATTTTTAGTAATTGACAAGTGGAGGGTTCAAACTACATGGGCTTCTCCTAACAAGATAATTTCATCTTGTTGTTATTAACCCGACGTGGGAGAGAGACCACCGGTTTCTCGATGTTTGTACCATCATTGTCAGTGTAGCGCTCACTCAAAGGATTTAGAGCAGACTACTTCCTTTGCAAATTGACACCCCCAAGATTTGAACCCAGGCCTCTTCTTAGTAGAACAAATTAACACCCCCAAAGTTTAAACCAAGGTCTCTTCTTAATAGGACATTATGCGATCTCTTCTGGGTAAAACATTATGCTTAAAGAATCCCAAATATCACTTTTATTACTTTTATCTAATACGCATGTCATATAGATATTTTAATTTTGAGTATAGAACCGTATAGTAGAGTGAATGTTAGATGAATATTAAAAGATAAATAATTTTTCTAGTTAGAAATTTTATTATGATTACATGGCGTTATTATAATTTGGTTATTACACATATTTTATTTACAAGATTTAAATTTGGTTTTTTTTATAAGTTAAGGAACTTGTTTGATTTAAAATTTGATTTTTAATTTATTATATATTAATTGGTTATGGCCAGCTAAATTTTATATTACATAATATTTATATGTTATTTGATTATAAATAAGAGCAAAGAAAAGTAGTTTTTAAATCTAGCTAGACTAGATTATACAAGAAGGGTGTTTTTTACTTAATATATTATCCACCCAAACTTTAGTTATCTTTTATTTAGTAAAGTATGGTATTTTTTTTTATGATTTGGTTATATGGGATTGAAATGTGTTCCACCTGTATTACATTATTACCACAAAGTGGTATTACAACAAAGATTGGATGAATGATATTACAATAAAATTTGGATATTATCTATGTATTGCTTGGCAAGATTCAAACCTTGGTCTCCTCCTTGAGTGTTGAGGAATCTAATTGATTGAGCTAATGCTATTTTATTAAAATTTGTTTATTTTTTCAATTAGTTATATGGGATTTAAACGAACCCCATTCGTATTACATCATCACCACATGGTGGTATGTAATGAGCCAAAAATAAAAACGGAAACACCCAATACACAGATCTTGCAAATAATTGAGAAAATGAGACAATTTTTGGAATTTTTATTATTTTCTTCAAATACCCACAAATGAAATACGATAAATATTATCTGGATTCACACATACAACACATATAACAACTAGAATGAATTCACAATCACAAATCTGACTATTATGGATGACAATTACAGTCACAATGTGCATACATATGGGATGTGCACCTGGATACCAAGAATTGCATAGAAGAAAACCTCAAATTTGCTGCAAAGGACACCACTGACTGAACGCTGCCAATCTAGGGTTTGAGAAACCCTTTTCAACACCCAAAATATGCTATACTGGCACACACAGATGGGATGTGGGCTGCTGGATGACAAAACTACCCAAGAACACACTGAATTCTGATGGAAATCACCTCCAATAGGGAATGTCTATCTGTTGAATGCAAAAGTATCCTTCACAACCTGAGAACTGCCTTAGAATGGCTGTATAAAACCTCCAAGAATGGACGCTGCCCTCCTTGACTGTAATTCACACTTACAACTACACAAATGCACAAATATTATCCCCAATGCTGATCGGTTCACTTAAGGGACACACAATGGCTCAACACATTCACAAAATACCATACAATCACTCCACACACATGTAATCTCAGACCCAAATCTGATAATCCTTCACTAAACTCCCACAATGCTACCAAACCCTCAGAAGGAATTCACATTCCATCCGAAAGAAGAATAAATCTGGAAACACTGGAAGCCCTCTGTAGTGCACAGGTAAACCCTAACTGGATTTACTCCTCAACTCAATAGATGAGCACCTCTCACTCCACTGAATTGGAATTCTTCAATCAACCTTGAGCAACTCCCGAAGGCAGAGAAAAGAAGAGTTTTCATCACATAACATAACATAATGAGAATAGAGGGCGTTCCACCTTTTATATTTCCATGTTATATTTTCTCATTATGTGGAGCCCATTACTTAAGCTATTATTTGCCTAAGTCATTTTATTAAAAATACCACAATAATATAAACAATAATAATTATTTATATTTTGCACACTTATAATAATAAGAAATAAAATAAAAGATATTTTATTTCTCTTCACACTTTAAATATAATATTATTATTTACAATATTTACACGCATGACCTTATTTTCCAAAATGGGTCATGACAAGTCTCCCCCTCTCACATTGCTTGTCCTCAAGCAATGCAACTCTGAATGTGAGAGGATATCGGCTCCCTCCCATGTGGCATCTTCTTCCGGCAAACCCTTCCATTTAATCGGATATTCCTTAATGACTCTGCTTCTGAGTTTTCTCTCCCTAGTCTCAAGGATTATTTCTGGTTCCAAAATTAATTTTCCTTCATCATCTAAAGGAGGCAGCTCAATGGAGGGATTAATATTATGTTCAACAACTTTCTTAAGGCAAGAAACATGAAAGGTACTATGCAGCCTACTATCTTGTGGGAGCTCAAGCTCATATGCTACCTCTCCAACCCTACGTAATACCTTATATGGACCATAAAATTGTGGTTTAAGCTTCTCTGCACCACTCTTTTTCAATGTAGATTGCTTGTATGGTTGTAGTCTTAAATAAACCATGTTGCCAACTTCAAATGAGCGTTCTATACGTTGTCGATCAGCAAATTTCTTATATCTGTTCTGTGTGACCTGTAAATTTGAATTTTAGTGTCTGATTATTTATAGTGTAGTCTCCCAGAGAGAATAACCACTGCACCCCTAATACTACTTGTGGAGCACTCTTTCCCAGAGGAAAAATAATAAAATCATCTACCAAGTCATAATCATTGAATTGCAACTTCATATGTGGGACATAGAGGTGGCATTGTTCTACATCTCCATTTCCAACTATTACATCAAAACCAAAAAAAGACTCAGTTTTTAACCTTTTCTTTCTTACCAAATCCTCATGTACAAAGTTGTGGGTGGCTCTAGGATCAATAAGTACCACAATTATTTCTCCTTCTACTTCCCCAGGTACTTTCATGGTGGTGTAAGCCCTGGATAAATCTAGAGAAGCTAAACTACCTAAACTTGGAGCACTTGGACTTCTTGATTCTGTATGCCGATTTTCTTTTGTTTCCACTTCCTCTATTGATGCATAGTTTCCCTTTGAATCCTCATCATCTGATATTACCTGAATCAATCTGATTTGCCCTTTTCCCTGGCATCTGTGTCCTCTCTCAAATGGATTTTTACAATAAAAGCATAGCCCTTTCCTTCTTAATTCATCACGTTCATCATCTTTAATGTTTTTGGTAGTGGCTGCTACTAGAAGACTCTGAGAGGTGGACGTTTGCTTTTGGGGAGTATTTTGATGTCCAGAACTTGATGCTGATGGCTGGAATCCACTTCTTTTTTGTGATGTTCCTATGGGGCTGAATTTGGGAGGAAAAGTTAATGAAAATTTATGTTTTGCGGGTATGGCTGATGCGAGACATAGAAATAACTCTCTTAATTGCATCCTGTAATGTTGTGGGTTCAAATGCTCTCACCCAACCTTTTAAAGGTTCTGTCAAGCCTTCTATGAACAAAAATACTATCCTCTTTTCAGACATATTTGGAACCATTACTGCTAAATTTTCAAATTCTTCCACATATGCTTCAACCGATGTTTTCTCGTTGTAGAGTTGCCAATTCTCTGAAATATTCTTCCTCATCTTTCCTCTCAAACCTATCCAATAATCTAACGCTGAATTCATCAAAATATTTAATGTCACTATGTCCTTGTGTAACCATACCGTGGTGCCACCAATCGTAGGCACTTCCTTCCAAATGCACTGTAGCCAATTTAACTGCATCCTCCTCTTCTGTAGGACAAACTTTAAAGTATGTGATCAGTTTTTGCAGCCATGCTCTAACTAAGATTTTGTCACTACCATCAAACATAGGTATTTGCATTTTCTGTTGGAGGAGTTTCTTTTCCTCATTTTTACCCCTTATGTTAACCTTTTTACCCAGGATGCCCAAATAGCCATCAAATGTAACATTATTTCTGAAATCTTCGGATCTTTTCATATACCTAGCCATCAATTTTTCCATTTCTTCATCCTGCTGCTCTGGGTTAGGTTCTGATGAGCTAATAAATAGGGGTTTCGAATATCTTGGCAGTGGTGAGTGAGAAAATTTAACTGATCCTTGTGTATCCGTTTTGGAAGAGGATTCTCCTTGCCTTTCTTGAATTTGTGGTATATTTATCTGTGGCTGAGGTTGGTTGGGCTGTTCCAACCTATTTACCAGTTTCTGTAGTGTATCAACCAAGGTAATAAATTTCTCTTCGTTCGGATCAACTGGTTTTTCAACCCTTTCAGCCATTTGTGATGATTCTGATTCCCAAACTGGTATTTCTCCTTTTTCTGGTACTACTAGATTTGTAAACCCCTACTGAGGATTCAAGTTAGGGTTTTGTTTATTTCTTCTTGTGTAATAATGATGGCTTGGACGCATCCGAAACCCTCACAGGTGGCAAGACCGTGGCTCTGATACCACTGTAATGAGCCAAAAATAAAAACGGAAACACCCAATACACAGATCTTGCAAATAATTGAGAAAATGAGACAATTTTTGGAATTTTTATTATTTTCTTCAAATACCCACAAATGAAATACGATAAATATTATCTGGATTCACACATACAACACATATAACAACTAGAATGAATTCACAATCACAAATCTGACTATTATGGATGACAATTACAAATCACAATGTGCATATATATGGGATGTGCACCTGGATACCAAGAATTGCATAGAAGAAAACCTCAAATTTGCTGCAGAGGACACCACTGACTGAATGTTGCCAATCTAGGGTTTGAGAAACCCTTTTCAACACCCAAAATATGCTATACTGGCACACATAGATGGGATGTGGGCTGCTGGATGACAAAACTACCCAAGAACACACTGAATTCTGATGGAAATCACCTCCAATAGGGAATGTCTATCTGCTGAATGCAAAAGTATCCTTCACAACCTGAGAACTGCCTTAGAATGGCTGTAGAAAACCTCCAAGAATGGACGCTGCCCTCCTTGACTGTAATTCACACTTACAACTACACAAATGCACAAATATTATCCCCAATGCTGATCGGTTCACTTAAGGGACACACAATGGCTCAACACATTCACAAAATACCATATAATCACTCCACACACATGTAATCTCAGACCCAAATCTGATAATCCTTCACTAAACTCCCACAATGCTACCAAACCCTCGGAAGGAATTCACATTCCATCCGGAAGAAGAATAAATCTGGAAACACTGGAAGCCCTCTGTAGTGCACAGGTAAACCCTAACTGGATTTACTCCTCAACTCAATAGATGAGCACCTCTCACTCCACTGAATTGGAATTCTTCAATCAACCTTGAGCAACTCCCGAAGGCAGAGAAAAGAAGAGTTTTCATCACATAACATAACATAATGAGAATAGAGGGCGTTCCACCTTTTATATTTCCATGTTATATTTTCTCATTATGTGGAGCCCATTACTTAAGCTATTATTTGCCTAAGTCATTTTATTAAAAATACCACAATAATATAAACAATAATAATTATTTATATTTTGCACACTTATAATAATAAGAAATAAAATAAAAGATATTTTATTTCTCTTCACACTTTAAATATAATATTATTATTTACAATATTTACACGCATGACCTTATTTTCCAAAATGGGTCATGACAAGTCTCCCCCTCTCACATTGCTTGTCCTCAAGCAATGCAGTCCTGAATGTGAGAGGATATCAGCTCCCTCCCATGTGGCATCTTCTTCTGGCAAACCCTTCCATTTAATCAGATATTCCTTAATGACTCTGCTTCTGAGTTTTCTCTCCCTAGTCTCAAGGATTATTTCTGGTTCCAAAATTAATTTTCCTTCATCATCTAAAGGAGGCAGCTCAATGGAGGGATTAATATTCTGTCCAACAACTTTCTTAAGGCAAGAAACATGAAAGGTACTATGCAGCCTACTATCTTGTGGGAGCTCAAGCTCATATGCTACCTCTCCAACCCTGCGTAACACTTTATATGGACCATAAAATCGTGGCTTAAGCTTCTCTGCACCACTCTTTTTCAAGGTAGATTGCTTGTATGGCTGCAGTCTTAAATAAACCATGTCGCCAACTTCAAATGAGCGTTCTATACGCTGCCGATCAGCAAATTTCTTATATCTGTTCTGTGCGACCTGTATATTTTCTTTGAGAGCCTTAAGGATGTCCTGATGTTCCTGTATAAATTCCCTTGCCTTAGGTACCCTGCTGTCCACAATCAATAAATCTGAAAGAGTGGGAGCATCATAACCATATAAAGCCATAAAAGGAGTCATCTTAATTGACATGTGATAAGTGGCATTATAACAGTATTCTCCTAGGTGCAGCCATCTAATCCAAGCATTATGATACCCAGAAACATAGTTTCTTAAGTATCCTTCCACCCACTTGTTTACTATTTCTGACTGGCCATCTGTTTGCGGATGATAACTGGTACTTGGAGTTAAGGATGTGCCACATAATCTGAATAGCTCTTGCCAAAAGTTGCTCAGAAATTTACTGTCTCTGTCACTAACAATAAACTTTGGCAAACCATGTAATTTAAATATTTCTCTGAAAAATAAATCAGCCACCCGAATAGCTGTATATGTTATGGATATGGCATAAAAATGTGCATACTTAGTCATTCTATCCACAACAGTAAAAATGCAATCCTTACCATGCACCTTTGGAAGTCCAGTAATAAAATCCATTGATATACTTTCCCATTTCTGATTTGGAATTGGTAGTGGTTGAAGTAATCCAACTGATAAATTATGCTCATCTTTGTTAACCTGACAAGTAGCACATTCTAGGACATGAGCAAGTACATCATTCTTCAACCCCTTCCATGAGAATCTTTCACGAATTTGTCTGTATGTTTTGAAGAATCCTGGGTGACCAGCCATAGGTGAGTCATGCATAGCAGAAATCATTTTTTCTTTCAGCTTGGAATTGGAAGTTAAAAAGATTCTCCCTTTATAATAGATCAGCCCTTCCTTAACCGAATACCTGTCATCATTCAGTGGTACCATCCAATATGCTAATGGACAATGCATTCTTTGCATATTCAGCCATAAGAGAGACCTTCAAATCATTAGTAATTACTGAAAGTGAATGGAAAGCAGGATTTCTAGACAAAACATCAGCTGTTGTATTCTTCTTCCCTTTAACAAATTCAATATCGAAATCAAATGCTTGCAGCTTAGTAACCCACTTTTGTTGTCTCTCATTTAATTCATTTTGTTGTCCCAAAAAATATTTTAAACTATTGTGATCAGTTTTGACTACAAACTTACCACAAATGAGGTATTGTTTGAATCTAGATAATGCATGCATAATAGCAAGCATTTCTTTATCATAAACACTGTAACTCCTCTCATGTGGTTTTAGTTTTCTACTTTCATAAACAATAGGGCGTCCCTTCTGCATGAGAATAGCTCCAATGCCAACTCCTGAAGCATCACAATTAATAGTAAAAGGAAGAGAGAAATCAGGGATGGTCAATACTGGACATGTAGTCATTACCTCCTTTAGTTTTTCAAAAGCTCTTTGGGCTCCCTCATTCCACACAAATTCACCTTTCTTGGTCAATTCAGTCAAGGGTGCTGCTAATGCTGAAAATCCTTTGATGAATCTCCTGTAGTAGCTGCATAAGCCTAAAAATCCCCTCAACTGAGTCAAACTAATTGGAACAGGCCAATTATGCATGGCTGAAATTTTTTCTGGATCTACTTTAACTCCTTCATGGCTGATTATGTGTCCTAAATAAAGAATCTCTGTCATCCCAAATTCACACTTAGACTGTTTTGCATAAAATTCTTGTTCTTCTAAAATACCCGTAACAATATCTACATGTTTTAAATGTTCATCCCATGTCTTGCTGTAAATTAAGATATCATCAAAAAACACCAAAACAAAATGTCTCAAATACTCCCTGAAAATCTGATTCATTGCAGCTTGAAAAGTGGCAGGAGCATTTGTTAACCCGAATGGCATGACCAAAAACTCAAAATGCCCATAATGACATCTGAATGTTGTTTTATATATGTCCTCTTCTCTCATTTTGATCTGATGGTATCCCGATCTTAAGTCTATTTTAGAAAAGAACATGGCTCCATGCAATTCATCAATAAGCTCATCAACACGGGGAATAGGATACCTGTTTTTCACTATTTTTTTATTCAGGGCCCTGTAATCAATACACATGCGTAAACTCCCATCCTTCTTTTTCACTAGAACCACTGAAGATGCAAATGGGCTTGTACTAGGACGAATGTGTCCCATTGCCAACAACTCCTTTATTGTTCTTTCTATCTCATCTTTATAATATTTGGGATGTCTATATGGTTTGTTCATAATTGGTTTAGTTCCAGGTTCTAGTTCAATTGCATGCTGAAAGTTTCTGGGCGGGGGTAATCCTTCTGGTATTTCTTCAAAAACCTTTTTATGCTTATCCAAAATAAACCGAATATCATGCTGTAATTCAAAGGTTGGAATAGATTTACCTTTAAGAGTAGTAATGCTGGCTGCCCATACAAATTCCCTTTTCTTCAGAATCTTTTCCATACTTTTGATAGATACTTGCTGTAACACCCTGTCTTTAATTCCTTGCAAGACTACTTCCTTTTCTCCCACCATAAATTTGAATTTTAGTGTCTGATTATTTATAGTGTAGTCTCCCAGAGAGAATAACCACTGCACCCCTAATACTACTTGTGGAGCACTCTTTCCCAGAGGAAAAACAATAAAATCATCTACCAAGTCATAATCATTGAATTGCAACTTCATATGTGGGACATAGAGGTGGCATTGTTCTACATCTCCATTTCCAACTATTACATCAAAACCAGAAAAAGACTCAGTTTTTAACCTTTTCTTTCTTACCAAATCCTCATGTACAAAGTTGTGGGTGGCTCCAGGATCAATAAGTACCACAATTCTTTCTCCTTCTACTTCCCTAGGTACTTTCATGGTGGTGTAAGCCCTGGATAAATCTAGAGAGGCTAAACTCCCTAAACTTGGAGCACTTGGACTTCTTGATTCTCGTATGCCGATTTTCTTCCTGTTTCCACTTCCTCTCGCCGATGCATAGTCTCCCTCCGAATCCTCATCATCCGATATTACCTGAATCAATATGATTTACCCTTTTCCCCGGCATTCGTGTCCTCTTTCAAATGGCTTTTTACAGTAAAATCATAGCCCTTTCCTTCTTAATTCATCACATTCATCATATTTTCTATTTTTTGTAGTGGTCGCTACTGGAAGACTCGAGAGGTGGACGTTGGCTTTTGGGAAGTATTTTGATGTCCAAAACTTGATGCTGATGGCTGGAATCCACTTCTTTCTCGTGATGTTCCTATGGGGCTGAATTTGGGAGGAAAAGTTAATGAAAATTTATGTTTTGCAGGTATGGCTGATGCAGACATAGAAATAGCTCTCTTAATTGCATCCTGTAATGTTGTGGGTCCAAAAGCTCTCACCCAACCCTTTAAGGGTTCCATCAAACCTTCTATGAACAGAAATACTATCCTCTTTTCAGACATATTTGGAACCATTACCGCTAGATTTTCGAACTTTTCCACATATTCTTCAACTGATGTTTTCTGCTGTAGAGTTGCCAATTCTCTGAAATATTCTTCCTCATCTTTCCTCTCAAACCTATCCAATAATCTAACGCTGAATTCATCAAAAGATTTAATGTCACCGTGTCCTTGTGTAACCATACCGTGGTGCCACCAATCGTAGGCACTTCCTTCCAAATGCACTGTAGCCAATTTAACTGCATCCTCCTCTTCTGTAGGACAAACTTCAAAGTATGTGATCAGTTTTTGCAGCCATGCTCTAACTGAGATTTTGTCACTACCATCAAACATAGGTATTTGCATTTTCTGCTGGAGGAGTTTCTTTTCCTCATTTTTACCCCTTATGTTAACCTTTTTACCCAGGATGCCCAAATAGCCATCAAATGTAACATTATTTCTGAAATCTTCGGATCTTTTCATATACCTGGCCATCAATTTTTCCATTTCTTCATCCTGCTGCTCTGGGTTAGGTTCTGATGAGCTAATAAATAGGGGTTTCGAAGATCTTGGCAGTGGTGAGTGAGAAAATTTAACTGATCCTTGTGTATCCGTTTTGGAAGAGGATTCTCCTTGCCTTTCCTGAATTTGTGGTATATTTATCTGTGGCTGAGGTTGGTTGGGCTGTTCCAACCTATTTACCAGTTTCTGTAGTGTATCAACCAAGGTAATAAATTTCTCTTCGTTCGGATCAACTGGTTTTTCAACCCTGTCAGCCATTTGTGATGATTCTGATTCCCAAACCGGTATTTCTCCTTTTTCGGTACCGCTGGATTTGTAAACCCCCTGCTGAGGATTCAAGTTAGGGTTTTGTTTATTTCTTCTTGTGTAATAATGATGGCTTGGACGCATCCGAAACCCTCACGGGTGGCAAGACCGTGGCTCTGATACCACTGAAATGAGCCAAAAATAAAAACGGAAACACCCAATACACAGATCTTGCAAATAATTGAGAAAATGAGACAATTTTTGGAATTTTTATTATTTTCTTCAAATACCCACAAATGAAATACGATAAATATTATCTGGATTCACACATACAACACATATAACAACTAGAATGAATTCACAATCACAAATCTGACTATTATGGATGACAATTACAGTCACAATGTGCATACATATGGGATGTGCACCTGGATACCAAGAATTGCATAGAAGAAAACCTCAAATTTGCTGCAGAGGACACCACTGACTGAACGCTGCCAATCTAGGGTTTGAGAAACCCTTTTCAACACCCAAAATATGCTATACCGGCACACACAGATGGGATGTGGGCTGCTGGATGACAAAACTACCCAAGAACACACTGAATTCTGATGGAAATCACCTCCAATAGGGAATGTCTATCTGCTGAATGCAAAAGTATCCTTCACAACCTGAGAACCGCCTTAGAATGGTCAGTAGAAAACCTCCAAGAATGGACGCTGCCCTCCTTGACTGTAATTCACACTTACAACTGCACAAATGCACAAATATTATCCCCAATGCTGATCGGTTCACTTAAGGGACACACAATGGCTCAACACATTCACAAAATACCATATAATCACTCCACACACATGTAATCTCAGACCCAAATCTGATAATCCTTCACTAAACTCCCACAATGCTACCAAACCCTCGGAAGGAATTCACATTCCATCCGGAAGAAGAATAAATCTGGAAACACTGGAAGCCCTCTGTAGTGCACAGGTAAACCCTGATTGGATTTACTCCTCAACTCAATAGATGAGCACCTCTCACTCCACTGAATTGGAATTCTTCAATCAACCTTGAGCAACTCCCGAAGGCAGAGAAAAGAAGAGTTTTCATCACATAACATAACATAATGAGAATAGAGGGCGTTCCACCTTTTATATTTCCATGTTATATTTTCTCATTATGTGGAGCCCATTACTTAAGCTATTATTTGCCTAAGTCATTTTATTAAAAATACCACAATAATATAAACAATAATAATTATTTATATTTTGCACACTTATAATAATAAGAAATAAAATAAAAGATATTTTATTTCTCTTCACACTTTAAATATAATATTATTATTTACAATATTTACACGCATGACCTTATTTTCCAAAATGGGTCATGACAAGTCTCCCCTTCTCACATTGCTTGTCCTCAAGCAATGCAAACCTGGATGTGACAGGATATCAGCCCCTTCCCATGTGGCATCTTCTTCCGGCAAACCCTTCCATTTAATCGACTATTCCTTAATGACTCTGCTTCTGA
This sequence comes from Wollemia nobilis, assembly GCA_028583015.1. Lineage (NCBI taxonomy): Eukaryota > Viridiplantae > Streptophyta > Pinopsida > Araucariales > Araucariaceae > Wollemia > Wollemia nobilis. Next base: position 1,720,272 of record JAQPPZ010017221.1, read on the forward strand.
GTTTTCTCTCCCTAGTCTCAAGGATTATTTCTGGTTCCAAAATTAATTTTCCTTCATCATCTAAAGGAGGCAGCTCAATGGAGGGATTAATATTCTGTCCAACAACTTTCTTAAGGCAAGAAACATGAAAGGTATTATGCAACCTACTATCCTGTGGAAGCTCAAGCTCATATGCTACCTCTCCAACCCTACGTAACACTTTATATGGACCATAAAATCGTGGCTTAAGCTTCTCTGCACCACTCTTTTTCAAGGTAGATTGCTTGTATGGCTGCAGTCTTAAATAAACCATGTCGCCAACTTCAAATGAGCGTTTTATACGTTGCCGATCAGCAAATTTCTTATATATGTTCTGTGTGACCTGTATATTTTCTTTGAGAGCCTTAAGGATGTCTTGATTTTCCTGTATAAATTCCCTTACATTAGGTACCCTGCTGTCCACAATCAATAAATCTGAAATAGTGGGAGCATCATAACCATATAAAGCCATAAAAGGAGTCATCTTAATTGACATGTGATAAGTGGCATTATAACAATATTCTCCTAGGTGCAACCATCTAATCCAAGCATTATGATACCCAGAAACATAGTTTCTTAAGTATCCTTCCACCCACTTGTTTACTATTTCTGACTGGCCATCTGTTTGCGGATGATAACTGGTACTTGGAGTTAAGGATGTGCCACATAATCCGAATAGCTCTTGCCAAAAGTTGCTCGGAAATTTACTCGTCTCTATCACTAACAATAAACTTTGGCAAACCATGTAATTTAAATACTTCCCTAAAAAATAAATCAGGACACCCGAATAGTCTGTATATGTTATGGATATGGCATAAAAATGTGCATACTTAGTCATTCTATCCACAACAGTAAAAATGCAATCCTTACCATGCACCTTTGGAAGTCCCGTAATGAAGTCCATTGATATACTTTCCCATTTTTGATTTGGAATTGGTAGTGGTTGAAGTAATCCAGCTGATAAATTATGCTCATCTTTGTTAACCTGACAAGTAGCACATTCTAGGACATGAGCAAGTACATCATTCTTCAACTCCTTCCATGAGAATCTTTCACGAATTTGTCTATATGTTTTGAAGAATCCTGGGTGACCAGCCATAGGTGAGTCATGCATAGCAGAAATCATTTTTTCTTTTAGCTTGGAATTAGAAGTTAAAAAGATTCTCCCTTTATAATAGATCAGCCCTTCCTTAACTGAATACCTGTCATCATTCAGGGTACCATCAATATGCTAATGGACAATGCATTCTTTGCATATTCAGCCATAAGAGAGACCTTCAAATCATTAGTAATTACTGAAAGTGAATGGAAAGCAGGATTTCTAGACAAAACATCAGCTGCTGTATTCTTCTTCTCTTTAACAAATTCAATATCGAAATCAAATGCTTGCAGCTTAGTAACCCACTTTTGTTGTCTCTCATTTAATTCATTTTGTTGTCCCAAAAAATATTTCAAACTATTGTGATCGGTTTTGACTACAAACTTACCACAAATGAGGTATTGCTTGAATCTAGATAATGCATGCATAATAGCAAGAATTTATTTATCATAAACACTCGTAACTTCTCTCATGTGGTTTTAGTTTTCTACTTTCATAAACAATAGGGCGTCCTTTCTGCATGAGAATAGCTCCAATGCCCACTCCTGATGCATCACAATTAATAGTAAAAGGAAGAGAGAAATCGGGGATGGTCAATACTTGGACAAGTAGTCATTACCTCCTTTAGTTTCTCAAAAGCTCTTTGGGCTCCCTCATTCCACACAAATTCACCTTTCTTGGTCAATTCAGCCAAGGGTGCTGCTAATGCTGAAAATCCTTTGATGAATCTCCCGTAGTAGCTGCATAAGCCTAAAAATCCCCTCAACTGAGTCAAACTAATTGGAACAGGCCAATTCTGCATGGCTGAAATTTTTTCTGGATCTACTTTAACTCCTTCATGGCTGATTATGTGTCATAAATAAAGAATATCTGTCATGCCAAACTCACACTTAGACTGTTTTGCATAAAATTCTTGTTCTTCTAAAATACCCAGAACAATATCTACATGTTTTAAATGTTCATCCCATGTCTCGCTGTAAATTAAGATATCATCAAAAAACACCAGAACAAAATGTCTCAAATACTCCTTGAAAATCTAATTCATTGCAGCTTGGAAAGTGGCAGGAGCATTTGTTAACCCGAATGGCATGACCAGAAACTCAAAATGCCCATAATGACATATGAATGTTGTTTTATATATGTCCTCTTCTCTCATTTTGATCTGATGGTATCCCGATCTTAAGTCTATTTTAGAAAATAACATGGCTCCATGCAATTCATCAATAAGCTCATCAACACGGGGAATAGGATACCTGTTTTTCATTGTTTTTTTATTCAGGGCCCTGTAATCAATACACATGCATAAACTCCCATCCTTCTTTTTCACTAGAACCACTGAAGATGCAAATGGGCTTGTACTAGGACGAATGTGTCCCCTTGCCAACAACTCCTTTATTGTTCTTTCTATCTCATCTTTATAATATTTGGGATGTCTATATGGTTTGTTCATAATTGGTTTAGTTCCAGGTTCTAGTTCAATTGCATGTTGAAAGTTTCTGGGCGGGGGTAATCCTTCTGGTATTTCTTCAAAAACCTATTTATGCTTATCCAAAATAAACCGAATATCATGTTGTAATTCAAAGGTTGGAATAGATTTACCTTTAAGAGTAGTAATGTTGGCTGCCCATACAAATTCCCTTTTCTTCAGAATATTTTCAATACTTTTGATAGATACTTGATGTAACACCCTGTCTTTAATTCCTTGCAAGACTACTTCCTTTTCTCCCACCATAAATTTGAATTTTAGTGTCTGATTATTTATAGTGTAGTCTCCCAGAGAGAATAACCACTGCACCCCTAATACTACTTGTGGAGCACTCTTTCCCAGAGGAAAAACAATAAAATCATCTACCAAGTCATAATCATTGAATTGCAACTTCATATGTGGGACATAGAGGTGGCATTGTTCTACATCTCCATTTCCAACTATTACATCAAAACCAGAAAAAGACTCAGTTTTTAACCTTTTCTTTCTTACCAAATCCTCGTGTACAAAGTTGTGGGTGGCTCTAGGATCAATAAGTACCACAATTATTTCTCCTTCTACTTCCCCAGGTACTTTCATGGTGGTGTAAGCCCTGGATAAATCTAGAGAGGCTAAACTCCCTAAACTTGGAGCACTTGGACTTCTTGATTCTGTATGCCGATTTTCTTCTATTTCCACTTCCTTTGCTGATGCATAGTCTCCCTCTGAATCCTCATCATCTGATATTACCTGAATCAATCTTATTTTCCCTTTTCCCTGGCATTTGTGTCCTCTCTCAAATGGCTTTTTACAATAAAAGCATAGCCCTTTCCTTCTTAATTCATCACGTTCATCATCTTTTATGTTTTTGGTAGTGGCTGCTGCTAGAAGACTCTGAGAGGTGGACGTTTGCTTTTGGGGAGTATTTTGATGTCCAGAACTTGATGCTGATGGATGGAATCCACTTCTGTTCTGTGATGTTCCTATGGGGCTGAATTTGGGAGGAAAAGTTAATGAAAATTTATGTTTTGCAGGTATGGCTGATGCAGACATAGAAATAGCTCTCTTAATTGCATCCTGTAATGTTGTGGGTCCAAAAGATCTCACCCAACCCTTTAAGGGTTCCATCAAACCTTCTATGAACAGGAATACTATTCTCTTTTCGGACATATTTGGAACCATTACCGCTAAATTTTCAAACTTTTCCACATATGCTTCAACTGTTGTTTTCTGCTGTAAAGTTGTCAATTCTCTGAAATACTCTTCCTCATATTTCCTCTCAAACCTATCCAATAATCTAACGTTGAATTCATCAAAATATTTAATGTCACCGTGTCCTTGTGTAACCATACCGTGGTGCCACCAATCATAGGCACTCCCTTCCAAATGCACTGTAGCTAATTTTACTGCATCCTCCTCTTTTGTAGGACAAACTTCAAAGTATGTGATCAGTTTTTGCAGCCATGCTCTAACTGAGATTTTGTCACTACCATCAAACATAGGTATTTGCATTTTCTGTTGGAGGAGTTTCTTTTCCTCATTTTTACCCCTTATGTTAACCTTTTTACCCAGGATGCCCAAATAGCCATCAAATGTAACATTATTTCTGAAATCTTCGGATCTTTTCATATACCTGGCCATCAATTTTTCCATTTCTTCATCCTGCTACTCTGGGTTAGGTTCTGATGAGCTAATAAATAGGGGTTTCGAAGATCTTGGCAGTGGTGAGTGAGAAAATTTAACTCGATCCTTGTGTATCCGTTTTGGAAGAGGATTCTCCTTGCCTTTCCTGAATTTGTGGTATATTTATCTGTGGCTGAGGTTGGTTGGGCTATTCCAACCTATTTACCAGTTTTTGTAGTGTATCAACCAAGGTAATAAATTTCTCTTTGTTCGGATCAATTGGTTTTTCAACCCTTTCAGCCATTTGTGATGATTCTGATTTCCAAACTGGTATTTCTCCTTTTTTTGGTACTGCTGGATTTGTAAACCCCTACTGAGGATTCAAGTTAGGGTTTTGTTTATTTCTTCTTGTGTAATAATGATGGCTTGGACGCATCTGAAACCCTCATAGGTGGCAAGACCGTGGCTCTGATACCACTGTAATGAGCCAAAAATAAAAATGAAAACACCCTATACATAGATCTTGCAAATAATTGAGAAAATGAGACAATTTTTGGAATTTTTATTATTTTCTTCAAATACCCACAAATGAAAAATGATAAATATTATCTGGATTCACACATACAACACATATAACAACTAGAATGAATTCACAATCACAAATATGACTATTATGGATGACAATTACATTCACAATGTGCATACATATGGGATGTGCACCTGGATACCAGGAATTGCATAGAAGAAAACCTCAAATTTGCTGCAAAGGACACCACTGACTGAACGCTACCAATCTAGGGTTTGAGAAACCCTTTTCAACACCCAAAATATGCTATACTGGCACACATAGATGGGATGTGGGCTGCTGGATGACAAAACTACCCAAGAACACACTGAATTCTGATGGAAATCACCTCCAATAGGGAATGTCTATCTGTTGAATGCAAAAGTATCCTTCACAACCCGAGAACCGCCTTAGAATGGTCGTAGAAAACCTCCAAGAATGGACGCTGCCCTCCTTGACTGTAATTCACACTTACAACTGCACAAATGCACAAATATTATCCCCAATGCTGATTGGTTCACTTAAGGGACACACAATGGCTCAACACATTCACAAAATACCATACAATCACTCCACACACATGTAATCTCAGACCCAAATCTGATAATCCTTCACTAAACTCCCACAATGCTACCAAACCCTCAGAAGGAATTCACATTCCATCCGAAAGAAGAATAAATCTAGAAACACTGGAAGCCCTCTGTAGTGCACAGGTAAACCCTAACTGGATTTACTCCTCAACTCAATAGATGAGCACCTCTCACTCCACTGAATTGGAATTCTTCAATCAACCTTGAGCAACTCCCGAAGGCAGAGAAAAGAAGAGTTTTCATCACATAACATAACATAATGAGAATAGAGGGCGTTCCACCTTTTATATTTCCATGTTATATTTTCTCATTATGTGGAGCCCATTACTTAAGCTATTATTTGCCTAAGTCATTTTATTAAAAATACCACAATAATATAAACAATAATAATTATTTATATTTTGAACACTTATAATAATAAGAAATAAAATAAAAGATATTTTATTTCTCTTCACACTTTAAATATAATATTATTATTTACAATATTTACACGCATGACCTTATTTTCCAAAATGGGTCATGACATGGTATTACATCAAAAGCTTTGGTATTATCCATGTATCACTTGACAAGATTTAAAACTTGGTCTTCTCCTTGAATGTTGAGGAATCTAACCATTTGAGCTAATGCCATTTGATATGGTGTTGTCAAACTATATATAAGAGATTATTGTTATATAATTAAATAGTATGAGTTTCAATGAGGATATAGTTTAAAATCTCACTAAATAATATGTCATAACATGAGAAGCATCTAAGTGCGAGCACAAGTCGGGAGTGAGTGCGGTCAAAAGCAAGTGTGAGTGCAATCTGGGAGTGAGTGTATTTGAGTGTAATTGGAAGCGAGTGCGAGTACAAGTCAGGAGTGAGTGCAATCGAAAGCGAATACGAGCACAAGTCAGGAGTACAAAGGAAGTGTGAGCAGGGAAGCATAAAGTAGAAAGCAAAGTGTGATCAAGGAACAAGCGTCACTTGTTCTAAATCTTGTAGAATTTAAAGGATTCATTTGAAGAAAATATAGGTAACATAGAAAGAAAGTCATTTGTGAAAGTCTTAACTGAAATTATGAATGACCAAGTTGGAAGTATGGATGCTCTAGCTAGACATACGAGGAAGAGTGAATCTATGGCAAACCCAGTCCAGGTAGCAGATTATACACCAGAAGTAATTATCAAGGATGAGATGATTGAGCATGATATAATGGTTCTTAAAATGAGAGGGTTAACATGTAAGTTTCAAGGATATTGGCTAGGTTTTTGTGAGATTCAAAATTGGATCAAGTGGAAGTGGGATTCAATTCAAATTACTCCGTGACTTTTCTTCCAAAAGGATTTTTCGTCATTATTTTCTCCAATTCAGAAATAAGGGATAAAATAATGGATGAAGGCCTGTGGTTTAGGGGCAAAGATGCATTATATTTAAAACCTTGGACTAAGAATTTTTTTGTGGACACAAAAATTATTAAAAGGTTTATGGTATGGATTAAGCTTTTTGGACTTCCTTATCAACTCATCAATAAGGAGGTTTTAAATAATATTGGTAATACTCTAGGTGAATTCATCTAGGAGGGACCAACTACTAAGGAGAGAAGGCATGCTATATACACTCGAATATATGTTGCCATGAATATTTCTAAACCTTTACCACAGTTGATAAAGATTAAATATGAATCAAGAGAATGAGATCATTAATAGTAATAAATACACTTTTGAGGAAAGTAAATGCTTCATGGATCATACAAGAGATAATTATGGAAATACAAGATCTTGTTACAAAGTTTAAAGAAATTAGGTTTATTCATACATTAAGAGAAGGGTCCAATTGTGCAGATAAGCTAACCCATAGAGGGATCTTAACTGAGATCCTAAAATTAAATTATCTTTTCCATTGTTAAAGGAAGTAGTAAGTTTAGCTTAAGCTTCCAAGAAAATGTTGACTGCCTTAATCAAATAACGATTAAAATTTACTTTAGTAGTTTCTTTTGATAATATTTATTTTATTTTATAATATTAATGTGTTTTCATATAAACTATTTATTACAATGCATGTGGTTGCACTTATGCTTCAGAAAGGAAATTGACAATAAAGTGAGCTATGATAGCATGAAGTTTTGGAAATACTACTCTATTAAGATGCAATGCATGGACAATAGAGGTGGAGTTTTGGTATTGTGAAGGTTGTTGCAGGTAAATGTTAATAAGAATATTGAAATTAAAAATAATTGTTTTTACACAAAAAACTAAAGAAGATCCAAAATTAAAAATCAAGAATTCAAACTTTCTATGAAAAATGGTATAGGTATCTAGCTATAACAACTCAACCGATATGAGAATTGAATTTATTTGTAAACTCTCAAGCTCTAAATGTGAGTTGTGATTTATCAAGGGGGGACCCGAGTATAACTCCTTGTTCTCCACAAATATATATATATATAAATATATATATATATATATATATATATATATATATATATATATATATATGTGTGTGTGTGTGTGTGTGTGTGTGTGTGTGTGTGTGTGCACGCGTGCGTATGTTATCATAATAATATTTTTGATGTGTCCTAGGGGGACAACACAAAAATTCAAGATTTAGCTCTTCTTTGAGAGGTCTAAGGTTCAAACTACATGTGTATGATTGTGTGTTAATTCCCTATTGATAATCATAGCTCTCGGCTTTATGAGGGATCATGGTTGGGAGGAGACTACTCAACCCTATGCATCGATCGTAAGGGTTTATCACACTACCCGAATCCAAAAAATAATTTTTTGATATGTTATGATAATGTGATGCATCATTTCAATCTTGTATAATCAATAAAGTTCCTATATCCATGGGGCTTGCCTAGAGCTTCACGAAGGATTAGGATTTTTTTTAAAACATCTCATATTTTAGGATCCATATCTTCATGAACGGTTATCTGATTCAGTTGATTCTTGGACAAACTTATGCAGAATTTGAATAGCTTTAAAATGAGTGGGCATATGAAGGAATCCAAGCGATATTGAGGGAGATACGACCTTGTGAAGTCAACCATCAGAAACAAGGACAATGATGATTTTTGAAGTCACAAAAAACAAAATTGCAAATATTTGTCAGCTAGGGTTCGAATGATGGGAGGAACAATGAAGGGCTAGGACTTTAGTGAGGCAAGACATTTTATCTGGACATAGAATTTTTCAACTAAGTTTTTTTCTTTCTTTATCTTAGAAATTTTACATGTAAATTATTATAAATTTTTTATCAAATATTATATTTGCTATAGGACATTCATATAAATTTTAATAGATTTTGAGTTTTAGTTTCCTTTCCATGGATTGATTTATAGTTAAATCCTTAGAATCATCTCTAGTGGTAGAGGTTAGTGATCGCACCTCAGAGAGATCCTTGTTGCTCCAAGATAGGGGGTCTTTGGTAAATTTAATGGGTATTGGCTAGGGGCTTCAGCCTTGAGAAAATAGACTGATAAGAGTTGGAAGTCTCCATGAGTGATTCTATCATTTATTCCCAAAGGTTTCTTCCTAGCCATTTTTTATTCTAGGGAAGAAAGAGAAAAATCTTAAAAGGGAGTCCTTGGTTTATGGGAAGAGCAAGACTCTTCCTTACCCGTTAGTATGAAGGCTTTTCACTTAAAAATGTAAATCTATCCCTAATACCATTATAGATTAGGATGTTTGGGTTACCCATTGAATTTTGGAAAACAAATGCCTTCAAGGTAAAAGGTAACACTCTAGGAGAATTCCTTGAGATTTCAGATACGACTAAAGATGGATTCTTGGCTATTTATGCTCGGATATTGGTCATGATTGATATAAGTAAAGATTTACCAGAATAAACCATAGATTATGAAAACATATATTTTAGATGTAGAAGATGTCATGAGGTGGGCCATATTGAGATATCATACCCTAAGAAGAGCCCAACAAAATCACATGTATAAAACCACAAGAGAAACTTCCAAATGGTTAAGGATGAAGATGGTTTTCAACTTCCAAAAAATAGATCTAGAAAAATGAAAGAAAATAAATAGTGGAGACTAGTAAGGAAGGATATTGGAAGAAATACTAACTCTTTTGAGGCTTTAGCCTATGAAGAAAAAGTAGATCAAAACTTAGAGGACATAATAAACATATTAACAGGGAACTATCTATTCAGTATGAGCCTGATTTAATAAGCTATTTAGGAGAAAACAAATTGGTAAAGAAGATACAATTTTAGAAGTTAATACCTCTACCATTAATAAGGAAATACCCGATTATGAGTAGGACAAGTCGAAAGCTTATGTAATAGAGCCAAGAGAGGATAATTATGATGAAAAACAAAATTGTGAAATAATATTGAGGAATAGAATAATCAGACTTACTCCTGATATAGGCAAGGCAAAAAGAGGAAAATGTTAGAGTATATCTTAAGTTGTTACTAGGTATCTAGGATATTTAGGATATTTATTACAATTTTATGTGGATGAGATCTATTCAGTTTGTTATGATCCGATGGATCATATTGTACACCTTTGCTATTTATGCAAGGTCCCTCTCATGGAATAATAAGTCGTTTCTTGATCTTGAATATTGTTTTTCAATATTTTCTACATGGTATCAAAGCGATTTTTCCCTCCCTTTTGAGCTGAGCTTAAGGAGGGATTTCCCTCATGGAAATCCCCTCTCATTTTTTCCCTCCTCCATTATTTTTTTCTTCAAATGAGGGAGTATGCTCTCTATCATTGATGGATTAGAAACCTGAAGTTTGATAAAGATTAATGGTTAACATTTTTTAGGGTGATTTACTGGGATGTTAAATTTTTTGTATCTGTTTGCAGAAGTAATTTCTCCACAGAGAAATGAAAAACGGGATACATAGAACATGTGTTTCATGACTACATCATTACTGTTGTGTCCAAAATATTTTTTGAGCGATGAAGTGTTTTTCTACTGCAAATGATATTCTCCAGAGATCTTTTTTTTGGCCATGGTGGATGAGGGTTTTGAACACGCATGGTGGTGGTTTTGGAATACATTAGTTTGTCTAAAGAAATCTGGCCATTGAAGATTTGTTGCACCTTGGAGAGAATGTGGCTGAAAAGGCTGTTGTGTTGGTCCACCATCAACATTGACCATGTAGCATGAGGATCATTGTGAATGCACTGGGCAAAGGTTGAAGAAGTGTAAGCGAGGCACCATCATTTTTTTTGCTACACAGAAACATGTTACACAACGTCTACATGATAGTTTTCCAAGCCACAAGCATCCAAACTTGCGTTCGAGCCATCGAAAGGCAAAAATTTCCAAATATGCTATCTTATGCACAGAGAGGACATTTTAGAGCTGAAAATTTTGGACCTTCATTGATTTCAAGCATAGGAAGGAACACACACAATAATTCATATTATTTTTCTTGCAACATCAAATATGAGACTTTACCCATGTAGCAAGTATTTCGATCCATTCGATTTGATGGCAGATCTAGTGAAGAGTGAGAGGCTCAAGTTGGCAAAATTTGATGTTGTGGTCAGAGTTTCGTTCGAACGCCATTGTTGTCGCTTAGATTTTGGGTTTTGTTGTTGCTGCTTTTGCTTATGGATTAGAGTCATCAAAGGCGTCATCCAAATCCATATCCGTCAAGTCTTGTTTGGGAAACATGATATTCTTCGCTAATGATGGTGGGCGTACATGCGACACTGATTTTTATGTCTGTTTGGAGGATGTTCTTTTTCACAGATATCTGATCCCCAAAAAAATTTGCATTCGATGATTTGAGTTTGAAAAAGCTTATCTTAGGGAGAACGTCCAGTTTTGGCACATGAGGAAGTGATAAGCGCTCTCATGGAGTCGATGATGTGTGTGCTAAAAATAGATGAACCAAGCCTGAATTGCTACAAGATCCACAAATATTTTTTTGCAGAATCAGTTGAGTTACAGTGTGAATTTCAAGGCATCCATAAAAATTGTGAAACCGAGAGTTATAGTCGTATACATCTTCGTTTAGGTCATTTGAGTCTTGTATTTTTTAGTAAGATCTTCGAGAGATGTTGATGTAGCAATTGATGTTTGTGAAAGCATAGTCACACCAAGTATCTCAGATCCTCTACGTGGGTATTTACAGAACTGCAGAAACAAATATGCAATGATAGAACTGCATTGATAGAATACTACTTTCAAGGGCATTTTTCCATGGGGTCTGGCCTTGGCGCACTAGATTCTCCCACGCATCAGTAAGTGTAGTATGATGCATCAGGTTCTCCTCAACCACCTATTCATCGTAATTTTGTTTCAGTTGGCCATTTTTTAATGTTTGTTGTTAAAAGACCTATGTTTATGCTCGTTTGACCACTTGCTCCATGTTTTCGGTAAGAACTGATGGACCGTCGCTATTTTTTGGTGCACCTATTATCACGATTCCCATTGCATCTTATCACGATGAAGATCTCAGTTAAAGGTGGCCTACAATGAAATCGATTTGTGTGAGAATATCGTTGCACTTGTTGTTCGTGATTCTGCCTGGAGAGCATCGACAATATCCTACATTTTGATGAAGATTAGATCCGAGATACGTCAACCAACATCTAAATTTTGTGATAGAATCTACTTGAAGATTGATTATTATCTTCTAGTGCCCCAACTTAGCATCTATGTGGCATTGATGTATTTGTTTGTGCTTGGCAGAGATGAAATATGTGTTTAATGCTTTCCCTTTTGGCCTGTGTGCGACCCTCCAAGTGTTTGTTTACCTGATCAAGCGACCCTCCAAGTGTTTGTTTGTCAGCACTTTCACGACCCAATGAAGTTACATCAATCCACCTTGCTGCTACCATGGACCCCACACCGTCTGCCTCCTGCCCACTACCACCACCCAGTCTTCTGTTGTTGTCATGTTGGACACGAGCAAACTTGACAATGACACATCTATTTGAGAAGTGCACCAAACCTGATGAGTGGATGACATACAATGCTAGTCCATGTGATATTGCCCACTTTAAGGGCTACTCCACCCAATTGCATATTTTAATGAATCTTTTTAATTTGTCTCATATGAGCATGGGCAAGACTATCTTTAGCCTTTATTTAAATCATAGTGGGTGGGGTATTTTTATTTCAAAAGGGGGCATTTATTAAAAATGTATAGCCATGGCCCATTAATTGTGAAAAGTTATTTTCAAAGCATGGGGGACACTCAAAATTTTTTAATGATATTTCCACATGGGAAGTGGAAGGGCCACATGGCCCCTTTATTGTATTCAAAAGATGATGGCCCACATGGCCCATGCAATTTTCCTTGCAAGGGAAAATTGAGAAGTCTATTTTTTCCCCGCCAGAGAGCGATGTTGTCAAAGTGTGATGCCAAGAATATTCCAAGGGAATATTCTCTAATGCTAGGAATATTTTAGATTCCTGATGTGAAGATTGTTGTTTTTCCTGCAGATGAAGGCCACATTGACACCCAAACATAGGGGTGTTTATAGTCATCGAAAAGGTTTTTTTCGAGTCAAATACATTGGTGGTATCCAATTTCTATTTTAAGGCTATTCAATATGTATTTTTTGGGCCTCAAATATGTTGTATTATGGAGTGCACTCTCGGTTGAACCTTACACTCCCAATATATATTTTTTGAAGGTTTTGTTGATCCTATGGACTACATTTATATAGTTTATTTTACCCTTGTTTAGTTGTTTGTCCACATAGTTTAGGCCTTGTTATCATCCCATTGTATTTGCATATGAGTCATTTTGGAATACCCTTGCAATTGTGGTGCTTCTTTATCCATCCTATCTTCTCACTCTCCTTTTGTGAGACACTTTGGTTTAAGGGTTTTTTTTGGTGACTTTTTCATAGTTCGGTGACGAGGCATCTATACATTTTGGGGACATCACATTGATCCTTTGTAGGACCTTCTTGATGGAAGTTGTCCTAGGGGGGTGTTGAAGAGGACATATTCCTCTCCATCCTCCTACATATTCCTCCATATTCTTCTTTCTCTTATGGCAGATGGTTTTTTCCCATGTGGTTTTTCATCATCTCTCTAATAGAGTTTTTTATCGATATATTGTACATGAGTACCTTATCAAGCCTTGTTGTTGGGACTCATATCTACGGATATGCCACCTGTTTGATTTTTTATTTTTACTACCTCCTAGTACAACTTAAGGGGGGGTTAGAGTATATCTTAAGTTATTACTAGGTATCTAGGATATTTAGGATATTTACTACAATTTTGTGTGGTTGAGATCTATTCAGTTTGTTATGATCCAATGGATCATATTGTACACCTTTGCTATTTATGCAAGGTCCCTCTCATGGAATAATAAGTCATTTCTTGAGCTTGAATATTATTTTTCAATATTCTCCATAGAAAACCCTCAAATTATCAAGCAAGATCTAGGGAAGCAAAAATAAATATAGAGAAAGGAACACAAACTAAGTTGGTTGAACTTATCTTTACCAAACAACAAAATGATATTGGTAATACGTAGGCAGAACCAAAAGCCCCTAATGAGACATGATTGTCATCTCATAGGATATAAGGGGTGTTAATACCCCCTCAAAGCAAATGTGTATTAGGGACATATATTTCAATAATAAGCCTGATATTCTTTGTATCCAAGAAACTAAAATGACAAAAGAAGTTTAAAAAAATGTGAAAGTAGTTTGGGCAAGATGCGAATGGGATGCTATGGGTTCTGAAGGGCGACAGGGAGAATTCTAACTTGTTGGAATCCTTATAGAACCTCCTATGTAACCATTCATAAAACTAGGTATTTGATAGCCTCTTTAGTCACTTGCTGCATTGCAGATTATCATTTCATCATTATCAATGTCTATGGACCTACAACTTAGTCAAGTAGAGTGGGATTGAAGCCTTTATGATAAGTAAAGACCAAGAAACCCGATTCATGATCATAGGAGATTTTAATGTCATAACCAAGTTAGATGAAAAATTTGGAGGAATTAGGAAATTAACCAAAAGTATGAGAGATTTCTCAGCTTTTATTCAAAACAATAATCTATGAGAGGTTGAGTTTGAAGAAGACAACTATACTTGGACCAACATGGAGAGTCTAGAACCTGATAACAGAAACATTAGATAGATGCATACTCTCCGATCATTGGTTAGATAAAGGAACTTATGCTAAAATTAATACCTTAACAAATATTGGTTCAGATCACTAGCCAATAAGAGTTAAATTGGTGGTAAGTGAATTAAAAAATATCATATTTTAAATATGAGTAGATGTGGGAAGAGCATCCTCAATTTGTTGATATGATAGCTTAAACATGGAATTCTTCAGGTAATGGTGAGTTGTATGCTCTTCTAAATCAAATTAAATCTATGACATATAGATTAAAAGAATGGAGCAAGAACACTTTTGGAAACATTTTTTAGAAGAAAGAACTAAAAGATAAACTTTCAAAATTCTAAAAAGTTGATCATAATAATCCAAGCTCGGAGGAAAGGGAGTTGCTTAGTGAATATCATAATTTTGAGTAATGAAGAGAAATTCTAGAGATTAAAATCAAAACAAATGTGGTTGAAAGAAGGATATAAAAATATAAAGTTTTTTTATAGGATGGCTACAATACAAAGATCAACATCGAGAATTAGTAGAATTAAATCAATAGAAGGGGTTTGGATTGAAGATCAAAGTGATATTAGAAAAGAGGTAAATTTTCTTTATCAAAATATTCTAGGATCAGAGGAGACTGAAGTTCTTAATGATAAACTTCTTCAAGATGTTCCTTCAGTTATAATGAATGAAGACAATAGGAAATTGATGGATCCTCTTACTCTAGAAAAAGTTCATTTAGCTCTTTTCTCCTTTAATAAGGATAAATACCTAGGTCCAAATGGGATCTCTATAGCTTTTTACCAACATAATTGGGATATAGTGAAGGATTTTTATTGGTGGCAGTGGATCAATCTAGGGTAAAACAATACATATCTTATAAAATAAATGCAACATATCTTACCCTAATTCCAAAAATGAAGGATGCTAAATTGTTTGATTCTTTTAGACCCATAAGCCTATGTAATATGGCATATAAGATTATCTCCAAAGTGATGGTAAATAAATTAAGGCCAATGTTAGACAAAATTATTTCAGAAGAGCAAGGAGGATTTAAGAAAGAGAGAAATTCTAGATGGGATCATAGTAGCAACTTCAAAAAAAAGAGAAAGCAACGATCTTAAAACTTGATATGAGTAAATCCTATGATAGGGCTAATTAGGATTTTCTTTTTTACAGTTTTAGAAAATTTTGGATTTGGGAATAAATGGGTTAAATGGATTAAAGCTTATGTCTCTACAATTTCTTATTTAGTGTTGGTCAATGGGTTAGTAACAAAATATTTTAAAGCCAAGAGATACCTTAGACAAGGAGATCCTCTATCTCCTTATTTGTTCATTATTATGGTAAATGTTTTGAGTAGGAACTTAAATAAGGTTTACAAAGATGGGCTTATAAGTGGACTTAAGGTTAGTAATAACATTGACAACATCACCCATCAACAATTTGTAGATGATACAACCCTTTTTGGAAGGGCAAGGATAAATGAAGCTACATGTTTAAATAACTATTTAAAGGAATACAAATGATATTTAGGGCAAAAAGTTAATAGGAAAAAATCCAAAATTTACTTCCTTAACACTCCAACTAATATCAAAGCAAGAATTTGGATACCCCTGCCTCCTTGGGTCTTACCCGAAAGTGGCATCCCTTTTGGGATGTTTTCCACAAAAAAAAAAAAAATATCAAAGCAAGAATTTGCAGGTTACTTCAAATGGAGGAGGTAAATTTACCAACAACTTATCTAGGGATACCTTTATTTGAGGTGAGAATGAGAATAGAATTATGAAATCCAGTTATTAGAAAGAGTGTAGTTAATTAAGTTAGTATTATAGGCCATTCCAACATACTATATGAAATCTAGCTTGGAAAGGTAGATGGTTATCATTAGTAGAAAGAGTGTAGTTAATTAAGTTAGTCTTATAGGCCATTCCAACATACTATATGTCATTGTATTCTATGCTAAAATTAATTGAAAATTTTTTAATCTATATTATGCGATCCTTTTTATGGTCAGGTTTACATGATAAAAGAAAATTTCCTTTGGTGAAATGGAGCAAGGCGTGTGATGATAAAACTAGGTGAGGTCTTGGTTTAAGAGTTCTTATATATGCAAAGTTAGATCTTAGGGGAAAATTAATCTAGAGATTGTACAAAGAGAGCCAAAGACAATGGGAAAAATTTCTTCTAAGTATGTTGATCTCAATGACCCAAGTTTAATATTGACTACATTCTCTCTACCAAATGATTCTGCTCTTTGGAATGGTTTAAAAAATCTATTGATATTATGATTAAAGGTTTAATATGGGTGGTGGGAATTGGATAAAAAAATTCTATTTGGATGGATACTTGGTGTGATAAAAAACCACTCAATTTAGATCCAATTTTGAAACCTTGGATGAGATTGCTTCAAGACAAATATGGTGATAGAGTTTCAAACATTTTGTACAAGGATCACGAAGGAAGATACAAATGGAAAGAATATTTTTTTACAAGTATACAAGACATTGATTCTAGGAGGCAATTGAGTAGAAAGATAACAACTGTAATTATTTCGAGGAGAGCCAAGGATAAATTTATTTGGGAGTTGAATAGCTCAGGAGAATACACAACAAGAAGTTGATATAATGTACAAAACAAACAAAATAATAATATCACTAGAATATGCAGGGATATTTGGTATAGCCCAAGCATTTCTAAAGTCAAAATATTTGTTTGGATAGTAGGTCATAGAAGAATTTTATCCTGGGATAACCTTATGAAAAGGGGTTTTCATGGCCCCTCTCAATGTGTTATTTGTAAAAAGGAGGAGAGTATATACCATATCTTGGGATATTTCTCAATAGTCTAGAATCTATGGCAATAGATTCTTAATATGTTTGGTAAATGCATGGTGATGAATAACATAATTGAAAATTGGTTAAAGCAATGACAGAGCACTTAAAAAAGTGAGGCTTTATAAATAATATGGGATATATGAAAAGATACAATACTTTGGAATGTATGGCTAGAAAGGAATAGAAGAATATTTAAAAGAAAGGAAAATTGTTTAGAGGTAATAAAAGGAATATATTTTTAGCCATAGAGGAGTCTAAATCAACCCTATCAACTCACCCAATCCCTAATATAGAAGTAAAGAGCCTTGATGGATGGAGTCAAGTCAGTAAGTGGAATTATGATGTTGGATACAAGAGAAGCAAAAAGAAGGCAAAGAATATAAAGTGAAAACCACCATATGTGGAGTGGGTTAAATTGAATTTTGATGGAGCATATAAAGGAAATCTAGGACCAGTAGGAGAAAGGAGAAATACTTAGAAATAATAAAGGAGAGATTTTGTTTAATTACGTTTTTAATAGTGGATTTAAGACAAATAATAAATCTAAAGCTTGGGCGGCCTTAGAACGGTTAAAAATATGCAAACAAATGAAATGGAATAGAATATGGATGGAAGGCGATTCTCTCATAGTAATAAATGTAATTTTGAGGAAAGCTAAGGCTCCATGGAACATACAAGAGATTATTGTGGAATTTCAAAATCTTGCTAAAGACTTTGAAGAAATTAGGTTTACACATATATTAAGGGAAGGAAATAATTATGTAGATAGGCTAGCCAATAAAGGGTTTTTGATTGACGATCGTGAAGTTAAATTATCCTTTCCATGGTTAGAGGAAGTAGTAAGTTTAGTTGAAGTTGACAAGAAAATGTTGATTGCTTGAATCAATTAATGATTAAGATTTACTTTAATGTTTTCTATTGGTAATATATGGTTTATTTTGTAACAATAATGTGTTTTCGTCTAAACTATTTATTATAATTTTTGTGGTTGCACTTGTGTTTCAGGAAGGAAACGAGCAATCCACATTTGGTAAAGTGGACTATGATAGTGCAGTGTTTTGGAAATATTACTCTACTAAGATGCAATGCATAGATAATAGAGGTGAAGTTTTGTATTGTGAAGGCTTCTATAGGAAAATTTCAAGAAGGATGTTGAATTCTGGAATATTTGTATTCATACAAAAAATTGAAAAGATCAATAAAATGAAAATAAAAAATTTAGGCAATTTATGTAAAATGATGTAGGTTTCTAGCTATAGCATCTCAATTTAGATGATAAGTGTATCTATTTGTAATCTCTCAAATTCTAAAGAAGAAAATTATAAATTGTTAAGAGTGGGGGACCAAGTACAACCCCTTATTATCTAGCCAAAAAAAATCTTATATAGTCAAATGAAAAATATATATAATATGGTGCACATTTATTTAAGCTGCAAACTTACTGCAATGGTAAGGGTATTGGCATTTATTTAAAAGATTCAATGTTCAAACCTTACTTAGTATGAGGAGACGAGGACCCCTCATAAAAACCTGTGTAAACTCATTGAAAAAATATTACAAAATTATTTAAAAATATAAAGGGTTTCTACCAATAAAATTGTTAAGTTAAAAATAAAGTCTTTTAAGGTTCACAAACAAGACAATGTATACTCCTTTAAAGTATCTTTTAAGGTTCACAAACAAGAAGATGTATACTCTTTTAGGGTATTTTTGTGGGTGACAGGAGGCACTTATGTTATATTATCCACTTGTACATACTTTAAGCTCATTTGGATTAATAGCTTAGACCTACTCTCAAAGTAAAATAATAAAAATAAAAAATAATAATTTAAGTAAAATTGAATTGAAACCCAGGTGTTGTAGGTGAGTTGGAGAGGAGAGGGCAATCCTAAGGGAGGTCCTAGGTTCAAATCTCCACCCTACCAAAAAGCTGAATTGGGTATCCAAAATCCAATTGATAATGTTGGTGCGGGCAGGGTCGGGTGCGACTCCCGGGTGACTTTGACGGTGTAGAACCCCCTGTTCATGGTCTCTCAGACCAAGGCGGCCCCGCAAGGGGTTTTTTGCTTTAAAAAAAAAAAAAGTAAAATTGAATTGTATTTGGTTAAGTTGATAAAAATAATATTTATGCATTTTTTTAAATGAATATATTATTTTGCGTTTGCATCCCATGTGAGATTTTTCATCAAATACATGTGTAGATATCTATTAAGTATAAAGCTCAATTTGGAACTATATATTACATTTAGAGATAATTTTAAGGTTAGTGTGATAGAATAGGATATTTAGAGTCATATGTTTTGTAATAATTAAAAAAATAAGTTATGGGTGTCTTTGGGGTTTACTCATTTTTTTAAGGGATTGTTCTTGTGTCCCCCACCCTTGAAAAATTACATATCTCTTATTTAGAGCTTGAGAGTTTACAAATAGATACACTTCTCATCTTAATTGAGATGCTATAGCTAGAAACCTACATCATTTTACATAAAATGTTTGAATTTTTTATTTTCATTTTTTGGATCTTTTCAAATTTTTGTATGAATACAATTACTCCAGAATTTAGAATCTTTCTTGAAATTTTCCTATAGCAACCTTCACAATGCCAAAAATTCACCTCTACTATCTATGTCTTGCATCTTAGTAGAGTAATATTTCAAAAATATTGCACTATCATAGTCTACTTTACCAAATCTGAATTGCTAGTTTCCTTCCTCGTTGAAGTCATAGCCCTTCATTGCTCTTCCTATCGTTCGAACCCTAGTTGGCAAATATTTGCAATTTCATTTTTTGCAACTTGAAAAATCATCACTACCCTTGTTTCGAATGGTTGACTTCACAATGTCGTATCTCCCTTAATATTGCTCAAATTTTTGCATATGGCCACTCATTTTAAAGCTATTCAAATTTTGCACAAGTTGGTCCAAGAATCAATTGAATCGGATAACTCTTTGCGAAGATATGGATCCTAAAATATGAGACATTTTTAGGAAAAAATCCTAATCCTTTACACTTTGCAATTTCATTTTTTATGACTTGAGAAATTGTCACTACCCTTGTTCCGAATGGTTGACTTAACAGGGTTTTATCTCCCTCAATATTACTCATATTTTTGCATATGACCACTCATTTTAAAGCTATTCAAATTCTGCACAAGTTGGTCCAATAATCAATTGAATTAGATAACTCTTCATGAAGATATGGCTCCTAAAATATGAGATATTTTTCAAGAAAAACCCTAATCCTTCGCACTTTGCAATTTTTTTTTTCTCATTGTAAGCAACCTTCCATGCTCCTTCAACCTTCCCAACCTTCCACTTAGCATCCCAACCTTTTGTTGTAGCTCCTTCAGCCAACCCAACCTTCCATGCTCCTTCAACCTTATCAGCCTTCCATGTTCCTTCAACCATCCCAACCTTCCACCCAACATACCAACCTTTCGATGTAGTTCCTTCAACTAGCCTAGCCTTCCATGCTCCTTAAACCAACCCAACCTTCCACACTCCTTTAGCCTTGACACTCCAAATATCAACTCATCATTCAACCTTCCACGCTCCTTCAGCCTCCAACCTTCCACGCTCCTTCAACCTCTAGCCTTCCACGCTCCTTCAAGCCTCCAACCTTCCACGCTTATTCAGTCTCTGGCCTTCTACGCTCCTTCAACCTTTATATTTATTGATCGTTAAAGCACCAGACCATTTGCTAGGCCCCGTAGGGAGCAACCCCTACTTTGGATTTACTCATTAAAATAATAAACTATTGTATTTATTCTTTAATATTTTAAATTATTTTTAGTTTATTTTTATTAAAAATATATTTATTTATTTATTTTGGATTAGGTTAGTGCAAGAAATCTACACAACCAATGCTTAGGACTGAGGAGTCCCCTTACAACCATGACCCCTTGTAAGATTATCGAGAGCTAAATTTATCAATAGAGGATTAACACACAATCACACACATGCAATAATATAAACCATGGATTATTTATTTATTTATTTATCAAAGATACTTTTCATATTCCTTAAATTGTTATATGTTTACAATTATCTTGTTGACATCATTTTTAATTAGAGATAAAATCTTACTTTACCTAGTTGTGTTTTAAAATTTAAATTTTGCCTAGATGAAGACCAACATTGTGATTGGCTAAATTATCTACTACTTGGTTGTCTTCTCTATAAATATGTTGATATTTCCAAAACATTATCATCAAAAATAGTTGATGAACATCAATAATAATAATAATATTTTTATTTTAGATTAGGTTAGTGTGAGAAACCTCTACGACCGACACTTAGGGTTGAGCAATCCCCTCCCAACCATGACCCCTTGTAAGGCCGAGAGCTAAGCTTATCAATAGAGGATTAACACACAACCATACACACATGCATCAAATTGAACCTTAGGCCTCTTGAAGAAGAGCCAAACCTCAAACCATTGTGTTATCCCCCCAGGACTTAAAATTTAGGTTTACATAGGTTTTTATGAGAGGTCCTAGTCCCCTCTTATTGAGGTTTGAACTTGGATCTCCTGGATGAAAAATTAAGCACTTACCACTATAGTATCCCTCATGGGCCAATAATGTTATTTTTTATCCAATCTCCACTTCCATTTTTGTTGATAGCATTGTAGACATCCAAAAGTCGCACATTGCTACTTCTCCCATCATCACGAATAATGATTTGTAAAACCCATAAAATTTGCATATATTAGCCCTAAAACACAATTTATTTATCAAAACCACTATTCACAAGCTCCCTTGGGCCACTTAAGCCCTTTCCTACACTTAACTCTAGGTCCTCATGCAACCACCATCCTGGCTTAACCTTAGTCAAAAGCCACCTCATAGTCAAACTCCACCCCATGGTTAATATAACCATGGTCAATTTGATTCATGGCCACCTCACCTAGTCTACTCTTTGACTAGCCTAGCCTCCACCTCACCCATTTGACCTTAGCTAAACCTATGGTCAACCTAATCAAGGTTAACTTTAACCCTTGCTCCACACATCTCCCCATGTGCATTTATGGTCTTAAATGACATTTGGAGACTTTTGTGTCCCAAAGAATGGAGACATGGTGAGTCACCCTTCAGCTCACCCAAAAGTCAACATCTAACCTAGGGTCAACCTAACCTTGGTTAGACTTAACCCTTGCTCCATTTCAAATCCCCATGTGCATTTAAGTCCATAAATGACTTTTGAAGACTTTTTGGATTTCAAAGCATGGGCAAGGATGACTCATCTTCCACCTCATTCAAGTCAACAACAAACCCATGGTTAACCCTACTATAGTTAGGGTTTAACCCCAACTCCACTCCACATCCCCATGCTCATTTATGACATGTAGGTGGGTGAGGGATTATCTCACCCAAATGCACTTATGGAGCATGCCACATCAAGGGACACCTTGCAGGGGACACCTCACAGGGGATACCTCATGGGACACCTCAACCCCTCCCCTAACCTTGGCAAACTCTATGAATAGAATGTCATTTCCTCAATTTATATAAACACTCATTTAAATACCAAAAATATATTGAAATTAGCCTAGACCACCAACTACACTACAACATCACTCAATATCACTCACCATCCATCCCCACATGGAGACCCACATGAAGCTATCAACATCCCTTGTTGCTTGATAGATTGTCAAAGATTTCATATTCAAGATATGACTCGACAAAGAACAAAAGTGACAACTACACCAATAGGACCTTTATACCAAAATCTATAGTTTTTGGAAAACATAGTTAGATTCACACAGAAGGGTACGAATGCTTTCATTTGAACCTTAAGGTGAGAATACCCAGATCAACAAGTTTCTCTACACCAAAATCTTGCCAGAGTCCTCAACATTAGGTAAACACCAATATTTTACCTATTTTTCATCATTTCATGTACTTTTAATCATGTTTTAGCTCAGGTTAAGAGTCTTTTATCTATAAACATGAGGGGTTTGATCAAGATAAGCCCCCAAATATTCTAACCCATTTTTCCAGGTCTTGCAGGTCTTAAGGACAGGTTTGACCAATAGTGGCACACGAGCAATAATCCCACTCCTTTTGAGGATATTTTGGAAGAATCTTGGTGTTGTCAACACCCTAAATGGAAGAGCGTTTTGCACCTCCCAAAACTTATTTTGTAGCCTCCAAAAGGTACTTTTGTAAAAAAGGCTTCTCTTGTAACCCCTTTAAATCATTAATTTGCAAACACGGTTTTCCATCAGTTCATTCTGGAAATAATATTTTATGAATATCCCTTAACTAAAATATATTTCCATCATTTTCTAATATAAATTTTTATCCTATAAAATGGTATTAGGTCAACCAGTTACATTCCTCGACGCTTGAGGAAGAGACTAGGGTTTGAATCTTACCAAACGATACATATATAATTTCTAGTTGTAATACCACTATGTGGTCATGATGTAATATGAGTGGGGTTCATTTCAATCTCATATATTCCATTACAAAATATAAATTAGGTAATGTTTGATTCCATTTGTTTTCAAAAACCACTATAAAATTCAATATGATATCAGAGCAAGTGTGGATTTTCATTACTTGATTGCTTTTGCCAATAAGAATTTTTCTTTTAGCTTCTTTTGAGGGTAATTATTATTGGGGGTGGTGAAGAAGATTTGTTAAAGACTAACAATATAATTTGAAGAAGGGTTCTTGAAAAAAACCATAGGTGGACTAAGATTGCAAGGAATTCACTAGAATTGGAAAATTTGCTCCAAGGGAATTAGTCACTGACATATTCCTCTTTCCTTTCACTTAAAACTCAATCTTGTTTTGTTTCATTTTTTTTACTATATGGATGCCCCAATTTTAGGATTCGATATTTTGATTTTTTTTGAAAAGTTCACTTATCTTTTATGGATTTTTGAAAAAAATAATTTCCTTTTCTCTTTTGCCTTCTCATGTCTAATAGTAGTATTGTTTAGAGGTTAGACTGTTTGCCTACCATGGAAGAAGAAAAGAAGAGATTAAATTTTTCTAGAAAAATCCCTAGTGCCAAAGAAGCCAAGAGAAGGCTTTTATACTTAGCAAAGACCTCCGATGCACTTGACAAAATTGCAAAAATGGTCTAATAGCTATTTTGTTGCATAGGCATGAGAGGATGGCCTAATTGGTTATGTTTGACAAAATGGTAATGTAAGGCAAACCATAATAGATATAGATAAATTATCAAAGTTTCTGAATTCTTTGTAAAATTTTAGGGGGGATCATAGTTTAGAACTTTTCATTATTTTGCCTTAGGTACTTTCAAATTGCATTTAAAAATTTCTATTTTCCCTTCAGATTTTGATTTTTTAATTTTGAAAAATCGAATATTCTATATAATATTCCTAAGGAGGTGCCAAAAGTGCACACAAGGGAACATCTATGTCATCATAATGTAGGCTTGCATCAATGATGCATTAGGGGGCAAAAGTTCGTTATTTTCTTTTTACAAATATCCCTTTCCCCTTATCCCCAAGCATGACACCTAAGGAGATGGCTAGCTATAAAGACTTAAGTCATTCACCCATGGGAGGTCTTAGGTTCATACCTCTCTGCTCAAATGTTTTTATACCATCAACAACTATGAAGTAGTCACCCATGATTATGTTAACACCCATGATCAAGTGGTAACCCAGGATGATGTGCCATTCATTGATGATACGGTGTCTTATGATAATGTGACACTGCTTTGCATAACAATGATGACATGGAATGACAATCCAAACACCATGTAGTAATCTATACAATTGACATGGCAATTTATACAGCTGATATGGTAGCAAGTGATGAGGCCATAAAATGCCTCATATAATACAATTAAATAATGTTTTTTACTTCCATTTTTTAGTAGTGGTGATAGTGGACTAGGTAGAATTAAGCAGTGATATTTTAACTAAACTTAGTGAATATACAAGTTGCATGTCCAAGTTATTTAGTAGGTTTCTATGTAATTTTTAGGACATAATTAACAAATTTAAGTAAAAAATGTTCTTTTAAATTTTTTGGGGAGAACCGATCGATGAGCTCTCAAACGAAAAACTAGGACATTAGTTGGGTAGATGAAGTAATTTTTGGTTGTTGCAAAATTGAAAACAAGATTGTTGCTCCAAGAGGGGCCAATTGGGACACCTCTAGATCATATTTTAGATAGACAAAATTCTTTTATATATTTTTTGAAGGAAAAATCTCCAACAGAGACTAAAGAAGCACTAAAAATGCTTTTTATAGTTGTTGGAAAAAGATCATCTCAAAGAGTCAATGGATGCTTGCCACAGTCAGAATCAAGGTAAAAAATTATCATTAAGCAGAGGATGGTAGAATAAATAGTCTTATATATATCTAATCATGATCTGATCTATAAATTCATGGGTATTCGCCCTACTTTGAATTTTTTGCATTCATGGATTTGACAAAATTGGGAGCCTCTTGGTGAGTATTCTTTGTGGTTTATTAGTAAAGGATATTTTATTATGATTTTTTCCTCACTCGTCGACTAAAGTAGTGCTTTTGAATTGGAAGAGAGGAATCATGGTTCAATTGGATTATTTTTTCAGCCCTAGAGAGTGGGATTTGATCCTTGAATTGAATCTCAGTTTGGATTCATTTATATGCACTTCCAATGGAGTTCTAGAGTGAGCAGGTATTAGAAATCATCAATAATTTCCTTGAATATATTTAGGTGTTTCTAGAGATACAATGGAAGGAAACACAACAATTTATGCTAGATTATGCATGGAAATGGATCTCATCCAACCTTTGTTGGTAGAGGTGGAACTTGAACTTGCAAGACTATCTTGGATTCCTCAACTAGATTATGAGGTGTTGCCCTTCAGCTGTAGAGTTTGCTATAAATATGGGTATTTGGCACGGTCTTGTCCAAACAATATGAACACAAAAAATGGAGGCTCCTCTAGGAATGTTGAATCCTCTTAAGGAGGGTAAGTCAATAGTCAATAAATAAACAACCAATATTTCTTAGGGTGGAGAAGCATAGGGAGATGGTTTTGAATATCCCAAAAGAAGGAGAAGGTAAAAGAAAAAATATGGTAAAGAGCAAACCCAACTCAAGCCCTCAAATAGGTATGAGATCTTCAAGACACTAGTGGACTAGGAAGAAGAACAAATCATGGAAGGAGTGGATGGGAATAATAAAAAAAATAACAACCATGTTCAAGCCCCTCTTTTAGTTCCTGTTGACAATTTTATCACATTTCTCAAGGGGTAGAAAAGGAAATCAAAATTTTGTATAGTGTTTGTAAAGTTTTCCTTTGTTTTTTTGTTATTTAAAAGGCTGCAACAATTTTGGCTTTCAACGCCATCCCTTTGTATAGAAAATAAAAAAGAAAGAGCTTCACTGCCGAGCAGGCTAGAGAAAAGAGCTTCATCGAAAGAAAACTAGAAGAGCTTCGCACCCGAGGCATTTCCAACACTACTTCGGGTGAAATTTTTGTGAAGTAGTGTTGCCGAAGAAGAATACAAGGATAGCGATAAAAAGAACTTCGGGCCCGAAGCGCTTCAAACCACTACTTCGGGAGAAATTTGAGTGAAGCGGCATTCAAAAGAACAACTTCGCCGAAGAAGGAAGGTCCAGACCGCAGTCCAAATTGGCTAAGGCAAGAAAACTACTTCGGGCCCGAAGCATTTCCAGCAGCCACTTCGGGTGAGATTTTTGCGAAGCGGTGTTGCCGAAGTAAAATACAAAGAGGAAGAATGAAACTGCTTCGCACCCGAAGCATTTCAAAAGGCTACTTCGACCAAAAGTTTTGCGAAGCAGAATTTGAAAGAACGCAGTACTGAAAACACTTCGCCGAAAAGCCGTCGAAGCATCTACCTCGGGTCCTGCGATAGCGAACCATTTCTACTTTGCCGAAAATCATTGCGAAGCATCTGCTTCGGCAAACTTTCGTGCGAAGTACTTTCACCCGAGGTAGAAGATGCATTTTGAAGGCAGGGATACACTTCGGCCGAAATGCCCCGAACCATAGTTTTGATGAAGGATCGTGGTGAAGCATCTCAACGACTCATTAGTGAAGTATCTACTTTGGGAAAAGGACCACGTCGAAGCAGTTTTGACACAGTGAAGCAACGAGAAGTGAAGACCCCATTTTGCGAAGGAGATATGCTTCGGCCTCCATCACCCCGAAGTTGTCTTGCGAAGCTTCACCATGCGAAGTGTAAATCAAGGAGAATCTGCTTCGGCACAGGTCCGTTACGAAGCAAAGTTGAAAAGGTAGCGAAGCACCTCAAAGACATGCGCTCCAAGCCAGGTATTTTCCCGAGGCGATCAAGTGCCTCATAAATGTATTATTTCGTGCCCGGTAATCTCGCTGATCATTTTTGGTAATTGAAAACGAAGTATCAAGCCATGATGAAGAGCCCGACGAGCATGGCGGCTACTCGAGCACCACACCTGGAGACCAAGGACGTCCAGATGGCTCATAAATGCATCTTTCCATGGTTGACCCGATCACAGTTGCTAGTTTTGGTAACGGATTTGAGAGCTCGATCACGAGAGCCTCAAGGAGCCGAATTCTCAGGGCTCGAGGGCGTACTTCTCCTTGCTGTGTAATTATGACTCAGAGGGTCGGGTCCTCTATAAAAACCCAGGCATTATAATGAAGAAGGGGGGGAACTATCTGCTAGAAAGTTGTTGTAACTTGATGTCCTATGATTAATACTAAAGATCTTTGGGCTCAATTTATCTCTTTTATGCTGCCTTCTGTGCTTGATTCTTTTGTCTTTCTTCATTTGTATACTGAGACTCTGAATCCTAAATTCGATGTGCGATTGGGGAATGTACCCTGAAACTCGTCTGAAGGATACATAGGAGAGGAAAAATGTAATATTGGTTTTCTTTTATGCTTCCTGGTGGGTTGTGGTTTCTCTTACATTCACTTGTCCTAATCGTCTTTACTCTGAACCCTGAATTTCGACGAAAGGGAGAAGGAGAATCCCGGTGAGCTCGCCCAGAGGATACATAGGAAGGTTAATGTTGCATTTCTTTCATTTATTCTTGGTGTTCCTTGTTGCTATTCAAGTTGTCAGTTAGTGATCGTGCTTCCTATTCTTTCCCACCTTAAATCATCGATCTCTCTTCCCTTACCCCTTTTTATTTCTTTCTCTAACCCTAACTCCTTTTATCTCTTTCTTGCACCCTTATCTCAAAACACCAAAGTAGATTAGCATAGGAGCCGACCTTTCTTCGGAGATTGGCACGAGGGGCATCTCTTCCCTTCGGCCTTTCAATGTTGGTCCAGGTCTAGGGCACATACATTTACCCAAAATCCTTTCCTAGGAAAATTTGATGACCAACAATTTTTGGCACGCCCGATGGGACAAAGGTCCCATATTTTAAGCGCAAATCTCAAACCCGTCTTCACCGGGGCCACTAGTTCTAACCAGTTCTCGATGTGACCCGGTCGGTCTCACTCGACTAGTGGTAGTGAGAACCGATGCTCTCATTACCGAAAGACTCTTAGCATCTGGCGACTCTGTTTACCCGAGAATATTTAAGTCGTAAAGACTAGTACCAAAGTCTGTGCCTTCATGCAAACAAGATGGAGAGTTAGGAATAGAGGAGAGGAAACTGAGTTCTTTGAGCTAGATATTGATGCCTTTGGGGAACGATCTAGGTTAGTTACCCCCGAGTCACTGTTACGTGGAACATCCTCGCTAGAGGCCGCTGTTGACGAGCAAGGCTTAATTTTTGATAGCACAACGACTAACTTTCCTCTTAATCCTCCCAACTCACCGAAGCATCCTAGTGCCTCCATTCCTATTAGCCATCCTATTAGCAATCAAGGAGGAGCTTCAAGGATTCCTATTTCTCAAAATCCAGGAGCAAGTATGGCACAACAACAACAACAACAACAAAAACAACATCAAATGCAGCAACAACCACCGCCCAGGTGGTTCCCGTCATGGGATTCTTTGTCACCACTAAATCTAGCAGGACAAGGGCAAGTTCCGCCCGCTGCTATAAAGAAGATCCCAACGTTCGATGGAACTGGGAAGACTGCTCTAGAGCACATCCAGGACATAATATCTCTAGCAACGATCCACGACATTATAGAGGAACAAGTTATGGTAAAGCTTTTGGTTCTTTCCCTTAGGGGAAAACTCCTCTACTGGTATAGATATTTACCACCCGATACTATTACAGGATGGGACCAGTTAGCCGAGCAATTGATGCAAGGTTTCAATGAGTCCTCCGATCCTACCTCTCTCCTGCATCAGTTCACCTCAATCCAAAGACATCCGCAAGAAGAGATCGTAGACTTCAACGTAAGGTTCGCTCGAACCTGGCAGAGAGTACCAGTTGGACTTCGGCCAACCGACGAGGCTGCAACATACTATTTCCTTTGGGCTTTCAACCTTGATATCAGTATCATGGTAAGATATTCCAACATTAATACTTTTCTCGAGTTGTATGGGTTAGCCAAGAAGGCGAAAATGAATTTGATAGCTGTGGGCAAGCTTCCCCAAAGGATGTCGATGCCCATACTTCCCGAATTCCCTCAATCCCCGTATGCGAGCGCAGCCGCTTCACAGATCTCTGTAACCCCTACACTCTCGATCTCATCTTGGAACCCGAATCCTATTGTGTCTCAAATTACCGCTCCATAAATTCACTTTCCCACATTTTCAGCTCCATAGCCCATGGTCACTCCGGCATTCCCTGTACCGCCAAGCACCACTTCAACCCCCCGCCTTATCTCCAATACCAACAATGGCTTCATTGCCACTCGCTCCAAAAGCCGATGATATACAAGCTAAAATTCTTCAAGAGATGTAGTCTCTGAACTCCACAGTTCAGACGTTGTCCAACAACATGAACATTGTGAAGAAGAAGCAAGCGCAACAAGAATTCCTACCGAGAAGATCTTATCCTACACCTACGCTTACCAAAGATCAAGTAGTCCAGCAAGGGAAGGCTTTGGTGAGAAATGCTGCGATCGATGAAGCTTCGAGCACTTCTGATTATGTGTAATGGTGCTTTATGTGCAATGATCCGCATGAAGAGAATACTTGCATGTTGCACCAACACTATGTTCAAACACTAGCAAGCAATAGTCATGGCAGTCAAGTCAACGTTATCAGGCAAATGAGTCAGAACTTGGCGATTGGCGAAGAAGAGCCAGTCGCAGTGCTTACCAGAGGAGGAAAGAAGGCGATAGAAGTGGATGTTACTCAGATGGCTCCCTTAAAAGTACATGCTCGACCCGAGAAGGGACAATCATCTTCCTCGGCCCCGAACGAAGCTCCTCCGCCTGCATCGATCAAAGAAAAAGCCCAAAAGGCTTCTGTCGAACCACCTCAAGCAGAAACAAAAGAGCAGGCTAAGGAAAAGCTCAAGTTTCCTTCACTAACTAAGCGACAAAGAGTTGAAGCTACGGAGCAGTATCGCACTAGATATGAACCAAGAAAGGAACCCGAGGTGCTTAGTTCCCTGTCTTACAACATTGTAGAGGAGTTAAAGAGGATCCCAGCCAAGATTAGCTTGTACGATGCACTGCAACTACCTGGGCAAGTAGACCTACTGCAAGAATCATTGAAGATGACTTAGCACCACTTGCTCTTGTGCAGAACCTATCCACATCCATTATGGGGAAGAACAGACCACCTTCGTTCTACCTGTCTCTGAAGATGGAAGGGTATATTATACATAAATGTATGATCAACTCTGGGGCTGCGACAACAGTCATGCCAAGAGCAGTCTACGAAGAAATAGGAATGGAATATATGGGAAGCAACCATGGCATACTCCAGTTGGATGGTTCCCCAATGAAGACTATAGGAGTGATCAAAGACATTCCTATTCGACTACATAAGATGCCTCAGATCACGGTCATACAAGAGGTAGTGGTCGTCGAACTGGAACCATACTTTAGTATGTGTTTGTCAAGGGAATCACAACAAAGCTGGGTGGATACCTGTCCATGGATTACTCTCATCTAGAAATTCCATTCAAAGGAAAGAAGGTGAAGATCTACAATGAAAAGCCTTCTTCTTTCCTTGTGTAGAAGATTTTCGAAGAAGAAAGCAGCGATCCAGTGAATGCAATAATGGAGGGAGTAGAGCAGGTGGACCTGGACGAGGAATCTCTTGCGCAACTGAGTTATGAAGATGAGTTCTCATTGGCAGACTTTAATGCCATGGTAGAAACCGAGATAGGATGTTATGCGATCACCAAGCCTGAGAAACACACCCAACCAGAGAATAGAACAAGTGCCCAAGAAGGACTATGGAAGTTGTTCTTCGATGGCGCTCGATGTAAAAATGGTGCTGGGGCAGGGATTCTTCTAGTATCACCATCCGAAGAGCAAAAGGAGTATTGCTACCGGTTGACATGGAGCTGCACCAACAATGCAACATAATATGAAGCATTGTGCCTAGGACTCAAGAAAGCTGACAAGTTAGGCATAAAGCACCTCCAAATATTTAGAGATTCTAAACTGGTATGCAACCAGGTCACAAACAGATGCTCTTCAAAAAAGCATTATTTAAAGTCGTACCGCAATAGGGTATGGGACTTGTTTGACCAGTTTGAGTCTCTCAATCTGCAATCCATCCCACGAGAAAAGAATCGACATGCCGATGTTCTGGCATCCATCACAACCAAGTACTCTCCAACAGAAGACATGGTGCATAAGCCCAAAGTAGTGAGGTTAATCTACAGACCCTCCATCCCGGACAGAGACCTACACTGGCAAGTCTTTGAAAATGATGAGCAGATTGTAAATTTCATGATTCAAGAAGCCGCCACAGTCGAAGACAGAAGCTTTGACGAAGAAGAAGATGAAGCGCTGGTTCAATTGAAGAATAACCACATTCCCAAGGGACTGATCACCCTTGAAAGCCTCTTTGATAAGAATGATCGAGCACTCTCTCATATGATCAAAGTCAATGAAAAGCAATACCAAGATTTAGAGCTTGAACCTGGAAAAGCAATAAAAGTTGGAACCAACTGCACTTCGAAAGAGATAGAACAGATCCAGACTCTGTGCAGAAAGTTTCCTAACATAATTGCTTGGTCCTACCAAGACCTCAGAGGATACGATTGGCGGCTGATCCAACACACAATTGAATTGCAGGAGGGGGTCAAACCATTCTAACAAAAGCAAAGGCCAGTTAACCCGAAGAT
This sequence comes from Wollemia nobilis, assembly GCA_028583015.1. Classification (NCBI taxonomy): domain Eukaryota; kingdom Viridiplantae; phylum Streptophyta; class Pinopsida; order Araucariales; family Araucariaceae; genus Wollemia; species Wollemia nobilis. The sequence goes on from JAQPPZ010017221.1 coordinate 1,752,686, forward strand.
CGATGTCCTGATGAAGGCCGAACTTCTGAAAATTCTCGAAGCAAAAATAATTTATCCCATCAAACATTCTTCTTGGGTAGCTAACCTAGTCCCTGTCAGGAAAAAGAATGGAGATATATGGTTATGTGTGGACTTTCGCAACCTGAACCAGGCCTCTCTCAAAGATCACTATCCTCTTCCGCAAATCGATCAAATTTTGCACTCAGTGGCTGGAGCTCAACGCTTCTCCCTGCTCGATGGCTTCTCCGGATACAATCGGATCTGGGTCGTGGACGAAGACCAGCATAAAACAACGTTCACCACCAAGTGGGGAACATTTGCTTATCAGCGAATGCCATTTGGCCTATCAAATGTCGGTGCCACTTTCCAGAGGGTGATGGATCTAGCTTTTGGTCAGCTTTTGAATAAGGTTATCGTCATCTACCTAGATGACATGACCGTTTTCTCCTGAAAAATGGAGGATCACCCCATACACCTACAACAAATTTTCAAAAAATGCCGAGAATTTGGCATATCAATCAATCCGAAGAAGTCCATATTCGCAGTCAACGAAGGAAAATTGCTGGGACATGCAATATCAGAAAAAGGTCTCACTGTAGATCCCGACAGAGCCGAGGCTCTAACGAAGCTCCCACTCCCAGTAGACAAGAAAGGACTTCAATATTTCTTCAACCAGATCAACTTCATGAGGAAGTTTATCCTCGATTTTGCCCAAGTTATCAAGCCAATGTCTGATCTTTTGAAGAAGGGCACCGAATTCATCTGGATGAAAGAAAGAAGGGAAGCATTTGAAGAGATTAAGGCCCGAATCGCTCAGGCGCTAGTCCTTGTCAACCCTAACTATAGTCAAGATTTTATCCTGTATGCCATAGGGGAACCCGAAAGATACGTTGCGGTCCTAACACAAAAGGGGGAAGATGGTGAAGAGCGTCCCATCGCGTTTCTGAGCCAGGTGATCAATCCCCATGAAGAGAAATATAATTTCATAGAGTTTCAGGTGCATGCAGTAATGAAGTCTCTTAGGAAGTTCAAGCAGTTTGTCTCCCAGAGTCGGGTTACGATCTTTGTCATTCACCCCGACGTGCGCAATTTCATCATCCAAGGAGAATTGGGAAGCAAGAGAGCCGATTGGGTGAACAATATACATGAATTTGACATTGAGATCAAGCCCACAAAATTGGTTCACAGTCGCGCATTATGTTAAGAACTGGCGAAGAGCGCAGCGGTCAAAGCAACAGAACCTCAATGGGACGACTCGCCAGCCGAAGGATGCTTCACAAACCAAGAAGCGGATGAAAAGGACTGGGTCAGTGAGATAATCAAGTACTTCAACACCGGCATATGTCCTTCGCATCTAAATGCATCACAGCAAAGGCATTTCAGGATGCGATCCTCCCGATACACTCTGCGCCCCGAAGGCCTGTTTTTTAGAAACATTGATGGCATTCTTCTTAAGTGCATAAAAGATGATGATAAAAGGAGAGTCTTGGGAGAATTTCATTCAGGACTATTTGGAGGTCACCTCACAGGGAGAACAATGGCGTTGAAGATCATCAGGGCGGGTTATTATTGGCCCACACTCTTTGTCGATGCCTTCGCAGCTTGTCGCAGGTGCGAGCAGTGTCAGAAGTTCTCCGACCGAAGCAGAAATGCTTCGATGCCTCTTCAACCGATACAAGTAGAGATGCCCTTTTAGCAATGGGGGTTGGATTTCATAGGGGTCATATCACCGAACTCCTCCGCTGGACATAAGTTCATACTGACTGCGACTGACTACTTCACCAGGTGGGCCAAAGCGATCCCTATGAAGCATGCAGATCAAGAGACTGTCATAGCCTTCCTAGAAGGTTTGATCACCAGGTTCGGCCTCCCCAAAGCAATCATCATGAACAATGGTCTTGGCTTCACAGGCACCAAAATCAATGAATTCCTCTACAGATATGGGATATATCATAAAGTATCCTCCAATTATTATCCACAAGGCAACGACTTGGCAGAATCCACCAACAAAACCTTGTTGAGGGTGTTAAGGAAGCTTATAGAGCAAAACAAAATGACTCGACAGATTCTTCTAGATCGAGCCTTATGGGTCGATCAAATTTTTGTGAAGAAGTCGATCAAGACTTCGCCTTATGCCTTGGTCTATGGCAAGGAGGCTATCTTACCCACTCATGTAGAGATCCCTGCACTGCAACTGCTAGAAGAAGAAGATGAAGTTAGCCCAATGGAAAACATATTAGCTCAGCTATTGCAGTTAGAGGAAGATCGTGAGGAAGCTTACCAGAACTTTGCTAAGCATGCTCAGGTCACCCAAGATTGGTTCAAGAAAAAATCATCCAATCGCGCATTCAATGTGGGAAATCTGGTATGGAAATGGGATTCCTGGAAAGCCAAGCTTGGAAATCACGACAAGCTGGACACCTTCTGGGATGGGCCGTTTGAAATTGTGAAGGTGAACTCGGCTAACTATTTCATCCTCAAAGATGCAGAGGGCCAGGTTTTGCCAATCTCTGTCAATGGTCTTCATTTGAAGACTTTTCATCGCTGAGGTGAAACAATTTCTCTTTAAAAAAAAAAAAAATGTGTGTATATAGACTTTTGTATATATATTTCTCTTCAGTTGCGTATATACGACTTGTTCCGAGATGAAAAAGCCAAGAACTACACTCCAAAATCTCCTTCGGGGATTTTAAATGCGAAGTAGCAGTTGCAAAGAGGTTCGCCGCGAAGCACTTTACCCTCAAAAGGGGCCGAACCAAAGTTCAAACGAAGGCACAAAAAGAGCTTCACACCCGAAGCATTTCCAGTAGCTACTTCAGGCAGAAGTTTTGCGAAGTAGATTTTAAAAGGGGCTTTTGCGAAGCAGTTTTCAGGAACACAATCTTCGGTAGGCGGTCCTTGCAAAGCGTGGCGAAGGAGAAATACTTCGGGCCCGAAGTGTCAAAAGGTGGCCCGCACCAAAGGTTCACCGTGAAGCATTTTCAATGTTGTTTTTTACTTCGCCGAACCAATAACGCGTGAGTCGGGAGAATTTAAAATGTGCCTTAAAGAACGTGCAGACGACAACCGTGAAAAAGGTTCAAAGCAGGTGAATTTAAGGCAAAAGGTGGTGGAGCACTTCCCGAGGTGATTTAGTTAGAAAAAAAAGAAAAGAAAAGCTCGCGCCCAGGTACGAGGTGGCAGCAGGTTGCTTCTCCAATACAAAGTGTAATCATCGAAGCGTGTGGCCCTGTGTACCATGTCACTGCAGAACCAATTAAAGAATACGACAGCCTCCTCCGTTCGAGGTGTAAATTTAATTTTAGTAGGTGCCATAAATTTAGGTGGTTGCCTTTTTAGGTTATAAAATGCGAAGTCCTAGCAAGAAGGAGGTTATTTATCCATCAGTTCAAGCTAGACTAAGAACATTAAGTTACTCTGCAATTCCCCTGCCCTTTGCATCTGGCCGTTCGCATTGAAGCTCTCTATATCAAGGACTCTGCCACCATAATTTTCAACATTGGAAAGAAAAACTCCAAGGAGAAGGGGAAAGAGCCCGAAGTTGCAGGCCCCCAAAAAACAAAGAAGGGCAAGGAAGAGAAAAAGCATGCTCCGAAGAAGCTAAGTCTCCCCCCTCGCCCCGAAAAGTAGCCAATAGAAGAAGGGGACGACTCGAAGGAGGAGCAGCTTGTAGAACCACCAATTGATGGGTGGGAGTAGGTTAGAGACACACAGCTCTCTAAGGGTGTATCCGACCTCCGACGCACCATAGAGTTTATGACAAGCATACTCACCCCATAAAATAAGAGAGATGCTACATATTACTCTCAGATTTACTAGTTTTTAACCCCGCCTGCTCACCATTGTCCCGAGCTAATCCATGCTATCGCACAAAATTACCAGCCTGCATCTAGGCAAGTGTTGGACGCTTCGGGTCACAAATTGTTTTCCATCTTGAAGGAAGATGTACAAGCAGACTTTGCACCACAGTAAGGTATGCCCAAGGGCTATTTTGTCTGTAATGTCATCTTAAGCGAACAAATGGAGAGATTCACCTCTAACAGCTACATACTGAAATTATTGCACAAGAATCTCAAGAGCGGGCTACCTTCAAACAAGCTGCCCCAGATGCCCCTACCCTTGGCGGCCTTCAAAAACACCGATATTTTCTCCATCATTGCATGGGTGGCGGGCTTGTCAATAGATGCTTTAGTGCAGCCCTGGTAGGTGTCTTTGGTCGAATGTATTTCGAGAGGGGAATTTTATGCCCCTGACGCTTCAAGGCCAAACACCAACCCAGTTTTCTTTGACTGGGCGGAATGGGTGGCCCGAACCTTGCATACAAGGCTCACCAGCATGAAGAATTCAGCAACGGGCCAGTACTTCACACCCTATTCTTTTCTTGTCTGGTTGTACTTCTACGAGGTTCATAAGCGATTCCCCCATATCACCATTTCTCCAAGTGGCAAGGATGGAAATCCTTTGCCAGTGTATCAATGGACTCCCCTCTTATTGAGGACAGAGTCCTATTATTCTTTTAATCAGCAATTTTTGGGACCCGCCATGCATCTGTTGAAAGGTTCTTGTCCTCGGGTGCCCCTCAGTTTGAGAGATAGAGTGGTGCAGGAAAGGAAAGGATATGTTTTCCAATTGACACAGGGATTGGTGATTCGCCTATTCGGTTTCATAGGGAAGCCCTTCCTGTTACCAGTCTACCCCTCTGAATATCAGTTCGCATTGGATTTCGCTCGACAGAGTGACTCTACAGATTCAGTATACGACCACGATCGAAAGTGGGCACATACTTGTGACTTCCCCTTCAGGATGGGCGTAATCGAAGTCTTTGCCCTAAAATAAAACATTTTCCTTGAGGAAAAGCTTGCCGATTTTGGCCTACTCCAGATTCCTCAACAATGGCTCTATGATCCTTTGGGAGTAATGAGCGATCACTTAAAATTCAAGAATTTCCACATCTGCCCCCACCCCGAAATTGTGGAACAAAGGAATAATCCCAATGGGAAAGATCTGGAGTGGCATTTGGAGAGGATGAGGACATTGCCTCCCTGGCATGAGTTCTACCCCATGGAGGTCGAGTTCGACCCTAATCAGTACCCCCTTCCAACTCCAAGCTCCACATTTTGGAGAAAGGCAAAGGATGATTTAAAGGAGGAATTGAAGGATTGGAGCGAGGAAAAGCTTCGAGAGTGGTGGATAATGAGAGTCCATCACCAAAAAATGAACTCTTATGGACTCTTGACATCAGATAAAGACTTCACGATTCTTTATGAAACCAATGTTGAAACTTGGAAGTCTATATCCTTTGCGGATTTTGTTCCCCCAACTACCCTAGGATCAGGCGAAAGCCCAGGTGGAGCTAAAGATGCCTCGAAAGAAGAAGAAGTAGGGGCCGAAGCTATGCCAACAACACTACCACAGGGACCATCGGAGATCCATGACACAAGCGTCGAAGAGGTAGAGCAACCATTGGAGAGAAAGAAAAGAAAGAGGCAAGAGCAAATTCAAGTGCCTCCGAGCCACCCAAAGTGACCTCGCACGAAGCCTGTAAGTACTCCTACCGAATCACCTACATCAGGCCCGATTGAAGTAAAGGTCAAAGATGCGGGGCCACCAAGTGCTGAGATGGTCCCTGATATAGATGCCATTGATGTGGAGGAGCTCCTCCAATAAGAAGGAGACCCCGAAGTAGAAGTTGTGGAGGTCGGGAGTGTTGAAGCCCAAAAGGAACAAGAGCCAATCACCCAGGATGTCACCACGGCCGCTCTGCCAGGAGGGCACGTAGGTATGCACTCTCTTCCTTTCACCTTGGTCTTCGACACGTCCACTGTGGTCCCGATTGAAGGTCCTCATCAATCTCTCCATCCCCTACAAGGTCAATCACCCACTCAGATACTGCCCATTGCCAGTCCAACCCTACATAGCTCCACTCCACCAGAGTCGTCTGACCAGGACAAGCTCGTTGAAACCACTTCGCCTACCCACGTCATCGTTCCTTCAATCCTAAGTCAAGGTGAAGGCAGTGTCCCAACGCCAAGCCCCGTAGCCCACTCTCCCATCGCTCAAAGCATATTCCCGCTTGCCAAAGCCCCTGCTACACCCGTCTCCAAACCGTCTGGGGAATCATTCCCCATTAATTATTTATATTTGTTCACACCTTTGGCTGGAGATCTAGCCTTTTTTGAAACAGATTTATCTTTAATAAAGGAATGCCCCTTAGCCGAGAAGCTACTCTTAGCTTGGTAAAACACAAAGAAAATGTTGAAGGAGGCAAGGAAGAAAAGAGGGTGATCTCTGGCCCAGGTTGAAAAATACGCGGTCTTCGACTTGAAGGGCGGGAAGTTACATAAGGTTAAGAAGGTCCCTAAGGTCCAGAAGCCTCTGGATGAAATGACTCCAGCTGACTATGATTACCAAGAGAAGACCAAGGACCTGGAGCATTTGGATATAGATGACGAATCCGCATCCATGCATGTCGGGATCGAGACTTTTCGAGCGCATGCAAATATTGCCAATCAGCGTAGGATTGAAGTAGAGAGTGCCAACATCAAGTTGGAGGAAGAGTTGGCTAGAATCCACTCTGAGCTGGAGGATTCATAGGGGTAGTGTAAACTAATGAAGAAAGAAACACATGCCCTGAAACAACAGATACTACAATTGTAGTCTTTGGCTGAGCACCAAGCATAGAAACAGGCCAAAAATGAGCTAAAAGCCAAAGAGCTCGAGAATAAGATCTTGCAGGCTCAGCAGAAATTATTTGAAAAAGCAAACCTGGAGTTGTTCGACAGAGGCAGAATCAAGGAAATTCGCTCACACTTGCTCAAAGGTTTCAGATCGCGGGCCTCCAGTGCCCTATCAACTTTAATCTATGTCATCGAAGCCCGACATGCCATTGCTAAGAAAGGGCCAATAGTAGATGAAGTTATCCAAAAAATCAAAAGGCGACTCAAGATTGCTTTTGAAGTCCAAAGTATTAGATATCAGGACCTGCAGGTTGCTGCTATGAGTCGAACGACTAGGGATTGGTCTACTGCCCAAGCCACTGTTCGTGCCTTCTTCTCCAAGGTGAAGAAAGCACATAAGGTGAAGAGCCTCCTAGATATATTTGAGCAGGAACAACGCACATCAATGGGTTACTTTGAGGACCTTTCTTCCTTAGGTTTCTCAAGTTTCACAGACGATGATGGGAACCTTCTCACCCAGGAAGAACTTAAGCCGGCATGGCTCCGTTTCGAAAGTGACGTCTCAAAAATAGATGAGTGGGAAGAGCCAGTCACATAAGGACAAGTCACTGACTTCATCCTGAGACACTGCAAGATCGTGGCTTTCCTGAATGACCTAAGTGTAAGAATCAAACATGTCGATATAGGGCAGATTGATCGGTTCCATGTTTTGGTCAAGGCACTTGAAGACCAAGAACCATTTCAGAAAGGGGTCTGGGCTCACGTTCACCAAACCATGAAGAAAATCTGTGATCGTCTTGTCCCATCATCGCATCAAGAGGCCACACTAGCAAAAGAAAGAGCAGAAGAGGAAGGAGTAGAGGAGGAAGAAGAAGCAGAAGAAGGAGAACCAGTTGCGGAAACACTCCTAGAGGGAGAAGGAGGAGAAGGATCTGGAGGGGACTCTGGCCCAATGGATCAAAGCTAGGGGTTCTCCCATCGATACGAGCTCGTTGCCCCGCGAGCCGCTAAGAATGTTGACAATTTTGTCACATTTCTCAAGGGGTAGAAAAGGAAATCAAAATTTTGTACAGTGTTTGTAAAGTTTTTCCTTTGTTGTTTTGTTATTTGAAAAGCTGCAACAATTTTGGCTTTCAACGCCACCCCTTTGTATAGAAAATAAAAAAGAAAGAGCTTCACTGTCGAGCAGGCTAGAGAAAAGAGCTTCACCGAAAGAAAACTAGAAGAGCTTCGCACCCGAGGTGTTTCCAGCACTACTTCGAGTGAAATTTCTGTGAAGTAGTGTTGCCGAAGAAGAATACAAGGATAGCGATAAAAAGAACTTCGGGCCCAAAGCGCTTCAAACCACTACTTCGAGAGAAAGTTGAGCGAAGTGGCATTCAAAAGAACAACTTCATCGAAGAAGGAAGGCCCAGACCACAGTCCAAATTGGCTAAGGCAAGAAAACAACTTCGGGCCCGAAGCATTTCCAGCAGCCACTTCAGGCGAGATTTTTGCGAAGCGATGTTGCCAAAGTAAAATACAAGGGAGGAAGAATGAAACTGCTTCGCACCCAAAGAATTTCAAAAGGCTACTTCAGCCAAAAGTTTTGCGAAGCAGAATTTGAAAGAATGTAGTAATGAAAATACTTCGTCGAAAAGCCATCGAAGCATCTACCTCGAGTCCTGCGATAGCGAACCATTTCTACTTCACCAAAAATCATTATGAAGCATATGCTTCGACAAAATTTCGTGCGAAGTACTTTCACCCGAGGTAGAAGATGCATTTTGAAGGCAGGGATACACTTCGATCGAAATGCCCCGAACCATAGTTTTGATGAAGGATCGTGGTGAAGCATCTCAACAAATCATTAGCGAAGTATCTACTTCGGGCAAAGGACCACACCAAAGCAGTTTTGACACAGCGAAGCAACGAGAAGTGAAGACCCCATTTTGCGAAGGAGATATGCTTCGGCATTCATCACCCCCGAAGCTGTCTTGCGAAGCTTCACCATGCGAAGTGCAAATCAAGGAGAATATGCTTCGGCATAGGTCTGTTGTGAAGCAAAGTTGAAAAGGTAGCGAAACACCTCAAAGACGCGCTCCAAGCCGAGTATTTTCCCGAGGCGATCAAGTGCCTCATAAATGCATTTTTTCGTGCCTGGTAAGCTCGCTGCTCATTTTTGGCAATTGAAAACGAGAGCCTCAAGGAGCCAAATTCTTAGGGCTCAAGGGCGTACTTCTCCTTGCTGTGTAATTATGACTCAGAGGGTCGGGTCCTCTATAAAAACCCAGGCATTGTAATGAAGAAGGGGGGAACTATCTGCTAGAAAGTTGTTGTAACTTGATGTCCTGCGATTAATACTAAAGAGCTTTGGGCTCAATTTCTCTTTTTTATGCTGCCTTTTGTGCTTGATTCTTTTGTCTTTCTTCATTTGTATACTGAGACTTTGAATCCTGAATTCGGTGTGCGATTGGGGAATGTAGCCTGAAACTCGTCTGAAGGATACATAGGAGAGGAAAAACGTAATATTGGTTTTCTTTTATACTGCCTGGTGGGTTGTGGTTTCTGTTACATTCATTTGTCCTAATCGTCTTTACTCTGAACCCTGAATTTTGACAAAAGGGAGAAGGAGAATCCCTGTGAGCTCGCCCAGAGGATACATAGGAAGGTTAATGTTGTGTTTCTTTCATTTATTCTTGGTGTTCCTTGCTGCTATTCAAGTTGTCAGTTAGTGATCGTGCTTCCTGTTCTTTCCCACCTTAAATCACCGATCTCTCTTCCCTTACCCATTTTTATTTCTTTCTCTAACCTTAACTCCTTTTATCTCTTTCCTACACCCTTATCTCAAAACACCAAAGTAGATTAGCATAGGAGCCAACCTTTCTCTGGAGATTGGCACGAGGGGCATTTCTTCCCTTCGGCCTTTCAATGTTGGTCCAGGTCTAGGGCGCATACATTTACCCAAAATCCTTTCCTAGGCAGATTTGATGACCAACAGTTCCTCCTATTTTAGAGCTGGTGATAGGGTACAATGAGTTACCATAATCAAATATTGTAGGTGTATTTATAGTGCATAACTAAGAGCAACCGATAATAAAAGATGTCATCATGTGTATGGCAAAAAATAACAGATAAAATCCAACTCTAGGGATAAGCCAGGTGGAGAAGAGATCAAATAATATAAGCTCTCAAGGAGTGGGTAGAAAATTAAATAAGAAATTGATAGCAGTTCAAGGAGACAAACTGATCACTAAAGGATTGGTGAGGCCAGTAGACTCTTACTGGTCTCAAGGTAACCAATGATTATGCTCATGTAATATTAGGGGTTTAAACAATAGAATCCATCAATCTATTGTTTAAGATTCATAAAAAAAAGTAAAACATATTTTTTGCTTACCTAGGAGACAAAAAAATCACTAGATATTATGTGTAAAATAGTAAATAGACTTTGGAGGGGTGTTGGTCATATGGAAGTGGCTTCTCAAGGGGAATTAGGGGGGATAGTTACCTTTTGGAACTCTCTTGAATGGACAATAATATAATATATAGCTTGGATAGGTGTCCTTACATTACAATTTAGGAATAATGTGATAGCTGAGCAGGTTTTAATCACAATTGTTTATGGGGTTCAAAACCTAGATGGTTAGATTCATCAATGGCAAAAAATACATAATATGAGAGTCTCAAGGGAGGATTTAAACTAGATTTTTGATGGTGATTTTAATTCTAAATTATCATCAAGAGTCCAGGAAGGGGGATACTCAATTTGGATCCAAGGGATTAGCATTACACTTGGTAGATATTAAATATTCTAGAACCAACTATACTTGGACTAATAATAGGAGGGACCCACATAGCAAGAAGGTGAAGTTTGACATTTTTTTGGTTTTAGAGGAGGCATTTTTGAAATGAAATCTAAAATTTTAGATTTTGGAGGATCCAGTTTTAGATCACTCCCCCATTCTATTGGAAGGGAGGATCAAGACAATGTAGCATCACAAACCATTCAAATTTGAAACTTTTGGTTATAGAAAGAGAAACTTTGAAAGAAAATTCCATAGCGGTGGGAAGAGGGATGCCTAATATATGGGACAACAATGTTTATATTACACAAGCAACTTTATTATGTCAAGGATTAATTGAAGCTGTTGGGAGGTAATCAAACTGAAGGGAATCTTTTATTGATAAAAAATAGGTTACATATATAGGCAGAAGGCCTATATGATAAACATGACACTTGTCAATGAAACTGACAAGTGTCAAACTGGCATAGTGCACATTACATTAACTCTAACATTCCCCCTTAATGTGCACTATCCTAACTAAAGAAAAAAAACAAGTCAACATTAGGTAACATTCCCCCTTAATGTTGACTTCTCTAACAAAAAATCTACATCCTCCTTTATTGCTGATTTGGTCTAGGCTCGTGCTCTCTGCGCTTGGCTCTCCAACTGTGAATAATGCTAGATTCACTGTGTATACATCTCGGTCTGTTGCCTCAGGGTCAACCACTTCCACGGGTCTGTTGCCACTGGGTCAGCCGTCTAAGTGCCTCGGGGTCATCATGGGTGCCTCAAGGTTAGCCACTTCTGCAGGTCATCCTCAGAGGATGTTGCCTCTCGTAGGTCATCGACTAGATTCACCATGAGTATGAAATCCCTCCTCATGGTGAACTCAATCTAGAAGGTGTCGGTCTCTGTCGAAAATGCACCTAATGAAAGGAAAAACGAGCCATAAAAGAGTGTCGGTCTCTACCGAAAATGCACTCAATACAATAAAATGAGCCATAGATCCAAATAGGAGGAGAGAAGAAGAAAAGAAGAGAATCTTCTGAAGTGTCTTCGTCTGTAGTCTTCAGAAGTAGATCCGAAAAAAACCTCGGATAGAGTCTAGGGTGTCTTTGTCTGTAGTCCCTAGTATAAGTGTCCTTATGGTGACCATGTCATCTCACCGAAATACATGGGTAACCAGCCGCTGCATTCGCCGAGTGTATAGAAAAGGTCACTAGGTACAAGGATCACATATAAAATTACCTTGGGAGTGTCGGGTACAACCGAGAGTGCACTCCAAGGTAAAAACTTTGAGGCTAAAAAAAAAATTGAATTGAAACAGCCTCAAAATTACAATTTGACACCACCATTGTGTCCGTCGCGAAAAACTGTTTCCAACGACTATAAATACCCCTATATTCCACCATCGGGGCCTTCAACTTGCTGAAAAAACAATAGCATGCCTCTCTAGGCAACAAATAGAAAACATCGCTCAAGGCGGACTTAAAACATCATCTCAGGAAAAAATGGCCAATGAGACCATACTGTCGGCCATATTATCTCGGGCACTTAAATTCCCCATAGCAAAAAAACAAAGTGGTCCCCTTCCACTCCACTTTGGCTTACTATTTTAAAAAACATAATATGCGAAATAAATAAAGACTATCCTATCCAAAGTGCCCACTTTAAATTAAACCTGACGGGGACAAATCTATTTCTTCAATGGAATATGCATATTTTAAAGCCTGTCTAAAATCAGAAAAAAAAGGCATCATCTCATGGAAATATATTGCGTATTCAACACGACGAACAGTTGGAGTGCAGAATGATGAACTGTCATTAGCATCGCATCATGCATGTCATTGGTCCAACCCCTTTGAAGACTTCGGATCTGAAAAAATCTGAGGGTGAATCATAGTTTCACCACCAAAATCTAAGGGCGAATCATTTTTGGCCGGCATCGATTTTCAAAGTCCACCATAATGAAGGGCGTGCGAGCTGGGCTCTGTCTACATTTCCTAACTTAGTCCATCGTCGATCTCCCATAGATCGCGCCAGATTGTACAACCCCAATCGCCTGCCATAACTCAACTACAAGCATTTACTATCGGTGCCTCCACTAAGTCCAGAGGAGTCGGCATGGAAACAGAAGTCCAAAATCGCACCTCCCTGCTGCAATGCCACGTCTCCCTCTACCAGTGCCATGTCTCTCGAAACTAGCACTGCCGCTCCTGGCAGCAGCAACGCCGCTCACCACACCGCATTTCGCTGCTGCACCGCATTCTCTCATTCATTACACCAAGCTTTGTAATTCCAATCAACTAAAATTTTAACCACCACAAGTCAGATAAATGCTTTACACAGGAACACATTCTGTGTCATGCAATCTCAAATCTGTCCTAAAATAGTCTCCCCACTAGAAACCTTAAACTCGGAAGGGATTTTCTCCACGTTCAAAACTTTTATCTTCCCATCATTCACAAATGCAGACCACCTCTGAGAGCGTGGCCCAAGCAAAACAGCAGATAGGTCCAAATTTTGCTTGAAAGCCACAAGAAGGCTGGGATGTTGTTATTTTCCAGTGGAACCATCCTACGTGGATGTTCCTAAGAAGAATACCTCGCTCGCTTCGCTTTCCTGCAACAGACGAAACCCCATGTCAAGAGCTTTCTCTACGTCTCTGACCAGATTTTGACGGAGGCCACAGAAATTCACGAGAAACTCGTGAGAAATGAGGTGGGGCTCCTGGCGGGATGGCTTTCAAAGATATGTGGTCAAATCTGACAGTCGCACAAAAATGGATTGAACCCCGAAAGTATTTCTTCAATCCAAAGCCTTCTCCCCGGCCCGAAATATCTTCCCTAGGATCCACCGAATCAAATAAAAAAAATGCCAATTTGCAGAGAATCGATAGCGGGGGACCTCCGAAGGTTTGCAGAGAATAGAAAGTGAGACCTCCCGAGATTTGCAGAGAATCACATCGTCATATCCAGGTCCAGCATAGATGCCCTAATATCCAGGTCCAGCATAGATGCCCAATGGTCAAAACTTGTGGATGGGTTGTTCAAAATGTTTCGTTAGGATCTCCTTCTTGTTCTTGATGAATATTCAAGCGCAAATCAGCGTCTGCGTCCTCCTGCACTCTTGCCCTTTCAGCATCATGGGCGATCTCCCTTCGATGGCCATGGCAGTCGTTCTCTATCATAGAGAGGTAGAACATTTTTGCCCTAATGGAAGAGCCTCAAGTCGTCCGTCGCGTCCGCTCCGCCTGCTCGCCTTCAGCTAGCGGTTCGCCCTACTACAACCGCCAAAAATTGCCCCAAACCTTGGAATGCTCTGGCACTGGCATAGGTACAGTCGGTCATTTAGGATGTCCACACCTCCGATGACTGCACGCTGCTCGTTCTTCGCTTCCCAGATCTCCATCAATAGCAAAGCTGCATAATTTTAGCATTCAGCTTTTGCCATCTCCTCCAACAAAGGAGAAATTTCGAGTCTTGCAAATCTTTTGCTCTCCTCGAGTAAATTTTGCCAATTTATCTGTACTCCACTTTCTGATTTAAAAGTCACACAGCCATTACAATTAACTAAAAAACTATTTTCTTTTGAAGTCAATGTGTGATGCATATAGCATGCCTGTAGCACACCCATAACAATGTCTGCTGCAACTGCCTTTTCATGCAAACATAGCAGCAACTGCAACTGCATCTTTTGCTCCATAGGAAACCATAGGATGACTCCATGCACAGAAAGTAGATATCTTCATTCCTCAAGCACTGCAAAACAGATACCATAATCTCTGCCTTTGTTCCTTGGGATTTAAAAAAACAATTCTCAATGGCCATTGTGTTCTGCTCGAGGAAGTAAAAAACTCCCAAATTTTAATATTTTTGCCCATCTGGTTTCTGATCCATCAAATGATGGAGAGCATACTCCCTCGGTAAAAAATAAAAAAATAGGGGAAACAAAAAAAAAAATTAGGGGGAGGGAGGATTTCCATGAGGGAAATCCCCCCTCAAGGGGTTTCACAGGGCAGGGAAAGCCCGCTCTGATACCAAATGTTGGGAGGTAATCAAACTAAAGGGAATCTTTTATTGATAAAAAATAGGTTACATATATAGGCAGAAGGCCTATATGATAAACATGACACTTGTCAATGAAACTGACAAGTGTCAAACTGGCATAGTGCACATTACATTAACTCTAACAAAAGCAATGGAGGTGAGCTAACAAGATGGAATTCTAGGTCTAAAGAGCTCCATTGATGGCCATATGGGATGAGGTGCAAAAACACTTCAAGGAAGGAACAATTACAAAGCAACTCAAAGAAGAGGATATTGATGCATTGCATTAATTGATTAAGGATATTGATAACCAAGAGGAGATATATTGGAAATAGAGAGCAAGAACCACTTGGTTATTAGAAGGTGATAGAAACACCAAATTTTTCCATCGAGTTGCTTGTGCTAGGAGATAGATAAACAATATGGAATCTCTTTAGGATGAGAATGAACACTCCTTTGATACAATCCCAGGTATGCATTTCCATTCAATGGATTATTTTGCTAACTTGTTTAAGGAAAGTATGGTGCAAGATGAAGAGGCTCAAAAATAAGTTCTTGTTGTTATACCCTCTATTATATCTAAAGAAGACAATAAAGTCCTACTTAAACTTATGGATAGAGAGGAATTGAAGAAAGTAGTCTTTGGAATGAGTATGGAAAACACCAGGTCTAGATGGCTTTCCAATTGAGTTTTTTTAAACCTTCTAGAACAACTTGGAGGAGGATGTAATGACTATTATAGAGGAGTCTGGAGATAGTAAAAGAATACTTAAAACATTAAATCATACATTCATTGCCTTAATTTTGAAAGGAGAGAAGGGGATGCATATTTCAGATTTTAGACCTATTGCCTTATGCAATGTCATCTATAAAATAATCACAAAGGTAATGGTTGAGCGGCTAAAACCTCTCCTATATATTATTATCTCCTAAGAGCAAGGGGGTTTTATAGAGAGCAGGCAAATCTTGGATGGTGTGGTTCTAGCTCATAAGACAATCTATAGAGAGGGGAAACTTCCCTACCACGTATGATTCTCGGTTGGATCTACTAGAAGCCAAGGTGACTGCGGGGTGTGTTATATTCTTTACACTCGGGGACATCAAAGGATAGGTTCACCAAGAACGGTTTTAGGACTCACTCCAAGTCTATGGTCAGAGTGTTAAATGTGTCATAAGCAATCATCTATGTTTGGTCTTTCTATACTAAACTATGGAAATGAAAAGACAATGCAAGATATACAAGATGCAATAGGACAATGTCTAACCCTAGAATAATTATTTGATTCAATGATCTCTAACCCTAATTTGCAAGCAATAAAATTATTTTACTTAAGCAAGGACACTTATCTGATCTAATATTTGATATAAGCTTTGTCTTGCATACAAAATATCCAATCGCTTCAAATCTATAAAATAACTTCATAAAAACTCTAGAAAATATGGTCAATGTTTAGGGGTCTACTTAGGCCACTATAATACTGAGCTTGGAGGTGCAACAGTCAAGCCCCCTTGATCCTTTTAGTTGATTGTTCATAATAAAATAAGCATTTGAAATTTGGAATAAACACAAAAAAAATATGCAAGAATGAAACAACAAATGAAGTACAAATAGAATGGATGCAATGCTTGAACAAGAATGTACTTTTGAAAACTAGGGTTTGGAAATAAAAAATTGCCCCCAAGCTAAACTAATATAAAATAAAAATGAAATAGAATTATAACAACTAGAAACAAACACAGACGAAGCCAAAAAATAATGTAGATGGTATGCAAAATGAAGCTTTAGGGTTTTGGGGCAAGCAATCACCCCAAAATCTAACTGGATTGAATTTGTGCCCTATAGGATACCAAGCATGAATTCGATAACCAAGCTGAAATGAACACAGAACACTCAACGAGTGAAAGTAGAGCTTTCATAGAATCCATAACTTATAGTAGACGGGGTGTGGATTCACACGAGGGTTAAAAAACCCTAGAACATAGACTAAAAATACAACAAACCATAAGCAAGGATGAAAATGCGAATTAAATAATGTAAAGAAACAACTTGGTGATTTGGTAGAAGAAGCAAGAGAAAATGTGGAAGGCCTCTCCTCCCTTAAGAAGAAAAATCATCGTCAAGGCTTTATCCACTTGCAAAATCACAAGGAACACACCAACAACAGAACACCAAAGCACCAAGAGAACCAGAAGACAAGAGAACTCTAATTTCACCTAAACTCTTTTGATAGCTTGATTGCAGAAAGAACTTAGGACAACTTGGAGTAACTAGGGAAAAAGGGGGATCCAATCCCTTTATTTATAAGGGTTCGAAGGGCTAAAATACGATAAAAATGAAACTTAACCTTGATTAGGTCGATGCCCAAAAAGGGTCAACTTAAAATTTAGGTTTTGAAGAAAATTGACCCACCCAAATGAGTCATTTTTCCTTGGGTTCTTCGAAGGAACCCAAGGAAAAATGACTCATTTGGGTGGGTCAATTTTCCATGTCTACATTTTACCCCCTCTTTGGTGCATTTATGGTCTAATAAATGCATCAAAGAAAGATGTAGACACCCAAGGGTGAAAAAATATGACAAACAAAAGAAAAAAAGGGGGTGGATGGTTTAGAAGAAGGGGGTGGTGCACAAATAGTGTCATTCTGGACACTTTGAATATTTGACATGCAAAATGAGGCATTAAGGAAATTAATTCCTCTTAGGCTAGGGTTGCACCTCGAGTTTTGGGAGGAATGTAAAAGTCCTAAGGAAAATTGAAAAGGTAGACTCAGAAGAAAAGAGAGCGGCAAATAAAAACAAAGAAAAAGGCACCAAAAGGAGAAAAGAGGAGAGAGCAAAAGATAAAAAAAGACATTTGTTTTGTTTTTTTTAGCATGATAAGCACAAAAAAAATGAATGCAATGCAAAATGATCTTAACTAAAATGCATGAGTGCATTTGACTAAATGAAATGTGATCTAACATGCAATCTAAGATTCTTCTTCAATGATGATTACAATGACAAATATCTCTTCTTTATATATCCATATTCTTATTCTACTTTGGGGAGCCTACTACTAATATAATATAATATTATAATACAATCAACCTTGGGTTATGTGTGGCCCATGCCAACCCTTATACAATATAATATATCCCCAAATATCTATTCCTAGGTACCCTACCAGGGTTTCTTCTTTATCTCACTTAATAACTCTACTGATTCAATCCAGATCCTTACAAGAGAGCCTTGGTTTTTTGGAAGGAGAGGGCTCTTTCGAAGGAAATGGGGTGTTGATTTCAATATAGCTACCCAAAATATCAATTTGGCACCCATATAGGTCCACCTCCTGGGCCTTCCTGTCTAGTTTTAGCACAAGGATATTCTCAGAGGGATTGCACAGAATATTGGAGATGTAATCGCTTTTGATCCGATAACAAAAGCTGGGATATGTATGGTCCATGCTCGTATGTGCGTAAATGCAAACCTAGACTGTACCCTCCCTTCTTAAATCAATCTCATTTTGGAGGTTTGCACATTTTCTTAGGCCATTGAATATGAAAACAAGCCTGCATTCTATGGCAAATGTTCCAAGAAAGGCCATCTCTGTTCATAGTGTCCTAAAGTTTTCAATGTGCATTCAAACAATGTCAAAGATGCACACCGACAACACTAGATACTTCATCAAAATTCCAAATCATCCTTCCCAATCAAGTTTTACACTCCCAAAGCCATTATGGGGAGGTGGCATCAACTATCAGAGCATGAGGAGTTCCTATTAATCTGCTGAATCATCCCTCGATGCCCAAGGTCTATAAGGATATTGCTGTAGTTTCCTCTATTCCTCCCTCGGTGTAGCATGATATTTCTTCCTCTCTCAAGGTATGCCCTCCTATTATTATTTCAAATCATTTCTCTTCTCAGTCTGATGGTGACCACACCCTTTCTTTTGAGAATCCCATCCTCGATCATCCTCCAAGTTCCTCCTTTCCCCCAAGAGCCTCCTTGGCTCTCCCACCTGTAAACCCCTTCCCAACAACCCTTTATCCCCCAACCCTCCATTCACCAAAATCCAAAAAAACCTCCATGTCAATGTCAACTCCAGTAAGAAACGAGGCCACCCTTCATCCCAAGATATAAGAAATAGAGAATGCTCTAAAGGAATTACCAATGGCACCTAGCTTATCCTTCATGCCTCTTCCAGACCAACCCCTCTGTCTGAGATACAAGTTGGCAACCAGTCCAAATTTTCCCCTTCTCTTGGAAGAAGGAAGAGAACCTCCTCAAAAATCAATAAATGAAGATCCTCTCATGAAATGTGAGAGGCCTCAATGGATGAAACAAGCAATGTTTGGTCAAGTCCATGAGGAAAGATCTAAGGCCTACCATTTTTTACTACAAGAGACAAAATTGGATACTCAAAATACCACTTGTATATCCAAATACATATGGAAATATTGTGATTTACTTGTTAGTATGGCCAATAGTGATTTTGGTGGACTATTATGTTTGTTGGATCCCAAAAACATCGATGGTAATCTCCTATCTGCTACTGAGAACTTCATGAATGTCCTATTCTTTAGTAAGGATGATAGTCATCGATGGATTTTATCAAAAATCTATGCCCCAAACTCCCCTTTTGGGAGGTCCCACATTTGGAGTTCTCTTAGTCAAATTTGGAAGGTCTTCTCCATAGAGGATTGGATGCTGGTTGGAGATTTCAACTCTCCTCTATTCCCAACCGACAAGAAAAGAGGTTCTCAAATTACATTTTGCAGCATTTGTGGACAAAAAAAAATTCATGGACATTGAACTAAGAGGACCCAAATTCAGATGGAGCAATCGTAGAAAAGGTGACGAACTCATCCAGATTTGGCTTGATAGATTTATCATCTCCACTAATGCCATCTCTAGGTTTGGTGATGCAATCCTCCGCTCATTGCCCAGAATAGGCTTTGACCATAATCCTCTACTTCTGGATTGTGCTTCCTAGATTCCCCCTTTCAAATATCCTTTTAGGTTTGAGGTAATGTGGCTTCAGGATCTGGACCTCAAGCCATTGATATCCCTCTAGTGATCCTACAGATATCCTGGATCTTTGGCCTCCCAGGTTAGTAATAAATTGTGGTTCGTGAAAGAAAATCTGAAATGATGGAAGAGAGATGTCTTCGGTAATATTTTCCATAAAAAGCAACACATTCAATATCAACTCACTAACATCGAGCTCTCAGTCTAGCAGGGAGACCTTAACCCCAATCTTCGAGATGTTGAGAAGACCCTCCTATCAGAGTACCACAACATCCTAAAAAATGAGGAAGTCTTTTGGAAGCAGAAATCTTGGGTCACATAGCTAAAAGAGGGTGATTCAAATACAAAATATTTTCATGCCACCACCATGAGGCATAGAGGAAGTAACAAAATTAAAGAACTTACCAAGGAGAATGGGATAGTAACAAAGGACATATCTGAAATAAAAAATGAAGCAGTTGGTTACTTTGAAGACTTGCTTGGACCTAGTCTAGAATGTGATCACCAAACATCTGAAGTCCTCTTGAAGAATATTCCAAGGTTAGTAACTTCTCAACACAATCAGATTTTGCTTAAACCTTTCTCTATTGAAGAAATTCGTACTGCTATTTTTCTATGCAAGGTGGGAAAGCCCTTGGCCCAGATGGATTTTCTCCTATTTTATTCCAACATTTTTGGGACATTGTAGGCCCAGATGTTATCTCAACCATATATCAAAGGCAAAGTCAAAGGAGTATCCCTAGTGACATCAATTATACTTTTCTAGCCCTTATCCCAAAGATAAGTAATGCTTGAACCCTTGTTGACTTTCACCCTATCAGTCTTTGCAACATATTTTATAAAATCTTCACCAAATATCTGGCTAATGGACTCAAGACCATTATTCCCCACATCATTGATCCCAACCAAGGAAGTTATATATAGGGAAGAATTATAATCGATAACATCATTACCATCCACAAAATTATCCACTCTATGTCCAAAAGTGGCAAGGATGGCCTCCTCAAACTAGACATGAACAAGGCTTTTGATAAGAGTGTCATGAAGCTTCCTCTTTTATGTCCTCTCTCGATTTGGTTTCTACCCTGATTGGATATATCTCATCAAAGAGTGTATCACAACTACAAAATTCTCTATCCTTATCAATGGTTCTACTACTGGGTAATTCCAGAGCTTTAAAGGGTTGATATAGGGTGATCCCTGGTTCCATTTTCTTTTCATTATTGTTGCTAAAGCTTTGGGTACAACCTTGAGATTGTCCTATTTCGAAGGAGATATTTTGGGCATCAAACATGAATCTTCCCTCCAACCCATATCTCACCAACAATTTATTGATGATACCATCCTTGCCACTCTTGCTACTGTTCCCCAAGCCAAAATCATCAAATTGATCCTGCTTTCCTTTGAGTCTGCTATCAGGAAAAAAATGAACTTTTACAAGAGTAAGGTCTACTTCATTAACAATTCCATTAGGCATCAAGGACATATTACTGATATCCTTGGGTGCACCGTTGTTGAGCTCCCTGCAACCTACCTCATATTTCCTCTCTTTGAAGGTCCTGCTAAAAAGTCCTTATGGAATCCTATCATTGAAAGAATTAAAAAAAAATTGGCTGGATGGAAAGGGGGGCTCCTTAGTCAAGCGGGCAAGGCCACCTTAGTCAAAGCAACTCTCCAAAGCATCCCTATGTTTTTCCTCTCCATTTTCTAGATCCCAGTCGATGTTTGTAACAAAATTGAACAAATGTGGTCACGATTTGAACATAAGCAACGTTTCCACTTGATCGCTTGGGACTAGGTTTGCTCTAGAAAGGAGTTCGATGATATCAAACTCAAGAAGATTTGTAATATGAATTTAGCACTCATTTCTAAGTAGGGATGGCGAGTCATTTAGAAAAAAATTCACTATGGGTTACTATCATCAAATCCAAATATCTCTGGCACCACAATAATTTCTTGGATGATCCTTCTCCCATCTTAGGCTTAGTTGTTTGGAATTCCATCATAAAGTCAAAGGACATTATCAGGAAAGGTATTCACTAGAGGCTAGGAAATGGTGAGAAGATAAATTTTTGGGAGGATATCTGGCTAGGTGATAGTCCCCTTTAGAACTAGGTGGACCTCATTTGTTTGAAACCTTTCACTAATTTTTTGTTTGGATCAAATTTTTGTAACTTTATTAATTCCAATTGGAAGTCCTTGAAAACTCTTCCCAATGTTGTTCTGATTGACTTACAAATACAAGCTAGTTATGTGTTATCCATTTTATTATATTTTTGTGTCATTCCCAGCTGTCCCTTTGAAGATAAAATCCTCTGGGCCCCTACTACCAATGGTATTTTCACTGTCAAATCCACTTATTACCTCACTGAAAGCCCTGATTCTCCCTACTTCCCTTCGAAGATTATCTGAAAAAAAATTATTTTGATGGCTTGCCATCCAAGACAAAATCCTCACCATCCCTAATCTCCAGTACCGTGACATTCCCATTCCTAGTTGTTGCTACCTTTGCAATCAAAATTGTGAGTCTACCTAACACGTTTTCTTATCTTAGCATTTTTTCCTCAATATTCTGTCTTCTCTTTTCTCCGCTGTTGATATTTCCTGGGCTCCTTCCTTTCTTCTAAGTGATTTATGTGTCCAATGGCCCAACCCTTTAAAAGGTTTTCATTTAAAAACCTTATGGTCCTTCTGCCTTCCCCATTTCTTATGGGAGATTTGGCATGAACGAAACTCCCATGTCTTCAATAATTCTATCCATAATTTCTAGTTTGTGATTTCCAAAATTCTTTAGGCGATAGCTGAGAACCTCTCAGTTAGTTAGGGATATGGAGACCCTGAACCCCCAGTTGAAGTCCTATAGGCCACCTCCCTAAATATTCCTTACTATGACCTTCCTCCTCCTTCTTCAAGGACTGATTGGTCGCTGGTGAAGTTGTCCCCACCTCCTCCAGGTTATTTAAAATTAAAATTTTATGGAGCTACAAAAGGTAATCTTAGGCCGACCAATGCTGGGGGAATTTTTCGATATCACACAAGAAAGATCCTTCTGGTATTTGCAGAGCATTAGTCAAGTCATTTTGTCGAAGCTCGAGCCCTATTCCAAGGTACTGTTCTTTCTCACTGAGTCTAATATTTCAACTTAATTATTGAAGGGGATTCAAAAACATTATTTATGATTGATGAAGTCAAAATTTTTCCAAGGTCCTCCACCAATGTCACCTTCCAACACGTCTTTCATGAAGGGAATTATGTAGCAGATTTTCTTGCGAACATGGGTGTTTCATAGCTCAACCTCACCATTTAGAATAATAATTTCCCTCCCCCCCTTCTCGATGGTAACAATATACCTATTTATTTCCTTTAATTCCCTTGTGCTTGGCTAGGATTTTTGGTGGAGCATCCCAGTTGCTTTTCTCTCATGGAAGCCGACCAACAACATCATATTTTGGACTCTCTATATCCCCAATCCTATGGTTTCTACCACATCCCACAAGGGGTGAGCTTCAAGTTTATTCTATGACACACAACCCTCTTGGCCACACAGATGTCATGTGTGTAGGACCCATCATCATGAGAATGTTACATGTGTCTCTCAATTATCATCCCAATAGACATGTCATTGGTGGATTTTTACACTTTTCAGCTGATGTCACGCATGGCGAAGCTCCTATAGTGCAAAAAACAAAGGGGTCATATCCTTAGACATACAATAACATTGCTTCTAGGTGAAAATCAACTCATGATGCAATTGGCAATAGATAAATCATCACAAAAGGTGGTCATATTAGAAATACTATATCAAGGATACCGTGTCTCATGCGTAAACTCCTGCATAACTTCTAGCTTTGTATTTATCCTAGTCACATGTGGTAGTTGGACTCCCAGTGGAAGACTTTGTAGTCTGATCCTCCAACATGGTATTCCATTCTCAGTCCTTAGTATTACGTGGAGTCGCAGGGGGTTATCCTCGTGATGACCATTCATCACATCACTCATCACCTTGCATGGATGGTTATTGTTATTTTCCATGGTGGTAATATTTCCAACGTCTCCAAATTTAGAGATCTTGTTACATGTACCAAGAATATAGAGAATCAATGCCTCCAAAAAACCCTGACTAGTCACATGTTGAATTTTTATAATCACCATTGGGACTTTTCTTGTCGTTGATGACAAGTTCTACTTTCAAATCAGGTTCCCTCTCCTTATTAGCTCAAATCCTCTTGAATTATACTCCTTGAAATCTGATTTGCTCTCTCATTGGGCTCTTCATGCTCAAGTCATCTCTCCCATGTTGAGTGACACATTCTCGAGTGCAATTATGCTCCATGGTTTTCTGGTGTGGGTAAGATGTGCCTTGTTTTACCATGGTCTGAGATGGGTTATGGAATGCTCCTTTGACTTGAAAATCCCTAGCCTTCCACCCTACACTTCACACTACATCTCTTCTTCCATTTTTGAGTTGTTGCCCTCATTTTCTATTTCTCACTTGCCTTTGAGTCTCGCATCCATATCCAAAATTGAACCCTATGTTCTCCATCTCACTGCCTTGGTTGAGGATATATTTCAGGATAATGGCCTCCTTCATTTTTTACAACTATTCAATGATAGTGACTCATAATTTTCCTTGAATTTTATTTAGACGTGGGATGGGGCCACATTTTTTCTTGTGGGTTGAGCTTCACTATTACAGTTGATCTTCTGGCAGAGATTATTAGGCTTTCAAACAATGATGAAATCATCAACAAGGTAAAGCACTCTATTTAGAGTGAGTTGGTTCTTTTTAGAGATAGGGGGGAGACTTTAGGTAGGGATAAAGGAGGTATTCTTAGAGAAACGCTCCCTACACCTTGGGATATTGTCATAGTGATTGTATTACAGTACTTCACTCTAGAGAAATCTGGTGTGATCTTGAGGAGCTTCCACCTAGCATTCCTCAATCACCTATGGGGAAGAAGTTCATTAATATCTTGGAATACCTCTTTTGATCTATTGAGTGATCTATGGTGAATTTAAAGAAGGGATTTTCTTCCTTTTCTCTTCACCAAGGTCTCCACATGGTTATCTATAGGTATGTTCTAGAGAGATAAATATGAAGAGCTATGGTTTCCATTGTTGGATTTGTGGACGATGCTGGTGGTGTTGGTGGAGACGTTTTTGTGTCTCCCAAAATAAATCGTGCTCCAAACTATGACATGAAGGTAAAGGAGACCCTGGGCTCCCTAAAATATAAACCCTAGTGCTACACTACAAGAAGAAAAATAGGTAGCAATAAGTGCAAAGCCCCTATCCTTGTTGATAATAATGATAATTAAGATGATTCCTTATCATTTTAGGTTAGGTCAAAGAGTGTGTTCAAGAAAGACCAACCCATGGAATGAACCTCCACTCAGCCTCCCTTATTGGTCTCTTGGGTTTCTTGCTAGCCCAACCTATCTTATCGGGGTCATCTATAGGACCTCCATGACATAATGAAAGCTCTTGAGAGGAAAACATGATGACCTCTTCTCTCATTTATTAGGTGAAAGTTCTCATAGACAAGTACAAGGATCAGTACAAAATCCTCGAGGAGTTCAAGAGCTTGGTGGGCATTGATCGCACTACTGGCAGTTGAGAGATTGGACAACCTAGCAACTAACTATGTGGATTTGTCTGTTGTGGTTTTTTTATTTCTATTTTTTTGTAGTCTTACATTTCTTTTTTTATTCCTAGTTTACCCCTACGTGGGCTTCCTCTGCATCTATCTTGGGTTCTGTCCTTTACCTCTATGTGGGCCTTTAAGTTTCTTTTTGGTGGTTCCTTTGATGACCCTTAGAGGGTGGGTGCTGTTGTTTTATTTTTGCTGAAATGTTACAGGATCCTTTCAAAACCCCCTTTTACCAATAAAAAAATAGTAAAGTGGTCAAAGCCATCCAAGAAGAAGATATCAACATCTAAGAAGATATTGAGGCAATCAACATTGAAGAGCCAAAACAAGATATATTTGGACAAATATGAGGACAGTCAAAGTCACCCAAATATAGAAAGTATTCTTTATGAAAAGAGAGCTAGATTGGAGTGGTTTAAATCCACCAAAAATAAGATAGAATCAAAAGCAAAATAACATATAAGTGGAAGCAATTAGATCCTCCCAAAATAAAAGAAAAGAAAAAGCAAAAGGAAAAAAGTAAGTTGTCCAAGTTATCCAGTAAAACATTGATGTTGACTATGACCAAGGGAAGAGCAGGAGCCAAATAAGTCAAGTCATTTCTATTGTATAAAGTAGTAACATCACCATTGAAGGAGGTGGGAAAGAACATATCTCCATTCCTATTTTGAAGACAATATAAAAGAAAGGAGCATTGCTATTGAAGAAGGTGTGAGAGAATGTCTTTGGTTGTTGCATTGAGAGGAAAGTTTCTTAGGAAATCTATATGATATTCCAAAAAGGAATCATAGTGTATTGAAAGTTGAAGTGCCCAAGTGAAGAGTACGCAAAATTTCCAACCATAATATCTATGTCAAAGTAACTCTTGTTGCATGTGGAGAAGCCTCTGCCAAGTGGATAGAAGTTAAGAACTAATATAAGGTAAGGAATATTTACCTAACACAAATATTTTAGGTGTCCAATTCAAGGAAATGATATAAGGTGCTCATTCTAAAATTTGCATTTATTTAAAAATTGAATTGGAGTTATAAGGCACTCATTTTAAAATTTACATTAATTGAAAATCGAATGGAGTGATAAGGATATTTGAAATTTAAATTGAATTCCATATTTTTTGAAAGGTTGAAAATTGAAAAATTTAAAGTTGATTAATTAGGGAGTCAAAAGGAATTCTACATTTAATAGAATTCGTTTATTTTTAAAATTGATATTTTTTTGATAAGTTGAATTTTGGAGAGATAAGGAAGTCTACAAAAAAAATTGAATTATTGCAATTGAATTAAAATTACTTTGAAAAATTGAATTAACTTTGATATTTCTTCCAAAAGGATTTTTTCTCATATTTTTCTTGAGTTCAGAAATAAGGGATAAAATAATGGATGGAGGCCCATGGTTTAGGCGTAAAGATGCATTATATTTAAGACCTTGGAGTGAGAATTTTTGTGTGGAAACAAACTATTAAAAGGCTTTTGGTATGGATTAGGCTTTTTGGACTTCCTTATCAACTCATCAATAAGGAATTTTTGAATAATATTGGTAATACTCTAGGTGAATTCATCCAGAAGGGACCAACTACTAAGGAGAGAAGGCATGTTATATACACTTGATTATGTGTTGCCATGGATATTTCTAAACCTTTATCATAGTCGATTAGGACTAAATATGAATCAAGAGAATGGGATCAACAAGTGTATTATGAAAATATTATATTTCGATGTCACAATGTCATGAAATTGGGCACATGACAAGAGACTGCAAAGAGAAAATGAAGAGATGTAATTTTTGGGGCATGAGGGTAATTTCAATTTGAAATAAGGATACCATATCACAAGAGAAGCTAGGTCAAATAAAGGATTTTACACTCCTAAGAAAGTGGCTATAAAAATCCCTCTACATCATCAGATAATGAAGGCCATTACAATTCACTCGAATAAGTCATTAGAAGGAAAAAATGATAGGGGGGATGAGGAAGTACAATGTACAAGTTCAAATATAGAAGGAGCTAAAGGTGCAAAGGAAGAGAGGAATGCAAATTTTAATACAAGAGAAGATGAATTTTAAAGCAAATGAGGTAAAGGAGGTCAAGGTTAATCCAGGTAAATCACCTTTATTATCCTCAAATAGCTTAAAATATTATCCTTACAATAAAAATTAAAGTAGTACAGAGTGTATTCCTTGCACTTTAGGTTTTCAAGAGCAGTATAGTAAAGAAAATCTTATGGAGGATATCCAAGGAAATTTAGGGTTTTCAGGTCAACATAAGAAAGTGATGACTATGGAGGATCATCTATGCGATTTAGAGTTTTCAGGGCAACATAAAGAAGAAGTTGCTAATGAGGCTATTCCTTACACTTATGACTCTTTAGGGCAACATAAACCTTTAGAAGATAAGTCTTATTTTGAAGAATATGAAAAAATGGAAGATATTGATGAAGAGGAGAGTGTTGGAGGGAATGGAAGGAGGAGAGGAAGACCATCAAAGTAGGAACTAAGAGAAAAATAAACTCAAAAGGATATTGATATGGAAATTCAAATAAAAATATCACATGTGTTAACAAGAAGTGGGGCTAAGCCCACTAATAAAAATAAAAAGTGTTGATAATGAAAATGATATCATGGAATATTAGGGGTATGAATAAAACCCCTAAAAAAGAGTTATTAAGGAATTAATATGTTGTTATAGCCCCGAGTTTATTTTAATACAAGAAATAAAATTAAACAGTGAGGAATGTAAGGATGCTTTTAAGTAGATTTTGAAGACAAGTGATTGTTTAGCAGTTTCTTCTACAGGAGCTTCAGGTGGTATTGCAATAATATGAGACAAATTGCAAATGAGATGGATAACTATTAGAAGTAAAAGTAATTGGGTTGTTGGATTATTTTGTAGGAAAGAGGAAAGCATCAAAGTTGGGATTATAAATGTATATGTTCCAACTATAGTTACTCCTTGTAAAAGATGTTGGAAGGACCTTACTATATTTTTGTCAATTAATACAATGATGATTCATTGTGATCTATGGATTCTTGAGGATGATTTTAATGTTATTATATATCCTTTGGAAAAGAAGGGTGGCATTCTAGGATGGTATAAATCAATGCAATATTTTGCTTTATTTGTCAATTCAAATAACCTTTGGGATGTTAGTCCCTCAAGATTCCAATACACATGGGATAATAGACACATTGGAAAAAATCATATAGCAAAAATACTGGGTAGATTCTTGTTATCCAATAAATGGTTGTGAACAAAGCATACAATCTCTTCAGATATTTTATTGTGAGTGGGATCAGATCATAAACCCATTCTTTGACTTGTGAGTCACCTAACAATGGTCATCCAAAGCCATTTCACTTCCAGTCTGTGGCTCCAAGACCCTAGATTTTTCTAGATGGTTATATTTTTTTTGTTATTTTTTTGTTTTTGATTATACTAGAGGAATAAGTATCTTGTTATAATTTTCTACACCTCTTTGTGGGTTCGAATCTCTCTCCTTGTCACCACTATAACCTCCATTTGCATCGGGTAAACCTTTTACGTAGCTGGATATGCTGATGTGACACACCCACTAATACTACGGGGTCCAAGGGATTGGAACCCTGGTCTCCGCACTCCAAAAGAAGCATTTTGACTGTTGAATCAATCCCTCAGACCCTTCCAGATGGTTATGTTGAGTCAAAATTTGAAGAATCATGTATGTATAGGTTTTTCAAAAGCTGAAATATTTAAAGGAGAAAATGAAGATATGGATTGCCAAATATTTTGGTAATATTTTTAAAGAAAAAAAAGAAATTGAACCCAAGCTCAAAAATTTACAAGAGATAGTAGAAATTAGTGGAATGGACCAAGATTATTATGTGAAAGAAAAAACAATTACTTTCTAATTATCATAATGCATTGAAAAAGGAGGAGTCATACTGGTTTCAAAAATCTAGAGAGAAATGGCTCAAGGAAGGAGATAGAAATACAATTGTTTTCATGCCACAAAAAAAATGAATTTTTATGTTCATCATATCAAAAATATTATTTCCATATGGAAGAAATATCGAGGACAATGAAGATATAAGGAAGGAAGCGATAAATTATTTCAAGAATGTTTTGTCAGATTCTAGACAAGATAAGGAGGAACAAGAATTTTTTTTGCAAAATATTCCATCAATTATCACTTAGGGACAAAATGAAAGCTTGATGAAGAAGATATCTATGGAGGAGCTTCATGAAGTAGTTTTCTCTTTCCATCCTAACAAGGCACTTGGCTCGACGGATTTCCTACAATTTTCTTTCAAATTTTTTGGGATTTATTGAAGAGTGATATGTTAGATGTGGTTGAAGAGGCTTGAAAAAGAAAGGCTATAATAAGTGAGATCAATGCTACTTTTATTACCTTGGTTCCCAAGAAAGGCGACACAAAATATTTTGATAATTTCCATCCAATAAGCCTTTGTAGTATGATTTATAAGATCATTTCAAAAATTATAGTAAATAGGTTAAAGGGTATTCTAGGGTGTCTTATCTTAGAGGAACAAGGTGGCTTTGTTTAGGGTAAACAAATTCTTGATGGTATAATTATTGCACAAGAGGCTATACATTTTCTTCATTCTATGAAAAAGCATGTATGATTTTAAAATTAGATATGAACAAAGTATATGATAGGGTTTCCTGGAATTTTCTACATGCTATTCTTAGAAAGTTTGGCTTTGATTATAGTTGGTGTGAGTGGATTAAATGTTTTTATAGCACTACCCAATGGTTCTTCTATTGGGTACTTCAAGTCATCTTGTGGACTTTGTCAAGGTGATCCTATTTCTTCTTATCTATTAATTATTCTGGTGGAAGCATTAGGGAGAGCCTTTTCAAAGGCAAAAATGGAAGGAAAAATCAAGGGTATTCAAGTTGCAAAAAATGATCCCTTTGAATATCATATCCAATTTGTTGATGATACTTTTCTTTTGGGCCATCCCTCAGTCATTGAAGCCATGGAGTTTAAATCAATATTATCATGTTATGATAAGGCTACTGGATAGTTGGTAAATACTTCAAAATCCAAGATTTTTCATTAATACTACCCTAGATTTACAATAAATTATTGTGAATATTTTAGGGTTCAAAATTGAAAAATTTCCATCAACCTACTTGGGTATTCCTTTGTCTGATAAAGAAAATAAAAAGGAGCTTTGTATCTCTTTTTTGGATAGAATGAAAGCTTGATTTATAGGTTGCAAAAGTAGGTTCTTAACCATGGCAAGAAGACTACAACTCATAAAGACTACTTTGCAATCCATTCATATTTATATGATGTCACTTTCAAGACTGCCAATAGGTATTGCATCAGAAATTGATATAATTCAAAGAGACTTTCTATGGAAAGGTTGTGAGGAAAAATTTAGGTTTTCTCTTTGTAAGTGGGATAGGGTTTGCAAAGTCAAGACTATTGGAGGAACATGCTTGTAGAATTGTAAACTGATAAATTTGGAATTAGGAGCAAAGCTTGGGTAGAGATTATTCAGATATCAAGGAAAGAATTGGGTAAAAATATTACTTCAAAAATATATAGGTTCTCTTGATGCAATGAAATTATTTAGGAAAAGAACTCTATCCAAAGGATTGTCAACATGGAACTTCATATCAAATATTTTACAATTGATAAAGAAACATATTATATGGTCAATCAATGAGGGAGTGTTATGCAAATTTTTTATCCAATGCTTGGTTGAAGCCTTATCCTCTTATATATGACTCAAAATGGAAATCATTGGCTCAACCATGCCTAGCATGTAAAGGTACAAAGGTCAAATATTATATTATTATGAGCAAAAACTCCAGATCATGGATTTTTTTTAGTAACCTGGTTACAGGAGAGGAACTCAAACAAATTGCATATGAACTTCAAAAATGCTTCGAGAGTTTTATTTGCCAAAATTTACATGAAATAATGAATTGGTTTAGAATTTATCAAATGATGTTGGATACTCAGTCAAGATGATATATGAGGATTTAGAACAATCAAAATTTCCTTCTCCCAAAGATTTTCCTTGAGAGAACTTTTGGTCATTAGAGGCCCTCCTTAAGGCCTCAACATTTCTTTGGCTAGCAGTTCAAAGTAAGATTCTTACGGGAGAGAGTCTATAAAGAAGAGGATATTATGGATCCTTTATATGTGCCTTATTTGAGAAGGATTTAGAAACATCAGACCATTTACTTCTTCACTATCCGTTTGCTCACACCATTTGGGGTTATTTTTTAAAAATATGAAATTATATTGGGTAGCTCCATAAACATTGAAAGAGTTGATAAAATGTTGAATAAACTATTTCAAAGCTAAAGCATTATGTATTCTTTGGAGGATTGGCCTTGCCATTACTTGGAATTTATGGCTTGAATGGAATAATAGAATTTTTAAAAATAAATATCAAAATCATGCCCAAGCTTGAAATTGTATTAGTGCCTCTCTTGCAGAATGTCTACAAATATGTTGCTCATCATGGGAAGTATCAATTGCAGAAAAAGAGGTGCTAATAACTTGGATACATGATTTGAACATACATGGAAGAGTCATCTGCGAAAATGAAATTAAAATGAAGGTTCTACTTTGATCTATGGTAAAATGGAAATGTCCAAAAATTAGGTTTATCAAAATTAATTTTTATGGTGCTTCTAAAGGAAATTCAAGAAAAGTTCATGTTTTTAGAAATAGTGAAGGCAAAATTCTCCTCACTTATTCAGAATCATATGGAACTTCAACTAACAACTATGTAGAGGCTAGGGCACTTCTTATAGGGATTGAAATTGTAGCAGAAAAAGGATGGAAATATATTTCAATTGAGGGAGACTCACAAATTATTATCAATGCTATTAACAAAAATGGATGTGGAGATTGGATAAAAAAAATATTATTGCTGATGTTCATTGTCTATTACTAGAGGTAATCTCTTGGCAGTGTGAGCATATTTATAGATAAGGAAATGAGTAGCAGATTGAATTATGGTGTTGATCTTCATCCTCATGAAATTCAAATTTTAGAAGGCAATTGACCAAGTGAGATTTTATATCTTAATCAAAATGATGTCAAGGAGTTGATTGTGAAAACATAGCACTTTGAGGAAGTTGAAGAATATATTTAAGAGAAAAAAGAAATGAAAAAATCATAATAAAAATGTATGCTACAACAAATGTAATATTTTGGTATTTTGATGGGAGTGGCCCCCAATAGAAGCCACATATAACCTATTAAAAAATTTTTGCTTTGAAAAATTTAATTAATTGCAAATTAAGATTTGAAGAATTAAATTTGCAAAATTATAAGTTTGGAGAGAAGGTTTTCTACTCCAAAAGAAATTTTTTGAATTTATATTTTTTTATGATTGAATGTAAGAATATTGATGATCGAAAATTTGAAATTGAAGAAAATTGATTGATTGAATTTAACTTTGGAGTTATAAGGATTGTGTAAGGATTTCTACTTTGAAAAATTACACTATGGAAGAAATAATTAAAAATGCATTTAATGAAGATAGTGAAGAAATGATGAACAATTTAAAGTTTTATACATAAAACTTGATAGATGATTTTAATGAAAATAAAGAAATGTCAAATGATTTAAAGATGCGATTATCATTATTTCTCAAAAAATGCAAAATATGAGAAGTTCACTATACTTATTAGCTATCTTCATGAAAAGCTTTTTAGAGCTTGGTGAAATTCACAAAAAACCATTGTATTTTCTATTGAAGTATGCATTGGGATATATATGGCTTTACTTACTTGTAAGATCTTTTAGGAGAAAAGACAAGAGAAAAAGATATCTAATATGATACATATGATTTAAATGAAGCATTTTTTAGCTTCAATAATGAATATTTAAAATCTAGAATGTATTATTATGATGACCTGTTAATTCCTTATTCAAAATTCACACCAATAGTCACACCACGACTGGAGATGAAGAATAGAAAGCCAAAGAAGAAGATAGAGAAAAACACAAAAGAAAGAACAAAAGAAGAATAGAAAGCCAAAGAAGAAGAATAGAGAAAAACATAAAAAAAATAACAAAAGATGTGAGCAGAAAAAGAAAAAAATCTGAGATTGCCTAATAGTGCCAAAATTCAAAGATGAAGATTGAAGAGTAAAGTCTTCAATAACCAAATAATGTAATAAGGGGGGTGTTGGATAATATTACATTATTTGGTACATTCTAATGTATCCCCATGGTACCTTATAGGGAATGTGTCTTTAGATTAAGATTATGATTTATATTTCCCCTTTATGTATGTGTCCATGTGTAGGATGTGCACAAGTGTTATGTAGTAGAGTGTGTAAGAGTGTGCAATGTATCATATAGTAAAGTGTGTAAGTGTCATAGAACAAAGTATGCAAGAGTAAATAGAGAGTCAAGAGTCATGTATACAAATGGCAATATGAGAAGCCAAAATACATGAGAGGATTAGTCTTATGCATAGAATAGGAAAAGATACATCTCCCAGATATGTGAGGAGAACAATAGTCAAGTATTGAAGAGTCATCTTTGTAAGGCTATATCATGGAGATAAAGCTCCATGGAATGTAAGAAAAAAACTGATTAATTTGAACTATCATTGGAAGAATATATGTATTTCAAGCATCATACAAAGAAGCTTGTATATAATTTGAGCAATTCTTTTGTAAGTTTTCTTCATGTTATTGCATGAATGATATTGGCCATTTTACTTCATATTATTATTATTTTATATGAATGTTTGTTTATTAATATTGGCCACATATATTAAATGCTCAAATATTAATTATTTTAATCCTAAACATTGGGACCTATGATAATTTGGTTAAAAAGCCATCAAAACCTTTCAAGAAGCCTACCTATGAGTTTTAAAAAAAAGAAGGGCACATTACAAAATTTTATAGAATTTAGATCAAGAAACTTGAGGAAGGAGCAAGAAAGAGGGTGTTGAATTTGCTCTCTTATATGCACAAATCAAGGACAACTTCGATGGAGAATCCTCATAGGCTCATGTTGTATTTCATTCTACATGTTGGAAATCCACTTCTTTAGATGAGCAGATAATAAATTTAGAGGCTACTAGGCATATGATGAAGCACAAGTATATTATTTAAGGCTATAAAAGATCTTATGTAGGAAAACATGTTGCGATTGAAGATGAATCTTCATTGCAAGTTGTAGGGAGTGGAGATATCAACATTGGATATTCATCATTTGATGAGGTACTTCATGTTTCTAATGTTGACCCTAATATTTTATCTATTTATCACATTGATCATACAAATAAGAAAGTAGAAATTTGGCCTAATAGATGGGTAATTAAGGATATAGACAATGGGTTCAAAATTGTTACTTTTTGTTATTGTGATCAGACTGACTAGATGTATAAGTTGGGTGAAAGACCTACCCCTTCTACAACTCTTTCTAGCAAGAAAATTTTTGTTGTTATGGTTTCACATGCTAATAATAAGAGTTGAAAGTGCATCATAGGCTTGGGCATATTTGTTATTATTCCTTGAGATACATGTGTCAACATCAAATGGCTAGTGGGATTCCATACATATCTCCTCCAAGTGGTGCATGTGAAGGGTGCATTTTGGGAAAACATAATAGGAAAATCATTTTGAAAGGGGTTGCTAGAAAAGCATCTCATCCTTTAGATATTATACATGGTGATGTTTGTGGATCTAAGGGTACACCATCTCTTTTAAGAAATAGGTACTTCATATTTTCATTGATGATTTTTCTAAACATGTATGGTTGTACACTATCTATACTAAGGATGATATTTTTGAGAGGTTTATGACCTTCAAGGATCTTGTTAAAAAAAACTATATAGGAGAATCAAATGTCTTAAAATAAATGTGAGTGGTGACTATGCTTTTCATAATTTTTTGGTTTCTCATGGGATTGCATAACAAAGGAATATTCACTATACTTTGGAACATAATGGTGTGTCTAAAAGGAAAATAGGGTAATCATTGAGATGACACATTGCATGATTCATTCTAAGAGGCTTGATGATAAGTTTTGGGATGAGGTTATCACTTGTGTAACATACATTACCAACAGGGTTGCTACTAGGACAGTCCAGGGTATGACACCTCTTGAGAGATTGATAAAGGATAAGCCAAATTTGTCTCCGTTATGTATATTTGTATCTTCAACATGATCTCACATATCCAATTCTCTTCAAAAGAGGGAGGCACCAAACAACCATAATTGTATCTTTGTGGGGTATTCTAATACCTCAAAGGCATATCATCTTTGTGATCCTTAGAGGTGTGAAGTTTGATTAGGATAGATGTCATCTTTGATGAGGTTATTCCAAGTACTCCTTCCACCCTTCCACTAGAACTTTTGGATACTAATTATTTTTATTATTTGACTATTCTAGGTTCAATAGGTTCTTCACATATTTTGGTTGACTTTATTCCTATTAAAGCATTTTTCTCTTTCTCTTCCTCTTTACCTTTCCTTGAGTGGTTGTTCCTTGCCTATCGATTTGACCCCTTTATAGATAATGTTAAGCAATTTATTATTCTCCAAGAATAGGGTAGGACAAGCAAGATACCTCAACCCAGAATGCTTCATCTTTACATGCTGAGGTGAGTGGTGATGAGTTGAATTCTTTAGTTTTAGTTTATAATATCAAGATAACATAATATATACATGATTCTTCATTTCCTCCAACATCTAAGTGGATTAAGACACTTCTAAAGGATGCTCAATATATTCAGTATCTTGAGTGACATCAAAATGGTCCTTCCCAAGCATTATTTTGTAAGGTAGCCCATTCTAAGGATCCTCTCACAAATTCTCAAGCTAAGGGTAAGCCAAAATAGGAAGATGCTATGGTGACAAAGTATGAGGCATTGATGAAGAACATGACTTGGGAGTTGGTCCCTCTTCTATAAGAGAAGAATGTTGTTGAATGTAAATGGGTTTATAAGACCGTATACATATCATATATTTGGGAAGTGAAGCGCAAGGTATGCCTTGTTACTAAGGGTTTCTCTCAATAGGAGGAAGTGGAAGATTCTAAGACTTCTACACTTGTGTCTACGATGGATTGAGTTAAGATAAATATTTTCTTTGATGCCTCCTATGGATGGAAGGTTCATCAAATGTATGTGAAGAGTGCATTTCTGCATAGGGAGCTATAGGAGGAAATCTACATGTAGTAGCCACTCAAACTTCAGTTTGAGGGATCTATTCTATTGGTGTATTATTTTACTAGGTCGTTGTATGGACTTAAGTAGGCTCCTTGCACATGGTATGAGAAAATCCACTATTTTTTCTTATTTTTGGGTTTCAACTATATGAGGATGAACACAATGTTTATATTAAACATCACAATGAATAAACTTTTGTGATTGTGTTGTATGTTGACAATCTTCTCATAAATGACAAGTCTTCTACTTTTATTTGGAGCTTTTCCATTATTTTTAAGGATCCATATTGATCAAAAATACTTTGGCATTATTATTTCTTAGTCCAAGTATATTTTGGATATTTTTTAGTGGTTCAAGATAGAAGAGTGTAAGCTTGCTCAAACCTCGTTTCCCTTAGGTCTGAAACTTTGGGCTGATTGCACCACACCTTTGGTTGATGCCACCCTATATTAATTTCTTATGGGAGAACTTCTCTATATTATTCACACTAAGTGGATATAGCCTTTGTTGTCAGCTATTGCTCTAGGTACATGCATGCGCCCTAGGAGAGTCATTAGACAACAACTAAGAGGATTCTCAAATATATTAGAGGGATCTATCATATGGGTATTCACTATTCTATTGTCTCCCCTATGATTTTAATAAGCTTTTTAGATGTTAACTAGGCAAGTGATTTAGATGAGCGACGATCACCATAGACTTTGTGTTCTACTTAGGATCTAGTCTGGTTTCATGGTGTTCTAGATTCCAATCCACCATTTCTCAATATTCCATGAAGGATGAATATTATGCTATCAATGAGGTAGATAAACATCTTAGGTGGATGTTAATGATTCTAGAGGAAATTGGCATTCCTTAGATTTCATATCTCTCTTTGATGTGGCAATCATAACACTGTATGTGGCAATCATAGCACTGTCCAACTTGTCCATAATCTATTGTTCCATTAGAAGATAAAGCATATAGAAATATAGATACACTTTGTGAGGTAGCTTCATGCTCATGGGATGTTAGATCCAATATTTGTATCTTTATCAAAGCAAGAAATGAATATATTGATTAAAAGCATACCCAAGGTCACTTTTATGTGCATGGAGGAGATTCTAAAAGTAGGAGAGTGTTACTTAACGGGTGATGAAAACTAAGGGTCTTTCTTTGTGTCCCCTATTCAACTTAAGGGGGATGTTGGAATATGTGGTGGTTAAGCTTCTCTTGAGGTGATGACCAGTTATTTAAACTTGTATTTTCCCTTTAAGACCATGTAAACATTGTAAAAAGTACTTTTTTTGGAATAATAATTTATACTTAAGGGCTAATATCACAACCTTGACCTAAATGCATTATGTGTTTGGGTATAAATACCCCTTCTTATCAATCATTTCATAATTGGTTGGAGTGTAATTTATTTTTCATTTGAGTGAATATTATTTGGTGTCTATGGACACCCCATCATATTTTGTGTTACTTTTTTATTGTGTATTTTTTTTACTAAGCAATAATGGGTAATGTTTGATTCTATTCATTACTAGAAACTGTTATAAAATCTGACCTTTTAAAATGAATTTGAGTATAACATAACAAAGTATCTTGTCACTAGCTTGAACATTATTGACAAATTGTAAGTTGAGTCAAGGTCCTTAAAGGATCTCATATTTGTCTAAAGTAGATTGCATTTGTACACTTTTTTTTCTCTTGGCTACAACTGCTTGTCATGAAATCCTCCCATGTAGTAAGGAACAACAATAAACTTGAGGACATTGGAATTTGTTAACTTTTTAAAATTTTAAAAGCTTTCATTTGTCTTAGTGACAGAATAGGTGGTCATTATGATATGAACTAGAAATGATTGGAAATAAGAAGGAATCCTTCTAGAACATATAATTTTTTTGAATTTGGAGTCTCTCTTTGATATTATTCCAACAAATGCATACATTATTTCTATTCAATATCATTTTTTAAAATAGAAAAATGGAATTAAAAAAGAGATATTAACTAAAATTTCATTTATTTTTAAAACCTGTAAATTGATTTTGCTACAATAGGAATGTATACTTCTCTAATTAAGAAACTTGAAGTATATGTTTATTTTTAAGAAAATTATATGGCTTATAAAGTGTTGGATGAGAAAATTTGGCTTTGCAATAAAAAAGGGTATTGGAGTTTCTTTGGTATGTATACTTAAATTTAACATCTAATTCAAATAAAGGTAAGTACTCTTCATGTGTATGAGAGTTTTATGTTTTTCTTGAAGTATTAAGAGTATTTTGTCAATGCATTCATTCAATATTTGATGAATGGAAGAAGATTGTTGGAAAGAAAATGAGTTGTGGTAAAACCCATGACATCTTTGTATGTCTGATTTAATAACTGGGTTTTGGTACCATGCAATCAAGTTTTGATGATGGTAATGGGTTTCTAAGTATGTGCTTATTTTATAGAGAAATGAGCCAGTTCTTTGATACAAATGAGTCAAAGCTTGACAAAAGTTTGTATGGGTTGTTGATCTAATTGAAAGGGATATTAGAGGTTGGTTTTTCTCTAGATGATTTTAGACTTTAACTTTTGCTTGTCGAAGGAAAATAATATAAGTTAACCAAAGAAGTCTAAAACCCTTGATGCATTAATTGTGTGATCTATATTTCTTTTTTTTGGTAATATGAAAATACTCCTAGTTATAATTTAAACCCATTTTTGATAGATGAAGAAATATAAAGTAAAAACTTGGAATAGGTAAATTTCTTTGAAGCATATGGTGTCAAAATTTATATGATCATATGTGATAATTTTATTTTTTCTTTTAAAAAATGGTGGATATTATGAGGACTTTATGGTTGCACTTTATTATTGTGGTATACATATAAATGAATTTTTGAGTTGAAAAATACTACTATTTTATGCATTATCACATGGTATTTGCATATTCAATAAGAATTAATTATTGATTTATCATTAGATGTCATTAAGTTTGTACCTTCTTGTGGGTTAACCTAAATTTAATGTTTGAGGTTTATTGAGCAACTAGATTAGAATGCTTAATGTTGTTTCTTAATGCATAAAACAAGGTTATATGTTGAGGATATTATGACTATAGTTGTAGATGTTATTATATCTATGATGATATCTTTGATGAGGAATATGCATTAGTTGATATTATTTCAATAAAAAATAATTTGTTTCTCTATTGCCATAAGATAGATGCATATATACATATTGACATAAAACTAATTTCTTTTAAGTAGTAAAGTATCAATATTAATATGTATACGATAATAAGAGAGAGGATTGTTCATTTAAAATATTTTTTGCATTTATGCCATGAAAGTAAAGTATGTTGCTGCATTTGAATAAGGAATCTCTAGAAATGGAAGGAAAGGTAGATGCATTGCTTTTGCATACTAATGTAATAAAACAACATTATGAATAAGGGTCAACTTATCATAGACTCATAACCTTTATCACTTTTATTGGATGTGTAGAGATGTAAAGACAATATTTTCAACAATATGCTTTCATGGAATGGAATATCTTGCTTGGTCTATATTGATCTAATAAATTATAAAGAGACTTTTGGACTTGATGTGAAAATTTTGAATGGAAACCTTATTCTTTTTCTTATAGCCTTAACTTGAAAAAGCATAAGTCGATTTAATATGATAATGAACTAAATCGCTAAATATTGGGATTGATCCCAAATTATTGGGAAGGATTACTAAAAAATGGAAATTATTAGGAGTGCATAACACCAAAGACTAAGATTGTGTCCCTAAAGGATGAGAAACATTAATAAATATTGGAGTTATTAGACAAAGTATTGATTAATACTTTTAAGTAACATTGGTTAAAAGACAATTGAAGTTTGATGAATATCAACATACGTAGACCTTTGATTAAGTAAGCAAGTCTTTGAGATGACGATAAAGAAAGAACAAAAAAACCTAGGTAATGTATATCAATATTCTATTTCCAACATTAATAGTATACATAGTTGAATTTAAAAAAAAATGGATTCCAACATATAGTACAACTATTTCAAGTTTCAAATTTTTGTACTTAATAGACAATATATCATATCTATGAACCTATTATAAAGTGTATATAAAATTTTGTGTA
Source organism: Wollemia nobilis (assembly GCA_028583015.1). Classification (NCBI taxonomy): domain Eukaryota; kingdom Viridiplantae; phylum Streptophyta; class Pinopsida; order Araucariales; family Araucariaceae; genus Wollemia; species Wollemia nobilis. The sequence goes on from JAQPPZ010017221.1 coordinate 1,793,109, forward strand.
TCCCAATATTATTTAATAGTTTTGTGTAATCGATTTTGTTAGTCATTGGGATGGTGACTTCTTTGAGAGAGGAAGTATGTCACATCCTAAACTTTAAAACTATTTATATGGGATTGGAATAGGCCTCATGTGTATTGCATCATAATCATATAGTACTATTATAATATATTGAAAATTATGCATGTATTACTTAGCAAGATTTGAACTTGGATCTCCTTGAATGTTAAGGAATTTAACTCGTTGAACTAATTCCTTTTGATCGCATTCCAATTTTTTAGAAATTAATAATATATGTATGATCTAACAATGACAAGTCAATACATTTTGTTTAGTAGTAAATTACATTGGATATACCCATAATAGTGGTTGTATGCATTCAAAGTTTAAAATCTAAACTTTGAATTTGAAGTTATGGCCCAAGTTGGTAGATGGTGTTGATGTTGGTGTGCCAAGCTATCATAGCTCAAAATTTTGTGAAATTGATTTAAATTTTTATTTTAAAATAAGAATGAAATTATGTGGCGTTATGAGATGACATGGCATGAATATGATTTTTGAGTTGTAAATTGTATTTATTTTATTTACATGTAATTTTATTTTATGGACATGAATCAAAACTAACTACAATTGTGTTTCGAGTGTCTTAACATGGATGTCCTTGATTTGAGCAAAATGGAGAGCATCATTGAGAAGAAGACTTTCAATGCTAACTAATATTGTGTTTAGAAAAATTTGGAATCCATGCACACACCACTAGTTGAACTTACATTTTTCATATTTGGTGTAACAACCCTCCTTGGTAGGACTTGTTCTTGATACTTTATTTATATTGATGTGTGGATATCTAATGCATAATATCATTTTATGTTATCAAGATGTGTTGATAGATGCACTTTATGCTTTGATTATACTACTTTTAGAATATGGTACTATTGATGAAATTTATGGTTGTAGGACTAGGTACTCTCATGGGTGGATTGGTATGGGACAACCACTAGAGTTGAGAGAAAAAGGAAAATGATGGATGGCATTCTCATCAATAGCTCAAGGGTAAAAGAAAACCCTTCATATAGGTGCATTGCATGCGTGTATGTTTGGTTGAATGTGCCATTGGGTAAGGAGGTTGCTATTAGCAAAAGAGCCACCATGTGTAGAAGGGTGATAGCATTGTAGCTATCGTAAAGCCTTCTACTCAAGGAAAAACTTTGTTGTGCATATTTTTAATTTCATCATAGTTGGGTATGGATGGATTAACAAGGGCTTTTATGTGTTGTTTGATATTGATGCTAATGGTTAATATTAGCATTCGATAGTAATTAAATTAATTAATTAGATTATTATTATTCTAATGTTTGGTAACATTTAAAAAATAAGGGATTAATGAAAAGAATAAATGTTTGGTTTATTAATGTTAGATGTGAAAACACAAGAAAATTAAAGGTAAGAATTACTTTTATTAAAAGAGGAGAACTTTCCATTAAGCCACATTTTATTAATGTTAAGAGAATGATTCTTTTTATTTATTTGGTCTTATGGTTGATTCATTTAATCTAATAAAGCTAAATATTAGGAAGAAGATTAAATGGATAATTATTTCCCTAAGGTTACCTTTGGTTGCTTGATAAATTTTTTGGGACATGTTACCTTCTTGGTAACAAATGTATTATTATGGCATAGAAAGGCTAGCATGGAGAGGAAACAAGAGAACGTTTCCCAACTTTCAATATTTTATGCTCTTTAGTTTATATTTTGGCTGGTTTTGCCGAGTGGTGTTGGATCACCAACAAAGGAAAATATTGGAAGGAAATTGAAGCTTTGGAAACAAACCGAAAGGTGCCGAAGAACTAAACTAGTCTAGTATTATCATTGAGGAACCTGCTCATCATCAATAATAATTGTTAATTTACCTTATATTTTGTTGATGCATTGGACTGTTTGAAGGTTGTTACTGGTTTAAGAGGTTCTCTTTGTGCATGGAATGCTTCTACGTAAGAGTGGATTTATTGCTGCTGTGCTACATTTTATTCCTTTATTATATGTAGCAACCAACCTTTTATGAGTTAAGCCTAGCTTTTAACGTATTTGTATGGAATTGTTTTATATGGTGCATTGTTGATTGCTTAAATTGTATAGTGCATGTTAGGCTTGCATATGCATAGTGAATGTTATTTCATGTTCTTAAGGATTGAAATTTAACTTTGAGATGTGGATTATTATGATGGTTTATGATTTTAGAAAAAAGAAAATTAATATTCTTCTATATAGAAATTCTTATTTTATTAATTAAGAGAATGAAAGTTTAAATGTTGCTATTCTTTTATGTAAGTTCTGAAATATTTGGTTTTGAGCAAAATAGAAAAAATATGATTTATGGTTATAAATCCTTAAATATTGTGTTATCATTTCATGGTAATTTTGAAAAAATGCTAAGTGCTAGTATTATGATTTGAATGTATTTAAATTCTAGTCTTTAGCCATGTGTTATATTAAATGCAATCTATGAATTAATATAAAAATTTATTTTTTGAAGAGAGATGTTTAAGTTTATGATATTTTAACCCTTGGGTTTGTGGGAGCTTGGGACAAGAATTTAGAGCCATATTAGAACCCTTGAGTCAAGAAGATAACCCAATCTTGAGAGGAGTTGTGGTGATGCAATAACTAGGTAGTTGTGAATCCTAGAAGGAGTTGTGGTGATGCAATAACTAGGTATTTACAAATATGGGAGGAGTTGCGGTGATGCAATAACTAGATAATTATGAATGATACACCTTGACCAGTGAGGCATGAGTGCTCCAAAGTGGTGAGGTTTTTGGAATAATTAACAAGATAGTATAGTGGTGGTACCTTGAACGGTGAGGATCGAGTGTTAATTCTCATTACTAAGTGAGTGGTAATGGCCTTAGTTAGCCCATGGAGGTGTGGTAACTAAGCACTAAGGCATTACACCAAAATAATCCTACATAGAATTATGTAGGATTAGGGAAAAGCATCCCCATTTAAGTGTTATGGGACTTAAAGGATAATCCCTATGCCATGGTCAAGTTGTCCTATACCAGTGAGGGTATAGGAAAGGTTGGGGGACCAATATTGGTGTCATTTCTATCATTGAGGTTTAGAAAGGTGAACCCTATAAATATGGGATGTTGTCCACTCTTATCCACTTGATTGTCATCTACAACGACAAGGAACTCAAAATGTGGTTATATCTTATAATGCTTAAAAATATTAGGACTTCTTTGTGAGTTATTCCTTATGTAATATCTCCCTTGGGTTGGTTTGGTGGTTTTTTATAGTTGGTATTAGAGCCTAGGTCGTAGGACTAGAAGCTTCCATGGAGAGAACCTAGGTTGAGCCTTGATTTGATGTGCTACTTTGGGGAGACTTACTCTTCTAGGGATATTAAGTTGATTTGGGATAATACGAGTATTGCACACCATTTGGACTAGCTAGACCAAGGTGAAAAATTCCTAGAGAGTATAGTTTCTTATTGGGAATGACATCTTATGGTGAGGCAAGTGTGGCCTAGATTATTATTAGCTGAATGATAATGGTCATACCCGAGATAACACCTTGTAGTGAGGCAAGTGTGGACTATATCATTATTAGGTGAATGATAATGGTCATACCCAAGATGACACCTTGCAATGAGGTAAGTGTAACCATGATAATTATTAGGTGACTAATAATGGTCCAAGTTAGTTCATAGGGAGATGAAACTAACTAATTATAAGTAAAATTTGGGAGAAATTTTGACTTATCCAACTTATTTTTAAGGATATGATATGAAACCTATGTTGAGAGGAGGATCATCCAAGAAAGTGGAGTCAAATACATAGAAGGAAGTTGTAGAACATCCCAAAAGAGGTATGGAAGAGCAATGGCCTCCAAAAAGAAAACTAGAAAAATGGACTCTAGTAAGAAGTTTGGAAGAACAATGGACTCCAACAAGAAAATTGTAACAGTGGACTCTAGTAAGAGAGTGGAAAATATTTCTTCCATAGGTAAGTTCCTTCAAGAGAAGATGGAGAAATAATTAAAAATGTTAGAAACATTGGTTAATTAGGAAATCAACAATAGGGATTCAGAGGGTAGACAGGACGAGAAATCTGCTAGAGGTATCTATGAGGGTAAAGCTTGGATTGAGGTTGAGTTTGACAAGGACCTTAAGAATGTTAAGGTATATAAATTTAATGGAAGAGAGGGGTGTGATGCAACAAATTCTTGGATGAATAAGTTGGAAAATTTATTTTCTACAAATAATTACTCACCTAAAACCCAAACTATTTGTGCTACCCTTCATCTTCAAGATGCAACCTTAGAATAGTAGAACATATTTAGGATAGGCAGAGGAATCCAAACCATAGACCTTAAAGGGGATAACTTTGTAAGGACATTTAAGAAGATATTCCTATTACATTAGTTTTATGTAGAGAAGTTTGAGTTCTCTATGTTCCAATGGGGTACACTAACTATGGAGGTGTATTATCAAAGACTCATTAAACTCTTGAAATATGTTCTTGAGTATGAGATCAATGAATAGTTGAAGGTTCATAAGTTCATATTGGGGTGGATCCTAAGATCTGAACGATAATTAATTTTATCAATCCTAAAACCCTTCAAAAAGCATGTGATTTGTCTCAATAGGAAGAGACCAATCTATAGACCAAGAAAACCTTCTTCAATTATGGAGGGTTGACATAGGTAGAGAAACATGAACTCAAGAATAGGAAGATCCTTGGGTTTATGAAATGGGATAAGGAGAAAAATAAGAAAAGTAAAAGGAACCCAAAGTTTAGAAATAAGAACAATGGGAACCAAGGTAATTATAAGAAGAATTACCAAAAAAGGGACAATTCAAAACCTTGACCTAAAAACCAGAATGATTTAACTCAAAAAGAAAAAATAGGGTAGAAAATGTAGGAAAGGTCTTAGGCACCCATTATACATTGTTTTGTTTGTGGGGGCCCTTATTATGCAAGCAAGTGTCCCCAATGACCATAGTCGAGTAATAGAGTCAAGGAGCAACCACATTGAATCTATGCAACCACAGGAAGTTAGAACCTAGATGGAAAAGCAACTCCCATGTTACTGAATGGTAAGTTGTTCAATAAGAATGCTAAAGCTTTAATTGATAATGGAGCTACAGATAGTTTTATTTCCACTAATATTATTGGAGATATGCTGGAAAGACCTTGATTTTTGGCACAAGGGTGGAAAGTTGAGTATGGGTTTGGATAGACTTAGTGTATCAAAGTTTGCCTATGGTTGAGATCACCTTACCCAATGGATCCACTATTTGTAATTTATGTAGCAGCACTACATGACTTTGATATTATCCTAGGTATGGATTGGTTAAAGGTTCATGGAGCCTTAATTAAATTTTAAGAAATATGGATGGACTATACTGATAAGGATAAGAAGAGAGTAAGGGTTCAAAGTAGGCAAGGATATTTTCAACCATATTTGTTGTCAACTATGTAGCTAAAGAAGGCAATCAAAAGAGGTGGTATGTTGTATGTAGTAAAGATAAATGACAAGATAGGTGATAATGGGGATGAGAAAATATTTAAGAGACATCCAATTTTGCATGAATTTAGGGATGTATTTTTGGAAGATCTCCCAAGTCTTCCACCTCGATGTGAATTTGACTTCACCATTGAACTGATGCCTAGAGCTGAACCTATTACAAGAACACCTTACAAAATGATTCCTATTGAGTTGCAAGAGCTAAAGGTGCAACTCCAAGATAAACCTAGTGTGTCACCCTAGGGTGCTCTAGTATTATTTGTGAAGAAGAAGAATGGTTCCTTAAGGTTATTTATTGATTATAGAATGCTGAATAAGGTGATCATCAAGAATAGATATCCTTTGCCAAGGATTGATGATATATTTAATTAGTTAAAGGATACCAATATATTTTTAAATATTGATTTGAGATCATGATATCATTAATTGAGAATTCATGATGAGGATACTTACAAAATAAATTTTAAAACTAGATATGTTGCCATTTGGATTGACAATTGCACCAATAACTTTTAAGAATATGATGAACAATGTGTTTAGGAAATATTTGGATCATTTTGTTTAATATTTCTAGATGATATCTTGATATATTCCTACACTACAGAAGAACATGACCAACATTTGAGGTTAGTGTTAAAGGTGTTGAGAAAAACCAACTTTATGGAAAGTTGTCTAAATGTGATTTCTATGCCTCACAAGTTCAATATTTGGGATATATTATATATATAGAAGAGATTGTTGTAGATCCTAAGAAAATAGAAGCCATTTTACGTTGGTCTGCACCCACTAATGTGTTTGAGGTTAGAATATTCATGGGAATCACTGGATTTAATAGGCATTTAGCAAAATACTATTTAAAAATTGCCTACTCTATTACCAACCTTTAGAGAAAAGGAAAATAGTTTAAATGGATGGATAAGTGTGAGGCTGCCTTTGAAACTTCAAAAAATAAGCTGACTATAGTGTCAATTATCAGGATATTGGATCCTCTTGGGACTTTTATAGTATGTACAAATGCTTCTTTAGAAGGTTTGGGAGTGGTGTTATCCCAAAATGAAGCTACAATAGCATATGAATCTAGGAAACTCAAGAAGCATGAGCTAAATTATGCTATAAATGACCTAGAGTTAGCAACGGTTATGCATGCTCTGAAGGTTTGGAGGCACTATTTGTTGGGTAAACCATTTTAACCAAGGATATACCACCAAAGTTTAACTTATATCTTTACCCAACCTATATTGGATGCAAGCAAAGAAGGTACATAGAGTTCCTAACTAAATATGACTTTGGTATAGAGAATATCAAAGGAAAAAAACAAGGTCACTAATGCCTTGAGTAGGATAAGGTATATAGTAGCATTTACCCAAAGTCATGTAGACTTGATGGACAAATTCAAGGAAATGCAGCTATATGATCAATATTGCATTGAAATCTAGGCTAACATTTAGGAAAATCATGAGAAAAATAAAGTTTTTAACATAAAAATGAACTTTTATATTTCAAGGATAGGGTTGTCATACCCAAGACCAGTGATTTAAGGAGAATTATTATGCAAGAGGTGCATATTTCTCCCTATTATGCTCATATGGGAGGTGCAAAAATGAGAAAAAACATGAAAAATATCTTCTATTGGTCAGGAATGAAACATGATATTAATAATTTCATCGCTAGATGTTTGGTATGCCTGAAGGTTAAGGTAGAACATCAAGATCGAGTAGGAAAATTGTACCCACATGATATACCTACTCAAAAGTGACAGGTTATATCTATGGATTTTATTGTGGGTATACCTAAGACTAGGTATCAAAATGATGCAATACTTATGGTGGTAGACAAGTTGACTAAAGTTGCACATTTTATACTAGAGAACATCAAGGATGATTCAATGGTTGTGGCAAATAGGTTTACCAAGGAAAATTTTAGGCTACATGGTTTTCCTAATGTGACTATATCAAACATATTCCAGGTTTACATCAAAATTTTGGCAAATTCTTCATCGTGTAGTGGGCACTAAGTTCAATATAAGTTCTTCTTACCATACAAAAATAGATGGGCAAATGGAGAGGGTGAACCAAGTCCTAGAATACATACTAGCATAAAATGCATGGGATCAAAAGTCTAAATGGGAAGATTTTTTGCATCTAGTAGAATTTACATATAATAATGGATATCATTCATCCTTGGGAATGAATTCATTTGAATCCTTGTATGGAAGAATATAAAAAAAACCTCTATCATGGAATAATTCAAAATATCAGGTGGTGATCAGATTAGACACTTTTAGAGATATGGAGGAGCATCTTCGAGTGATTCGATAGAGGCTCAAGGAAGCAACTGATCATCAGAAGAGCTATGCTGATATGAAAAGATCACCAAGATAATTATCTATAAGAGATAAAGTCTTCTTAAGGGCAAGACCCATGAAAAGTACCATCAAGTTAACTAAGTTGGATCCTCATTTTTTTGGCCTTTTTGAGATCATTGATAATATTAGTCTAGTAGCCTATAGACTTGAATTGCCACCCAACATGTCAAATATCCATGATAATTTCCACATATCCCTACTTAGGAAGTATGTTACTGATCCTTCTCATGTTTGAAATATTTAAAAATTGTAGATTGTAGATCCCTCAACCATTGAGGTGCAGTCGGTAAGAATTCTAGGGTTTGGTTCCAAGATGTTGAGGAAATGAACCCTAGATCAATGTAAGGTCCAGTGGGACCATTATTATGAAATACAACTTGGGAAGATGTCGAGGAAATGAGGAATCAGTTCCTATATTTATTTGAATGAAATATATATGCTTTAATTTCAAGAAACATAGGAAATCGTGTTTAGTCCAAGGGAGGAGTATGTAACGACCCTCCTTGGTAGGACTAGTTCTTGATACTTGATTTATGTATTGATGTGTGGATATATAATGAAAAATATCATTTTATGTTATCAAGATGTGTTAATACATGCAATTTATGCTTTGATTATACTACTTTTAGAATATGGTATTGATGATAAAATTTATGGTTGCAAGACTAGGTACTCTCACAAGTGGATTGGTATGGGACAACCACTAGAGTTGAGAGAAAAAGAAAATGATGGATGACATTCTCATCGATAACTCAAGGGTAAAATAAAACCCTTCATATAGGTGCATTGCATATGTGTATGTTTGATTGAATGCACCATTGGGCAAGGAGGTTGCTATTAGCAAAAGAGCCATCCTTCGTAGAAGGGTGATAACGTTGTAGTTATCATAAAGCCTTCTACTCAAGGAAAACATTTGTGCATATTGTTGATTTCATCCTAGTTAGATATGGATGGCTTACCAAGGGCATTTTTATACTATTTGATATCTATGTTAATGGTTAATATTAGCATTCGATAGTAATTAAATTAATTAATTAAATTATTATTATTCTAATATTTGGCAACATTAAAAAAATAAAGGATTAATGAAAAGAATAAATGTTTGGTTTATTAATGTTAGATGTGAAAACATTAGTAAATTAAAGGTCAGCATTACTTTTATTAAAATATTAGAGCTTTCCATTAAGCAACATTTTATTAGTGTTAAGAGAATGATTCTTTTTATTTATTTGGCCTTATGGTTGATTCATTAAATCTAATAAAGCTAAATCTTAGGAAGAAGAATAAATGGATAATTATTCCCTAAGGTTACCTTTGGTTGCTTGATAATATTTTGGGATATGTTACCTTCTTGGTAATAGATGTATTATTATGGCAGAGAAAGGCCAACATGGGGAGGAAACAAGAGAACATTTCCTAACTTTCAATCTTCCATACTCTATAGTTTATATTTTGGCTAGTTTTATCGAGTGGTGTTGGATCATCAAAAGAGGAAAATATTGGAAGGAAATTGAAGCTTTGGAAATGAAACGAAAGGTGCTGAAGAACTAGACTAGGCCAATGTTATCATTGAGGAACCTACTCATCATCAATAATAATTGTTAATTTACCTTAAGTTTGTTGATGCATTGGAATGTTTGAAGGTTGTTCCTAGTTTGAGTGGTTCTCTTTGTGCCTTGAATGCTTCTACATAAGAGTGATTTTATTGCTTCTATGCTACGTTTTATGCCCTTATTGTATGTAGCAACTAAACTTTGATAAGTTAAGCCTAGCTTTTGATTTATTTTTTCTTGGAGCCAAGGCTAGGTTTAGCAGTGTAGTCTATTGCTTAGAATGATTTGGAGATCAAAGCTTTGTATAGACGTAGAATATGCTCATGTTGTTTAAATTTGGTGAGCTGTTATGTTCTGTTTGGAAGATATTTTTTGCATATTGTGTAAGTTGCTAACCTTCCCTAGTTTTGAATGAGAGATCAATGTTATTTTATTTTTAGTTTTTTTTTTCTTCCCCCACAATCCATTTTTATTAATGTTAATTCAATCCAATTGTGGGAGGAGCCGTTGTGTTTTAGCCATAGCAATGCATTTAGTTAAGTCTTAGGAAATCTTGGTAGAGTCGCCTATGAGGCCAACGATAGTTTCACTATGTTCGCTTGGAAATAAGAGCCAGGTTTTAGTTTGGAGTATCTTTCTTGGATGAAGGTTGTAGTCACTTCTTGTTTGTACCATGTATGTTCTTGCTATACATTTTTTAATGTGGGCTAAGGTTGATTTATTTTTAAGTAAGTATTAATTATTTTCAGAGGACTTGTTATTTTGGGAAGGATGTTTTTATATTGTTTACTTATTATTGTTATAATAATAAGAATGATTTTGAGAAAAACAATATTCCATGTTACAATTAAAAAAAATGTTTAGTTAATATTGTCTTATATTAAGATTGGTATTGGGAAAAGCAATATTACTTGTTTCTTTTTAAAAGAAAGTTGTTTAGTTAATATTGTCTTTTATTTAAGAATGATATTGGGAAAAACAAAATTTCATGCTTATGTTTAAAGAATTAGTTCTGTTTGTAAAATAAGTAAGTTAAGAAATGGAGGATATAATGTTTTTCTTAAAATGGACAGGGGACCATTAGCGAGAGAAGTATGGGATTCTCTCGACTTGATGCATATTTTGACCTTTAATACAGGCTTGATATGGATGAGGCTTGAGTATTCAAGGAATCCATATATGGGAGAAGTAGGAGATTCTCCCAATGTATTTGTATGGAATTGTTTTATATGGTGCATTATTAATTGCTTAAATTGCATAGTGCATGTTAGACTTGCATATGCATAGTGAATCTTATTTCATTTTCTTAAGGTTTGAAATGTAATACTTTGGGATGTGGATTATGATGATGGTTTATGTTAAAAAAAAGAATTAATATTCTTGTATATAGAAATTCTTATTTTACTAATTCAGATAATGAAAGTTTAAATGTTGCTATTCTTTTATGTAAGTTATGAAATATTTGGTTTTAAGAAAAATAGAAAGAATATGATTTATGGTTATAAATCCTTGAATGTTGTGTTATTCTTTCATAGTAATTTTTAAAAAATGTAAAGTTGCTAGTATTATGAATTGAAAGTATTTAAATTATAGTCTTTAGCCATGCGTTATATTAAATGCAATCTATGAATTAATATAACACTTTATTTTTCTTGAAGAGATATGTTTATGTTTATGATGTTTTAATACTTGGGTTTGTGGGGGATTGGAGCAATAATTTAGAGCCATAATAGAACCCTTGAGTCAATAAGATAACCCAATCCTGGGAGGAGTTGCGATGATGCAATAACCAGGTAGTTGTGAACACTAGGAGTTGTGATGAGGTAATAACTAGATAATTATGAATGATACACCTTGAACAATGATGCTTGAGTGTTCCAAAGTAGTGAGGCTTTTGGAATCATTAACAAGACAATATAGTGGTGGTACCTTAACGGTGAGGATCAAATGTCCATGCTCGTTACTAGGTGAGTGGTAATGACCTTAGCCCGTGAAGGTGTGGTAACTAAGCACTAAGGAATTATGCTAGAATAAATTTACATAGACATACTTATGTAGGGTTAGGGAAAATGCATCACCTTTTAAGTGTTATGGTCCTTAAAGGATAATCTCTACACTATGGCCAAGTTGTCCTATACTAGTGAGGCTATAGGAAGGTGGGGGGACCACTAGTGGTATCCTTTCTAATGTTGAGGTTTAGAAAGGTGAACCCTATAAATATGGGATGTTGGCCACTCCTGTCCACTTGAGTGTCATTTGCAATGATAATGAACTCAAAATGTTATGCCTTATAATGCTAAAAAATATTGGGACTTCTTTGTGAGTTATTCCTTGTGTAAAAAAATCTCTCTCCCTTGGGTTGGTTTGGTGGGTTGTTACATTAGGCATATTATTGTTTCTTGTCTTTCTACCATGAATTTTGTGTTCCAGTTTTAGTTGCTTGCCCCTAAATTGAAAATAATGAGATTTGAATGTGTGGTGTGTATGTACATGCACACACATACTTACGTACATCTCTATGTATGTGTGTGTATACACAAATAAAATTTAGGCATGGACATACTCTTTCATTTGGTCACTCTAAAGATGATATTTATAAAATTAGAGTCCTTTAGGTTAACTCAACCAACTTTATAAAAGCTAGAAATGATGCCTAGGATAGGAAATCCTTGAATAAATCTTGGTAGAGTAGATTTTGAGTACTAACCCTAAAAACCTATTCTAAATATAGGACATTTTTTCTTTATTTTAAATGCTTTCATTTTGATAGGTAGAAGAAAATAGAGGAACAATGCTAGTTGATTATGGAGAGAGGGTCTTTACTAGTTGGAGGAGTGTATGGGACTATTCTATTTTCTTCCCATGCCATTCTTAGAAAAGAAAATACTATTTTGAGATAGAGGATACAATTATAGATGAGGCTCAAAATAAAATAACAATACTAGTTTTGGAATGGTGAAATCTACAAAAGAAAAAAAAGAAAAAATTGTATAATACACTTTCATTTCCTTACACTAACAAGAGATTAGATAAGGACACAAAAAAGAAAAAAACAAAGATACAATGTTTCTTTATAAGGACACAAAAAAAGAAAAAAATAGTATAATACACTTTCATTTCCTTACACTAACAAGAGACTAGAGAAGGTATTTTGATAACATAAATAAAACACAATTTATCTCAAGCAATTAGATAAAAAAATTGTTGGTATGTAGTTTAGAGTAGTAGAGAAGGGGGACGATTTTTTTTTTAAAACATGTAACACCTTCTATAATGAGATATTGGTTTTTGTAATAAATGTGTATTGAATTCTAACTACACTAAAAAAGACCTTTACATGGTAGCCTGGACAAAGGAAGAAGTAGGCAAAAAGCTAAAAATGAAGCATTGGACACAAGTGTGGACAAAAGTGTCGATCAACAAAGCTCCAAGGATTAGAAGGTAAAAAGTCCCAAAAGGTAGAAGGGTAAATATTTGAAAAGTGGATGTTTATAAAAAAGTTCCGACCAAATGTGAAAGGCAAAAGTTCTGATGCATCAAGTTTTGATGTCAAATAATGAAAATTTTTTGATGTTGGAAGACAATAAAAGCTTTGATATCAAATGGTGAAAAATTTCCAAAGGATGAAATCACCCATGCCTAAAAAGTCTTCTAGTAAGTACAATCCCTTTTCTGTAAAATATCACGATGTATCTCTTAGTGAGGACAAAAACAACATGGGAGTCATAGGAACAATACCAAATATGAAGCATTAAATGTAAAAATATCCCACACCTAGATAATGGGAATCCCCAAAGGGGTAAATAGCTATAATGGTCATAGCTACTCATCCAAAGACTCAAAGCCATTTGACATTTATGATTACAAATCTAGAGACCTTGGGGATGCCAACAACTTAAATAAATCTATGACCCGACATCTATAACAACAATCATCTTTAAATATCTGCATGTGAGTTTTGGAGGAAAATCCTCCTCCTTGTAATTTATAAATAGAAGTATAGTATTTATAAAGGATCAACGAGTTGTATGACTTTCACTTTGTTTCCCTTTGTATAGCAGTATGCGAATATCTGGATGATATTACAAATAACCTAAACCCTTGCTCCTGGCATAATATTTGTAATAGTTTGCATGCATATATATTCTAGAGACCTACTCATCTATTTGGTTATAAACTTGTTTAATTATCAAGGCTTGATATATTTCCTTTATGTGTGTGCTTGCTTTTCAATTTGCACTTATGTATGTCAAGGAGAGGAAGTGTTCATCACAGTGCATTATAGTTAGAGTTGCTATGCAGGGGGATCGTATTCTATATTTAGCACATCATTGCTTTGTTATCTTAGATTTTTTCCTTTTCACTATCTTTGTTTTTATTTATCTAACCCTTTTCCTTGATAAGTCAATAGATTAGGAAATGTGTGCCTAAGATCACATCTTATAAATGAGTAAATATTTGTCAAAATCCTAGAGGCCTTTGATTGCCAAACCTTGTGTTCTCAGGATTAACCCTATTGTGTCAGTATACATGAGGCATGATAGCCACGACCACCTAGTCCATGCCACATTCGATGATTGGGATAGGAGAGGACAATAAAAGAAAATAACAATAAGGAACTTATCTTCTTGTAAAATAGAGAATTTTGGCTTAACACTTCTATAAATTGAACATAGGCTAGAATAATTTTCTATACTCTTTGAAATAAGCTCTCAAATTTCATAAGGAAGAGATTCAAATATTGCTTGGTTTAGAAAAGTTTGAGTAACCATGGGTGTTATCCATAAATAAAGGCTACTTATAAATTTTTTGTTGCTTATGATATGTTTGACAAAAACAATATTGGTGACATGTTTGAAAATATGTTATTATGATAATGTGGTAAAAATACTACCTATGTGATGTAAATTCATTGTAGGAGACCGACAACGGACTCCAAGGGTGAAATTGCAAGACAAGACATCATACAAAATACACTAGTAAAAGAAACCTGCAAATGCTTTATTTCATTATCTGAATTTACATTCCTTTCCAATGGAATCTCCCACTCCTTATACTCCCCAAAAAGAAAAACCCTAGCCTATTTTTAGCAACTCACTTACTATTTTTAGTAACCCTAAAAAAATTCAGATGGCATCCAAAATGGAATCATGCACCCGCTATTCAATAATACCCACTACTCCAAGATAGTAACCCCACTCTAGTTATACACTAATTTATATGATAACTTTTCAGTTGCGAAAACTGAAAATTACATTAAAAGCTAATTTTGGGCCTCCTAGAGGCATTTTTTACCCCGAAAACAACTTGGAGCAAAATGGACACTTGGAGCAAAATAGACACTCGGAGCAAAAGTTATGGCCCTGGAAAGGTGCATTACTATGATATATTTGAAAAAATGTTGCTTATAATATATTTCACATAATGTTTCCTATGATATGTTTGATGTGTTTGATGAAATGTTTCCTCCAAATGTTTTGACTATGGATGAATTTAAAAATAATTATGGCCGATATTTAGGTGTGTTTCCTTCCCATCTCTCCAATATATTTAGTTCAAGAATTGTTGCCACAATTTATTATTTCTTCAACAAATTAGAGTAGTTGGTTGAAATAGACAATGATGTTCAATTGTGGATGACTCTTATGAGGCAAAACCCTAACATTGAGTACTGTACAACCTTACACCCTTTTAAAATTTTAGTTTTTTCAAACTACAAGGGAACATTTTAATGCCTTGTATAAACAAGATATTCTACTGGTTCAACCCTCCTCACGGGATCAATAGATGAAAAGTTTATTTTTTGAATTCTTAAGAAGCAAGATTCCTTTCTTATAATTTGTTCTTAAATTTTCACTTGGTTATTAGAGTTTCTATTGTGTAAAATTAGTGGAAATGGTAGAACAATATTTAAATGATAATAGAATCTCCTATACTTAAGTAAGTTTTTGGAAACTTGGCTATAGAATTAACTTGATGGAACCTCCCTTCTAACAAAACAAATGATAGTGGAATCTTGGGATGGACAAGATAAATACTAGGATGTGAATACATATTATATTCAAATATGATATGCCTTAGATTAAATAATCTCAATACCACAATTTTATTTTGAAACATGGTACAAGGGTACTTGGTTGTGAATACATGAAGTTATTTTCAACTTTGGATAACCTAACTTGACTATAAAATTATAAACTCATTCTCAATTTTAAACTTGACTATAAGTACATCTTTCACTTTTAAAATTCAATAAAGGAATTTTGTTGTGAGTATATTAAATTATTTTCAAATTTGGATAAATAAACTTGAATACAAAATTAACAATTCATTCTCAATTTTAAACTTGGTTGCAAGTACATCTCACTTTTAAACTTGAATAAGGAAATTTGCGTATGAGTACATCAACTGATTCTAAAAATTTGGATAAAATTATCTATGAAATTATGAATTCATTCTCAATTTTAATTTTGGATGCAAGTATATCTTCTAACTTTCAAACTTAAGTAAATAAATCTAGTTTGTAGGACTTCAATTGATTCTGAATTTTGGATAAAGAATTTTGGCTATGAAATTATCAATTCACTTTCAATATTGAACTTGGTTGTAAGTACGCCACTTTTAAACATGGATAAAGAAAATTGGTTGGGAATACACCAATTTATTTTCAATATTGACTAAAGGAGCTTGGTTGTGAGTACTTTAATTTTATTCTTACTTTTGGATAAATGAACTTGGTTATAGGGCATTAAAAGTTTCATAAGGAATCTTGGTTGTAGAATCCTTAAAGTCTTATTGTTTGGATTTCTAGTAGCAACTTGGAAAATCTTGTTTGGTGGAACTTTGAGTGTTTATTGAGTGTATCTCTCGAGAGGTCTAGAATGCATGAGAGCTTGGTTGCATCATTAAGGATTACCAAGTGAGTCATTATAGGTTATACACTTTGAATTTTATAGGACTTATTCTTTACTTTTCTAGCACTACTTATATATGATCACAAACTTGATTATTTGGAATAACGCTACATTATTAAGAAACTTATTTTTGCTTTCTCAGTGACCAAATTGATGTGGAAATATTAAAAACTGGATAATTATTGTTTTTAATAAACAAAAATTCTCTTTCTACTTGGGATGGAAGTACTATTATTTTATTATGCATCTTAATGTGAATGGTTGCCTTGCATGTAGCACTCCTCTATGGATGGTTAGAATAATCCTTGCTAGAAGTTGTAAATATTATTTTTTGAATATGTTTTTTTGTAACTTGACCTCACTATGTTATGCCTTGCCTAAGACCTAGTTGTGATGATGCTTACCTTTTTTGTTATTGTGAACTATTGATTTAAAATTATGAAGGCACAATTATAAACTTGATTATGAAACCATTTTCAAATTGTCTTAGAGATAGTACTTTGGTTCATTGGAGGGTAACCTTGTTAAAGAAGTGACTTGGGTCATACCATGAATTAAGTAAGGATTAAATGCTGGACTCATGTTGGCCTATAGCCCAAGATTATATTGTCTCTTTTTTCCTTTTTGTTTTAAAGAAGCTTGAATGGTAAATTCCTCTTTGTAAAGTGTTGGTTAAAATTATTTCCACAAAATTAGAGGCTAAATATGGTAAATAATACAAAGACTTGGGTCCTATGCATTTAAAACCATCTAAAATTTTCCTTAGGTTTAATTCCTAGCCAAATTTGCATAGTCTTGGAGAGTATATGGAGCTAGATAGTAAGGAGGGGCATGGATACCTTATGGACAAAAATTATTGGTAGGCCATAATGGAAGAACATAGGGGAATAACATATAAGTGAGTATGGTTTATGTCAAGAGTTCATGATTAATTGCATACCAATATAGAAAATATTGGTCAAGCTATGATTTTGACTAATTATGATGTTCTTAATTTTACGTACTTGAATGGTTGAATTCATGCTAGAGAAATGCATACACAAATATTTGATTTGCATGATTTATTAGTTGACATAATATGAATTATATGCATTCATTGTGTGTTGAGCTACATGGTTACATGGTTCATATAGATGGATTAAAATATCCAAATATTCTCTTTCTATTGTGCTCATGCTCTATATTTGATATCATTTTTCAAGAGTTAGTTCCCCTAGGCAGGGAATGAAACCGAAAAGTAATTATAGTATGAATATTGTGGATGGATGATATATTATCATAATGATGCTTTCCCTTATTCTAGCCAATAGATAATGGAGTTTCTTGGGAAATGTTTCCATCTATTTATAAGTAGCATCAGATGAATTTTCTAATGAGTGGATAAATCAAGGTTATTAGTTGAAAAATATAAATATAGATTTATCAAGACCAGATGATGTTCAAGGTCAAAGAGCTGAAGAATAAGTTTACATCTTCTAACAATTCTCATCATAAATGTATTGGTTAGTATTATATGTCTGGTACAAGTGAATAATAATGCATTATATTGATTTATTTTTGGAAACTCATTCCTTGTTTTGGTATCCATATATGGGAAAATAATAATTTTTATACTAGCCTTGTTGATAGTCATTTTAGCCAACATGCTAGATTTATAATTGTTTATCTATGTTATAAGGATTCCATTGAGAGAATGAGGTCTTTTTTGGATATGGGGGGAAACAAAAATAGTAAACAATAATATTAATAATTTATTACTAATATTTCATAATATTCTACCATACAAACCGACCAACCAACATATGTGTACATCATCCATATTTATGGTTTATGGTATCTCTTAGTTTAAAGATATTTTTGTTGTTTCACCTTCAACCTTATCTTTTCGTCTTCTGTCACTCTCAGGGGAAATGTTACTATAACCTCACATGAGGTGACAACATCGATAATATCCCTTAATTATTACATTTACATAACAAATAATGTAATAAATTTTAACACCCCCTTATTATATTATTTGATATAAAGATCATTACCCCCGTGATTCTAGGGGTGGTGCATTGGAACTATGCTTTGGATCTAGCTCTCACTCTAGCTCTGGATTTGGCTTTGGATATGTTACCACTAGCTTTAATGGATTTGGTTCTATTGGCTATAGCTCTACTAGATCTATAAGTAATCTCTACCAGGTCTATCTCTTTAGTTAGTCACTAGGCCTGTCTCACCTCTGGTTCACCTTTGGGTCCTTACCTCTAGGTCATCTTCTTTGGGTCACCTCTTAGTCCTTCACATCTAGGTCATCCTCTCAATATACCATTAGGTCATCACCTTTAGGAAATTACCACTAAAATATATCATTGGGATCTTCCACATCTTCAAAATCAACCACATAATATTTCACTATAGGTCTTCCAAGCATTGTTGGGTCATATTCTTCTAATAATAAAATCATTTATCTCAAGTTTCCCAAGATATTTATCCATGTGAAAACTTACATTCTTCTCTTTCAACCAACTTGGTCTACTTCTACATAAACTATTCAACATTTGTTTTACTTTACTCCATTCTGATACATTCATCCATCCATAATTCATATATATTTTATTGGTCACTTTCCCTTTGTGCCAACACTTTCTTCTAGAGCGATTATTATCTCCACAAATTTCACAAGAATGTAGGTTCCAACACCTAGTTGTTACATATCCTCTTCTTCCATAATAACTCCAATAACCCACCTTAGCAATTTTTGCATATGATTATTTCTTCAAAAAATTTATGTTATTGTTATCTGTCATAAACTGTGTCATAGCTTCTTTCTTGATGTTTTTATCTTTTACAAATATTTCCATTTTTACAAACCTGGTCTCACTACTTCTAGTTTTTATCTTTTACAAATATTTCCATTTTTACAAACTTGGTCTCACTACTTCTTGTTGGACCATAATTACCAAGGACTTCATTATTTGACCTTATACCTCATATTATGGGTATTTTCACCCATTGCACATATCTTTCCAAACTTGTATCATTGTGTAGACACCAAATTTTAGTCATTTGCACTCAAATTCCACAAATTTTCCAAAACCCCCAATTTGCCACAAAATCACCCAAATTCGCTCAAATCCTTCCAAAATTCCAATTTCCTATCTAATTCATCCAAATTTCCCTAATTTCTAGCAATTTTTTCTTAATTTCTTCCCTAAATTATGCTAGTTTCCCTCTAAGCTTCTCTAATTCAATGTCAATTTCATCTATTTCTTTTAGTTCTTCTAAGGTCTCCCTATTTTTCTCTAATTTTCCTTTCCTCCTAATTTCTAAAATTCTTCTAAATTCTCCCTAATCTCTTTTAATTATTCTAATTTATCCCTACTTCGTTTAATTCTTCTAATTCCCTTTTAGCCTCTCTTGTTAGCTTTTGATGATTTATATTAAAGGAAATGCAACCACAAGATGTAAAATGAGCAAGCAATGATAACTATATGATAATGACACTATAATATGTAGGAAAACTATAAGATAAACTTCTACAATAACTCAAAAATATGCCATTAATGGATGCTCATGAAAATAGTACAATGTATTATAATGGAGGACATGAACACTCCATAATTTCAATGAAAGAACTACATTGCACTCTAACTATAAATCACTATAGTAAATTCAATCTCTCTTTCTCTCTTGTCTCTATCTCAAGGTATATATATAGGAATATATGTGCCTTACCCTTTACTCAACCTATGACTCTTCATCTACCTATCCTATGACTCATGTACATGTGGACTACATGTACATTTACATCATTGCACATTCTAACACTTGTGCATTTATTACTTGCTTGAAGTAACTACTCAAACCTTACTCTAAAGTAAACTCCTACTCTAGTTATGTATCCAAGGTGGTACATAGGCATGCACAAAATGATGTAATATACTCTAACATCTCTAATCTTCTAATTTCCACTTAATCTCCTTCATTTATTACTCCCTCTCCCCTCAAAGTTCTCATAACCCATATTATCCACCTAACCTTCTCCTAAGTCCTCCATTAGGTCATAATCACCCTTCTAATCCATGTTCTAATCCCAAGGGAATGCAACAATATTTTTTAAATACAAATCAAATCCCCAAAATCTAAGGAAAGCCCTCCCTCAATACCTAGGAAATCTCCTAGGAAGTCCCCCCAAATATCCCTACATTATCTCATGCACTTCCCCATGAATTTAAAAATCCCCTTCAATCCCTAGGAAATCCCATGGGAATTCCTTCCATTTAATTCCTCAACTCTCCTCCCCTTCCCTATGTAATTTAATGAATTAAAAATTGTCATGCACCCCAAATTCAACCTCCCTCATTAAGCCACTTGTCCTCCACATCTTCCACCCTTGCATTTTTAGTAATTTTAAATTGTGCCCACATCACCCAATGCACACAAGCCCCCATGCACATCTCATCACCTCACCCAAGGCTATTAAATGGGGAGGGTGCACATTCCTCCATGTGTCCTCCCTAAGATTTGCCTTGGATTTCCCCATGCCACATCATTACCACTTCATGCCTAGTCATCTCCAAGTCATCCCCCTCACCTTGCTCAAAATTCTATAAATACCACCCCATTTCCCTCATTTGCAAGAACACATGGAGGAACATAACAAAATGTTGCCAAAATCATCTTAGACATTTGCACATCTACATCTCAAGTTTGCACATCTCAATTTCAATTTCAATTCACATGTCAATTTGCATTTGCTTTAGTTTGATTTATATGCTTTTAAACAAGTGCTACTAATGATTTTCATGTTTACATGTGTGTAGGTACTTAACACTCAAAGGCTCAACTCAATCGATGGTCCAAGCAACACACAAAACCCACCATGCACTTGCTTGTAGCACATGGAGAATGAAGACACCATAGTCATCTTGTAAAGGGGATTATTC
The DNA here is from genome assembly GCA_028583015.1 of Wollemia nobilis. Classification (NCBI taxonomy): domain Eukaryota; kingdom Viridiplantae; phylum Streptophyta; class Pinopsida; order Araucariales; family Araucariaceae; genus Wollemia; species Wollemia nobilis. Next base: position 1,814,404 of record JAQPPZ010017221.1, read on the forward strand.
CCCTGGCACATTTTGATTGTAAAACACCCCTAAAAGGGGTTACTTTGTACTCAAAGGACACTCTCTTTAATTTAATACAATCTCTACTTTTATTGCAAATGGTGTGTTTTTCATGTCTTCACATTATATCCCATTTTCTTCATTATTTTTGAACTAATTCATTTTGTGTGCTTTTCAAAGCATCCAAATTCTTCATCACTAGTATGACCTCTGCTACAAAAATAAATCTCTTCAACATTATGTTTAATTCTATCAACAAAATTCAAACATCAAACTTCATTGTCATAATGACCTTCAACATTATTAGAACTATCATTGTCACTTTCAACTCTAATAATATGACATTTGTTCATGGCCACTACAACCATATTGTACACAAACTCTCTTCTCAATAATTTTCAAACAACTTGTATCAAAATCTATATCTTCCCTTTGGACAAGATTACATGTACTACAAAAACTAGCTACCATCATAGGCCTCAAATTACCTATATCACAAATAATATTTATCCTTTAAAAAAAGATCACTTGTGTCACAACAAACATTTTTCATCATGGGCTTATCTTTCAACTTTTCAATTATCTCAAGTTGCTTTCAACATTACACTCCAAGGATGTCAAGAGTGAATATTTCTATACACATTCTTTTTACTACACCAATAGAGATTATCATACCATTTTCAAAGCATCCTTCTCCAAATTTTCTGAGTATTACTTATAAACAAGATCTTAGTTTTGAATTGCCATTTTCACTATTTTTTGATGACACATGCTTTTGAATTTCATCTTTTATTTTGGATTATTTATTATCACATTTATTTCTTGGTTTTGATACTTTCTTGACCATGATGATCTTATTTGCTATTTTACACTCTTCATAATATGGTTCTAGTTCACCCGATATAACATACCCTTGTTGTTGTGGCGTTTGCTGGGATTTCCTTATTTGATATTGACCTTGTCCTTGTTTCCCTTGTTTCCCTTGTTGATTCCCTTGAGGAGGTCTTCAAAATTGATTCCTTCAAGCCAATGAATTATATTTACAAAATCTTGTATTATGTATTTTTTTCACAAATATGATAATACCTCCTTCTCTATTAAGGCTGATTTTGTGATGAATATGAAGTAGGACCCTTTGCATTCTTTTATGATTTGGAGATAAAGGCATAGTGGACAACTCATCTCTCAAATTATTCTCTACTTTATATCGTTGAAGTATGTTTACCGATTCTTTAAATGACACACTTTTATTTGATACTTGGAGAGATGTCACCAATGTTCTAAATGATTTAGGGAGAGCTCTAAGTATAATTAAGACTAAGAGCTTATCTCCTACCTTTTCTCCCATGGTTTTCAACCTTGATTTCAAGTCTACAATTCTTCAAAGGAATTGTTCAACATTATCATCATCTTGTACCCTTAATGTATGAAGTTATGATTGTAAATGTATGGCTTTGTTTTTTCCTTTAAATATAGTGCAAAGTTTATTCCATTAATATTTTGATATTTTTGCTTTTGTTATATATGGTTGTATTTCATAATACAATCCAAATGTGATGATCATAAGTGCCCTTGAACCTCCTTCATCATATTTTTTCCTAGTTGTAGCCTCCTCAGGTATAATTTCATCACTAGTAACAATATCCTAGAGTTTTTTGACCATTAGTATTATCGTTATTTTTGTTTTTTATGGTACAAAATTTGGACCCTTGAGCAACTAATATGTGAGAAATATTTTTGATGTAGATATGGCAAAGGTTCCTTATATATCCCAAAATGGTCCCTTTTTCTAATTACCACCAATCTTTTTAATATACTCGTCCTTTCGATATAATCGTTGGTACATAAAAGAAGCTAGTGCTATTGACATAGTGGTCGTATGTGAGAGAGACCTTAAGGTACATGAAAGAGATCCATATGTGGTACCAAGGTAGTATTAAAAATGACTCATCCTATTAATGACACCTTCTTAAAGAGAAATCCTCATATGTTGGTGTAACTTCCCTATATACATGGATTTTATTAGTTTTAGGATTTATGTCCAACAATAGTAATAAATTGGATAAAAATAGAAGTGAAATAAATTGTCACAAAAATGTATGACCTTGTTCCTCCTCGATGATTTATAGTGTCTATGCCCAGGTGTCGTTATGGCATATATATTAGACACTAGATGTAGTAACATAAGGCAACAACATTACTTATAAATGTAAGTTAAATGTGTCATTTATACCAAATGTTGTGATTGTGCAAAACACATGTTTCATTTTTGTGTACAAAATTATTTTTGATGCAAAACATGTTTGAAAAATAAGGTGTTGATCTCTACTAAAAATGCACATTTTTTTTTTTTTTACAAAAAAATACTTTCTTTCTTGAAAAATAATATTCTCTACAAACAATTTGGACCTTCAGAAAACTTTCAACTTTCTTTCAAAATCCTCCTTTGTTTTTCTAAATATCAAATTTTTCAAAAAACTACCCACTTAAAAAATCACCTTTACTACTTTTTTTAAACTTTTACAAAAATCATGTTTAGTATGGTCTATATTTATCATTTTTATATAACTATAGATAATTGCAAAAATTTAACAATATTTCCTTCTAAGGTAGTAAAATCAACTTTGTTGAATTTTAAACTCTTGACTCCTTATTTCAAAATTTTAAACTTTATTAGCTATATGTGATTGAAAAGAAGTAAATAACTTTTGTGTCATACCTCTTAATATCTTCAAACAAAAAATATTCTTATCACATCCACACATTCTAGACTTCCATCACCCAAAATTTTACTTCACATTCAATTGTTTACAACATTTGTGTCCAACACATGTCACAACAAAGAGATTTCACGTTTCTTGGGATTTACCATCTTCACTTTTGTATTGAACCCATGTTTACTAGCAAAGCCTTTGAGCTATATTTACTAGTTCACTATTCCTCTTTATGGTCTATGGAGATAAAAGAAATACCAAGCGACACATGCAATTTTAACCGCCATAACTTTATTGAAGATTTTAGTTAGCTCCTCTTTAAATTTTAGCACAATTAAATTCACATATTTAGCATATTTAGTTTAATAAATGACTTCAATTTCATTAATACAAATATTGGATAACCTTCTAAACAAAAGACTACACTCAAATATATTTTGTAGGAGTCACAAAAATGTTAACTGCATTCATTGAGATGCAAATTCTACAAAGTTGTTATATGCTCAATGCTTAATTATATTGAACATTTTCTCACAAAAAAATAACTCTTCACTTAAGTAGAAATATAATAACATGTCTTACAAGTATCTTCTAAAGGTGCAGATTGAAAACATATACCTGGTAAGTTGAAGCACAAACCTTCGTTTTAACATTCCTTTGTCTAAGACATATTAAAAAAAATATTTTGCCTTGGTAAAAATTGTGGCTTCAGAATAGAAAAATCAAGTGATAGGTCCTTCTTTGATCGATTTTAAATTTTCTAGAAATGCCTCCTTTGACCATATTCAATGTCAAACAATATTTTTCTCCAATATCTCTTCAATATATTAACATGAAGGGCATGCTATCAGCTGGCGACGATTGTCCCTCTTCAAAACCTCACATATATTCTTCATGCTCAAACATTTTATCTCTCAAAATTAATACAAGGATCTAACACCAGATGTTGGATATGGGGAAAACAAGAAACGATATATAATAATATTGTGAATTTATTCACCAATATTTCACATTATTCTACCATAAAAATTTGACAGCCAACCTCTGCATACATCATCCATATTTATGGTTTATGGTATCTCTTAGTTTCAAGATACCTTTGGTGTTTCACCTTCAACCTTGTCTTTTCATCTTCTCTCATTCTCATGGGAAATGTGACTATCCAACCTCACATGAGGTGACATCATCAATCATCTCCCTTAATTATTACATTTATGTAACAAATAATCTAACAAGTTTGATAAGGCCTATCATACTTCAAAAGTTGATAAGCATTAGTTTGATTCCACTATTAATAGAGTATATCCCTACTTTGTTGCTAGTAAGACCTCTATATGCTAGGTCTCTTAACCGTTTGTATCTTTGATATTATGACAACTAATGTATTGATTTATGGAATCATTAATGAACTAATCATGTATTCTTATTCCTTTGATAAATTATTGTTTCTTGAAAGGAAAATTGTAACACTATTACTTTGCCAACAAGATTTAGATATCATAGTCACTTGAATATGGTGGTAAGTATTTCTATGTAACAATTCAAGAACTAATCTCATATCTAGTGTGAACTAGAAATTCTATTGTATGTATTCTTGATTGACATAACTACTCTTAAATACTTTAGGAGAGTAGGGAAGAAACTTGTCTTGCTTAGCATAAAAGTGAATGAAAGTTGTATATGCTATAATTCATGCATTTTGGTGGAAAATCTACGATGTGTTGGTTGCAAAAATTAGTGATGGATTTCAACTGTTATACCTTGACAATTATCCATTAATAATAACTATATATTGAATTTATTTCTTGCTTTATTTTATAAGAGTTATTAAAAACATTAAACTTTATGTGTTACATCAATTGAACATGCATCCATAATCAAGAATCTTATTTATATTTGTATGAATTATTGTATTGCTTACCTATATTATTAGTGGAAACCTTAGATGTATGAAAATGAACACTAGTTGGATGGTTGTATATAAGATCCTATGCTAAGACCTTAAATCTCACCTATAGAGTAGGGTTATACATTATTAAATATGAGACTCCACCTTGGTTATCCAAGGAGTTCCTATAAGAGGAGGTTAATACAACTTCTCTTACTTCAATGGGATTACCATCCTAATTACGCTTGATAAGCATAAGAGTGTGAATTGATCACACTCTTGTATCTAATAATTACTAAGTTCTCAATAACCCATACTTGAGTGAATAAGAAATCTTAACATAGTTCTAATTTTAGCATTCTTGTGGATTCAAGAGACTTTGATGATTCTATGCACTCATATCAAATATAATGTAAGGGCTAATAATGAGAAAGGTTAGGTATATGTTGAGTGCAGTCATAAAAATCCCACCTTAGAGATGTCTTATCAAAGTAAAATAGACCACTAAAATCCTAGGAGGATGTCTAACCTAAGGTACAAGAATCTTAGAGAGGTGTATGTTAGAATCCTTATTTTATATAAACAATTAATCCAAGTTGAAGTAGATTGTCAACTTAAATTTAGATAAAAGTATCATCATTAATCGATTAGAACCAATAGTATTTGAATGTCCATATATGAGATGGATGGACATTTTAGAGCTTTTTAGAAGCTTAAAGATTACTTGGATTTGTTAGTTTGGTAGACTATGTCTAGGTCATGGAGACAATGGAGATTGGTCAAGACTAGATGTCAATGGATGATTGTTTGGGATAATCTAATTAGTTTCCTCAATGTTGATGACTGGACTTGCTAGGTGGCAAGTCCATATGTAAGTTGAATTGTTCATGAATTATATTTTAAAAAAATGTACTAATTTTTTCCAACCCAAGTAAAGGGGTTGTGACATATACCATAAACTAGTTCAAACATTAAGGGTTAATGGTATTATCTATGCTAACCAATGTATATCCTTATTGTAAATAGGAAAATGGTTGAATTTATAAATATTATATACTCTAGTGAATGAGACTCAGTGAAGGGACAATGGAAAAGCTAAACCAAACTTTGGCCCTATTAGGTCAAACCAAGAATAAAGTGGTTGACCTTGAGAAAAAGGGATGAGAATGCACACATGTGTAGGAAGAGGATGATAAGAGTAAGGATTATCATTCTAAGATCCTAGGAAATTATGAAAGTATAAAAATTAATGATCAATAGTCCATGCAAGTGGAACATGACCATTGGGAGCAACAAATAAGCAAGAAGGCTCACATAGCAAAAGAGTTCTCCAATAATCTCAAGAAGATTGCATCATCAAAATATGATGGTAAGATCCTTGGTGATGGATCCAAGGCATAGATCATTAAGATGATGAAGAATTTCAAACACTGAAGCTTCATCAAAGAGACCAAGGTTGTATGTGATGCATACGAGCTCACTTGAGAAGCCACATATTGGTTGGAAAATTTAAAATTTAAGAGAGGTATATTGGTAGTGAATGTCACTTAGGAGATTTTTTTTGCTATATTTGTTGGCTTTTAAGCCTAACTATCTCAAAATATCATAGGTCCAAATATAAATAAGCCACAATATTATAGGTCAAAATATCAATAATCAAGAGTAGAATTATATATGAGCAATCAAATATATATCCAAGCCAATATAATAATAAAATAACATTCACTTATAATATCAAAGGCCATTTTTCTAAAAATCTATATAAAAGCTTTATTATCAATCCTTGCTATGTGGTGATCGTTACAAACCATTTTCCCTTACATTGTATGGAGCTTTGTCTCCACAATATAGACATAGTAATGTGACTCTTAAATACTTATATATTGCACTCCTTATATATATGGGAAAGGAAATATTTCCTATTCTTGACCTTTGGCTTCTCATCTTACCACTTGTATACTAGACACTTCACTCTCTTCTTACATGCATACTTGACTCTTTAACACTTGCACAGTTCTACATGACTCTTACTCTTATACATGCAATCCTAATAAAATACACTTGTACATAGCCTTACATTACATATTTGCACACTTACATACATGACACTTGTGCACATTCTCTCAATACACACTTGCACTGTTACTTACATGACACTTGTGCATATCTTGCACATTGCACTATTACATGACACTTGTGCATATCCTACACATTGCACTCTTACATGACACTTGTGCATATCCTACACATAGACACTTACATAAAATGGAAATATAAATCACTCATCTAAACTATAGACATAAACCCTAATCTATTACATATTTACATTTGTACCATGAAGGTGCCATGGGGGTACATTTGCATGTACCAAATAATGTAATATTCTCCAACATCCCCCTGTATTATATTATTTGGTTATTGAAGATTTAATATTGAATCTTTATCTTCATATTTAATCTTCAATCTTCCTGTGACCTCACATTCTCCATGAACATCTGTTTAAGATTCATCTTCAGTTTCATTTTCTTTGACTTCTCCTTCATCTTCATTATTTGTTTCTTCTTTATCTTTGGCCTTTGGTACATGTGCTTCTTTCCTGTCTACTCCACAAGATAAATTTGGACCATACTCGATCCATTTCCCTATTTCTTATTTTTCTAAAAAATCAAACACTTCATCATTAATCTAATCCTTAGATAAAATAAAATAAAACATTTTTTCCTTGATTTGTTCTTTGTATTGCATCTCTGAAATAGAATATTTTGCTCTATTTTTCATGATATTAGGAGTTGCTTTGGGGATAAATTTTTGAATAAAATTGTATAATCTAAATAATAGCATTTTTTGAATATATCATAGTATTTTTATTTGTACCAACAAAATGTTGGAGAATGAGTTTTTCTTCCACAAAATTTACATGGATAAATATTCTAGCAATTAGCTTCTTCATGCCCAATTCTATTGCAATAATTACACTTCAACTGAATGCAATATCCTTTCTTTGATCTATGCTTCCATGCTAATACTTTGTGTTCATTTTTTTTCTTAAGAAAACAACATAACCATCGATGCACTATTAAGACCATTCTTCCTTTATTTTCTTTATAAATAAATTGCATGTTTTCTGAATCCATGGCACTCTATGTAGTTGTAGGTTTTGTTATAGAATTTATTCTTGTTAAACTACAATTTTATGATATTATAGTAACAAGATCCAAATTTGAGTCTTCAAGTGTATTTCTATGCCATTTTGGTGTTTTCTTCTTTCCATCAAAATCATCTATCAAAAACTTTAACTTATATACTATTTCTTCACTATCTTCACTAAATGCATTTCTAATAATATCTTCCATGATTTTTAATTCAATGATCTAATTCCTTTGAAGTTTTAATCCTTATATCTCCCAAGTTAAAAAATCACTCAAATAAGAAATTTGCAAATTTAAAAAATTTTGAACCTTTGAAGTAGAAATATTTTTAACTCCCTATTAAATTTATTGAAGGTGATGTCAAAAGTCATCCATGATTATTAAATTAGTGTTATGTTTTTTTAGGAGATGTTATTTTTGTCTAGAATTAATTAATAAGTCAATCTATATCAGATTGGGTAGTTAAATTGAGTTAAAGTCAAGTTCTAGATTTATTCCTAGAAAATAGGGCCAAGGGAGTTAATTTATAGGCAAGTTATCTTCATGAAGAGGGTGCCTCAAATCAAGGCCAATTAAGTGAGTTGTAACTGAAATAAAGCACATGCAAAAATATCTCAAATTGGGTGCTTTATTTTATGCCAATTAAGAATTTTAGTTAACTAGAAAAAACACCATGCAAGGTGGCAATGTCAAAAGCTAGTTTTTTTTAGAAACTTGAGTTGTTTTAGATTTTTTTTTATCAAGGCTAATTGATCATTATATAAATTGTAATTAATCAATTTTTTTTAAAGCACACATTGGGTGCACTATTATGGACTCTTTTTAAAGTTATTTTTGTGTGATGTTTTTAATTCTAGATCCAATTTTTTGTTTGAACCAACAACATAGTTTTGGAGCTTTTTGTTAAGGATATTTCATCATTTGATATTCAGAATTGGTTAAGCTTAATTACTAAACATTCTTGGAACATTTTTGGGTGATATTAATGCTCCATTAATGTTTGTTTTATCTTAGATTAGAATTGCTTTATTGCTGTTTTTTTTGGATCTCTCCACCTCAAGAACTTTTAAAATTTTAAAATTTTCAAAATTTCAAATCTTCATTTTTTTTTTTTTAAAAGCATAGTGGAATCGGTAGCCGCCATGGTTATCTGCGTTGTACACCCCTATAACCATCATGTTGCATTATTTTGAAGCTTTTACACTATTGAAAGCACCAAGAATACAGACAAACATTCAATCCTATGAGGCCCAAGATTTAAACCTTGGATGTTTGTTCCCCTTATGGGGTTTTGCCAAACCAATTTGGTCTACACCTTGGAACTCAAGTCTTCTATTTTTTTTAAAAAGCTTCAAATAACTTTAAATAAAAATATTCCAAATTTCAAAAACTTCAAAAAATTAAAAACTCAAATCTTCAAACCTTTTAACTCCTCAACTTTCAAATATTTTAAAAACTCAAATCTTCAAAACTCAAAAAATTAAGTCTTCTAATCTTCAAATCTTAAAAACCAATTTTAAATTCAAAAACACTTAAATCCTAGTAGAAATCCTTTTCACTCCAAACCTTAAATAAATTTAAATCTTTTCAAAAATAAACTTTTAAAATAAATAAATTCCAAATATAAACTTCAAAAATCATTAGGGTAGAAAACATTATAACTCCCCCTTAAAAAACTTAATAAAGTTCAAATTCAAACTACTTGCTTTCCCTTAAAGAAATAAAGATACAAAAGGTAATTTAACGTACCTTTCCTTTTTAGAGTGCTTTAAAAACAATATAACACCTCTAATTAATATTTTCAATTAGTAACATATGGATGCTACCTATGTTACCTCCTCCTTTAGTGCTTGATTTTGACCACAATGCTTACAAAATTGATTGAATAACACTTACGTTGGATGGCATTTGAATTTCTGAAGTATGATGCTCAATACTCTACCATTCTTGAATTTACAAAATTGGTCTCACTATTTCTTGTTGGACCACCATAACCAAGGTCTTCATTCTTTGAATTTATACCTCGTATTATGGGTATTTTCACCCATTGTACATATCTTTCCAAACTTTTATCATTGTGTAGACACCAGATTTTAGTCATTTGCACTCAAATTCCACAAATTTGCCAAAAATCCCAATTTATCACAAAATCACCCAAATTTGTTCAAATCCTTCCAAAATTCCAATTTCCTATCTAATTCATCCAAAATCCCTAATTTCTAGCATTTTTTTATTAATTTCTTCCCTAAATTCTACTAATTTCCCTCTAAGCTTATCTAATTCTATGTCAGTTTCATATATTTCTTTTAGTTCTTCTAAGGTCTCCTTAGGATTTTATTTTCTTCTAATTTCCCTTTTCCCCCTAATTTCTAAAATTCTTCTAAATTCTCCCCAATCTCTTTTAATTCTTCTAATTTCTCCCTACTTTGTTTAATTCTTCTAATTTCTCCCTACTTTGTTTAATTCTTCTAATTCCCTTTTAGCCTCTTGTTAGCTTTTGATGATTTATATTAAAGGAAATGCAACCACAAGATGTAAAATGAGCAATCAATGATAACTATATGATAATGGCACTATAATATGTAGGAAAACTATAAGATAAACTTATGCAATAACTCAGAAATATGCCATTAATGGATGCTTATGAAAATAGTACAATGTATTATAATGGAGGACATGAACACTCCATAATTTCAATGAAAGAACTACATTGCACTCTAACTATAAATCACTATAGTAACTTCAGTCTCTCTTTCTCTCTTCTCTCTATCTCAAGGTATATATATATATATATATATATATATATATATATATATATATATATATGCCTTACCATTTATGCTACCTATGACTCTTCATATACCTATTCTATGACTCATGTACATGTAGACTACATGTACATTTACATAATTGCACATTCTAACACTTGTACATTTATTACTTGCTTGAAGTAACTACTCAAACATTACTCTAAAGTAAAATCCTACTCTAGTTATGTACCCAAGGTGGTACATAGGCATGTACCAAATAATGTAATATACTCTAAAATCTCTAATCCCCTAATTTCCATCTAATATCTCTCATTTATTCCTCCCTCTCCCCTCAAATTTCTCATAACCCATATTATCCACATAATATTATTCTAAGTCCTCCATTAGGTCCTAATCACCCTTCTAATCCATGTCCTAATCCCAAGGGGAATGCAAAAATATTTTTTAAATACAAATCAAATCCCCAAAATCCAAGGCAAGCCCTCCCTCAATCCCTAGGAAATATCCTAGGAAGTTCCCCCAAATCTCCCTACATCCTCTCATGCACTTCCCCATGAATTTAAAAATCCTCTTCAATCCCTAGGAAATCCTATGGTAATTCCCTCTATTTAATTCCTCAACTCTCCTCCCCCTTCCCTATGCAATTTAATGAATTAAAAATTATCATGCACCCCAAATTCAACCTCCCTCATTAAGCCACTTGTCCTCCACATCTTCCACCCTTGCATTTTTAATAATTTTAAATTGTGCCCACATCACCCAATGCACACAAGCCCCCATGCACATCTCATCACCTCACCCAAGGCTATTGAATGAGGAGGGTGCACATTCCTCCATGTGTCCTCCCCAATATTTGCCTTGGATTTCTCCATGCCACATCATTACCACTTCATGCCTAGTCATATCCAAGTCACCCCCCCTCACCTTGCTCAAAATTCTATAAATACCACCCCATTTATCTCATTTGCAAGAAAACATGGAGGAACATAACAAAATGTTGCCAAAATCATCTTAGATATTTGCACATCTACATCTCAAGTTTGCACATCTCAATTTCAATTTCAATTCACATGTCAATTTGCATTTGCTTTAGTTTGTTTTATATGCTTTCAAACAAGTGCTAAAAATGATTTTCATGTTTACATGTGTGTAGGTACTTAATACTTCAAAGGCTTAACTCAATTGGTGGTCCAAGCAACACACAAAACCCACCATGCACTTGCTTGTATCACATGGAGAATGAAGACACCATAGTCATCTTATCAAGGGGATTATTTCCCTAGCACATTTTGATTGTAAAACACCCCTAAAAGGGGTTAATTTGTACTCAAAGGACACTCTCTTTAATTTAATACAATCTCTACTTTTATTGCAAATGGTGTGTTTTCATGTCTTCACATTGTATCCCATTTTCTTCATTATTTTTGAACCAATTTATTTTGTGTGCTTTTCAAAGCATCCAAATTCTTCATCACTAGTATGACCTTTGCTACAAAAACAAATATCTTCAACATTATGTTTGATTCTATCAACAATATTCAAACAACAAACTTTATCGTCATAATGACCTTCAACATTATTAGAACTATCATTGTCACTTTCAAATCTAATAATATGATCTTTGTTCATGGCCACTAAAACCATCCTGTACACAATCTCTCTTCTAAATAATTTTCAAATCACTTGTATCAAAAGCTATATCTTCCTTTCAACAAGATCAAGTGTAGAGGATGGGAGTTAGTCACAATGGAAATTATAAGGGAGTGCTTGGACAAGGAGACTAGAATAAATATATGTATATTTATGAATGAGATCACAAAGTGTTGATGCACTAGGTATTAGTCAAAGATTGGTTTCTAGTGATAATGCACAAGATGAGGAAGCACTAAGAGAAGAATAATGACAAGAAGAAATATGTGAAAAACTATATTCATTATTGGAGAATATGACTAACATTGCAATATCTACAGGTAAGTAGAAGTGCCCACCATTTCTAGGTGATGGGAAAGAATACCCAAAATTCCATATTGGCACATTTGTGATGATATGGTAAGACAATGAGGTAGACAATTAAGGATCCTAGCTAATACTATCTTCAATGATATTTTCTAGTATCTCAATGAATTAGAATTTAAATAAGGAGAAGTACCAACTCTTTTCCATGTGGGATTCATTGACAACGACATTCAATAAGGAATTCAAGAGACTCCTAGATGATATTAATATCATCAAATAAATATATGCTACAAAGCAAAAAAAGGATGAGGATGTCAAATGCTATAAAAATATATTGAAGGAACTTATCGATTAGATGGAGGTTGCACTAGTAGATGGGATACAAAGACAATCATTTCTAGATGGATTGACACCAAAGTATAATAAGAATATGAAGATAATTCTACCAGCTACCTATGAGGAAGCATATAATAGAGCAATAACTTCAAAGAGTGAGGCTAAACAAAGGGTAGTAGGTTTAAGTCACTTTAAGGACTCATATTTTGATAGTGATCTAGAAGATTTATACATGGAAATCTAGGGCACAAGGAAAGACCTAAATAGAATGGTGTAAGATGTGAAGGAGGAAAAGAGAAAAGAAAAATAAGATATCTAGTGTTTTGACTATAAGCAAGGATATGAAAATATTACTTGTCCAAAAAGTTCTTTTGTAATATATGTGAGATCATAGGGTATGAATGTTAGAGTTACTGTGGTAACTTTATCTTATTACCTCATTTGGTAATTTCTTTCTATCCTAGGTTAGTTTCTAACCTAGGTTAGTTATGCTAACAACTACTGTTAGCGTATATTATTTGTTAAGCCTATTATTGTTAGTTGTTATAACCTATTCTAATAGCGCCTGGTTGGTTTCGCAACCTCCAGCCTATTCTAGGTTAGTCTTGTATTATTTAATCATTCATCAGATTAATGAAACATATTTCGCATTTCTACATGGTATCAGAGCTAGGCTCTGCAGCACTTTTTTTGAGGCCGACTCGACTGGGACCTGACGGGCACGAAACCCGAAGGCGACTTGATTGGACCTGCTCGAAACGCATCTCGAGGTAGATCTGATTGGACCTGCTCGACATGCATCCCGAGGTAGATATGATAGTACCAAAAACCTACGTGGATAGCCGACCTAGGATGGAGGGAGACCTACCCAGATGCGGACTGACGCGGCCCTGACCTGGACGAACCTAAACGAGGACGGATCTGTGTCAGATTGCAAATCTGACACAACTGACCGGATCTGGACTGCAAGAAGGACCATTAACGAGTCTAGACTCAATAGACGGTGAACACGAAGGATCTGTCATAGACAGTGACAGAAGGACCATTAACACGTGGGATACAGAAGTGCTTGACGGGGCAAAACATTTGGCTTGGGGCTGACTACCCGAAGGTAGTCAATACACAATGTGTGTTTGTTTATTTTTAAACATATGCAAGCCTCCCTGCGATGCTCATGTGGGATAATAATCCCCGAGCATAAAATGCTCATCCACGGTGTCGTCGAACACCACTGCAACTACCTGTCTCAAGTCCTCATGACGATGATGCCTGTATTTTTTTTAGTGTCTAAAGACTCCGGCGATCTGTTTTATGCACTGTTATTTGCAGCCAATAGGAGGCAGAGCGACACCGCTTCGAAGGAGAGTCATGCCGCCATTAGGAGGACGTGCAGTGGCGACTGCGCTGAGTAGCGGCAGTGCCGCCCAGGTGGACTAGGAGCGGTGCCACCGCTCGTTGGCAGTCAATCGGGGCTGCCCGATTGTTAAATAGGAGGTTGTCTCCTATTTTTATCATCGGCCATCGTAGCCGGTGTGGTAGGCCACTGTCCGCAAGAGGTTGTCGCCCGATAGGTCGGGGGTTCAAACCCCACCGACCTCTCTTTTTTGCTCAAAGGAGCATTTTAAGGTATAATTTTTAAAAAAATTGCTTTGCTTATATTTATTTTTAATGGTTAATTTTTTTTTTAATTAAAAATCAATTTCTTATTTTTTTTATAAATTTGTTAAGAAATTGATTTTTAATTAAATTTAAATTTTATCATTAACATTAAATATTTTGCTTTCAAAATTAAATTTTTTAAAATACCTTTGGAGCACTCAAAGAGGCATAAAATCATCAAACCTCAAACCCTGTTTTTTAGGCTTCATAAATAGCAACTTGTTTGTTTGAAGTACTTCACACAGGGGGGAATTTTTTTGGTGATATATTGTGCTAATCTGCCTATGGGGCAAGCTTTGTAAGAGCTTTTTGAGGCTTAATAGTTGCATATTTTTTGGCACTGAAAGGGGGGGATAAATTTTTTTTCTCTCCACCATCTCCTATATTGCAAACAGGAGGGATATAATTTTGCAAAACCAAGGGGGGAAGACTTATAAGGGTGCATTTTCGGCAGAGTCCGACACCTTAGTCAGATTATTTTTGCAAAATTTATTGTAAAAGGTGCATTTTCGGTAGAGACCGACACCTTAAAAATGGGAAGATCAAAGAAAAAGATAACCCTAAAAACTGATGTTGCTAAATCAGTTAAAGACCCATACTTTCCACCAGAGATGGATGGGTTGGATTTTTATGAGGAGGGCACATTCCTCACACTAAACAATGGTTTAGTAGCTCTCCTCGATGATTCTGAGTCTTGCATAGACCTTCAAAAAAATGGTGCTCAAGTTCCTATTGGCGTTCTAAGGGGCATATACCTGGTATTTGTTGCACTTGACCGTGCCCAACGTAAATTGGAAATAAATGAGGAAAACGAGGTCCTAAAGGCAAACGCTTGTTGTGACACAAGTGACCTTCAGCCCATTGTGGCACATGCTTGTTGTGATACAAGCGACCTCATACCTTCTATGGTAGATATCAGTTGTAGCATAGGTGATCTCATTTCAGTAGCAGATGTTGCTTGTGACACTAGTGACTTAAAAAGCTGAACCTCCTCAAAAAGAGCTCCATAATCTCATCAATAATGACAAATGCAATATTGTTAAAAGCATTGATGAAGATGATGAAATTGGGTGTTTTGAAAAACACACCAAAGGATTTGGTTCCAAAATAATGAAGAAAATGGGATTCAATGGTGAGAGATTAGGTAAACAGGAACAAGGCATTAAAACTCCTATAATGCCAAATGTCAGGGCAAAGAATGAAGGCCTTGGCTATACTGGACAAGCAAGTACCAGTAATTCCATGTTTGTAAAACCTAAATCTCCTACATCTCCTAAAAAGCATTGTTGCAGTCACTGTGGAAAGATAGGACATGTTGCAGCTAAGTGTTGGAGATTACATCCTTGTGATTCATGTGGATGTACGAATCATTCTTCTTCAAAATGTTGGTACAAAGTGAAAATGGCCAACAAGGTTCATATAGATTGTGGATGGACAGATTTCACACAATGGACCATGATGAAAGAAATGTTGTATGGATTCTACCGAAAAGGTAAAACCTATGGTAGACCCCAAGGCAAATCCAGTGACAGACCGAGTGGCAGTCCCAGAGATAATGACCTAGAGACAGACCTAAAGACAGACCCAGTGACAAAGTTCCAGAGGCAGATCTACAGGCAGATCCAGAGGCAATGATCCAGAGGCAGTTTCATAGGTAGATCCCGAGATAGACCCAGTGGTACAAATCCAGAGGTATGCTTAGAGCCAGAGCCAGAGCCATGAGCCAGAGCCAGAGCCGAAGACAAAGCACGAGCCACCATTCTTTCATTTCTTCTCTTATTTTTTTCACTGTATTGGGGTAGTTATATACTTTACCCAAATATTGTTGTATAGGGGATATGTATGTATTACCCAAATAATGTAATAAGGGGGGATGTTAGAGTTACTGTGGTAACTTTATCTTATTACCTCATTTGGTAATTCCTTTCTATCCTAGGTTAGTTACGCTAACAACTACTGTTAGCGTATATTATTTGTTAAGCCTATTATTGTTAGTTGTTATAACCTATTCTAATAGCGCCTGGTTGGTTTCGCAACCTCCAGCCTATTCTAGGTTAGTCTTGTATTATTTAATCATTCATCAGATTAATGAAACATATTCCGCATTTCTACAATGAAATGGATATTACCAATTTAATTTTAGGAGTTCACAACACCATATGTTGTTGGTGTAAAACGAAGATAAGGATGAGAAACCAAGCATGTTGAAAAGTGAGAAAACAATAAGTGGTAGATACAAAAATAATCACCAAGGAGAAAGAAAATAATAAAGAGGCAATCAAAAACAAGGAGAACAAAGTCATTTGTAATGTGTTATAGATAGAAGGAAAATTATCTAGTGTCAAATATGCCAAGAGTGAGGGCATTCCATACATAATTTTCAAACCATCTAGTTATATATAATGCTAGAAATAGTAATAACAATTGACTAATGTATCATTGGTGTAGTCTAGGCAATCATAAGTAGGCAAATTGCCTAAAGAAGGTGAGTTCGAGTAACTTGTAGAATGCCAACTTTATTGATATTAAGAAGCCTCCAATGAACCAACAATAAAATTAAAATAATGTGCTTGTACTTACAAGGGATCAAGAAAATAAAGGCAAACAATATACTAACCTTACCATGGAGAAGGAGAGATGGAAGGCAACACATAATTCAATAGAAGAAGAGAAGAGAAAGGCCAAGCAAGAGTGACTCATTGAAGAAAAGAAGTTGAAGAATTTGATCACCATTATAGAAGAAACATCATCAAGATAAAAATTTGTGGTGGATGTACTTAATATGATAGTGGAGATCAAAGTTTCAAGCTTACCTAGCACCATACCAAAGTTGTATGAAATGATAGGATAAATGATATAGACAAGAAGAGTGATAGAGCAACAAATCCAACAAGAAGAAATTGTAAAGAGAAGGGATAAATTCATTGATATGATTGTATTAATAATTGATGTTGGTGAAAAGTCAACATAAATTCATATTGAGTTGCTAGATCATAAGTTAATATTGGTTATTGTCGATGAGCATTCAAGCGCCAATGTTATACTTGAGAAGACTTGGTGAGATATTGGAGAACCATTTTTATGGTATGAAAATTTTAAGTTGTATGGTCTAAACCAATATAGAATCAAGATGAAAAAATTCATAATGTATCATAAGGTAAAAATCACTAACCAAAAGTTTATCATGGACTTTGTTGTGCTCACCATGTAAAATCCAACATATGATGTATTTCTAGGGAGAGTATGGTTGCACATTGATAAAGTTAAGCATAATTGGGGGAAGTATCACCTCATATCCAAGAAATGTTAGCATACGTATATAATTAACTTGAAAAAATAGTCTATCAATGAGGACATCATGATGAGCCATGAGTTAGACAATATATTTTTAGATGAAGAGAATGGACATGAACCAAATGGAGTGCTACAATTGGAAGAATGTATGAAGGACAAGGAGCATTCAGATAGTAGGATTTTCCATTGGTAGGTGGAGGACTACAAAATTTTTATTTCAATATGTATCTATAATTAGATAGAGGATAATGAAGAAGACCATGATGAACATGAAGGGAGTATATTTGATGTTAGAAAAAGTAGAAAAAGAATAAATTCTACACCAAAAGATAAAGAAAAGGAGAAGTGGGAATTTACAAATGATGTTTTGATTGATGATAAGCCAATATGTATGATGTACATAATTAAATTAGTGAGTGAACTAGATACCATAAAGTATGGGGGGCCAAAAATTATTTAGATAAATTTCAAATAATAATGGAGAAGAAAAGTCAGTCCATTGTAGAAATGAATGAGACCCAGTATTAGAAGCAAAATATTTCAAAATACTTTTGTAGTATAAGGAGGTCTTCACATGGACATAAAATTATTTGAAAGGAATACCATCTAAATTATGTTTATATTATATTTCGTTTATTCTAAGAGCACTACTAGTAAGGAGGTGGTCATATAGGATGACCCCTAAGTATGCAACCTTAGTAAATGTAAAAATTCAAAGGATTTTGGATGCAGGTATAATCTTCAAGGTTACAACAAGTGAGTGGGTGTCACCAGTTTGAAAACATTGAAGAAGGAATCAA
Organism: Wollemia nobilis; assembly: GCA_028583015.1. Taxonomy (NCBI): domain Eukaryota; kingdom Viridiplantae; phylum Streptophyta; class Pinopsida; order Araucariales; family Araucariaceae; genus Wollemia; species Wollemia nobilis. The sequence goes on from JAQPPZ010017221.1 coordinate 1,832,971, forward strand.
ATCAAATTCATATATGTAGATTTTCAAAAGTTCATTGTTGTGATGATCAAGGATCCCATTCCAATGCCATTTATTGATTCAATTTTTGAGGAAGTAGTTGGATTTTCAGATGGGTTTTTTTGCTACAACAAAATAAAAATTGCCAAAGAAGATAAGTTAAAGATAACATTCATGGTAGATAATATCATTTATGCATACAAAAAAATGCCATTTAGTCTGTTTAATATCTCAACCATAATTCAAAATATCATTTTGTATATAGTTGAACAAATTTCCACTTGAAATTTCAAAGTCTTCTTGGATGAATGGTCTTTGTACAAAAAGGATAAGCATCTAAAGTCATTGGAGGAGTGCATGAGTCTATGCATGAAAGCTTATTTGGTATTAAACCCCAAGAAATACAAGTTGTTGGTGTTGTATTGAAAATTGTTGAGACATGTAATGTACAAAGAATGGTTGAAGATGAATCATGATAAGATTTGCATCATGATGAATATGGAAGAACGATACAACATGGGCTCATTGAAATAATTTTTGAGAACCATTAGGTAATATAGGATATTTATTAGGGACTTCACCCAAGCGTCCCACCCACTAGATGTGTTGACATACAAAATTGTTCATTTTTTTTATGGATGGAGGAACATTAAAAGTCCTTCAAGAATTTGAAGGAAGAATTGCTTTTCACCCTATTCCAGTGTTTCCAAATTGGGACAAAATTTCACATCCATGTGGATGCATATAATTTCACAATTGGATGTGCATTTTCCTCGGAGGGGTAGCTTGGGATAGATTAGCTCATCTATTCTTATAGTTGGTTGTTATCAAGGTCAAAAAACACTATATCACAATAGAGAGGGAAGCTATAGGGATGGTATATATAGTATAGAAGTTTGTATATTATTTTTTGGCCAACCCTTTTGATTTTTATGTAGATCATCAAGAATTATTGTATCTAATCAATAAACCAACTATTCATAGGCAAGTTAGCTAGTGGTTCATCATGTTACCAGTTTTTTTAATTTTATTTTGGGTACTTTTAAGACCTAGAAAAAAACATGTGATAATGGATTAGTTGTCAAGGATTCACTTGGGGGAACCTATGAAAGGAGGAGTATCGAGTGAGTTTCTTAGTGTTGATTTATTTATAATTAGAATACTAACTTCCTAGTACAAGTTGATTGATGAATATTTTCCAATGGGAGAGCTTCCAAAGGAGATAATAGAAGAAAAAAGGAAGAAATTTATCATCAAGTTAGCATAAATTTAGTTGATCATAGGCTTCCTGTATAAAATGGGACCTAATGGAATTTTGAAGAGATGTGTGATGGAAGAATAAATGAATGTAAAAATAAAATAAACTCATGATGTATTGGTAGAAGGGCACGTGGAGTTATATGTGAGGGTAAGAAAGGTGCTTCTTGCAAGGCTGTGATGGCCCACCCTCTATTGTGATGTAAAGAAATTTGTCAAGGCATGTGATACATGATAATGAGCTAGGAAGCCATTATGAAGGGACGTTATGCTATTACACCTATCACAACCATAGGAGTTATTTGAAATATGGGGTATCGATTTTGTTGGACCTCTAAGAACAAGAAGAGAAGGAAAATATTGATACATTATGGTGGCAACTGAGTACTTGAAAAAATAGATAGAGACGAGGATTGTTGGATAATTTTGTAAAGAGTATAGCTCAATTTTTGTATGAGTAGGTGATCACAAGGTTTGGAATAGATTTTTAGTTAACACGTGATAGAGGAGGCCATTTCATGAATGATATCATTAAGAATATAACCATGAATTCATGATTTTGCATTCACTATTGAGTTCATATTATTGTATGGTGAATGGAAAATTGAAAATAAACAAAGTTTTGGTTTACATAAGGTACAAAAATTTTGGATTTGAGGGAGATAATTAGGGGGAGATATTGGTAGTGGTTCTATGGGCATAAAAAACTATATTTAAAATGACAATAATCCACATGCCTTTCTAGTTATGTATGGATAGGAATTAGTAGTTCTAGTGGAGTTATTGGTACTAAGTTTAAGGGTGGTAGTATAGAACCATCTCGGTGACCAATTGAGCCTAGAGGAGAGTCTAATGATACTTTTCAAACTAGATAATAAAAGGGTGATGGATTAATGGGTAATGGATATCATCCAATATCGAAGAACATTATGGCATGATAAGCACTTGTGAAATATGGAATTGAAGACAAGTAAATTGGTCTTAAGGTACAATGGAAAATGAGAAACAAATCCAAGAAAGTAGAAGACTTTGTGGCTTACATCCTTCCAAGTTATAAAGATAATGGATAATGGTGTACTAGGATAGCAAAAACTAGACAGGGCAATGATTCCTAAAATAGTTAATGGTTCAAGATTACATCCATATAAAATGAAAGTAAAAGTAAATATGGTTGGTGTCAAGCTAGGAAGAGACGATGATAGGAGTATAGGAAGGTTGGCTATAGCACTAAATCACTCTTCATAGAAATTCAAAGGAATAGTGGTTTGAGAAGAAGGAGAACCAAACTAGACCAAGTAGGAAGATGGTGTAGAAGAAGAAATGGAGGAAAGTGATCTAGGGTTAAGATGGTTATTTTTGAATGAATTAGAGTAGATCATAATTGAAAAAGAGGAGTTGGAACCCCTTTCTATATAGAGAAGGTGCACACAGGTGCATGTACGATAACTAGGTATAGAAGTGAGAGAAGACTTAGATCACTTAGAGATAAAGATGTTGTAATAAAATTAAACTAAGTTTTATTCAACAATGCAGACTATATATACAGTACAGTGGCTCAGATTAGCCAGTAATGGATGAAGCAAAAAATATAAAATAAAATATTCTATACCCAAAATAAATTTCCTAATGTTAGCCTATGATAAACTATAACAAAGCATTGGTAAACTTCCCCACTCTTATATTGATGTTTCTAACCAATCAATGTTATTTCTATATGCACTCTTCACATTGATGCTTTCACTTGCATGAATGTTCTCCATGACCTTTGTATCATTTGATCATGTGTTACCTTTAACTTCTTCCATTGTTAGAAAAATCATTTTCCACATCTCATATGATTCACTTGGATTCTCCTCCTCTTGAGGACTCCACACATGCTTAACTAATAGCTGTTTGAGTTCTACTTCTTGAGACTATAGGACTTGGTGGGCAATATTGTGCTCAACAAACCATTTTTGAGCAATTTTGCTACTCCTTATAGGATTTTGACCTCTTCCAGGACCTCATCTACCATATCCTCATGGTAAGTTATCTATCATTCACCTCTCTACATTGTATGTGTATTGGTTTGAATTTGATAATGGAAATAGTACCAAATGTAGCATGGTAGTGAGTTTCCCAAATATGGAGGAGTAGAATAATAGAATTAGAGACCAAACAACTATAGTCAATATAATTCTACCAAAAATTCTTCACTTACATGACAATCACCAATTGACCACTTGTACGACAATAAATAATTAACTATTTGTATGATAATAAACAAGTTTTTGTATGACAAGTACTTGTATGTTATCTCCACTAGAATAGCAAATGCTTGTATGACAAGCACTCGTATGAAAACAACTCCACTTGTACGATATCTTTTACATGGCATCTTGGATTGCAATTCTCTCTTGTACTATGATTTGACTACAACACTTCCATAGTTGCACACAAAACTCAATACAAATGCATTCTACCAATTAAAAAAATAATATCATGCATGGAACATATACATCACAAGAATGGGAAATCATAGATTATTACATTACTCAATTATACAATATGCACATTATAGATAATGTATCACAATATAATACATAAAATAGACACTCCATGCATAATCTCTCCTCTCCTGGTGCGTAGTCTATGGCATGATCTCCTCAATGCTACTGATGGAAATCCATGAAAAAATGAACGGGATTCCTATTTATGGTAGGGCCCTAGCCATTTACAACAATGGTCTTACTAGACATCTTAATGCATAACTATTTTCCCCTTCTACATGTACATGACACACCTTAATCACACTACATTATATTTAAATACTCCAATGATGACATCACTACATCTTGACGTATTATGCTAAATTATATTATATCCATATTTTATTTATATTTTAATTATATTTCATTGACCTTACAATTTATATTTAGCACTATGTGCATGAAGGCTTTGGTTGAACAAAATTAGCTCATACACAAAGTAGAGCTTTAATATTTATTTTCCGTGCAGCATAGGTTGGACCATTGAACAAGGGAATATGGTGATCTATATCCTTTTTGCTAAAAAAACAAAAAAATTGCATGTAGTTGTGACTAGAACCAATAGTAAAAAACTATGTAATTTGGAAAAAAATAGGCTCAAAATTCTTTTGTATGCAAAATTTATGGCTCCCAAAAGTTTAACCCTAAAATCATAATAATTCCCTATAAAAACCTTTGATTTTTTTTAAAATTAAATAGATATAGTATATGAGAGACTACCACGTGTCACAACATGAGTTTTTGAGAGGGTACTAACAAATAATGTTGTGCCTCTTGTCATTGTTTAATTCATCTTGAAACTCACGTGTCACCAAGTATATTGTTGATTATGCAAATTGATTGTCAAGTTTAATGAGATGGAAAAATATGATTGGTTGATCCTATTTTTATAGGTACCAAGTGGCATACATTTTGCCACATTGACCATTATATGGATGACCATGTAGGTTCATTCAAAATATACCCTGTGTCATCTCAAAGTGTGTGCTACTCCAATTCCCTTAGGAACTACTATGTGTTGGCATGTCTCACAATCCTAGACTATCACCTCAATTACCACTTATTGCTTGGGACTCATGCATCACCTATCAAGTCACATGTGCAAACCACCATGTGTTTCCTTAGGAATAATTCCACCTTAGATATATGAAAATTTATGTGGTATCCATATAGTCCTTCCATATCATCACTATGTACTACACCAAAAAGGGTCTTTAAGGGCGGTTTTTAACTGCCCTTAAAGACATTTAATGATAGTTATTTAGCCACCATATATGAAGGCATTGTAAAAAGTCTGTGTCATACAATGGTGATTAAAAACTGCCTCAAAAAACTGCCCTCGTAGACCCTAAGAGGGTGGTTTAAAACCGCCCTCTTAGACCCCTAAAAGGGTGGTTTAAAACCGTCCTCTTAGACCCCTAAAAGGGTGGTTTAAAACCGCCCTCTTAGACCCCTAAAAGGGTGGTTTAAAACCGCCCTCTTAAACCCCTAAAAGGGTGGTTTTAAACCACCCTCTTAGGGTTTAAGAGGGAGCTTGGTATAATATGGTGGTTTAAAACCACCCTCTTAGACCTAAGAGGGTAGTTCGGAACCACCCTCTTAGGTCTTCCCCTAAGAGAGTAGTTTTAAACCGTTGTCTTAGGTCTAAGAGGGCATTTTAAAACTACCTTCTTAGGGCCTCACATTAAAAAGTATATATCTCACCTAAAAACTGCCCTCTATTTTCTATGCATACCTTGAACATGAAAATAGCAAGCACTTTTTGTGCCTCTGTAGTCAACATAAATTCACCATATGCCTGCATTACTATGAAAATTGAACTAAGCCTAGCAATGACCAAAAGCAAAAACTCTAAATTTAATTTCATTATCTGGTCTATTGTGGGTCTTGAGCAAATTCTGATTTAATATTTCCTCCTACACTTGTGATTTCATATGATTCAGATCTATAGTCGATGGTTTGTACAACTAGAAAATTTTCTTCTCTTGGGATTGTTGGTACAACTATACCAATTCCCTCCTCTCTTCAAACAAATGAAAAGGTTCATGAGGAAAGCAATCAAAATGCAAACAAAAAAAAGGTTCATGAAGAAAACAATCAAAATGCAAGACAAATATTAATGAGCACTCAATATAAGATGTCAATATACTTGAAATAATACTATTCAAAGAAAGCATTCAATCATCATCCAAACGAGTAAAGGTTCAATAAAATACTAGAAGGAATGGGGAGCAACATGAAGAAAAATGAATGAACTAGTAATGATTAAAGGAGGGGAAGCAACAAAGATGAAGATAAGGTTGACAATGTAAAAATATCATCAGACAAAAAATACATAAAAAATAACTGGTATAGTGGTATATGTCTTAGATTTTTATAAGAAAAACTTAAATTATACATAGTTTTTAAAGACATAAATGTTGTCAAGTTTAAATTTGTTGTATTGACATGTTGAGTTCATATATTTTATACATGATCTATTCCAAAGACTTACAAACATGATCTATTCCAAAGAATATGAGTTGAGATCTAAGATCTTTTATACATGATCTTATTCCAAAGACACAAAAATTGAGTACTTCAAGCTTGCATGTAAAGCATGACAAATAACTTGTTGAAGATCAAATTTCTTCATTAAAGGTGAACATGTTAAAATATTGGTTGTTCCTTATAAAATTGTGATGGCAAATAGTCAAAAAGACACCATATCTTTTACTGGACCTGTAATCATACATAAATATATGATGGTGAGGAAGTGCATGTAAACATTTATGATGTATGCATACTAGACATATTTACAAAAATAAATCTAAATTACAACTTGGAGAAGCAACACAAAATAAAAAAAAATGTTTTCATCCTTCATATGCAAAATACAATTCAAACTTCCAGTCATAATGTTTGATCCCAGTATCAAATACAACACCATAAAAATGTTATCATTGTGCCACCAACTACATAATGTTTTTCACCACAAAATTAAAGCCATGTATCAAATAATAATATGAACAATTCTAAAAAAGATAGACAATATACACTACTCCATGCTGATATAAAGCACCTTTTCAAACATTAATTCTCAACATCATAATAACATGCTAGGTTGCTACTGTAACATGTACATATTTCCATTGACATTATCATCAGTATAGCCTCAAATAAATACCCATAATCAAATGTAATGCCATCAAAGGATACCAAATGGTTACCATAAATAAAGTGCATTATACCAAATGCTACCAAAACAAAATTGCTCCAGACACAAACACCCATAAGACTATTTATACAATTATAGAAGCAAATAAAATTGTGGGGCATTTAAACATTGTGCAAGTTCCCATGGAATACATGAGAATGTAAACTAACATGACACACTTAACACCAGTTTTGGTGTTATTTGAGATACTTGGACAATTCACCAACGACTCATTGTTGAATCTGATAGTTTCTTGAAACCAATCAATTATTTAATCTAGGAGGATAATATATAGTAGATTGATAATACAAATATATATAAGGAATTGAGGTTGCATCCTTAAAATTTCTTGCAATTAATCATGGACAATCCATAATTGTGCAAATCAATTGGTGTAATCATTAGACGCAACAATTCCCTATCTCCAGGACCTTGTGATTGGAATTTATCACTTGAAAATTTTAAATTAAGGAATTGCAATGGTGGTTAGGGAAAAATCCCTTCCACATAAATAAGCGTGGTCCTTTAATTGAAGAATAATATCAGGACCAAACATCAAAAATCAAGAACACACACATTTCTACAAGATGGAAAAATTATTTTTGTTTTACTAAATGACTGCTAACAAAAGACCCACACACTTAGTCCGTGCATGTTAGTCACTTCCCATATATGCATACAATTGATAGTGCATGTTATATAGTTACCTCAAAATAAAAAAAAATGATAACATACACTTGATTACTTGAATTATCATTACACTTTAATCACTAGATAATTTTGGATATCCCTTGCCTCCCCTGAACCTGAATTTCAAAGAAATTATGGTTTTAAAGGGTTGAAAATTCTTATAAAAAAATATTGAAATACTTGGAAGTATCATTTATAAAAACAAACTGTAAGTACCTGATGCTTGTGGAGAAGGTAATTTTTTATATATGTTGATGATAAACCTATACCTAGAGACCCTTGTGTTTCACTTTGCAGAACATATTTACCCCCAACTTGCTTATTTTCATATGTATCTTGGTAATTCATTTCATGTTCCAATTTTGAATCTTTCTTGGCAATATCCTCACTTTATAAGAGTGGTCTTGTAGCATCTGAACTTTGTATATCTATTATATTCATATTAGGTTCACATGCATTCATAGGATAAGGTACCATGTTTTCATTGACATTCACACTACTTGGATAAACAAGATCAGTTTTTATTTTATTGTTGTTGGTCACGATTTTTGGTTTAGAGTAAGATTATTTTGTGTCAGAATGTGAGATCCTAATTACTTCCTCCAAATTTTTATCCTCCCATTGCATTGCAACAATTTTAAGTTGTGAGAGTTCAATGTTCCCATCCTCATTAGGTATCTATTAGGCATCTCATTACCCATATTGGCAAGCCCAATGCTTGATATCACAATTGTACTGCTAGGTGGTGTACAAATATAGAGGATCCTATAGGATCTGGGTCTCCTAGAAATATATGGAGAGCATACAAGGTAATTCTAGGGCACAAGGCACTCTAGATTTATTCAATTGAGACATAACTGTTGATGAAAAAAATTTCAAAGTTACTACTCAAATAATTGAGCATGATTTTTTTAATTATAAAAACAAACCATTTAAAAGAAATTTCCTTGGGCAATTGTTCATTTCACCTAAAATTATATATATATATATATATATATATATATATATATTTTCTACAATGATTCTCGCTCATTTTGTCACCCTAGAGTGCAGAGACCAATGCTTTTTTGTTATTGTGGTCAACTAGTTGTATGTGGAGAGCATGTTTCCTATCTCTTGCTATTTATTAGTAAGATTTGAACTGGACAACATGTGGTCATTAGTGAGACCACTTTGCCATTGAGCCATAAGGTGGGTTCCAATGCACAGACCAGGAATGAAAACATGCAAGAAATAAAAGTACTTTAGCAACTTTTTAATTGATAATAAATACATTATGTTATCAACAATGGTATTTGAAGAAGCTCACATGCAAATATTTTGTATTCATCAATTCCTTTCAACTCTTACCATATCTTTATAAATAAGCATGATAGACTATCCCTAAGATTACACTACTAACATATACTAAACATTACCAATGAATAGATGATGTCATTAAATATTAAGGCTTCAGTTCCAAAATTTATGTTATGATCATCCTAGTGTAAATTTTTATTCCTCTGTGTATGATTACTCTGTTATATGTTATGATATTTCTTTAACACCAATTTTTATAGGGGGTGCTAAGAAGTAACATTCTCAATGCATGTACATTCTCAAAATTGAATTTAGAAGTACAAATATAGGTGAATGGACAACCTAAGCCCTCCATATAATGGGTAGATGTCCAAACATCCCTACCATCAGAGATGAGGTGAGAGGGTGTCTTGACACTTCCGTTAGATACATAAATATCCATCTATGCAAATCAAGTACTGCTATTAAGGACTAGGACTAAGAGTCAAATATGAAACATCAATTTTATAATTAAAACTCACTCAAAACAATAAACCTTCATTTCAACACATTACAACATGCACGCATGATTAGACTCTTAAACCTATGCCCTAGCAACACTTGCATTCTCTCTCTTTTTTTTTTATCAAATTATCTTCTTATATTTGACTAGCCAACCTCATGCTCAAGATACCTACTCGCCTCACTCCTAGCTTGGTTGCCCATTAATTATCTACTAGTATTTTCTAAAAATAGAACAAAAAATGTCTAACAACACTCGTTAATTATTTCCATTAATTATAACTGCTTTTGAAGTATAGTAATTAGGCTTCCAACCATGTACCCTCACATTCTTCATGGACGTATTGAATGTTGCCATCATTTGCATTTTCACCTTGTGCAGTTTTAGGTCCAATAAAATATGTTGCTCTAGAGACATTGACATATTCTACCTCATATGCTTTAGTGTCTCTTATCCCTCTTGGAGGTAATGTTAGAACCACATACCAGTTGGTATCAACTATCAAGTGGATCATTTACATAAAATACTTATTTGGCTTGTGATGCTAGGATAAATGGATCATATTTTAGTCTATCCCGACCAAGTGGGACATCAATCACAAAAATAAGAAAATAAAAGAATGAAATATTATATGATCCCAAATTTGTGATCCCATTTTCTCAAATACTTGAAACTGGTACCATGATCAAATAATATTCGAGACAACATCAAAACTAAATTGTATATGGTATTTCCAATACTGCTACAACATGGCAATACAATATTGCTATAACATAATATAATTTATTTGTAAACAATATCTGATATAGGCCAGACAATGAAGGAGCCCACAACATCCTTCATTGTGGCTATCTCATAATTCCTTCTAAACAAGATTTTTTCCTCTTTATGGGTGATGTGCACATTGAATTTCCAATAACCTTCACCCAAACGTTCACCATGTACAAGGTATTCAAGGTTAGTACTGATCACCATGCCTTTGACCACTATGTTATCCTTATGGATATGAGTCAAGAAACATTCCATTCTCTTAGTTTGAGTGATTAGTATCATTTTCAGTCCCTACATGGAAAATCAACAACCCAGATAAATTTATTGCATAGTGTACAATACAAACTAAGTCAACCATTTTATATTTAGTCTTACCATTGATGAATATGACCTAGAAGGTATTGAGCAGTCGCCTGTGCCTTGATCACCACCACCAATGTTGTGTCCAATTGTAGGGGTAGCATGTAGTGATGTTGCCTATGGAATTATATGCAAGGGATCATTCTAAATTTAGGGGTGCAACATGTAAATTTTTCAAATATAAAATCATGAAAAAACTAACACACCTCTATCTGTGAAATCCATGTCAAAACCTCTTCAATCTATTTATCTTTCTTTGTAAGCTTCTCTTCCATTTTTTTTCATTCTTTGCAAGATTCTCTTCCAAATTTTACTCTTTCTCTGTCGTATGCTCTTGCATCTGGCATATATTCCACTAGTTGCTACAATACACCATAGTCAATGAAAAAACCATGATCAATTCTAATATACCTAGGTCAACCACTATTGAATAACACTATCAAATTTCAAGTACTTACTAGTGTGCAAGGCCTCTATCACTGACTCTTGATTTATTGTGACAACCTCAACTACTTATGGTGTATTTCTTGTTTTTTTTGTACATATTGATACTTTGAATATTGTACAAACACACCATCAAACCAAAATAGACACATATAACCCACAATAAAATATTATGTATACAAAACTATAAAATACTAATGAAACACTCTTTTGCAGAAGGATTACCCGACACTTTTGTAATGATTTCAATGCTTTTGTGAAACCTACAAAACTATGGAAAATAATATATCAAGGTCACACATAACCTCTTTCTTCTTTGCTAAAAGAACCTATATATTCTAGGCATCACTTATCCATTCATAAAACAATATAGTGTATTCATCATAAAAGTGATAAGCTACTATAGAAATATAATTTTGAGCAGTAATAATACATTACATAGCCATAAAAAAAACCACCATTTTAGAACAAGATTCAATACACGCAAAAACCTAGTACATCTATCAAACAAAAGATACAAAATTACCCCTTAACCAAAGAACTTTAAAAAAATAGCTCAAATCCCATAATAAAAAAACCTTCAACAAATATAAAATGACCATCTATGCTAAACAAACCCCTCCCTCCATAGAAGCCTAGCTCCATATATCAAATAAATACCCCTAAATTACCTCTTAAAAATGAGAAACCAACCCCAACCCAAATCTAACACCACAAAACCCACATCCACAATAGCAACTTGCTTGACATCTTTAGGTATGGTTCCACTCAACTTGACAACCGAGTGTGTTGTGTGGCATACAACAGGAATCTGAGCTCAACATTTGGGTGTTGAGCTGCAACTAATTATAGTAGATGTGGTTAAGTATGAAATTCATGTTTCAACTTTTGATATATCTTTTAGCTTTTTTTAATTTGTTTAGTTCTAATTAACTGGTAATTATGTTTGTGAAGAGAAATAAAGAGCCCTGATAAACTAAATAAAAAAATAGTAATAACAAAATCAAAAGAAGAAGATTGCAGATTCACACATTACACAATATTTATCCTGGAAACCCTCAACCGGGAAAAAACCAACACAATATTATCTTATTATTGCATTAACTTGACCATCTCCAATACAATAATATTCTCCTTCTGTCTCACTTCAAACCCTAATGCAAGTGCGATATATATAACAAAGGCACATGCACAAATTTTACAATATCATGGGTGAAAAAGCATGGGTTCAAATATAGTAACCCTAAAAGCCCATATGGGTCTAAAAATAACTTAAAAACCCTAAAAATTTTAAAAACTTGAATCCCGATGAGTATAGGTACAGAGTGTCTAGTACCTTTTAGTGTTAACCCCACCAGAATAACATGGAAAATATTCCTCCTCCAATACCTTAGAGTGTCCAGTACATTTTTCCAACATCCTCCCACTTGTTGAATACTTTCCATAGGGGCCAAAAACTGCCATTGTCAACTATCAAGGGAAACCATACCCATAGATCTTCTACACCAAGAAATTTTTTGAGCAAGTACAACCTTTGTTAATGAATCACCAATATTCTTCTCTGGATAAAATTTCTCCAATATCACCTAGTTCTCTTCAACCATTTCTCTCACAAAACGGTACTTAATATCAATATGTTTTGACTAATCATGAAAACCAATATTATTGGCCAAAAATATTGCACTTTGACTATCACTGTTAATTCTCATAGCCTTTTGTTTAAGACCAAATGTTGAACACAACCTCTATAGCCACACTGCTTCTTTATAGGTATGAGTTGCTGCAATGTACTCTACTTCTGTAGCGGATAAAACAACAACTGATTGATTTTTATTCATCCAACTTACTACCCCTCCAAAAACTTGAACACATAAACACTTATGGATCTTCTCTTATCAAGATCTCCAGCCTAGTCAACATCCACAAATCCTTGTAGATTTACAATATTATTATCTTTAGAATTTCCTCCATAATAGATAACATAATCTGTAGTTCCACACAAGTATCTAAAGATCCTCTTCACAATAGTCCAATTATCCTTTCTTGGATTTAACATATATTTGCTAACTACTCCCACTGCATATGCAATATCAGGTCTAGTACAAACTATTGCATACATCAAAATACCCACAAAACTAGCATAAGGAACATGGTGCATTTATTCAATTTCCTCATCTATTTTGGGACACTATTCAGTAGATAAATTTTGACCAATCGGATATGGAGTACATACTAGTTTACAATCATGCATTCTAAACTTCTGTAGTATCAAATCAACATATTTACTTTGATTTAACCATAACTTTCTATTTGCATGATCCCTTATTATTTCCATACCTAAAATAAATTTTGCAGCACCCAAATCCTTCATGTCAAATTCAAAAGATAACTGAGATTTGAGTAACTTTATCATATCCTTACTGTTACCAATTAACAACATGTCATCCACATATAATACAATGATAACAAAATTTTCACCTTCCTTTTTGAAATAACACATGGATCTGCTTTGCTTTTTTCAAGCCCAAGTGTCAAGGCAAACCTGTCAAATTTTTGGTTTCACATCCTTGGAGACTGCTTCAACCCATAAAGATACTTCTTCACATTGCATACCAAGTCCTCCTTACCTTTTATATTAAAGCATTCTGGTTGTGACATATATATATCTTCATCAAGTTCACCATGTAGAAAAGTTGTCTTTACATCCATCTGTTCTATTTCAAAATCAAAAGTAGTAGAAATAGCCAACAAAAATCTGATTGAAGTTAGTTTAGCCACAAGAGAAAAATCTCACCAAAGTCAATTCCCTTAACCTGAGAAAATCCTTTTGCTACCAAGCGAGCCTTGTACTTCTCCAACTTTCCTTCTACATTGTACTTCTTCTTGAATAACCACTTACAACTAACAGGTTTTCTACCAGGAGGTAATTTCACCAAGTCCCATGTATTATTTTTTATCCAAGGACTCCATTTCTTCTTCCATAGCCCTTTTACAAGACTTATTCTCACTTGAATGAAGTGTCTTATTTATAGTCTTGGGTTCTTCATCAGTAACTAATAAATTAAATGCATAATAAAAATTTGAAGGACTATACCTGTCTGGAAGTCTTCTCTCTCGATCTGATCTCCTCAAAATTGGAGTTCTAGGTTTTGCATCTTTAGCTTCCTCCTCACCTTCTTCCTTTGAATATTCCTCTTCAGACTCTCTTTGTAATTCAGGTTCTACCACTGGTTCTTCCTCCTATTCCAATTTTACCTACACTATTTCTAGTTCTTTGCTTGGTTGCATTTCCTGTTTTAAAATCCTTTTTGTTTCTCTAAATATCACATTACGATTGTAAACAACCTTCTATATTTTTGGGTTCCACAACTTATATCCTTTAAAACTAGTACTATAACCCACAAATATGCATTTTTCAGATTTATAGTCTAGCTTAGTCCTTTTATCTTTTGGGACATACATATAAGCATCACAACCAAAAATCCTTATATGTATGAGAGAGGGTTTCTTACCAGTCCATACTTCTTATGGAGTCTTGTCCACCAAAGCTGAGGTAGGAGATCTATTGATGAGATAACAAGCTATTAACATAGCTTCTGCCTAGAAATTCTTTTCTAACCCTGCACCACTTAGCATACTTCTAGCCTTATCCATCAATGTCCTGTTCATCCGTTCTGCAACCCCATTATGTTATGGAGTATATAGAGTTGTTCTCTATTTTTCTATTCCATAGTCATTGCAAAAATGCTCAAATTCATTAGAGTAATACTCACCACCATTATCACTTCTCAAAATATTTATATTTTTTCTATTTGATTTTCTACAAGAGCCTTAAACTATTTAAATTTATTAAAAACCTCAGATTTGTTTCGTAGAAAATATACCCATGTATTTTTTGAGAAGTCATCTATAAATGTAACAAAATAGATAGATTTACCTAATGATGATACTTTTGTAGGTCCAAACACATCACTGTGAACTAGATGTAGAATTTCTTCAGACCTTGTAGCACTACTTGGAAACTTGACTCTAGTTTGTTTCCCGAAAACACAGTGCTCAAAAAAATTAAAATTCAACGGGCAATCAAAAATTCATACCTTTTATTTTCAATGTTTGAAGTCCTCTCTTACCAATGTGCTCCATGTGTTGAATACACAATATTGTCTTCTCTGTAGGAATACTTGAAGCTATTTCAGCCGTATTATTTTCCTGTTCCATTGAAGAGTTATTGCAATTAATAATTACAGTGCTAGCCTCAAGTCTGAACAAAGTTCCTATGCAAACTCCCCTTGCCAACACCAAAGAACCACAAACCATATTGTACCTATCATTATTGAATACCACATTCACACCTGCATCATTCATCTTACTCACGGATATCAAATTCCTTGCCAAACCCAAAATATGCAACACACTAGGAAGGGTTTTAATTCTTCCATATTTTAACCTTAGCTTGAATCTTCCTCGACCTATTATTTTATATGTCGAATTGTCTCCCAAGAAGACTTTACCTCCATATATATTTTCATATTCAATGAACCCCTCCCTATGAGGAGTCATATGAAAAGAAGCACCTGAGTCAATCAACCATGAGTCATGGCATTCACTTGAGTAAGCTGCAACAAAGAATAAGTCCCCTGAATCTTCATTTGTGGTCTTATTTTATGTAGAAGTTCCTTAATCAGATGATTGATTATTATTAGCCTTTTTAGATCTACAATATCTTTTATAATGCCCTACTTTACCACAATTCCAACATTTCCTCTTTTTCTGGGTAACAGATTTATCCTTAGATTTTGATTTATTTTCTCCTGATTTATTTTCTCCCGATTTCTTTTTGCTTATTTCTTGAGAATGTCCTCTCACAACCAAGACATCCTTTTGATGATAATCCTCAGAATATTTTCATCTCATCTCCTTAGATAGCAAAGTTCCTACTATTTCTCCTAATTTCAATGTAGATGTAGTATTGGTGATAGCCATAACTAGGTTATCCCATGAATCAGGTAATGAACAAAGTAAAGTAATACATTTTTCCTCTATCTATTTTTACTTTTACAAATTTTAGTTGACTTACCATAGTATTAAAATCATTCAGATGTTCAACCACAGAGTCACCATCATTCATTCGAAGGGAATACAACTTATTTCGAAGAAAGAGTTTATTTACCAGTGACTTTGTCTGATACAATGTTTCCAACTTCTCTCATAATAGATTTGCCATGGTATCTATAGATACATTCAACAATACTAAGTCAAATAAGCACAATATGATAGAGCTCCTTGCCTTCCTATTGATTTTCAACTAATCCTCATGTCATCGATGTTGGTTTTTTTCCCGAGACCACAATCCACTAATCTCTATCAACCAATAGATCCTCCATCTTGAGTTTTCACAACTCAAAATTCTATCCATTAAATTTCTCAATCTCTATCTGTGTGCTTCCCATATTTCTTCTTTTCTTGGATCCTTTCACGTACATCTCCCAGTCAAGAATTAATTTATCATAGGATTGAAACCCTTACTCCTCAAACAAAGCTAAAACCTAGCTTTGATACCAAATGAAGATAATTAAAGAGCCTTGATAAACTAAAATAGAAAAACAGTAATAACAAAATCAAAAGAAGAAGATTATAGATTCACACATTACACAATATTTATCCTAGAAACCCTCAATCGGGCAAAAAAAAAAATAATATTATCTTATTATTGCATTAAATTGACCATCTCCAATACAATAATATTCTCCTTCTGTCTCACTTCAAACCCTAATGCAAGTGTGATATATATAACAAAGGCACATGCACAAATTTTACAATATCATGGGTAAAAAAATATGGGTTCAAATATAGTAATCCTAAAAGCCCATATGGGTCTAAAAATAACTTAAAAACCCTATAGGTATAGAGTGTCTAGTACCTTTTAGTGTTAGCCCCACCAGAATAACATGGAAAATATTCAACATATTCCAACAATTTGGTTTATCTTTTTTTTTTAAATACCAAATCTAGTATATTGCAGTATGTAGCTTATTTTTTAAAGAAATTTGGGTTTTTTATTTCCTTTTTCAAAGTTTTTTGTTTCCTTTTTCAAATTTGTTTGTGTTTACTATTACCATAGCCTTTTTGTAGAAATATCCTCGATCTACTCTTATTGACATGCATTTGAAAATAAAGTTGAAAAAGAATCATAAAATAAAATTTCAAAAGGGAGAATGAGTATTTCTAGTTGTGGTGATGATGATAGTGCATATAACCCAGGTATAGGAGAAACTTCCACCCAAAACAACCATGGAATAACTTAGAGGTAACCTACAAAATAAAAAATAGTCATTGTGTTTGATCCATAAAAACCATTTCTTCAATCTATAACCAAATTGAATGGGCCAATATTTAAAGCCAGTGGTAGGACACAAATGTGGCTTTGTCATTTCTATAATAAAACATTTAAATGGAGCTATTCAAGAGTAAAGCAACAAGTATCATTATAGACAAAATGGTTAAGATCTGCAAAAAGGTAACTCTAATGAGATGATCTACTTTTTACTAGGAGATGATTAAGAAGGTTTTAGTTGCTGGCCCTTTATATATACCTCTGCATGATACCAAACTTAGGACAACACTATTAGACAAAAATGTCTTAAAAATTCTATTGCAAAAGTCTGACATGAAATAAACTTGCACGAGAGCAAGTTGCAATATTTTAATGGATGGGTGGATGGGTCTGCCAATACCCACTAATTAACATTATAGTTGCTAAAGTGGAATCATTTTACCTTCAAGTAGTGGATTGCAAAGCTCAAGGATGCACCTTTTCAGTTTGATCTTTTTTGGGATGCAATACAGGAGGTTGGATCCTCCAATGCCATGCATGTGGTCCTAGATGTAAAACATGTTTGTCATATAGTAGGACAAATATTTGAAGTAAGGTATAAACTACAAACACATCTATTGGACACCATGTTGTGTGCATACCCTTAGCAATGCTACACTCAAAGACATATGCTAAATTTATTGGATCTATCAATTGATTTCAGCGGTTGGGGATGTGTAAATATTTATATGCAATCACTATACATCCCAAGATATTTTTAAGAGGTATGCAATAAAAGAATTAACTTGAGAGGATGGTGAAAGGGTAAAATGGGTAAAGTAGTTTTTAGCATCCATGAGACCATAGGCCATATGATATGGATATTTTTTACCCAATATATGATTATCCCCAACCATACTTCGGTTATCGAAGTATGGTTTACAACCCTACCCCCTAAGGATTTGAACCTTGGACCTCTATTCAGAGTTCCAATGTCTCCACCGTATGCCTTGCAAACTACAGTTGTATGTAATGATTGGGCAAAGTGGAAATGGTCTGAGCTAGATGAAGGAAAGTAGATAAAGTTGAAGGTAGTAGATAATTTTTAGTGGGCTGATGTGAAGTATGTTGTTGCATTCATTGCCCTATTAGTGGAAGCTATTTCATAGGTAGACATAGAATCCCCCACTTAGGGTAAATGTATAGCATAGTGGGTCATGTCAAGGGCTATGATTATGAGAGGGATTCCAATTTGATCTTGTATGAGAAACTTCAAGGAATTATACAATAGATATGGGACAAGATGGACACTCCTCTATCCATGATAGCTTATCCACTAAATTAGAAATTGTATATGCAAATGCCTAGTAGAGTGCTTCTTAGTGATGATCACAAGATCAAGGAAGGCTTTCAAGTTGCCATTGCAAAAATATTCACATTGGAGGAGGCTAGTTTGATTTGGCAACAATTCTTATATTTTGTAGAAAATTGATTGGCCCTCAAACACATGGATGCAAGATACAATATACTAACCATGGCCAAAAAAAATCTAGTTGGATGGTGGAGGATGCATTGGGATGGAGCTTCACAACTTCAATAGCTAGCCATTAGTCTCTCATCAAATGTTAGTAGTGATTCATTCAGTTAAAGAAATACAAACTTATTTCTAAGAGAAAAGAGAATCTAGTTCTTGTCCATAGTAATATTTCACTTCAAATATAAAAGACTCAGGGTATAAAATGAGATCAACAACATGATGGAATTTTTGGAACAAAATCTGCCTTCGGTTAATAGTGTTGCGCCTTAGACTTTGCCAACATTGAATAGACAGATCTTGCTTGAGATCATCTGTATAGTCTCCAGAGAAGGCTGGTTCCTTTGAGTTTTTTAGAGAAAAGGGGAACAAGAGATAAGGGAAATATAGCCTAAGCTAGAACTTTTCTCATGGTACAGATTAGACAACAACAAACATTGATGATGCAGATTACTACTTTCAGAGTTTTCTTTATATCTTCTTTATAGAAAACACGAATTCTTGAGTGTGACTTTTAGATGTTCGTCTAAAAGCATGTAAATATATTTTAATGTTCAACTCTAGAAACAAGATTTATACGTGCACAGTCCAGATTTTCAGAACAAATACATTATAAAACTTAGAATGAATAAAAGTTAAAACACCAGATACATACACTTGCACACGAAGTTTCGGAAGCCAGAAGAAGAAATATTTTATTGCTTGTAATCCAAGTACATGTACATCAAGCTTGTAAACGTCCAAGAGCCGACCTCTTTTCATGGTCGACTCACTCCTATTTATACCCTAAAAAGAGTATCTTCTACTACGTACATTTAATTTCTTCAATCAATTACAAGTAATTGTCTGTAGTTTCTAATAATATACAACGGATTTCTCGTAGATTGGATAGATTTCCTTCTGGCTAATTTTAGATGAGCCTATTATTCTGCAATCATCCAACGGACCTGCCAAGTTATAATCAATAGACCATTCTTCAAAAATCAGCACCTGATGTCAGTGCATGTCCCTAGTTGCCAAAAATATACTCTATTCCTTTACAGTTGGCGTGTCACGAAATCATGACATTCTTTCCTTGCTTTGCTCTTTTGCCGCCTCCAGCCACAAAAATGAGACATGTCACGAAATCATGACATTCATCTCTTATTTTGCTCTTCTACCACTTCCACCTGAAAATGAGACATGTCACGAAATCGTGACATTCGTCTCTTACTTTGCTCTTTTGCTGCCTCCCGCCATGAAAATGAGACATGTCACGAAATCGCGACGTCCGTCTCTTGCTTTGCTCTTCTCCGCTTCCCCTGAAAATGAGACATGTCACGAAATCACGACATTCATCTCTTACTTTGCTCTTTTTCTGCCTCCCACCGTGAAAATGAGACATGTCACGAAATCGCGACGTCCATCTCTTGCTTTGCTCTTCTACCCGTGAAAAGGCAACATGTCACGATATCGCGACACTTCTGCCTCTTTGTTCTCCTTTGTTGCTCTTAGCCGTGAAAATGCAACATGTCGCGATATCGCGACACTTTTGCCTCCTTGCTCCCTTTTCTTCTCTTTTGCCAGAAAATGCAACATGTCGCGATATCGCGACACTTTTTCCTCCTTGTCTCTTCTCTCTCTCTTTAGCCATGCAAAAATACAACATGTCGCGATATCGCGACACTTTTTCCTTCTTGCTCTTTCTCTTCTCTTTAGCCATGAAAATACAACATGTCGCGATATCGTGACACTTTTCCTCCTTGCTCTTTCTCTTCTCTTTAGCCCGAAAATACAACATGTCGCGATATCGCGACACTTTTTCCTTCTTGCTCCTTTTTGTTGCTCTTTAGCCACAAAATACAACATGTCGCGATATCGCGACACTTTTCCTCCTTGCTCCTTTTTCTTGCTCTTAGCCATAAAATACAACATGTCGCGATATCGTGACACTTTTACCTCCTTGCTCCTTTCTGTTGCTCTTAGCCACAAAAATACAACATGTCGCGATATCGCGACACTTTTTCCTCCTTGCTCTTTCTCTTTGCTTTGAACCGAAAATGCAACATGTCGCGATATCGCGACACTTTTTCCTCCTTGCTCTTTCTCTTCGCTTTGAACCGCGAAAATGCAACATGTCGCGATATCGCGACACTTTTTCCTCCTTGCTCTTTCTCTTTGCTTTGGACCGTGAAAATGCAACATGTCGCGATATCGCGACACTTTTTCCTCCTTGCGGTGTTTTGCTTTTTCTTTGATCTTTAGCATATGGGCCACTTTGGTCTTCTTGGAAAATATGCAAAAAGGTGCATCAACTATTTTTCTGTAGTTAGTCACTTTTTGACTAACATTCTTGGCGCCTTCCGAGGGAATTTTTGCTCACAAAAATAGAGACCAGGCCTTCATCCATTGGGAAACGGAGTCACCAGCACAGTTGCAAAAAGTAAAATTTTGAGTGGAAAAACAAAGATAAAAGAAAAAGGATGCATTCCTGCTCACCCTTTTTAGATTTTCAATCTTGGCCATGGTGGACTGTGACTCAGTCCCTTGAGAAGTTGTAACTCCAGCTGCTGGGATGTCAATTCTAGGGAGAAATGGAATGGGAGCAACTACGGACCCAATATTTAGCGGACTATGAGAAGATGCTGCCATTTCTGGGAGAACAAGGTAATTTTTTGGCAAGGACATTATATTTTTGTCGATTTTTAGAAAAGGAAGGAGAATTACAATGGGAATGAGTAGGAGAATGAGAAGAAGAAAGTGAAGAAAGCATACCTATTTCCGGTTGGGTTGGTTGTTGGTGTCCTTCTTCTCCTTCATGTTCACTGACGGCAATTTCTTCACTCTGCATTTTTTTTGCATCAGGATTTTCATTTTCTTCATCACTTTCATCCAAGTTTATAACTTGTTTCTCCTGCTGCTCTTCTACCGTCAAGATCTCCTTTTTAACCAAAGTTTGTTTTTTGTTTTCACTCTTTTGGCTTTCTTGAGCCGAACTGGGTGGGCCATGTGGGGCTTCCTTCTATGAAGTTTCATGCTCAACGCTCTGAGCATCTGCATCGATTTTTCCTTCAGTTGTATGGGCTGGTTCGCCTTCCTGAGTCTCTTTCCCTGAGTCGTCCTCTATATCTTGAGGCTCTTGATCACTAGACGAGGTTTGAATAATACTCTTGTCTTTTCCTCCTATCCGCCATCATTTTTAGGCGATCACGTGGCAGCCCCAGATTTTTGAAAATTCAAAATTTTCCCTCCAGATTTCTTTCAAAATATCAGACCCCGATAGTCCACAAAAAATGATTCTTATTAGGCCGTAAAAAGGGAAATATTTACAAAACTCCAAACTTATAATATACTGTACATATAATGGTGATCTGTAGCTTTTACTGGAAATACAATTTTAGGTGAAAAGCATTCACCGTGATGGGTAGAACCCATCCATCTTGATCTTTTAACTGGAAGGCATTGAATTGCTTTTCTAAAACAATTTCGAATGGCCCCTCCTAGAACGCATCGAACTTGTCATGGTGTCCTGGCTTTGCTTTTTTGACATTCCATTTTAATACCAGGTCGCCTGTTTTGAATTTCTTGAAAGTGGTTTTCTTATCGAACCACCCGACTATTTTTACCATATGCTTTTGATGATGATCGTAGGCCTGTTCCCTAGATTCTTCAAGCTACGAAGTTGCATCAGTCGGGCATCCATTGGATGACCTTCATCTTCGTTGACTTGGTTTAGCATTCTCAACGTGGGTATTTCCATATGAATCGGCAGAACAACTTCTTTGCCATAAACCAAAGCATATGGCGAAGTATTGATTGATTTTTTGATTGAGATTATGTCGGCCCATAGGGCTTGATTCAGGAGTGAGTGCCAGTTCTTCTTATTGTCCTCTAATGTTCTTTTCAGAATTCTTAGAAGATTCTTATTAGTAGACTCAACTAATCCATTACCTTGTGGGTAATAATTAGAGGAAGTCTTCAGGTAAATTCCATATCTACTGACGAATTCGATCATCTTTGCACTAGTGAAAGGGGATCCATTATCTGTAATCAAAGAATCTGGTATGCCAAACCTTGTGATTAGAATTTCGATGAATTCTATCACCACTTCTGAATCAGCTTTCTTCGTAGGCACTACTTCTGCCCACTTGGTGAAGTAGTCCATGGCAGTGAGAATGTATTTGTGGCCTGATGATGAGTTTGGCTCTATTATCCCTACGAAATCCAACCCCCACTGTTGGAATGGTTCCTCGACTTGAATAGCTTTTAAGGGCATGGGTGCATTCCTATTTCTTCCCACATACCTCTGACATTGTTCACACCTCTGGGTCACTTTGTACGCATCTAGGAAGATGGAAGGCCAATAACATCCAGCTCTAAGGATCTTCAAAGCTGTAGTTCGGCTTGCATAATGTCCCCCTAAAAAACCCTCATGAAATTCATCTAACACTTTCTACTTTTCATTATCGAGAACGCATTTTAACAATACACCATCGATGTTAATCCTGTACAACCCCTCTATTCGAAGGGTATATTTCAATGCTTGGGTTCTGAATCTCCTTCTCTGGGAAGCGTTCATATCTTCAGGACATGACCCAGTCTGAAAATACCTCACAAAGTCATCGATCCAACCCGAACTTACTCTGTCTTGGTGTTGCTCTGTGTTTGCCATGACGGGGTGGCTCTCCCCATATCCACTTGCAGCTTGCTTGGCCAATTCCTGGCACAAAGCTCTCCCTCTGACTATTTTAGTAGGATGTATTTCTACATCATACTCTTGGATGTGAGTCACCCATCCAACTCTTTTTTCACCCAATTCTCCTTGAATTATGAAGTTCCTTACATCGGGATGAATAACATACACCATCGTCCGACTCTGGGATAAGAAGTGTTTTAGCTTATTCAAGGATTTCATAATTGCGTATACTTGTTTTTCTATGAAGTCTGTACCTTTCCTCATGTTTGTGCATGGTGTAACCAAAAAAGGCTATGGGTCTTTCTTCGTCATCTGCTCCTTTCTGAGTGAGAACTGTAGCATAACTATTTTGCTCTCCGACAGCATATAGTATGAAACCTCGGGAATAGTCATGGTTGAATAGCACAGGAGCTTGAGCGATGGCTTCTAGAATTTTTTGGAAAGCTTCTTTCCTTGGCTCTATCCATTTGAAAGGAGCGTCCTTTTTCAATAATTCAGTCATTGGCTTAACTGTTTGGGCAAAATCCGCAATGAATTTTTTGACGAAATTTATTTGCCCAAAGAAAGACTGCAAACCTTTCTTGTTAACTAGGAGCGACAACTCAAGAAGTGCCTTTACTCTATCAGGATCAATTGATAGCCCAACTTTAGAAATAACATGCCCAAGGAGTATTCCTTCTTCCACAACAAAAATAGATTTTTTAGGATTTAGTGATATCCCAAATTCTCTACATTTCTCAAATACTTGTTGCAGATGAGTGGCATGGTCCTTTTTGTCATGAGAAAAAATAGTCATGTCATCTAAATAGACGACAATAATTTTGTTCGCAAGCTCCCCAAAAGCTACGTCCATGGCTCTCTGGAAAGTTGCTCCTGCGTTAGATAATCCAAAGGGCATCCTTTGGTATGCAAATGTTCCCCACTTAGTGGTGAACGCAATCTTGTATTGATCTTCATTTCTCACCCAAACTTGATTGTAACCAGAAAAGCCATCTAACAGAGAAAACCTTTCTGCTCCCGCCACAGTATGAAGGATTGGGTCAATCGGGGGTAAAGGATAGTGATCCTTTAAAGAGGCTCTGTTCAAATTTTTGAAATCGATGCATAGTCGTATTTCTCCATTTTTCTTGCGGACTGGAACTAAATTTGCCACCCAGGTAGAGTGCTTGATTGGGTATATTATCTTAGCCTGCAGGAGTTTTAACAACTCTTGTTTCATTAAGGCTTCAATCTTGGGATTCACAAGCCTCTGCCTCTGCCTAAAAGGTTTAGCTCCTTCCTCTAGTTCGATGGTATGCTGAATGACCTCTTTCCTGTACACTTTCAGATCACTATAAGTCCAGGCTATTATATCTGGATATTCTCTACATAACTATTTTATTTGTTCTAGTTCTACCACTGTACAATCGGTCCCCACTTTGATCATTTTTCCCGGTTCTAGTTCTATTTCCTTATACCGGCGTTCATCTACCTTGATCCTTCGACCTACAACTCTGTCGCTATTGTCGAAAAGGCTCTCCAGGGTGATCAGTCCCCTGGGGATATGATTATTTCTCAGTTGAATAAGGCTCTCTTCGTCCTCTTCTTGTAACGCTCTTTCTGTAGAGCAATTCATCTCATGAATCAAAAAATCTAGGATCTCGCTCATCATTTTCAAATACCTGCCAAAAAATGTCCTTGTCGGGCACAGAAGGCTTGTATATAAGTCTAACTATTTTAGACTTCTGAATAACATTGCTGACTGGGCAAAAATTTGATCCTACTGATGCTAACAAGTCTGCATGTGTGTTTTTCTCTCTGGAAATGGATTTCATGTTTAGTGCTTCAAAATTTTCCAATAGATCCAACACTTTGTTTTTGTAAGCCTTTAGGTAATGTTGCTTACAAATGCATTTACCGGTAACCTGTTTAACGATCAGCTCTGAATCTCCATAGATCAGCAACTTGTTTTGCACCCCGATTTTTTAGCTTTCTTAAGTCCCAAACACAAAGCTTCATATTCAGCCGCGTTGTTGGTGCAACTCCATGTCAACCTATATGAAAAGACTTTTTCTTTTCCAGTGGGTGAAATCAGAACGATTCCAGCTCCTGCTCCATTTTTGCACCTTGACCCATCAAAGTACAATTTCCATAACTGGTTGGCTGAATCACCTGTTTTAGGGACAACAATAGGAAGCTTTTTTGGTTTTTCAATGGAATAGCTTCCTATTTCTGTCTCTACCATAGCATTGAAATTCTCCATTGAAAACTGATCTTCAGATTGGAGTTCCTCCATGGTTTCTTCCATTAGATCAATATTCTCCAATTCCTCGGACATCATGTTGATGGTAGTTGTTTCTTCTAGTCTTTCCACATGAAAAGTAGATGGTTTTTCATTGTAGATCTTGACTCTTTTACCTTTGAAAGGTACCTCCAAATGCGAATAATCTAGTGATAGATAACCTCCCAGTTTTGGCTGTGAACTCTCTGGATAAACACATACCGAAATATGGTTCTAAGTCTACAACGACTACTTCTTGTATGACGACCGCTTCTGGCATTCTGTGGAGTTGAATAGGGATATCTTTGATCACCCCGATAGTTTTTACTGGAGTACCATCTAATTGCAACACACCAGGATGACTTCGAGTATATTCCATCCCCATTATGTCACATACGGCTTTCGGCATCACCGTAGTTGTGGCCCCTGAATCAATCATGCAATTGTGAACTATCCACCCCTCCATTTGCAAGGATAGATAGAATGGGGGCGGTCTATTTTTTCCTAGAGGTTGACACAACATTTGCTTGTATAACATTTGAGGAAGAGGTATTATTCTTTAAATTTAAGGATTCTTGGAGGAGGTCAATCTGACCAGGAATTTGCAGTGCATCATACATGCTTATTTTGGAAGGGGTCCTCTTCATTTCTTCTGCAATGTTGAACGAAAGGGTTGCAGCTGGGGATACCTCAGCACTCTTTTCCCTTCCACTAGTAGATGCATCGTATCTGTCTCTATAGACCTGCGTGGCTTCTGTTCTTTGCATTTTTGTCAATGAAGGAAATCTAAGTCTTTCCTTCGCTTGCTCTTGAGCCTCGCTCCCTTTTCTAGGAGGAAATTCTTTTCTTGGTGTAGCCACAGAAGTCTGAGGAGGGTCAGAACGTCCTTTCTCATTAGACTGGTTTTTCTATGGAGTTGCCCTGGGGGCAGGAGGAAAACCTAGTGGTTGGAGTTCCTTAGGGTCGGCTTGTAACGACTTTTTTCTCGACCTTGTCAGGACTGAGACTTGTTCCATGGATGGCATTGCCAAATTGTGGTGGACTTCTCTGATTATGTTCACCTGTCCCTTGCCGGTTTCTTTGACTCTCTCATTGATAACCGCTTGCACATGATGTTGATGAATCATGCATGAATCCTCTCCATGAGGATCATTGCAAGTGGTACACCAGTAGTCAGAATTAGTGGGTTCTCCATTATCTCCTATCTCATTCGCATACACCACATTTTTTTTATCTTGTCCTCTTCCACTTGTTGAAGCACCTTCCTTTTGTATCTGTGGAAATCTTCTTGCTTGGATATTCCGTTCTGCCTCTCTCTTTTTCATGGATGCCATTTCATTTGACAATGTCTTCATTGTATCAATTATGGTCGTGTATTGATCATTGGGGGGAGCTGATGCAAGGGGTGTGGCTGGTAATGCAAGGAATGTAGGAGGTGCAACTATAGCTGGGAGGGCCTACGTTGATGGGAGTACAGGCAGTTTAGAGATTGATGCTTGGGAAAGCTCTGGTACAATTGGCAATAGACTCTTTGATGGATATATTTTTGTAGCGATGAGATCAGCTTCGCCCTTTGCTGCCTCTAGATAGATCCCAAGAAAAGTGGTTACACGGGATTGCCTTATTATCATACTGAGATCTGAATCAAAAGCCCTTAAATAATAGCATATAGCTTGTTCTTCCATGGGCTTTAGGCCTTGCGGTACTCTATCACGAGTTCTGGTAAATCTGATGTTGAAATCTTGGATTTCTTCTTGTGGATGCCTCTCAATGATAGTGAATTGATTCAACAATGTGAAAGGATCCGCATGTATATTAAATTCATCGACCAGACGGTCAGCAAGTACTGCCCAAGAAGTAATGGATCCAATGGGAAGCGCTCTGTACCAATAGAGCATCTTTCCTTTCAAAGATATAATCAACAATCTGACCATTACATCTTCTTGAGTGATGTTGTAAATAGATGCTAGCGATGATACATCTAAACAAGTGCTCATCTACTTATTTTGCCTATTCCATCAAAGGTCGGTAATGCTTTTAGTGCAGCTTGTGGAATTTGGTGGTGTGTTCCCAAGTTCAAAGGGCCAGTTTGATTCCACACAAGATGCGCTGGGGTAGGGGTGGCTGCCATGATTGCTAAAGGAGTTACAACCGCTATGGGATTGCTTGCAGATGCTCCTACAATGGGTGTTAAAGAGGTGCTAATGGTGTCGGGCAGATTTGATCGTGCGGCTAGCACAGGGTGTGCTTTTAGGCTTTCGAGATGTAGTTCAAAGAACTCGATAGGTTCTTCAGAGTTTCTAGCTCGGGATCTGGTTATCATATGGCTATATAACCAGAAGGTTTTTAGACAAGGTCTTTCTTTTATGGTCTAAATTGCAATGGAGTCGCCAGGTGGTTTTTCTTGAGATTTTTAAACAAAAAGGCTCTTAAGGTAAAACACCAAAACTTATACAATACTATGGGATTGCTGGTCCCATCGGGCATGCCAAAAACTATTGGAACAAAATCTGCCTTCGGTTAATAGTGTTGCGCCTTAGACTTTGCCAACATTGAATAGACAGATCTTGCTTGAGATCATCTGTCTAGTCTCCAGAGAAGGCTGGTTCCTTTGAGTTTTTTAGAGAAAAGGGGAACAAGAGATAAGGGAAATATAGCCTAAGCTAGAACTTTTCTCATGGTACAGATTAGACAACAACAAACATTGATGATGCAGATTACTACTTTCAAAGTTTTCTTTATATCTTCTTTATAGAAAACATGAATTCCTGAGTGTGACTTTTAGATGTTCATCTAAAAGCATGTAAATATATTTTAATGTTCAACTCTAGAAACAAGATTTATACGTGCACAGTCCAGATTTTAGAATAGATACATTATAAAACTTAGAATGAATAAAAGTTAAAACACCAGATACATACACTTGCACACAGAAGTTTCGAAAGCCAGAAGAAGAAATATTTTATTGCTTGTAATCCAGTACATGTACATCAAGCTTGTAAACGTCCAAGAGCCGACCTCTTTTCATGGTCGAATCACTCCTATTTATACCCTAAAAAGAGTATCTTCTACTACGTACATTTAATTTCTTCAATCAATTACAAGTAATTGTCTGTAGTTTCTAATAATATACAATGGATTTCTCATAGATTGGATAGATTTCCTTTTAGCTAATTTTAGATGAGCCTGTTATTCTGCAATCATCCAATGGACCTGCCAGGTTATAATCAATAGACCATTCTTCAAAAATCAGCACCTGATGTCAGTGCATGTCCCCAGTTGCCAAAAATATACTCTATTCCTTTACAGCTAGCGTGTCACGAAATCATGACATTCTTTCCTTGCTTTGCTCTTTTGCCGCCTCCAACCGAAAATGAGACATGTCATGAAATCATGACATTCATCTCTTATTTTGCTCTTTTCCGCTTCCACCATGAAAATGAGACATGTCATAAAATCATGACATTCATCTCTTACTTTGCTCTTTTGTTGCCTCCCATCGTGAAAATGAGACATGTCACGAAATCGTGACGTCCGTCTCTTGCTTTGCTCTTTTGCCGCTTCCAGCCATGAAAATGAGACATGTCACGAAATCACGACATTCATCTCTTACTTTGCTCTTTTGCTCCTCCCACCTGAAAATGAGACATGTCACGAAATCGTGACGTCCGTCTCTTGCTTTGCTCTTCTGAAAAGGCAACATGTCGCGATATCGCGACACTTCTGCCTCTTTGTTCTCCTTTGTTGCTCTTAGCCATGAAAATGCAACATGTCACGATATCGCGACACTTTTGCCTCCTTGCTCCCTTTTTTTGCTCTTAGCCACGAAAATGCAACATGTCGCGATATCGCGACACTTTTGCCTCCTTGCTCCTTTTTCTCTCTTAGCCATGAAAATACAACATGTCACGATATCGCGACACTTTTTCCTCCTTGCTCTTTCTCTTCTCTTTGGCCGAAAATGCAACATGTCACGATATCACGACACTTTTCCTTCTTTCTCCTTTTCTTCTCTTTAGCCACAAAAATACAACATGTCGCGATATCACGACACTTTTTCCTCCTTGCTCCTTTTTGTTGCTCTTAGCCACGAAAATACAACATGTCGCGATATCACGACACTTTTTCCTCCTTGCTCCTTTTTGTTGCTCTTAGCCGCGAAAATGCAACATGTCGCGATATCGTGACACTTTTTCCTCCTTGCTCCTTTTTGTTGCTCTTAGCCACGAAAATGCAACATGTCGCGATATCGCGACACTTTTTCCTCCTTGCTCTTTCTCTTTGCTTTGGACCACGAAAATGCAACATGTCGCGATATCGCGACACTTTTTCCCCCTTGCTCTTTCTCTTTGCTTTGAACCACAAAAATGCAACATGTCGCGATATCGTGACACTTTTTCCTCCTTGCTCTTTCTCTTTGCTTTGGACCGCGAAAATGCAACATGTCGCGATATCGCGACACTTTTTCCTCCTTGCTCTTTCTCTTTGCTTTGGACCGTGAAAATGCAACATGTCGCGATATCGCGACACTTTTTCCTCCTTGCTCTTTCTCTTTGCTTTGGACCACGAAAATGCAACATGTCGCGATATCGCGACACTTTTTCCCCCTTGCTCTTTCTCTTTGCTTTGGACCATGAAAATGCAACATGTCGCGATATCGTGACACTTTTTCCTCCTTGCTCTTTCTCTTTGCTTTGGACCGTGAAAATGCAACATGTCGCGATATCGCGACACTTTTTCCTCCTTGCGGTGTTTTGCTTTTTCTTTGATCTTTAGCATATGGGCCACTTTGGTCTTCTTGGAAAATATGCAAAAAGGTGCATCAACTGTTTTTCTGTAGTTAGTCACTTTTTGACTAACAGGAATCTAGATCCAAAGGATACTAAATCGATTTGGTACTAGTTCCATGGGATTCTTTTTTATCAACCTAAGTTTAGTGACAGTGGTGACATTGATGAGCATTCAGAGGTGGAGCGAGCAGGAACTGAAGAATACAATTGAGCCTATTTTAATAGGCTGTTAGGAATTATTGTCATAATTTTTTAGATTTGGTGTGATTATGTCAGATAGTAGCTCTAGAACCTCAAGTTTTTTTTCAATGGTTTATATGGGATTGAAATGGGCCCCACCGTATTACATCATGACCACATAGTCATATTACAATAACTTGGCAATTATGCATGTATTGCTTGGCAAGATTAGAACCTCGCTCTCCTCCATGAAAGTTGAGGAATCTAACTGGTTGAACTAATGCCATTTGATCTAGAACCTCAAGTTATGGACTCCAAAGTATGGAATTTAAATAAAGAACCATAATAACATTTTATCATTTGCAATGAGAAAATCAATAAGTACTTCAGATTTGTGCATTTTTAAATGTTTTTCATTTTGATTTATATATTTTAAAATAATTTTTGTGTTTTTAAAATTTTATATAGAGCCACCCACTTTGGGAAAAATTTGGGGGTGTCTTTTAGCCATCCCCTTTTCGTGCCATCTCATTTCCTTATCCCCACTGAAAGGGGGCTCCATGGAATTTGCATCTTACAAAGGCAATAAAAAATTATGAGCTTCTACCATGGAAGTTTTTCTATGAAAAAAATATCTCCATGTAAATTGTGTTGTGTGGATGTCATTGTGTTTGTCTTTGTCATATGGTTGCTTCAATTTGATGTGTGCATGTGAGTTGGAAAGCACTTGTATATTGTATGCAGGATTTTATATGAAACTAGGGCTAGCAAGCAAAAATTTGCACTTCTATCTCATTCTGAATCATTGGATTTACTTGATTTCCAAGATCTGTTAAATGAATTCCAGTAAAGTAGATTATAAAACTAATTTGTAGCTACAGAGAGATGCCTAGGCCTTGGCTAAACTGTAGAAAACATAGATAGAAATATTATTTGCAATAGAAAGTATACTAATGGAAAATATAAAATAAATTTATACCTGAAAACATACGTATAAAAGTAAATTAAAAAGCTTCTATCTTGTAACAGAGCATACCCTTTCTCTTTACATGGTAGAATATTAACACAACTCACTACAACACAACAACAAGAATATGGGAAAGTAGCTCCAAAATTTTATTAACTTTAGAAATTCATACAAAAATTATCTCCTTCAAAATATTTTTAGTCAAACAATGGGAGGGTTTATTTATACTATCAGTCCCTCAATAGTTTATATTAATTTTAGAAAACCCTATAACAAATTTGATCTCTTATCCATTATTGATAGCTAAATCTATTCTCAGATCCTATTTCTACTCAGATTTGATAAGACATGCAACTATTTTGCTATATTTTAACAATTTCATGTTTGAGTATGTCTAAGTCTTCTAACAACATTCCATATATCTAAAATATCTTTGAGATTTTTTCCTTATTTCTTGCAAGCACTAAGTGTGCCAATCCACATTCTTGTTATCTCTGTCTATCTATTTTTGGTCTAGTTGGTGTATATTTCCCTTTTTGGCATTTTTCTCTTTTCCCCAAATTTTCTTGATTTCTCACGATTCCTAATTTTTTGGGATAAAAATTTATCATCTCCAAAATTCTAGCACAAATAGCCTATCAAAATTCCAATGCATGGTATTTGTTAAAACTTTGGCATATAGGATCTGCTAGAATTTTGGTGATCATGGTTTGTCAACATTTTGGCACATAAAGATTGTTGAAATTTTGGCACTCATGTCTTAGCATTCCAGAACAAAATATCACCTAAAAAGCTAAAATTCTATCTTCCAAGTTCCAAAAGGCATTAGTATATGCAAATATCTAGATCATATGAACTAATTTGAAACAACCAAGTAATACATCCTACACTTAAGTTAGCTATTATATTTCTACAACTACATCCTAATCCACTAATTATCCACACATAAGGGAATAAGAGGTGTTACTTTTCTCAGTTGTATGGGATATTTTATGGTCCCATCATTGGATGTCCATTGCTTTAGATGAGTGGATTTTACATTTAGGGGTAACAAGGCACATGACAAAGCACGAACATCTCCTACAAGGGTACAAGCATTCAAAGAAGTGTGTTGTTATTATAGATGACTCTTATTTCTAGGTTGTAAGATGTGGAGAGATCAATATTGGATCTTCTTCTTTTGATGATGTACTTCATGTTTCTAATATTGGCCCTAACATCTTGTCTATTTAACACATTACTCAATGAATAAAAAAGTAGAATGTTGGATGGATCATTGGGTAATTAAGGATATAGACATGGGATTTAAAACTATTACTTCTATCCATTATGGTGAGTCACACGAAATGTATAAATTGGGAGAAAGGATTACTTCTTTTGTTTCTTCTCCTAAGAAGAAATATTTTGTTGCTATGGTTGCACAAATAGATAATGAGAGTTAGAGATGTCACCATTGGCTTGGGCATCTCAACTATGGGTCCTTGACATACATGAGTCATTATTAGATGGCCATTAAAATTTTGGATTGGTGTGGGAGCATCCATTACCAAAGAAAAATATTATTAAATAGTTGGTAGATTGTCTAGATAACCTTCAAAACCTAGCTTAAAGAAGAAAGAGGAGGAAGCAAAAGAGGCCCAAAAAAAGAGTAGGCATATTAAAGAATAAAAATAGATGTAGGAGAAGAGAGAAAGAGAGTCTAGAGATGATCGATTCAAAGCAAAAAAGTGGAGGAATTAGAGAACTCCAAAACAATTATTTATAATCTACTTTGTTGAGAATTTCAGACCAGATTTCATCAAATTCATACAAGTTATTGTCCAAAAGGATATTGCTAGATTGCATCAGTTCAACTTTCTCACCACTTCAGAACTTTTAACTTTATTGGGGATAGAGTTGTCACGATTTCTATTTAATCTTGGCATCATTTGTGACATAATCAACTAGTCTATTGTTTCAATTAGCACTGGTTTTAGTGGCTTTTATGACACATTCCCTTGTCATGGGCATAATTGTTACAAGTTATTCTACAATTATACCATTTGCAAGTTTGAAATGAGTAATGCAATTGGTATTGGTATCTGCAAATAGTGGATTTGTGAAAAATTAGTTTTTTGCTCACTTCCATGTATCTAAACAATTCATAATTTTTGTCTCTAATATTCTTCTTCATTTGCTTGGAGAGTATCCATTTTTTATAGCAAGACCTCATCCTAAGATCACAATTCATCTCTCAAGTCCTACTGCAAGATATGTTATTGAACTTCTGCAAGTTGACTCTGATTTATCTAAGTTTTTCGAATGATATTACCAAACCACATGCAGTTCCAAGATTTAAATTCTATTTATGAATTTTCAAAATTTTCTCCATGCAGAACATGCCAATGCCTCAAAATAAGATCTTCATATTTCCACCAATTGACATAAGCTTTATAATGTCCATATTACCAAGCTAATCACCATTGAAAAACAACCCCCTTCCAACACAAAACCCTAAATCCATGTATCCGATAAAAACCCCAAACCTAAATCAGACACCACCAAACCCACATCAAATCAACTCTCCAAAACCCACACCTACCACAAAATCCCACCATCCAAAAACTATATCTAACAAATATACCACCAAACCAAAATAAACCTCACTATATAAAAAATAAAGAAGCCCCACATTTAACTCTAAATAATAGTAAACCAACCCCGACCCAAGTCTGCCACTACCAAACCCACATCAAATCAACTATCCACGCCCACACCACCATTAAAAAACCTTCATCCAAAACCCTAACCCGAGCCATCAAATAAACCACCATTGCACGGGAGAATTTAAGATATAAAAAAAACAAGCAATCCTATCCCTTCTTAGCCAAAATTTGATCCAAAAGACCAAAATAAAAATAAAAAACATAGGCAAAACCAAGATTTACTCACCTCATAAACTACGATTGGAATGGATCATAAACCCTAAAATATTGAGAGCCAAAAAAGCAGTGAAGAATGCCCTATGAAACCCTAGCAATGAGTTTATCCGCAAAATGGGTGATCGAGAACCTGCAAATGCTCTTCTATTTCCTAAAAAATTGTTGTGTTCTATGCCCTCTCGAAGGCCTTGTCCCTCTCGCTTGTATAGAAAGGGAGAACAATAGAGAAGCCAGTTGAGGTAAATTAAAGATCCGCAATGAAATGAAATGCAAATTTCGATTTGGGTTTCATGCAAAACAATATTGGATGGGTGGAAAGAAACGTACAATTTACCCTCTTCTTTATAAGGGTTTTGTGGTTTGGGGGGTCGATTTAGTGACATTGGGAGGGTAGAGAAATTTTTTAAAAGGTAGGGTGTGTAAAGGGTAAAAGGTTAGTTGTATTTGGGTAAAGGGGTATTGTAGTGGTATGTATTAGGATTTTGATTTAGAAGACTTGAGTTTAACTCTCAGTACGAGGGAACCTCACCCTTTCAAAACTACCCTAAGAGGATGGTTTAAAACCACCCTCTTATCCCTAAGAGGGTGGTTTTAAACTACCCTCTTAGGTCACCCTAAGGCGATAGTTTAAAACTGCCCTCTTATCCGTAAGAGGATGGTTTTAGATCACGTTTTAAGGGTGACTCTAAGAGTGTGGTTACCCTAAGAGGACGATTTTAAACCACCCTCTTAGGATCTATTAGGGCAGTTTTTTACTGTTGTAAAAAACTGACTTATTTTAGCCATCATTAAAGACCTTTTTTGGGGTAGTGATGGGAGGAAAAAGGTGCCACATCATTGGCCACATCATCAACTAAAATGCTCAAGGGTGCTACATCATCACTATTGACATCATCACACATGCAATTGTGATGTATAGTGATTTCATTTTCAAAAGAGAGGGGGAGGTTCAAACATAGGACCTTCCTTGGACAACACCTTAGCACAAGGTATGCAAACCATCCTCCCAAATGCATAGCTTGGAAGTTAAAATAGAAGTAAAATATTTATCATGTTGAAATCCTAACTGACCCCTCTTGGTTTGCATGTGAAAACACACATTAGCATGACACACATATGTCCAATGATGACTTTTCCCACCCATTATTCCCTATTTCAAATTAAAATTTTCAAATTTCTAAGGGAAATAAGCAAAATTTTCATACACAAATTGGGAATACCTAGAGGTAAAAAGGTAAAAAATGCTAAACTATGACCCCATAAAAATTTCACAAAGAATCCAAAAAAGCTAATGGTTCATCCAGATCTATTATGGTTTTCCCTACGTAACCAATCAAGCCCTACTCTCATGTCTATGTAGCAAAAAAGTTGCTAGACCATTTTTACAACTTTGTCAAGTGGCTTGGAGGTCTTTACTAAACATGCAATCATACCCATGACTTCTTTGGAATTAGGGGTCTATCTAAAAGTTTTAGCCTCTTCTTTTCTTCTTTCATGATGGCCAAGTAATATCTCCTCTTGTCAGTGTTGCTATTGGTAATCAAAATTTGGAAGAGAAAATAAAATGGAATTTTTAAAAAATCCATAAAAGACAAATAAGGTTTTCAAATTTTTTTGGACAACTCAATCCTAAAACAAGGACATCTATTTGGTAAGAAAAATAACAAAATAAGATTGAATGCCAATGAGAAGTAAAAATAAACTTGCCAATGACTATTTATCCTATAGAAAATCTGTTAATCCTAGTGACATCCTCACTATCCAATTCCACTAGGGTTTATATGAAAAACCCTTGTTCATATTATATTGTCAACTTAAGAAAATATCCTTCATAATCCCCTATGAAAATCATCCTCGAAAAAAGTTGGAAGAGAAATCTACCATTGACAAAAGCAAATTAATAATAAAGATTCACACCCACTTTGATACTATGTTAGATTTTAGAATAGTTTATAGAAATAAACAAAATCAAATATTACCTAGCATTACTTGTCAAAAGAAATACACACCATATGAAAAACAGAGAATATATTAGGGTGTCTATAGACACCAAAATATCTTCACTCAAAGAAAATCAAAATTACACTCAAAACTAATAAAGAAATTATTGGTGAGAAGGGGTATTTATATTAAGTAGATATTGCCTTTAGGTCAAGGTTATGAGACCGAACTTTGGGAATAGGATATTTAAAAATGATAAAAAATACCTTTTCCAAGGTTTATATGGGCCCAAAGTGCAAACATAATAAAGAGGCACTTATGGCCACAAGAGAAGCTTAGCCACCACATATTCCAACACTTCATATTTACATCAAAGATGTAGTTGGGTTTTGAACTAGAAACCTCTCATGTATAGTGGACCATCATAGCCATTATGCCACTCCCTTTGGTGTTGTCAAGGGTAGGATACTCATATTTGACCAAGGTGACTTCAATAGAGAAGGGAGTCAAACATGCAACCTTTCTACTTTAGGCATGTAGTCTTGTCACCATGCCATACATGCTACTATATGCTTCTTGCCTAGAATTCCCAGATGAGTGATGACATCTCCCTTGAGTAGTGCATGAATATCATGCTAGATTTTTTGCTCCAAAATAAAATCCAAATTTTCAAAAATTTAAAAATTGAAACAAGAATAGAACCTAAAATGTGATGCCAAAAAATCACTAATGAAAAATCTCTTTTGTTGAATGAGTGATGTAGCTATAGAATTTGCTCTAATACCATGTATGAATTTGTAATATTTTTCATAAACCTTTCAAAACATGCATTCACCAAAATCGTATGCCAAAAAGAAGAAAAGGTGATCAAAACTATAACAATAGTAAATTGTGTGAATAAATGAAGGGAGACGACAATAAGTATAAGGTGAGTGATCATGATCATCAAAACATATCACATTTTATTTACACTTATGATCAAAATGGATTCTCATTGAGTGATATTTATTGCAATATCAAATCTGATGCAGGAGCCTATTTTTAGAGGGTTTTTTTAAAAGAAGTTTTGAAGTAATTTTATATTACTCAAAATGGAATTATTTGACGCAAAATATAATTTGCCCAAAAATGGTAATTACTAAAAAAAGTAATTTTTTATGAAAAAATAATTTGCCAAAAATAGTAATTTTTTATTTTTTATTTTTAGGGTTTTAAGCTTTAGGGTTTTGTTTTAAGGTTTCTTTTAGGGCTTTAAGTTTTAGGGTTTTATTTTAGGTTTTCTTTGGGGATATATATTCTCTTGGTATTGCATTGTAAAAGGGGAAGTGAATCCAGGAATGAGAAATTAAATTATTTAATGGTTTATTTCCATGTATTGTAGCTTTTATGTGAATGGAGGGTTTTACTGATTATTTTTATTTATTGCAGCTTTTATGTAAATAGAGGGTTTTACATATTATTTTTATGTACCGTAGTTTTTATATAATGGAAGGTATTTTGTTTTGACCTCT
Organism: Wollemia nobilis; assembly: GCA_028583015.1. Taxonomy (NCBI): domain Eukaryota; kingdom Viridiplantae; phylum Streptophyta; class Pinopsida; order Araucariales; family Araucariaceae; genus Wollemia; species Wollemia nobilis. The sequence goes on from JAQPPZ010017221.1 coordinate 1,871,107, forward strand.
TGCACCTAGATTTACATCATTTGGTATCAGAGCAAGTTGGATCTTGTTGGGAGGAGAAAAGAGAAGAGAAGAAAAGAGAAAAGGAGAGGTGAGAAAACAAAAAAAAAATGGCACTCTATGTAGTGCTTACAGAAGGTTTGTAAAACCTTGGAGACAGAAATTGACACTTTGTGTAAGTGCTTGCAGAAGATTTTTTTAATGTAAAAGCCTCAGAGAAAGAGATTGACACTTTGTATAGTGCTTGCAGAAGGATCTTGGAGAAAGAAATTGACACTTTGTGTAAGTGCTTGCAAGAGGTTTTTTTATATAAAACCTCAGAAGGAGGAATTGACACTTTGTGTAGTGCTTGCAGAAGGTTTGTAAAACCTTAAAGAAATAAATTGGCACTCTGTGTAGTGATTGCAGGAGGTTTATTATTTTTTATTAAAAACCTTAGAGGAAAGAATTGACACTTTGTGTAGTGCTTGCAGGAGGTTTGCTATTTTAAAACCTCAAAGGAATAAATTGGTACTATGTGTAGTGCTTGTAGGAGGTTTGAGATATAAAACCTCAGAAGAATATTGGTACTTTGAAGAGTACTTGCAGATGTGTAACACTCTATGGAGAACGATTATGAGTTTAATTAGAGGAACTCACAGGAGCAGAGTTCTTTTCAACCAAAGGAGAATGATGCAGGAGCCTATTTTTAGAGGGTTTTTTTAAAAGAAGTTTTAAAGTAATTTTATATTACTCAAAATGGAATTATTTGACGCAAAATATAATTTTCCGAAAATGGTAATTACTAAAAAAAAAATTTTTTATGAAAAAATAATTTGCCAAAAATAGTAATTTTTATTTTTTATTTTTAGGGTTTTAAGCTTTAGGGTTTTCTTTTAGGGCTTCAAGTTTTAGGGTTTTATTTTAGGTTTTCTTTGGGGATATATATTCCCTTGGTATTGCATTGTAAAAGGGGAAGTGAATCCAGGAATGAGAAAATAAATTATTTACTAGTTTATTTCCATGTACTCTAGTTTTTATGTGAATGGAGGGTTTTACTAATTATTTCCATTTATTGCAGTTTTTATATAAATGGAGTGTTTTACATATTATTTACATTTATCATAGTTTTTGTGTAATGAGAGGTATTTTGTTTTGACCTCTTGCACCTGGATTTATATCATTTGATATCAGAGCAAGTTGGATCTTGTTGGGAGGAGAAAAGAGAAGAGAAGAAAAGAGAAAAGGAGAGGTGAGCAAAGAGGCTCAAAAAAAAAAAATGGCACTCTATGCAGTGCTTGCAGAAGGTTTGTAAAACCTTGGAGATAGAAATTGGCACTTTGTGTAAGTGCTTGTAGGAGGTTTTTTTAATGTAAAATCCTCAGAGAAAGAGATTGACACTTTGTGTAGTGCTTGCAGAAGGTTTGTAAAACCTTGAAGAAAGAAATTGGCACTCTGTGTAAGTGCTTGCAAGAGGTTTTTTTATATAAAACCTCAGAAGGAGGAATTGACACTTTGTGTAGTGCTTGTAGAAGGTTTGTAAAACCTTAAAGAAATAAATTGGCACTCTATGTAGTGCTTGTAGGAGGTTTTTTCTTTTTCATTAAAAACCTTAGAGGGAAAAATTGACACTTTGTGTAGTGCTTGCAGGAGGTTTGCTATTTTAAAACCTCAAAGGAATAAATTGACACTATGTGTAGTGCTTGCAGGAGGTTTGAGATATAAAACCTCGAAAGAATATTGATACTTTGAGGAGTACTTGCAGATGTGTGACACTCTATGGAGAGCGATTATGAGTTTGATCAGAGGAACTCATAGGAGCAGAGTTCTTTTCAACCAAAGGAGAATGATGTAGGAGCCTATTTTTAGAGGGTTTTTTTAAAAGAAGTTTTAAAGTAATTTTATATTACTCAAAATGGAATTATTTGATGCAAAATATAATTTGTCGAAAATGGTAATTACTAAAAAAGACAATTTTTTATGAAAAATAATTTGCCAAAAATAGTAATTTTTTTATTTTTAGGGTTTTAAGCTTTAGGGTTTCTTTTAGGGCTTCAAGTTTTAGGGTTTTATTTTAGGTTTTCTTTGGGGATATATATTCCCTTGGTATTGCATTGTAAAATGGGAAGTGAATCTAGGAATGAGAAAATAAATTATTTACTGGTTTATTTCCATGTACTGTAGTTTTTATGTGAATGGAGGGTTTTACTGATTATTTCCATTTATTGTAGTTTTTATGTAAATGGAGGGTTTTACATATTATTTTCATTTACCGTAGTTTTTATGTAATGGGAGGTATTTTGTTTTGACCTCTTGCAACTGGATTTACATCAAAATCCCTAATGAGAGGTTAGTCTTAGGATATGAACTTAACCTTGAGGTTAACCTTATGATATAATAATAATAATAATAATAATAATAATAATAAATTACCTCTTTAAGTGAGGTTATCTATAAGTATGAATTAACCAATACCACTAAGGGTGAAATATGAAAGAGGCCTATAGTATTACATAATCACATTTCCATAGGCTACATAAATGACACTCATAAGTATCTCATCACACTTTTGACCTTGGCCTAAACAAGATCAAATTACACAAATTTTTAAAATATATATTCTTCTAGATAAGGTAACTTTACTTTCAATTAGGGATTTCATTAATGACTTTTCTTCCATGCTATATAGATTTTTATCATTAAAATTGTTTAATTTTGAATTTTCCCATAGATCTACAACAAGAAAATATGAGGCTCCCTCTCTTCTCGCACTCACTTCTTGCTTGCACTTGCTTTCTTGGAACAAGAAAAGAAAAGGCTCCCTCCTTCATCACACTTGGTCCTTGCTCACACTCACTTCCTCCTCTCTCCACTCTTCCCCAAATATTGAAAATAAGAAAAGGTAAAGCTTACTTTCCACTCACATTAGCTCCACTATAACACCTCTTATTTATCCATTGCTATTTATATGATTTTAATACTAAATATGTTTTATAAATTGATTATATGATTATTTTGACTAAACTTATAAATATAATCAACAATAAATAATAAATACCAAATTTTATTTATTTATAATAATATAATAAATTAATTTCATGCTTACAAAATTCCTTTAAAATATTAAATTATTTAACATTTATCTTTTAAATAAAAATAATTATGATTTTAGTACAAAAACTATTAATAACAAATATAAGTAGGGATTTGTCATGTTAATTTGTGACACTTGTATTATTTAGCAAGAACTAGTTTAATTCTACAAATAAACTCATAATTTTTTATCTAATAAATTAAAGATAATACTACTAATTTATATTATATATTTCAATAAAAATAATAAATTTTAAGGTTTTAAATCTTATATTATAAACACTTTAATGAGCTATTAAGGATTTTGATTTATTGTGAGGATAGGATAACTTATTTGAGGTAAAGCATCCACCACTTGAAAATATTATGCCTTTGTAAACCTAAGACATTTTTGTGGAAGATAAACAATTCCAACCACTTAAGCTAAAATCAATATCCAAAAATTTTAAGGTATTATTTGAGCCTTTCACAACATGATTGTTGAAAACATTGGCTAAATTCACTTATTAATATTTAAAGTTTCCAATAATTTAAATTTAGATCCTAGATCCATTCTTAATGGTGTGCTCATGTTTAACCCATGGGATTGGATTGGAATATTGGCTTATGGTGTGAAACTTCTTGTTCCTTTCCACTTGTCGTAAACTCATTAGGTAATTATATGTTATGATATATTATAATACATTAAGAAAAATAATATAAATAAGTTAAACCTTAAAATTGGTATTGAACCAAACAAATATGTAATGGAATTCATTTTCAATCTTAATTTTTAATAGGTGTAGAGTGAAATTACTACACACATACACTAAATGAATGATATAGCGAGTAGAGATTAGGGATTCATCTTTCAAAAGAATGAAAGAGAAATTCCAATTTAGCTTGTAGTGAGTGAGCAAGAAAGTTGGAGTGAGAGTGGTATGTAACTAGTACTTTCCACAGACTGACATGTGGAGAAGTAGTGATGGTTGCACTCAAAAGCCAAGATAGGAATTGTAGCTGTAGTTTCATAAGTTGAGATGATCTAGTAAAAGATCGCTAGAGACTCTATAAGTGAACTATAGAGTTAGAAAACTCATCCCAACATTAAAAAAGGAAAAAAATTGGTTAGACTTAGATCATTTGAGTTGAGAAAATTGGGTTGTGACATTTGGTATCAAAGCATGGTTCGTAGGGAAATTGACTTACTACGTAACTATGTGCTAAGTAAAAATGCTCGTGTAATATCATACCTTGCACCAATAGAATGATTGTTAGTAATACACTGGTATGTGTAGCTAAGAAGCTATGGCAATAATAATAGTAGGTGAAGCGATCCAAAGATGTGATTGTGAACTAATCCCTACTATCTCTCTTGTGTGTGGTCAAGAATAATACCACCAAAGAGAAGGAGAGGAAGTGTTGTCCCAACAACGAGGCAGACATGATAGACCAATGTAGAGAACAAAAACCCTGTGGTCCCCCAACCCAAAAAGGGAGAAGCTTCCCTCGGGCCGCCGCCGGGGGGGGGTAATATTTTGGGGGGTTTTCCGCAGGCCCGGGTAACACCCCCGCGCCCCCCGGGCCCCGGGGGGGGGGGGGGGGGGTTAACTCACCCCCCCCCGTGGGGGGGGGGAGGGGGGGCAAGCCGGCCGGGGGGGGAGAATACCTTTTATCCCCCCCCCCCCCCCCCCCCCCCCCCCCTCCCCTCTTCTGGGGGTAAAAAAGGGGGGGGGGGGGGGGGGGGGGGTTTTGGGGTTTTTTTTTTTTTTTTGGGCCCTCCCCTTTATTCCTAGAAGTTTGAAGAGTTCACCAAACTTAGACAAGGGACTAGGACTTTGAAGGATTCGTTAAGCTACTGAAGTATGTGCCTGCATATAATGAGAAAATGAAGATTCATAAGTTTATACTAGGAGCAGATCCTAGAATAGGGTATGAAGTGAATATGCGAGAACCCACTACTCTGTAGAAGGCCTATGATTTGGCTAGAAAATTTGAAACTTACCTCAAGCCCTACTTTGACTATGAAGGGGCATCTGAGCAGGATAAAGAGGCATTGAGGAAAAGAAATAATGTAGGATTCATGAAGTGGGAAGGTGAACAGGCAAACAAAAACTCTACTAGTTGGGATAGAAGGAATGACAAGAAGCAAGGGAAATTTAGGAAAAGATTCCAGGGAAAGAACCAAAAATGTAATAGTGGTAACAATAGATCAACACTACAAGGGCAGGTTAATCCTTCACAAGTAGCAAAGGTAGAAGATGGACAAAAATAGAAAATACATCCAAGGCCTAAGATCGGGTGTTTTGAATGTGGAGGACCACATTATGCCAGTAATTTCCCATGTAGAGTAGAAACAAGTGCAAAAGGAAAGGAACCAATGTACAAAGAACCTGCACCCAAGGAACCTGCACACAAGATTTATGCAACAATAAGGAATCAGAATCTGGAAGGGCAAGCCACTCCACTATTGATAAAAGGTAAGGTCTTTGGTAGGAATGTTAAAATATTAATTGATAGTGGTGCTATAGATAGTTTTGTATCCACTAGTTTAATTAAGGACATACCAAAAAGGCCAAGAATCTTGGCACATGGGTGGAAGGTCGAGTATGGTTCAAGATAGACCTACTCTGTAAACCAATGTTATCCTATGGTAAAAATTTCCCTACCTAGTGGTATGACCATAGGATGCCTGTATGTAGCACCATTACATGCTTTTGATGTAGTCTTGGGTATGGATTGGTTATAGGCACATAGGGTTGTAGTCAATTTTCAAGATAGATGGATTGAGTACATTGAGGTTGGTGGAAGAGTACGAAGGGTGTACAACCTACAGGGGGATTTTCAACCTCAAATCCTCTCGATGATGCAGCTTAAGAAAACCATAAAAAAGGGAGGAATGGTCTATGTGGTTAAGATAAATAAAATTGAGAAAGAAAAGGAGGAGGTGTTTGGAAAGCACCCAGTTCTTCAAGAATTCAGAGATGTATTTCCAGAAGATTTACCTAGGTTACCTCCAAAGCATGAATTTGATTTCACAATAGAGCTTCAACCTAGAACAGAGCCTATACATAGAGCTCCTTATAGAATGAACCCCATAGAAATGCAAGAGCTGAAGGTACAACTACAAGGATTACTGGAGAAAGGACTAATTAGACCAAGTGTGTCACCATGGGGTGCACCTATTCTATTTGTTAAGAAAAAGGATGGTTCCTTGTGATTGTGTATAGACTACAGGATGTTGAATAAGGCAACTATCAAGAATAGATATCCTCTACCTAGAATCAAAGATCTCTTCGATCAACTTAAAGATGCTACAATATTTTCAAAGATTGATTTGAAATTAGGATACCACCAACTGAGGATCCATGAGGAAGATACTCACAAGACAACCTTTAAAACTCGTTATGGACATTATGAGTTTATTGTCTTACCTTTTGGTTTAAAAAATGCTCCAACGATATTTATGAATTTGATGAATAGTATCTTTAGAAAGTAGTTGGACAAATTTGTTTTGGTATTCTTAGATGATATCTTGATATACTCCTAGAATAAGATAGAGCATGACAGACACCTTAGGATTGTGCTAGAACTATTAAGGAAAAATTAGTTGTATGAGAATTTATCCAAGTGTGAATTTTATGTGTCAAAAGTGCAATACTTAGGGCACATTGTATCCATAGAGGGGATCATAGTGGATCCTAAGAAAATAGAAGCTATTTTGAATTGGCTACCACCCACAAATGTGATAGAAGTTTAAAGTTTCATGGGCTTGACCAGATACTATAGGCGATATGTGAAGGATTACACCAAAATCACCTCCCCAATAACTAACCTTCAGAGAAAAGGAAAAGAATTTAGGTGGACAGATAAATGTGAGGCAACTTTTGACCTACTTAAACAAAATCTTACTACGCCTCCTATACTAAAGATACCTGATCCTTAGGGAAGTTTTTTTGTTTGTACAAATGCTTCATTGGAAGGTCTGGGAGGAGTGCTCTCACAGGAAGGAGCAGTGATAGCCTATGGTTCGAGAAAGTTGAAGCAACATGAGGTCAATTATGCAACTCATGATTTAGAATTGGTAGCGGTGGTGTTTGCTCTCAAAAGTTGGTGACATTATTTGGTAGGAAGACCCTTTGAGTTGAGGATAGATCATCAAAGTCTGAAATACATATTTACTCAACCATTGTTAAATGCCAGGCAGAGAAGGTGGATGGAATTCCTTGTTGAATATGATTTTGGCATTGAATATATCAAAGGGAAGGAAAATAGAGTTGTCGATGCACTTAGTAGGAGAAAACACATATTTGTTTTGTCTCACATCCATGTAGGCTTGATAGAACAAGTAAAGGAAATGTAATGGCAAGATGTGTACTGCCATCAAATTCTGAAAAAGGATGGAAATAAAACCTGATAAAACCAAAGATTTTAGCTTTAAGGATGGTTTTCTATGCTTCAAGAATATTTTAGTAATTCCTAAGGCCGATGATATGAGAAAAATTATCATGAATGAAAAACATAGATATCCATATTCGAATCACCTAGGAGGAGTAAAAATGAGGGAGAATATGAAGAAAAATTTCTACTAGTCAAGAATGAAGAGGGACATAACTGAATTTGTTGCCCAATGTCTCGAATGTCAGAAAGTAAAAGCAGAACATAGACACCCTGTTGGACTAGTATATCCACATGATGTACCTATGCAAAAATGGTAGGTGGTCTCTATGGATTTCATTGTAGGTTTGCCTAAGAATAGGTTTTAGCATGATGCAATCTTAGTGGTGGTCGATAGATTGACCAAGGTTGCATATTTTATACCCAAGAATACTAAGGATGATGTCGTAGTTGTGGCTAATAGATTTTCCAAAGAGATATTTTGGCTTCATGGTTTTTTGAAAGTAATTATATTGGATAGGGACTCAAGATTTACATCTGAGTTTTGGCAAGCCTTACATCATGCCATTGGTACTAGATTAAACATCAATTCTGCTTATCACCCAGAAACTAATGGATAAACTAAAAGAGTGAACCAGGTGTTAGAGGACATGCTTCGCATGTACTGTATGGATCAGAAGACCTATTGGGAGGATTATTTGCATCTGGTAGAGTTTACCTACAATAATGGTCACCATTCGACCTTAGGTATGGCTTCGTTTGAGGCTTTATATGGTAGAAGGTGTAGGACACCATTAACTTGGGATAATCTAGAGGATATGGTTGTGCTTGGGCTAGACATGGTCAGAGAAATGGAACAATAGTTAAGGATAATCAAGGAAAGGCTAAAGGAATCCATGAACCGATAGAAAAGTTATGTTGATCTTAAAAGGTCACCTAGAGAGTTTGTTGTAGGTGATAGAGTGTTTCTCAGGGTAGAACCTAAGAAGAGCGCTATTAAGTCCATGAAACTAGATCCTCAATTTTTTGGACCCTTTGAGATTACAGAGAAGATTAGTCCTGTGGCATATCGACTTGCCTTACCACCTAGTCTATCGAAGATTCATGACACCTTTCATATTTATTTGCTTAGAAAATATGTAGCTAATCCTGATCATGTGTGGGATTTCTCTAATTTGTAGATGGTGAATCCAGAGGCTATAGAGGTTTGACCAATAAAAATCCTTGAGTACTAATCCAAATCAATGAGGAAAGGGACTCTAGAGCAATGCAAGGTCCAGTGGGACCACTATTTCGAAAGAAATGCTACTTGGGAAAAGTAGCAGACATGCAGAAACATTTTCCATTCTTGTTTGAAAATACATTGTAATTGTTGTTATAAGTTTAACTTTGATGGTACATAGAGGACTGTGTAAAGCCTAAGGGAGGGAGGATGTCATGACCCTCCCTTGGCAAACTTTTTTCTTGGGTAAAACTTATATTTTGTTGTGTTGTTTTATTGAGTGGAATGATTTGCTATCTCTTAGTTGATCTATGCATGACATATAATGTATTGAAATGATGCATTTAATTAATGGAATAACTGACTATTTCATGTTGGATGTTTTTAGCAATGTATGTTAAAAGTGAGAATGTGATGCTGCTAATAGATTCACACTCTTGCAGGAACATATTTTCCTTGCAGGTGGGAGAAAATATTTACCACCGAGAATGGGATGAGGGAAATGATATGGGTGACTTAGTCACTGAACAACTCGGGCAACATGAATGAATGCCCCATTTCATATAGATGCATATCATGATCTTGCATGAAGGAAAAAGTAATAAAGTTTGGATAAAATTTATTATTGATTGACAATTCTTTCCTAGATAAGATTTAATTGGCTTAATTCTTGCTAGAAGTGATTTTAGTTAACATAAAATGTTAATTGGAAAAAAATGAATGTGGTAGAATTCATTGTTCTTTATTTTATTTCTAAAAATATGGGTTAAAGAATGATTCAACCATTTATTTTCTCTATGGTTGGGAAGTTTGCTTTTGCATTCATTTTGGAAGGAATCCTATGATAGGATAGAATGATAGAGCTATAACTGCACCTTAGAACCCAAGGTAAGTGGAATTACCGACCAAATGGAAGTTGAGAATCCCATTTAAGTCTTGGAAACACGTTTGAGTTCATATTTAATGCTCATGGAGAAGGTAAGTGGAGTGGTTCTGAGTTCCATTAAAATGAATAACAAGAACAATTGAGGAAAAAGGAAGTGGAATAACAATGCAATGATCTGGAAGCAAAAAGAGATGGATCGAGAAAAAAAAGAGAAGGAATTTTTGGAAAGAAGAGAAGAAAAAAAAATGAATTGGAAGGGGAGCGAATTGGAAAAGGATGTTAGAGCTAAAATGAGAGGTAGACAAAAATATTTTGGATGAATTTGCATTGCCTACCAGGTAGTTTCGTTATTATGTTGTCATGTTATGTGAATTGAATTATGCTTTCTTTTGAAACTCTATGCTTGGGTGAAATTTGGAGTATGTGTTTGGGTCTGGTATGCTTTGTGGAAAAGAAAAGAAATTGCATAATTGGGTAGAAGCCTTTAATAGGTAATCTGGTGCTTTCAATTGGAATGGTGTTACTCAATATATGTATAAGTTAAGTGTTTGAAACCATCACTACTCTAAAACCCCAATGATTGAATGAGCTACATCTTTCAGTGAATTGATGTCTCGGTATGAAGTAGACTGCTGACTCATCCTTTGCATGTTGAAAAGAATATTGGTTTTGTTAGAGCTTATGCCTTCATTGGATGTAGGTACAGATAGAACTTAGTTCGTATTGATATTTAACTGTATGGCTGGTTATTGAACCCAAGTATGGACATAGCAAACTAAAGAAAAATGATAGCACTGTGTAGTGGTTTTTCGAGTGCAATAATGAAGGCCTGTTTGTAGATGGATTGCTTTATGTTGGCAACATGGTCTCAATGTTATCTATGAGAAGCTATCACCTTAGGACTATGCAATAGTTGAACTCAAAAAACATCCAGGAGAAAACATATTATATTGAATTCCTTGAATAAGTGGAAATATTCTATTTTAGAAGGAAATGCTTCAATTGTATTGTTATATTTTTGGTTAAATCCAGTTTGAATTGGGTTATTAGGAGACATTTCAGTTATGTTGAAATATTTTTGCTAAAGTCCAAATAGAATTGGGTATTTATAGTATGTATGTTGTTAGAATTTAGAATGGTTTGAAAAGAAAATTCTAAGTGAAGTATGTGTTTGATTTGCATATATTTTGCTTTCCTTGTGATATCCAAAGAAACATGGGATACTTTTCATTTAATCTAGATTTGTAATTGTGGGTTTCGGGTTTGGGGAGAGTTATGTAATTGCCAATGGGAAATTGGGCATAGCTTTATTTATTGAGTTATAAGGAAATCAAATTCTCTTATAATATGATTAATAGAAGTAATGATGTGATTATATAATTTGTTATTGCTGAATTGAATTCAGCATGATTGATGTTGATATGCTTTGCATTATCGTGCATTGGAGAGATTAAAAAAAGCATGTAGGAATGCACTTCATGATAGAGTTGTTTCTGATCCCTCCACAAATCCCATTCTCGATTGGTAATGATGAGTTACGGCTAGTGATCCTTGACGCATTGGAACATTTACTACTGCAAGTGAATTTTGAGTCTTGTCATTCAAAGCTCCATAGAAGGAATGAAACGTGGAGATAATGGCAACTATTGGGATGATCTAATTACGACATTGGTAGATTCATTGGTTGTAACCGATCAATTGAGTGGGGAAATGAAGCAAGACTTCATAGTTATTGGTTAGAAAAGCTTACGTTTTCTAGGCTATATTATTGATTGTGTGGGAAGTTCACATCTTGTGGATGTTCCACTTATGTAATGAGTGTGTGAACATTGATAACTTTAGCACTGATAGTTTTACTTGATTGAAGCCATGTAATGGTAGGAAAGTTGTAAATTGAGCTATTTTTGATAATCAAATTGATGATGTTGTTGGTCTTAATTATTGTGTGGAGTTAATACGTGCTTATGACATAGTATGGTCTGTTGAAGAATAATTGAACCATATTTGGGAATCACGGGTGTCATCAGATGGATTTCCAAAGAGTACTTCAATATATTATGTTATATAAAACCATTGTTAATAATATTTTAAGCTTGTGGTGTTACGGGTTACACTTGGGAGTAATAACGAAATGAAAATATTATATTTATTCTTAACCGATGCCTCGAAAGGGCAAAGGGAATTAAAATATCAAGTCTTGTATTTATCGATTATTATCCACTTCTCAGTAATAGAACCTTGAGAGTTATGTGGGGTTGATAAATACTTTAGAAAAGCAATGTATCTTCTAAGTTAGTATAGTGATGTATTCTTTAGATTCTCTAAGGAAAAACAAAAAGAAATATATGAAAGATATATTTGGCTAAGCCTAGGTCTAAACCATGCATAACTATAACTATTTGATGTGAGATAACTTTGGAAAATAAAATATTAGGAGAGCAAGTATCTCTCGTATAGTTATAGAGTGAGAAATCATTATTGGATCAAGAAGTTGGTCTGGATTTTATATTTGGTGCTTAGTGCTCCTACACTAAGGGAATTGTGTAGTGAGTAGAGATTAGTGCTTGTCCTTAGTACTCATACACTAAATGAATGGTGTAGCGAGTAGAGATTAGGGCTTCATATTTCAAAAGAATGAAAGAGAAATTCCAATTTAGCTTGCGGTGAGTGAGCAAGAAAGTTGGAGTGAGAGTGGTATGTAACTAGTACTTTCCATAGACTGACATGTGGAGAAGTAGTGATGGTTGCACTCAAAAGCCAAGACAAAAATTGTAGCTGTAGTTTCATAAGTTGAGATGATCTAGTAAAATATCACTAGAGACTCTATAAGTGAACTATAGAGTTAGAAAACTCATCCCAACATTAGAAAAAGAAAAAAAAAACTTGGTTAGACTTAGATCATTTGAGTTGAGAAAATTGGGTTGTGACATGTAGTTAACAAGATAGATAAATATTTTGTTCATGAGCACTTAAAAGGCTAGTATGAACAAAGTTAAGACCTAAAATATACTCACCATTGTACCATACTATTGTCTCTTCCTCAAGTTAAAAATTATACATACATTAACCAAGGGCACATCCTACTTGATGCTTAAAAATTTATTTGAGGGTGTTTTTAAAAAATAGAATCTTACACTAGGCTTTTAAGTTATAGAAATGCAATAAATAGCAAGAAAGTATCTAATGTAAACAATAGATGAAAGATATTGAATTACTCTACATTTATATGCTTATACTATGAAATAAGGTAATAGAAAAAGATCTAGTGCAATAACAACTAAAACAAATGAAGAAAAAATGAAATATTTTCTTTCCAAAATGACTAAATAGATACTTGCTAAGTGAAATATATAATTATGGTCATCTCTTTTTGTAAAAGTCTCTTTGTTTTGATTCTTCTTACTAGCATGCTTTATGAAAGCATATTTATTTGTTACATTATGATATAAGTTCATGTTTATTCCTCATATGCAATTCATTTAGAATTTTAAATCCTTGAATGTAGAAAAAAAATTTTAGTCATAAAATTGTCATATTCATTGTAAATGAAATTGTCATATTTGTGACACTGCCATCCAAGAAGTCCCTAGTGATGACTCGGACCCTAATTTCTTCCCCCCTGTCGCTCTCAAGAAAAAAGTTGAGGCCCATGATGATTCTGAGCCTAAACCTAGAGCTCTAAAACTATCTACGCCCAAGTTCCTCCAAAACCCCAACCCTTTTTGCACGTGGGTCTCCCCACGTTCGAATAAAATCAAGATAGATACGACATCCCCTGCAAAAATCAGTGAGTCGGCTAAGAAAATCGATTCATCCCCAACTAAGTTCAGTGAGGTGACCAAGGAAACTATCCGTGAGGAGGTGAAGGTGGAAAACAAAGGGATTCAGGGATTGGAAAAAGAGGATGGTGATGAGGCTGCCCTGTGCAATATGGTCCTAATTCACCTGGCTAGTTCGGTGGCCACCCTATCCATGGTTGTAGATACTGTCAAATCGAAGTGGATAATTTTCCAACAAGTGTGCAAAGACCTTGATGCAGCCCATGCCCAACATAATTTTTAGGGATGTAGAAGAGCCTCGTGCCACCCCAAATGACAACTAAACATTTGGTTTATGTTGAGGAGTCTCCCTCCAAGATGGGCCCGGTCTCCGGGATGGTATCATCCCCTCTGTTTAGCTTGCTTACTGTGTTTTATTCAATGAGATACCCATTATTTTTGTCAGACCCCCTTGTGGCCTGTTTGCTATTTCAGATGTAAAAAATGTTTTACATTATTTTCATTTTGGATGTACTAAGGTTTTGGGGTCTCTTCCAAAACCCTTCTATTAATAAAATTTTATTTTACCGATAAAAAAAAAATGATTAGGGTTTTATCTAGTCTTTTCAACTTTTTAGTCCTCTTTAGTCTTAGGTTTAGAACTTCAAATAGGTTCATTCTCTAAATTTGATTAATTAAGGATGATTGACGAATTTTCCTAACAACAATATTGTGTATGCATTAACTTTTTATTACAAGTATTTTGTTATGAGGGCTAATTATTCAAATATTTAGTAACATATTGTTAAACTAGTTTTGGTTTCTTGGTTATTTTGCAGTCTCTTTTCATATGATAATGTGATAGTGTTATCAAATTAAATTATATTCTTTGATATTATATTTTTTTAATTTTCATGGTTTAATAGGTGAGACTATACATAACTTGCAAATAATAATTAACATATATTCTTTCAATATTTTTAATTTATATTGGTGGTTGTCCATATAGCTTGTGTTTTCATGTGCATTTAAAAAAACAAGTTTTAGCTTTTATAAAAATATATATGGTCATGATAGAACTAATGACAACATGGTTAATAAAAAATTGATACATGTGAAAGATAACAAAAAATGATCAATGAATTTCTAGATACACTATATATACTTTACATTTTGTCAATCAATAAGCAAGAATATAAATAAATAATTTTATGGTGAACTCTTTTTTAATGAATAGAAAGAACACAATTTCAATACATAAATCCAAATCTAAATTAAGTAGTACCTTTTTATTTTAATCAAACAAATTCATCAAAGACACTTTAATTCTTTTTTAATTTTATCATGTACATAATACACTCTTGTTTATGAAAGATGAAAATAAACCTTCTCATTTTTGTGAGGTCATAATGTATCCCATATTTTCAAAAATAAGGATATAATATGCAATTTAATCGGACAAAATGAAACTTTAAACCAATTACTTTTATATCTTAAATAGTATATTTTATTGAAAAATAGATTGATCATTGATTTTAATTCCAAACTGGTAGAATATACTTTTGTGAATTTATAGAAACCTATACTTAAAAGCATTTTCAAGGATAGGAAGAATATGTAGAAAAATAAAAGAACAAGTATTCAAACTTCTTCATATAATATCCGATTGACAAACTGTATGTAGGTGAAAAATATTTAAACTTGAAATTTTGAAAGTGAAACAATTCATTTCAACACTAGCAATTTACAAAGGAGTTTCTCAAGCAAGAATAAAATATAAAGTAAAAGTTTGATCTATATAAGATAAAATCTATGAAATATCTTTGGTAACAAGTTGTTTATTCCAATGTTGAGCTTGGAGTGATTTTGTCAATTAATATCTAAATGACATTGAATTTAAATGTGGTTTTTGACTAGTGAAGGTTTAGTTGTCTAATCATAAAAGCATCTTTCTAAGACATTGGATTTTATGGCTATGTAATTTTTTTTATTCTTGACCAACACACAACTATTTCAAGACTAAGATTTTTTTTTTGATACCAAATGTAATGGTCCATTTTGCATTTTCTCTTTTTTTCTTAGCAAAATTAGAAAATGTGAATAGAAAATATAATATACTCACTATATATATATATATATATATATATATATATATATATATATATATATATATATATATATATATATATATCGTGTGTGTATAGATAGATAGACATAGATATAGATATATATACAACACAAATTAGAATTCAACAAACACATCAATTATTATAGGTTAGGATATCATAACTTGTGAATGCATATTAAACCTCTTAAGGGAGTGGCCTAATCCCAAGTTGATCACTAGTTTGTTGTTCATCCATTCCTCATACTCCATGAATGAGGCTATCAAACTCACTTCATACATCACCATTTTCTCCAAAATAGGTGTAGCCATGGGTATTTACTCCTAAACTTAGGAGTGGAATCCATATTTAACATTTTTCATGGCCATGGGTTTTAATAGGCCTCCCACATAATTCTCAAGTATAAATTGCCTAGGACCCAACACCTTGTAGGGAACCAAGGTGCAATTTCATCCTAAGTTGGAGGACCCCATATTCCTTGAAAGTATAAAATCTTAGGACCCAACATCATGCAAGGAACCAAGATATAGTCTCATATTAAGGATAAATGGAAAGTGTCTCATAGCACTATTTTATCTAGAATGAAATAAACTCATATACTACCCAACCCCAGTCTCATATACCTATTAGAGAATAATAATAATAATAAAGGTATTAGTACTTAAAAAGGAATGCATCCCTTTTATCCTAATATATGGTCCATTCTATTAGATTTAGAGGAACTCTTTCCTCTATATTTAGTCATTCCTTGCATAGCATAAAATGCATACTTAATCCATCATAGTACAATCCCTTTGTGTAGGGATCCTTTTAACTCTATTTTTAATAATAATATAGAATCATGATAAAATTACTATTTACAGGGCAAATTCACAAAATAAATATTCATTATCAATTCCCATGGTAATTACTTTTAGCAGATGATAGTTAAACCATAATAAATTTTGTTAGAAATATGACCGCATGTAAAATATTTCATCTAGAAATACATCCTTCATCTAAGAAACCTTAGGCCTAATTTACTTTGTATCCCCTATAATATTTTAAACTTGGTTATACACCAATACAAAATTCCAAATATACTTACTCTAGAATAATACCCTATTTCCTAATTAGATGTAGGTTACCATGTAACCAAAATTTAAGCATAAATATAAGTACAAACCCTCCCAATTTAATTTTCTCTTTCCATCACAAAATTTACCATACATATTAGTATATACAAAGAGGAAATGCATTTTGGGACCTACCTTAAATTACCCAAATAGTGTTATACTTTTTGAAGCTTCCCCATAAGGTGATAACCTCCCTTTTCGCCTACAACTCTTTCTCTCATTCTTTTCAAATAGCATAAAATGATATCTCACATTTCCCTCTTATATAAATATTTCATAATTGAAGTAAAAAACCCTCGTAGAGGGTCTTCATATGTGTACCTATGGATATCACTTTAAAAACAATATGAGAAATCTCACTTACCTTCATTTTCCTAGATCTAAAACATTTAATTTTAAGAAACTTTTGGAATGATATTTTATTAGTATTAGACCATATATACATTAATGAACTCTACATCTCAATCTCATCAATAAATAAAAAGTGTCTAAGTATAAATATAATATGGTTCCTTTAAAAATTTAAATGTTCCTCATAATACAAATAAACATTATCTATTTCAGACAAGAAGACCCAACAAATATCTCTGCCCTTGATCTAGGTGATTAGTGCTCTACTCTTTTCGTTCAGCTTTTACTTTGGCTCCCTCTACATGTACTTCTATTTGATCCTTTGTTTTTGTTGTTTTGAGATGTTCTCTTTGTTCCTATTGTTTGGAGACTTCCTCTTTTTGTCCTTGCATGGGTATCTTTCTCTAAGAGGTTGTCTCTCTCTTTAGTTGAAGAATTTCTCCTGTTTTTGCTCTTGATGTAAAAGGTTTTGAGACACCTTTCAAAACCCCTTCTTTCTTCTACCAATAAAAAAACATTATCTATTCTATTTGCCTAATAGATTAAAGTCTATAAAATATTTAAAATAAATCCATATGGTATTATCATTTATAACATAAATTCAACCATATATGTTATAGTATCTATACTATCTAAATAAAAGGAAATGTAATAAGCCATATCAAGGTTAAATTATTATCTAATTTCAAGATAAAAAGCATACATCCACAACCCTAGGGTGGAAAAATGGGGTATGACAAATATACTTGTCGATAAGTTACTAATACTATGACAAATATACTTGTCGATAAGTTACTAATACTATGACAAATATACTTGTCGATAAGTTACTAATCCAGGTAATGCTGGTATTGGTGGTGTGGGGCGGGATAGTAGTGGTACTGTCCGATTGTTTTTCTCTTGATTTAAGGGATATCAATCTAATAACTTCATGGAAGCCCTTGCAATTTTATATGCTTTGGAGCAAGGGTATGCTTTGGGTTGGTGTCGGATTGTTTGTGAATCTGATTCTCAGATTGTTATAAATTTGTTGAATTTTGGGGATAGTCTTCATGGGAGTTGGCGGTTGAGTTGGATTGCTCAAAAAAAATTCAATATATCTTCTCACTTGGAGTTCATTTATTTTGTGCATATTCCCCAAGAGTGGAATGGAGTAGCGGATTTGTTAGCTAAATGGGCTTCTGAGTTTCAGGATGGTTGGAATGTTCAGAATTGGTCTCAACTTTCTTCTGATTGCTCTCAATCTCTCTCTTATTTATTGAGAGCTGATATGTCTGAATAGCTTCTTATTTTTCTTTGTATCTTGGATGTTTTGCTGAGTTAATAAATTTTTACCCTCTTTAAAAAAAAAAAGTATAAAAAACTAAATCCTTTAGTGATTTTATGTCTCTACAAGAAATTTGCACTCTATGGTCTCAAACAACAACTATTCCCTTCTTTTAAACCATGGTATTCCATTCTATTACTTTGTCATTGTTGGATAAATACATTGAATAATGTGAATTTCATCTCCAGTTCCTTTTAGTCCACTTTTAAAATTCCAAAAGCAGAACTTAGTATTCATTAAGCACACATATTAACCCTTGGATTTAAAAAATAATTATATTCTAATTGATAATCTCATTATTGATAACTACTTACTATAAATAATCTTCTACATCAATGGAGACTGTTGGTTTTTCCTTTATCTTTAATTGTCAAAATAATTACTTCTATTATCTAGCACATTTATGCTTTCAAGTAGGGCTAATGTAAATGACTTTGTTTTCATGGTATCCATTTTTCCCTCATGAAAGTATTTCACTCTTCAAATTTATCCATATATATTAAGCACTAGATTCTCACTTACTAACTAACACCTAGTGCTCTAATTTCATATTATTCTAGTTAAGAAAATATTATTTTGACTAATAATTTAAAGATAATATCAAACATGTGCAAAACTGGTATACTTAAAATTTATGTACATAAAATTATCACTCCAAATTTATACAAAAAATTATTATTAATTCATGAAAATTATTCATGATCTTAAGATGGGATTTAGGATTTAATTTCTCATGAAATATACTTAATCATTTTCAAGTTATAACCTTAGTCAATGTCAAATAGAACACTCACCTCAATGTCTATTTTTTTAGTATCAAAGCTTATGGTATATATGATACTTTATAAGCTCACCATATCTAAAAATAATTATCAATGTTGCCACTATATAATAATAATAATAACAATTAGAAAATATTTTGATAATTATAATGCTTAATAAGCATGTCATTTTCATAATTATCAGTAATATATGACAAACCATTTATGTATAATAATTTATTAGAATTATTATTTACTTAAAAAAATTAAAACAGTTGTATCACTCATCAACATTATTATCAACAACAATAATAATTTCCATGAGGATAGGGTAGTTATTACAAGTGAAGAATTTACACCATAAACCAAGGTTTCAATCCAATGGGAGTACCTTAACATTTAGTCTACAAGGTTTAGAGCAAGTGGTGAGAGACATGAGTTTTACATCACAAATAAAAGTTTCAATCTCATGGTGAACCTTAACATTTAGTTTATTAGGTTTACACCAAGTGATGGGAAATGAGGTGTTTCACATCTCAACAAGGTTCTAATCTATAGATAAATCCCAACATTTAGACTATAAGGCTTGAAGTAACGATTGAAGGTAAGGAATGTCACACCATATTCCAAGGTTTGAATTCCACAGGTAAACCTTATCATTAGTTACAACTTAACTAGACCTAAGAGTTGGTACTCTAAGTAGGAGATTTAATATTTAGATCTAGACGAGACGGGAATACAATTGTATACCATTTAAACAAGTATAATAGAAATTGAACACAAGTGATTAAAGGTAAAATTTTAATATAAAAGCCAAATCAAAATATTTCTTAATAAAAATTAATATATAAATGATCAAATACCTTAATATAATACAAATACATCAAGTGGCATTAGCTCAATCGGTTAGATTCCTTAACATTTCAAGGGGGAGACCCAGGTTCGAATCTTGGAAAATGATACATGGATTATATCCGAGCTTTGTTGTAATACCACTATGTGGTGATGATGTAAAACAGGAGGGGCACGTTTCAATCCCATATAAACCATTAAACATATAAATACAAATACAAATATAAATATATATAAATAATACAAATACAATCCATGAAACAAGTGCGAGCCACTAGTGAGTGCAAGTTGGGAATAAGTACCACTTATTGTTCCAAATATTAGAAGTTTTAAAGTATTCATATGAAGAAAAATAGGTAACATGGAAAGAAAGTGATTTTTGAAAGTCTTTACTAAAAGTAAAGATGTCCTAGTTGGAAGTATGGATGCCCTATTTAGTGATAAGAAGAAGAGCAAATATATGGAAAACCTTGTCTAGGTAGTAGATACTACATCGAAAGTGATTATCAAGGATGATATGATTGAGCAATGATATAATGGTTCTTAAAATCATAGGGTTAATATGTAAGTTCCATGGATATTGGCCAAGTTTTTAGGAGATTCAATATTGGATAAAGTGGAAGTGGGGATTGGACTCAAACTACTCCATGACTTTTATTCCAAAAGGATTTTTCCTCATAATTTTCTCTAGCTTAGAAATAAATGATAAAATAATGGATGGAGGCCCTTGGTTTAGGGGTAAATATGCATTCTATTTAAGACCTTGAAGTGTTGTGGAGATGGAGGCCCTTGGTATGGATTAGGTTTTTTGGACCTCCTTATCAACTCATCAATAAGGAAGTTTTTAAGAATACTGGTAATACTCTAGGTGAGTTCATCTAGGAGCAACCAACTACTAAGGAGAGAGGACATGATGTATACACCTGAATATGTGTTTCCATATATATTTCAAAACCTTTACCACATCCCATTAGGATTATGAAAACATTACATTCTGATGTCACAAATATCATAAAACTAGACACATGTCAAGAGACTACAAAGTAAAAATGATGGATATAGAAATTTTTGGTCATTAGGGTAGCTCCAATATGACACAAGGAGATCATATCATAGGAGAAGCTAGGTCAAATCAAGGATTTTTTAAACCTAAGAAAATGGTAAGAAAATTCCCTCTACATCATTAGATGGAAAAGACCATTAGTGTTCATTTGAATCAATCATTAGAAGGAAAAAATGACATGAGGGATGAGGAAGTACAATGCACAAGTTCAAAAATAGGAGCTAAAGGTGCAAAGAAAGAAGGTAAGACAAATTTTAATGCAAAGAATTATGGGAAGGATAATTTTAAAGCAAATGAGGTGGAGGTCAAGCTTAATCGAGGTATGTTATTTTTATTTTCCTCAAGTAGCATAAAATCTTCTCCTTACAATAAAAATGAAAGTAGTACATAGTATTCATTCCACTTTAGGGTTTTAAGAGCAACACAATAAAGAAAATCATATGGAGTATATCCAAGGAAATTTAGGGTTTCTAGGCCAACATAAGAAAGTAATGGCTATGGAGGATCATATGTACATTTTAGGGGTTTCAGGGTAATAAAAATATAAAAATACTAATGAGGCTATTCCTTGAACTTTAGATTCTTTAGGAAACATAAACCTTTAGAATATAAGTCGCATTATGAACAACATGATAAATAGAAGAGATTGATGAATATGAGAGTGTTGGTGGAAATGGTAAAAGGAGAGGAAGGCCATCAAAGCAGGACCAAAGAGAAAATTAACTCAAAAGGATATTGATCTAGGAAGCCAAATAAAAATATCACAAGTGTTAACAAGAACTTGGTCTAATCCTACTAATATAAATAAAAAGTGTTGATGATGAAAAGATATCATGGAATACTAGGGATATGAATAAGACCCCTAAAATAGAGTTATTAAGGAATTAATAGGTTGTAAAGTAAGGATGATTTTAAGAAGATTTGGAAGATGGGTGATTGTCTAGAAATTTCTTCTACAAGAGCTTTAGGTGGTATTGCAATAATATGGGATAAATACAAATGGGATGGGTAATTATTAGAAGCAAAAAGTAATTGGGTTATTGAATTATTTTATAGGAAAGAGGAAAAAAACAAAGTTGGGATTATAAATATATATGCTTCAACTATAATTATTCCTCATGAAAGATTTTGGAAGGACCTTAGAATATTTCTGTCAAATACAATGATGATTCATTGTGATCTATGGATTCTTTGGGTGATTTTAATATTGTTCCATATCCTTCTAAAAAAAGGGTTATATTCTAGGATGGTATAAATCAATGCAATATTTTATTTTATTTTTCAATTCAAATAACCTTTGGGATGTTAATCCTTTAAGTTTTCAGTATACATGGGATAATATATGCACTAGGAAAACTCATATAGCAAAAATATTGGATAGATTCTTGTTATCCAAAAATGGTTGCAAATAAAGTATACAATCTCTTTAGATATTTTATGTAATAGGATCAGATCACCAAACTATTCTTTTATCTTGTGTTTTTATCTAAAAATGATCATCCAAATTCATTTTGCTTCTCGTCTATGTGGTTCTAAGACCCTATTTTTTTTTTCTATATAGTTATGTTATGGTGGGATGAATCAAAATTTGAAATATCATGTATGTACACATTTGTTCAAAAGATGAGTAATGTAAAGGAGCAAATGAATATTTGAAATGCCAAGTCTTTTGGTAACATTTAGAAAAAAAGAAAATAAATTAAATCCATCATAAAAATTTATAATAGATAGTAAAAATTAATGGAGTGTATCAAGATTCTTATGTGAAAGAAAAACAATTACATTTTTATTATCATAATACATTAAAAAAGTAGGAGTCATATTGGTTCCAAAAATCTAGAGAGAAATAGCTTAAGGAATGAGATATAAATACAAAAATATTTCATGCTTCAACGAAAATAGATTTTTATTTTCGTCATATAAAAAATATTTTAACTCTATATGGAAGAAATATTGAGAACGAGGAAAATATAAGAAAAAAAAAACTAATTATTTAAAAAATATTTTGTCAGATACTAGGTAAGATAAGGAGGCACAAGATAATATTTTGTAAAATATTCCATCAATTATCACACAAGGGTAAAGTGAAAGCTCAATGAAGAAGATACCCATGGAGGATCTCCATGAAGTAGTTTTCTCTTTTCATCCTAACAAGGCATCTAGCCTTGATGGATTTCCTCTAATTGTTTTTTTAATTTTGAGATTTATGTTAGTTGAATAAAAGGATGGCTATAATAAATTATATCAATGTCACTTTTATTACATTGGTTTCCAAGAAAGGCGAGACAATGTATTTGATAAATTTTATCCAATAAGCCTTTGTAATATGATTTATAAGATCATTTTAAAATTTATGGCAAACAGGTTGAAGGGCATTCTAGGTTGTGTTATCTCATAGGAACAAGGTGGTTTTGTTCATGGTATTATTTATGGTATAATTATTGCATAGGAGGTCATACATTCTCTTCATTCTATTAAAAAACTAGATATACTTATGAAATTAGATATGAACAAAGGATGTGATAGGGTTTACTAGAATTTTCTACATGAAGTTTGCTTTGATTATAGTTGGTGTGAATGGATTAAAAACTATTATAGCATTGTAAATTTGCTAATCTGATCAATGATTCTCTTATTGGTTACTTCAATTCATCTTGTGTACTTATTTCATCAAGGTGATCCACCATCTCCTTATCTATTTATTATTCTTGTGGAAGTATTAGGGAGAGCTTTATCAAAGGTAAAAATAGAAGGAAAATAAAAGATATTCAAGTTGCAAATAATGGTCCCTCTTAATCTCATCTTCATATTGGTGATGATACTTTTCTTTTGGGCCATCCCTCAATTAGTGATGCCATGGAATTTAAATCAATATTATCATGATTTGAGAACTCTACTAGACAGTTGGTTGACACTACAAAATTTATGATTCTTTCATTAATACTACCCTATATTTACAACAAATTATTATGAATATTTTATGGTTTAAAGTTGAAAATTTTCCATCAACCTACTTGTGTATTCCTTTGTCTCATAAAGGAAATAAAAAAGAGCTTTGGATCTCTTTTTTGGATAGAATGAAAGGTTGTTTGGTAGGTTGGAAAAGTAAGTTCTTAACCATGGCAATAAAGTTACAACTCATAAATACTACGTTGTAATCCACCATATTTATATGATGTCACTTTCAAGATCGTTAATATGTATAACATCAAAAATTGATAAAATTCAAAGAGACATTCTATGGAAAGGTTGTGAGGAAAATTTTAGGTTTTCTTTCTGTAAGTGGAATAGGATTTGCAAAAGAAAGAATATTGAAGGACCGGGCTTGTGGAATTAAAAACTTATGAATTTGGAATTAGGGGTAAATCTTGGGTAAAGATTATTTAGAGATCAAGGAAATAATTGGGCCAAAATTTTATTTCAAAAATATATAGATTCTCTTGATGCAATACAATTATTCAGGAAAATAACCTTGTCCAATGGGTTGTCAACATGAAACTTCATATCATATAGTTTATAATTGATAAAAAATATATTATATGGTCAATCAATGAGAGGAGTTATGCAAATTTTTGGTCTAATGCTTGGTTGAAGCCTTATCCTCTTATCTCTAACTCAAAATGGTAACCATTGGCTCAAGCATACCTAGAATGTAAAGGTCAAAAGGTCAAAGACTATATTAATATAAGGAAAAACTCCAGATCAGGGTTTTCCTTTGGTAACTTGGTTGAAAGAAAGGAACTCAAACAAATTGCAGATGAACATCAAAAGATGCTTCAATATTTTTATTTGTCAATTTTTATCCAAAAGGATGAGTTGGTTTGGAATTTATCAAAGGATGGTAGATACTCGATCAAGTTGGGATATTTTGATTTAGAGCAATCAAAATTTCCTTCTCCTAAATATTTTTTTGGGAAGAATGTTTGGTCATTAGAGGTTGTCCCTAAGGCCTCAACATTCCTTTGGTTATCAGTTCAAGATAATAATATTATAATAGAAAGTTTGTAAACAAGAGAATATTATGGATCTTTTAGATATACCTTGTGTGAGAAGGATTTAGAAACATCAAACCATTTACTTCTTCATTATATCTTTGCTCACACTATTTGGGGTTACATTAAAAACAAATTATATTGGGTAGTTCCATCAACATTTAAAGAGTTGATGAAATGTTGGATTAATTATTTCAAAACTAAAGTATAATGTATTCTATGGAGGATTGGCCTTGCCATTATTTTTTGGAGTTTATGGCTTGAAATATATAATTGAATTTTTAAACATAGATCTCAAAATCATGCCTAATTTTAGACCATATTATTGCCTCTCTTGCAAAATATATACAAATATGGTGCTCATCATAGGAAGTCTTGAGTGTAGAAACATATGTGCTAATAAATTGGCTATAGAATTTGAACATACATGGAAGAGTCATACACTATAATGGAATTAAAACAAAGGATCTACTTCAATCTAGGGTAAATTGAAGATGTCTAGAAATTGGGTCTATCAAAATTAATTTTGATTGTGCTTCTAAAGGAAATTAAGGAAAAGCTAATGGAGATGGTGTTTCTAGAAATAGTGAAGCCAAAATTCTCCTCACTTACTCATAATCATATGGAACTTCAACTAACAACTATGTAGAGGCTAGGGCACTTCTTATAGGGATTAAAATTGCAATAGAAAAGGTTGAAAATATATTTCAATTGAGGAAAATTCATAAATTATCATTAACTCTATTAGGAAAAATAGATGTGGAGATTAGATAAAAAATTATATTATGTTGATATTTATCACCTATTACTCTTGGAAGTACGAGCATATTTATAGTTTAGGAAATTTGATAGTAAATAATTTAGTCAATCAGAGTGAAATTCAAATTTTAGAAGGGAACTAACCAAGTGTAATTTTATCTCTTAATCAAAATGATGTCAAGGAGTTGATTGTGGAAACATAACACTTCGAGGAAGTTGAAGAATATATTTAATAGAAAAAGAAATTAAAAAATGTGATAAAAAGACATGTTGGATATGGTTTAATTGACATAACAATAAATGTAATATTTTGATATTTTGATGGGAGTGGCCCCCAATAGAAGCCACACATAACTTATAAAAAAATACAAATACAATCAATGCCAATAGAGGGGTTTGAATTGAGGATCTTGAAGTGAAATTCTATTAAGAAGTAGTAAGTTTGGTTGAAGCTGACAAAAAAATATTGACTGCCTAAATCAAATAATGATTAAGATTTACTTTAATGTTTTCCATTAGTAATATTTGCTTTATTTTTATATAAATTATTTATTACAATTCTTGTGGTTACAATTATGCTTTAGGAAGGAAACTAGCAAGGTAAAGTGGACTATGATAGCTTGAAGTTTTAGAAATATTACTCTACTAAAATGTAATGCATAAATAGTAGAGATGAAATTTTAGTATTGTTAAAGGTTGTTCTAAAAAAATATCAAGAAGAAGATGCTAAATTTTGGAATATTAGTAGTCACACACATATTTGAAGATTTAAAAAATGAAAATAAAAAATTCAAACTTCTTAACAAATATGATGCATGTATCTAGTTATAGAAACTCAATTGAAATAAGAATTAAATTGGTTTGTGAACTCTTAAACTTCAAAGGAAAATACAAATACAATCCATTTTAATCCTATATTTAATTACATAATTATTATAATAAATTGATTCAAAAAATAGATATCTCGACCTATAAAAATCAATACCAGATTTAAATCATGACCATAAAGGCCCATTATACTTTTGAAGAATGTGACACCATTTATACCACTCGTTATACTTTACCTACAATTTTTTTTTTTGAAAACTCTAACTCCGTTGTTATTGTATACATATTGCTTAAACATGAGTGCTTGTGATTACCATGTGGAGAATTCCTCTTTTATATTCAAATACCTAAATCATTATAGATAAGCATATTCAACGAAGTTGTCTAAACACCACGACAAAGGAATTTTGAGAGTAGCAAAGGCCTATAATCAAAGAAATTCCCCCTATACGATGGGGTGACATTGGAATAAGTTTGTCTTATAGAATTTACTTACGATTTTATTGGAATAAATTTATCAAAGCAAGTTTATTATAGTGGTAAGAGTTTTAGTTTATTTTTGGGAGGTTGAAGGTTCCAACCCCACTCAGTTTAAGGGACAAAACCCGTGCTTTATTTTAATATTTTATATGGTTAAAGCTTTGGTTCTTCTTTAGGAGGTATAAGGTTCATTATGGATGAGTGTGTGAGGGGGTGGATGTGTATGGTTGTGAGTTTAGCTCTTGTTGGTAAGCTCAACTCTCATATTTATTAGAGGTCATGGTTGGGATGAGATGCCCAACCCTCAACGTCCCGTCACAGGAGTTTCTCACACTAACCTTAATAAAAAAACATGTTTATCTTATAAACTTTAGATATTTATAAATACTGAATCTTTACTTATGATTTTAATCATTGGTTTTATTTGTTTTTGCATCTTTTAATTTTATATAATTTATTTTTTAAATATTTATTAAAATGTGTTTGAATGTTAATTAATGTAAATAAATTTATTTGAAACCTTACTTTTAAATATTTACTAAAATATGTTTGAAAGTTAATTAATGTAAATCAATTGCAACCTTACTTTTAAATATTTACTTAAAAAAAGTTTGAATGTTAATTAATGTAAATAAATTTATTGGTCTCTCTTTGTAACTCCTCATGTATGCAGATGATGTAATTCTTGTTGCCAAAACAGCCAAAGATCTAGAAGATCACCTTCAAGCTCTAGAACTCTTTTGTAAAGAAGTTGGGATGCAGGTGAACACGAGCAAAACAAAAATTATGATTTTTTCAGCAAAAAGAAGCAACAACTCAAATTTCGGTTTGCAGGAGAACCGCTTGATGTAGTAGTAGAATACAAATACATGGGCATAGACTTTCATGACAAACTTAATTGGAATACATGTAGGATGAAAAGAACTCAAAGTGGTTGGAGAGCACTATATGCACTTCAAAACAGGTGTAGGAATGCCGAGTTGTGGGATTGGAAGACCACCAAGGTCTTATTTGGCGTACTTGTTACACCGGTTACCGTTGTATGGTTGCGAGGTGTGGGCTAGTGGCACAACAAATGCAAAATGGAGGCAAATAGAAAGGATTCAAAAATATCTAATCACAAACTTTCTCAAAATTAAGGCCACAACCCCTTATGAAATTATTCTAGTTGAAACTGGAATGTTCCCTTTAGAAGCAATTGCTATGACCAAGATGTTATGTTACTTGAAAAAAACAAAAAACATGACAAATGATAGATGGCCTAGAGCAGTTAGGGACGAAGAGTTACATAGGCGAAAGAATACGTGGATGAAACAAAATCAGAAATGGATGAAACGTTGGGAAATCAACATAAATGAATGCCCAAATGTCAACAAAGACATTAAAAATTATGTGAATGAAAAGTTCGGAAGTGGAATGTGGAAAAATGCAAGCGAGGAAAAGACAATATTATATTGCAAATTTTAACCCAACGTATGACCACAAGGAAAAAAGCGTATATAGGCGCTGAAATCAAGTGGAAGGAAAAAATACTCATTGCTCGGATAAGGACTAGCTCTCATAGGCTTAGATGTGAAACGGGGGAGATGGACAACGCCCAAAGAACAATGAGAAGAAAGAATATGTACTCTATGTAGCACAGGGGCAGTAGAGACAGAGGAACACTTCATCTATAAATGCCCTAGTTTTTCAGATATCCGTGACAAATACAAAGAAACACTTGGAAACGAGTTTATTACAGATTTATTTGAGTTTTTCAGATATCCGTGACAAATACAAAGAAACACTTGGGAACGAGTTTATTACAGATTTATTTGAAGACATGAAAATAAAAAAAGTTGGAGAATTGCTAACACAAATCAACAGGAGAAGGAACAACCTTCTCAAAGATATTAAAGATCATATGATATGATTTGAGTAATTGTACTTCCATATTTGAGGTCCCATAGACCATATTTGGGTCTCGCGGACGTAATTAAAATCTTTCATTCATTCATTTGAGAGGTTCAAGGTCCAAACTTCCTTCAATATGAGAGAACTATAACCCCTCATAAAAACTTTTATAAATTTATTAAAAAAATTAATGATTTTAATCATTTGTTTTATTATTATTATTATTTTTGTATTCTTTTAATTTTATACATTTTAATTTTTAAATATTTATTAAAAAATATTTGAATATTAATTAATGTAAATGAATTTAGTTGCAAAATTACTTTTAAATATTTACTAAAAAATGTTTGAATGTTAATTAATGTAAATTAGTTGCAACCTTACTTTTAAATATTTACTAAAAAAATGTTTGAATGTTAATTAATGTAAATAAATTTAGTTGCAACCTTACCTTAGTGGTAAGAGCTTTGGTCTCTTTTTGAGAGGTTCACACCAATATTTTTTTATAGAAAAGGTAAAGATTTTATTAAAAAAAATCAAGTTATACATTTACTTTTGATACTGTCTTTTTTGGCAAGACTCAAAATACCCTTGTTTCTTTGATTATCCAACTTTTAATGTTCCAATTCCTACCATATGACCTCTTAAAAGTGTTCCAAATCACCCTCTCCTTTATAATCTTTAGATTTCATCTTCAATCTACAAGTCCCTGGTTCTATTTTTATCCTCCCTTTCTTAGTTCTTATATTACAGTTGTTTTTGGAGTTGTTTTTATATATTTGTTTCATCCTCTATTTGAAAGTTTCCTTGAGTTCTAGTCTATACTCTGTTTAAAATTTTTCTAATTAGAGTTCCCCAAATTCATTCATTTGGTCTAAACTTTTCTCTAAAAATATTATTTACTTTTCAACCAAAGTTGCAAACCCAAACCCAAATCCCATGATATCTTCAAAAATAAAAACAATATTAATCATTATAACATTTTATTTTCTTGGTCATTCTTTTCATTAGTAAAATATTTTTTAATATTTTATTTCATTATTATTCTAATATGCTTTAAAATTATGTATGTTTTAGTCTTTTATTTATTTATATATAGTTTTGAAGAGGTTGGTATAAAGAAAAAAATTATTAATCTTTATTATATATATATATATATATATATATATATATATATATATATATATATATATATATATATATATATTTGTCATTCTTTTTATTAGTAAAATGTTTTTTAATATGTCTTAAGGATAGTACAATGGTTTGGGCTTTGGCTCTATTTTGGGAGGTTCAAGGTTCAAACCACCATGTGTGTGGGGTTATGAGTTAAATTTCATATTGATAAGCTCAACACTCCTTTTATAAGAGGTCATGGTGCGATGGTTATGCCCAACTGTGAGTGTAGGTAAACTCTCCTTTTATAAGAGGTCATGGTGGAATGGGTATGCCCAACCTTGAGTGTAGGTAGTAGTACGAGTTTCTCACACTAATCAAATTTAAAAAAAAAAGTGAAAGACCATAACTTTAATATAAAAATGAAATATGTTAACTAGTATTGCATAGTAATAATATAATAGTACTATAATTTCCTATTAATTATGCATATATTGCTTGAACATGTCTTCTTGAAAGTTAAGGAATTTAAATAGTTGAATCATGTCATTCAATAGTCTATAGGTTTACATTTAAAAAATTAAATATTATATAATTTATAAAATAAAAAGACAAGTCAACCATAATTTTAATATAAATTTAGCTTCTAAGTTATTCATGGTCCTTTCTTTTGTTTACTATTTGTGAATAGTGAGGAATATGTTGGTCATTTGCTTGGTTTTGCACGTCAACTTTGACATTTGTGGTGGGGTGTGTGGAAATAGTCTTGTGTTCATTCTTCTTCTCTTTTGGATTTATGGAGGAGTTTGAGAAGGTCTCCCGCTAAGGTCTTCTTTTTACAATTGCTTGACATATTGGTCCCTCGTGCATCTTCTGGTAAATCTGGCTTGAAAAGAATCAGATAAATTTTCAAGGGAGACAGTTATCTGTTTATAAGTCTAACAGAGAATTTTGAGAATGCTTCAGGAAACTGTATCTACCAAATGTCAGATTAGTATTCATGTGGACACAGTGGAGGTCCACATTATGCATGGTTTAGGTTTAATGGTGTTTGGTCCACGTGCTACTATTTATTTTAACATGAGGGGATTCAATAACAGAGTGCATATGAGAGGGTAGATGGCACCCACCTTCTAGGGGGATTCTTAAAATTAACATTGATGGGTCTTCAAGAGGTAATCCTAGAAATGCTGGTATTGGTGGAATGGGAGGTGATTGCATGGTGTAGTATGTTTCTTTTTCTCATGTTTTAAAGGAAGACATACCAATAATTATATGGAAGCCCTTGCTATTCTTTATGCGTTGGAACAAAGATATGGTTTGGGTTGGCGTAGGATCGGATTCTCAAATTCTCATACATGTAATCTTACCAATGTTAATTGGAGGTTGGTTGGGGTGCTTAGGTAGATTCTTCATTTTCGTTGTCATATGGAATTCATTACTCATATTCCAAGGGAGTGGAATGGTGTTGCTGATTTGGCTAAATGGGCCTCGAATTTCAAGAAGGTTCGGATGTTAGGGAGTGACATCATCTTCCTTCAGCGTGCTCTCAAACTCTTACTAGTTTAATGAAAGATATACAATTTTGTTGTAATATGATTATGGGGTCTTGTATGCTTTTCTGATTTCAATACAATTTTTACCCTTTAAAAAAAAACATATTTCTTGATCTAATTTTGTTAAGTTAATATAATATATAATATTTTTTTAATTCTTGGTTACATCCAGCTTGACAATTACCACTTGTATTATATCATAACCACATGGTGGTATTGCATCAAGCTGGACAATTATGCATGTATTGATAGATAAAATTCTATTCTTAATTTACAAATAAAAAAATACAACCAATTAAACTAATTCTATTTAATAATATACAACATATTTTAATTAAAAATATTAATCTTTTATAAATAAAGAAATCTTACTTCCATAATAAAATACAAATTTAACACCTTTTTCAATTAGTTTTTTTTGTTCGCACGCTTTTTGCTCTCATGGGAATAGATATTTTTCTCGTTAAGCTTTAATGCTCATAATTGCACCTTAATTCTTGTAAAGGCAGGCATCTACCTCTTTTGCAGGATTGCCAGCACAGTGAGTAGGGATTGATTGACGTGTGTATTTTTTATCCATACTCGAGGAAAAAAATCAGTTGGTCAAAGGAGATACGAATCAATACAATACATATTAAACTTCAAAGCCTCTTTGTAAGTAACCCAACTTATAACCTAACAACCTAACAATCAGTTAAAAATTTCCTTTATGTTAGACAATATTCTTTGTAATCTTATAGATAACTAAAGAATGGATCTTAGTACCTTGCTTTAGTCATCCAAGCAAGTTTTAATAGTTTTAAAATACAGTAGAGTTATTAAATAATATTAATTTAATTGTTTTAATTTTTTAATTTTAAAAATTAAGTTTAAATTTATCAAACAATTTATATATTGTAATATCAATATATAATTATAATATTATATGAAATTGATTTCAATCTTTTATAATTCATTAAAAAAATAATACAAAATTTAATTTATATATTTTTAAATTACAAATAATTAGTTTAACTAATCTAAATTTGATAAATCACATAAAAGTTCTTAGACCAACAAAAGAACATTTATCATATTTAGACTTATCTTCAGCAATAAGAAACCTTTGAAGTAAATAAAGCAAATATACCAGATTTTATATTTCACAAAATCATAAGGGGCTCTCAGCATCTTTGGTGAAAGGACTAGACTCTTTTCACACATGTATATTTGAGCCCGTAGTTTTCACATAGCCTAGTTTGCATATCTTGAACCCAAACAAATTGTTTATGCTTGAAGTTTAATTCACCAAAGCCTTTTGCTTGGTAAATGATTTATTTACATCAGGGTTACCAACCCACTATATCTATTCTACTATAAACTTGAAGATATTCAACTCTTTTGGAAATGTCATAAGGCTTAAGATGCTCGAAGTAAAGTCTTTCTTTTTTTCTAGTATTTTTTCCCACAATAATTTATATAGCATAAAATTCTCTTTGGAGATAGTCCTCTCCTGCCTCTGGTGTTTTTAGAAGTTTGGTACCTCTTCGAGATCTGTATTTTGTTTTTGAAAATAAAAAAATGAATGATTATCTTGTTCTATTTTATAGTGCTGTTGACTGGGTCTATGTTGTTTCTTCTATGTTGTTGTTGCAATGCAAGTTAACAAACTAACAATACTATTGAGTCATTTGTAAAAAAATATTGAACAATAAAAAATACTCTTATTTTCTTGTACTAATCATTTCTTGATCAAGATACACAAAACTTAAAACTAAAAATATGATAAATTCAAATACACAAAACTTAAAACTAAATATAATAAATCCAACCACTAAAATAACTTATTTTTTAAATATATTAGTAAAAAATAATAAATAAATAAATTTACAAAAACCAAGCCTTGTCTTAATAATGTATTAAAACTTCTTACTAAAATGAAGCATAAGCCTCTTTTATTTTTGGGCTGGGTCCTGCGGATAATAAAGAGAATTCCATTTTTCACTAATTGAATTATTCCTTTGTTCTGCATAAACAGTTCATACCTATATAAAAGTATACTTATATATTTTTTCACTTAAAAATTATCTTATATTTTTTTTCCCCTTAAAAATTATCTTATATTTTTTCAAATAAGCTATTTTTTTTCTTGTACTTGTAATGATTTAAAAAAGACTGATTAATTCGGTGATGTTACCAACCACATGCACTGGTTGTAGCTTTATAATTTTCTCTTTTTCCTTTTTGGATTTGTTTTTTATTAATGTCTCCTTGCTGAATCGAACTCCAACTGTCCTACTTCCTTCAACGCAAAGGAACGAATATGTATATATAAAGTGGATTACTAGTTGAGATATTGAGCCAGCTCTAACTGTACTTTTGAGCATCAAGGAATTTATTGGCTTTCTTAATGAGAATAGTTGTTTATAAAATTAAATTATATAAATTATTTATTTAATTATATTTTAATTTATTAAAATATAATATAAAACCTTAACTTTATTTTTTATAAGATAATAAATATCACATCTGCCGACAGTGTGTCACATCTCTGGTTATAAGAAGCCAAACAAAGAGCCTAAATGGTTCAGTCTCAGCCTCAGAAAAGAGAATATATAAAGGTAACTTATATATTCACTGATGGGGTAACTTAAAAACTAAGCTGTGGAAAACTGTACGTTGATGTCTACCCAATATTAAAATCTTTGATTGTAAGGGAACGTTGATTGAAATCGTTGGTCCACCTAGATTTACAGTGATAATATTGGTTTACCATTAACACTATTAAGAATCTATTCGTAAACCAAAAAATAGATTCTTATATTGGTTTACAGTGATAATATTGTGATAATATTGGATCGTTACCTTTATACTAAAAAAAAAAAAAACTGAAAGGATAGATAGGGGTAGAGTGTTGGTGAATTGTGGGGTTCAATTTTTTTAGATTATGACAGTTCAGTTTATTAAAGTTTATAATAAACATATATTTTACATTAAACAAAAGAATATTATTAATATATTTATATTAAAAAAACAAATAATAATTGTTAGTTTATTCATTAAATGAGTTAGGCAAGGCGTTAAAGAATGTTTAACTTCTGTTTGGTTTTTTGTTTTTGTTAATGGTTCTATTGTAGGTTTTTTCAAGAGCTTCAGAGGTTTAAAACAAGGGGACCTGCTCTCTCCTTTCCTTTTCATCATTATGGCCGAAGCTCTTGGAGATCCCTCAAACAAGTCAGCTCACTTGGTCTTCTCTTTGGCATCAAGCCATCTTCAAGGTTCAGGGCTTTTAGACACCAGAAATTTGTAGACAATACGATTTTGGTCATCATTTTTTCTGTTCCTGAAGCAAAAATAATCAAGACCATCTTAAACTTTTATGAAGTTGCTGGCCAGAAGTTCAATTTTGACAAGAGCAGAATATTTTTCCTAAACACCCTTGTTCACAGGCAGTAAAACATAGCAAGAATATTGGGATGCAACATTTTAAGTCTTCCTTCTATATATCTTGGCATGCCCTGTTTCACGAAAATATGAAAGATGATGTGGAACAATGTTAATGACAAAATTCACAAGAAATTAGCTAGTTGGTAAAAAGCCCTATTGAGTCAAGCTGCTAAGGCAACTCTTGTCCAAGCAAGCCTCGAGAGCATTCCGGTCTTCTTCATATCCGTCTTCAAAGTCCTCACCTCAATATGTAAGATTAAACAAATACAAAGAAAATTTCTTTGGTTCGGGAATGAAAACCGCAATAAACTGCAGCTGGTAGCTTGGGATAAAGTCTACTCTAAGAAATATAAAGGCGGACTAGGCTTCAGGAAAGTTCACCAAATGAACCTGGCCCTCTTGGCCAAACAAGGATGGAGAATTGCCAAAGAAGCTCAAGCCTCATGGATGGATATAATCAGAGGCAAATATCTCCAGCATAATTCCTTATTAAAAGAATTCCCCATTCCCAACGGATCTCACTTCTAGAACTCGGTCATCCATACCAAAGAAAATATCAAAAAACGCCGAAGGTGGTGACTTGGATCTGGGGGAATATTAAATTCTAGGAAGACTCTTGGTTGAAGGACCATCCGCTAATCAACGAGCCAAGTCTTGCCATTATGAAACCTATCACAAACAAGTTGTTTGAAGACAAAGTGGCCAATTTTATTTCTGAAACGTCCAACTGCAGGTAATGGAAAATAATTCCTACCAATAACCTTAGCAATGAACTTAAAAATGTTGCAATAGAAATATCAAAACTGCTAAAGGATCCATGTCATTCCAAGCATCCAGTCCAGAGACACTCATGTCTGGAAACTTTGCAAGGATGGCCAATTCATAGTCAAAACTGCATATCACATTCAATATCCTCTAGTAAAGTCATGGATTGCGCAAAGCTTATTTGGATTAAACACTTAATTCCAAAGGTGAGTTTCTTTTCTTAGCTTACCTCTTAGAATAAAATTTTAACTATTGATAATCTCATTAAAAGAGGCATGTACATCACCAATTGTTGTGTTCTTTGTAAGTCTAATTTGGAGTCAACCTTTCATTTGTTCTTGGAATGTCCTTTCTCCGTTGGCATATGAAACTCCCTCTTTGATCTCTTTAGCATTGTGTGGGTTTAGCCATCATCCATTTTTCAAATTTTAGAACAATGACCAAATCCCTTTTCCAATACCCAACTAAAGTTCCTTTGGTCCACTTGTTTGCATCATTACCTGTGGTAAGTATGGTTGGAGCATAATAATAGTGTTTATTGGTTTGAGCAATGATCCGTGGTCTGTCTTCCACCGTGTCATTACTATTGCCTCAGAGAATGCCCAACTTGTTTCTACATTTGAAGTCCCTAAACCTGGCCTTGAAACTCGCTTGTTTAATATGTTCAAGTTTAACCCGCATTGATAGATCTATCATTAAGTGGATTCCTCCTTCGGTTGGTTGGTTAAAACTAAATTTTGATGGTGCAGCAAAAGGGAATCGTGGGATGGCCAACACTGGGGGCATTATAAGAAATGATAGGGGTCAAATAATCTTTGCTTATGTGGATAATATTGGGATTCAGTCCAACAACCTTGCAGAAGTGAGAGCCATGTACCAAGGTTTGATAATTATGCAGGAGTTTGATTGTGACCACATCATTGTTGAAGGTGATTCCATGCTTGCTATCAATTGGCTCAAAGGAAATCAAGTCCCGTCGTGGAGTGTTCAAAATATGGTTAATGAATGCAAAAGCTTACTAGGAAGGTATGCAAACATCATTATCTAGTACACGTATAGAGAAGGAAATAAAGTAACAGATTTAATTGCAAACAAAGGAGTTATGGAAGAATCCCTTTGCGTTTGGTGGCCTAACTTCCTAGTGGGACTTGTGGAGGTAAACCATGGTGATGGAATTTGTTTACTTTAGCAAGTATGGTGGTCCAAGTAAGCCTATTGGACCCCAAATGAGACTCCCTTGCCTCTGGACTGGGAGTATTCACTTCCTGCATGGTATTTTGATTCCTCATGAGAATTCTGAGATATAGGTCAATGTTAGCTCAAGTGATAGTTATGGTTTCCCATTCTGGTTTGTGTGGTTCTTGTTCATGGTTTGCTTATTTTGACGATTTCTCCTGTTCATTTTTTGGGTTTGTTGGGTTTTTTGGGAACTGCTAGGTTTCTCTTTTTGTCTTTTTGGATGGTTTGGTTGGGTTTTCCCGAATGCTTATTTGTATTATTCGGCTTTTGGCATTGATCCCAGTTGGGTTCACACTTATTTCTCTTTGTAAAAGGTTTTGGGTCCTTTCAAAACCCCTCTATCAATAAAAAAAAGGTAAGGTGTTAAAGTCATATACAGATGTACAAACATGGTTCAAGAGTACTTTATTTTGCTCGTGGTTCAAATTTGTATTGCTCTTTTTAAAGGCACAAGAATAGTTTTACTACATTTTTTTTTAATGAGAACATATGTTTTTGTCATTTTAACACTAAAAAGGCTAAATGTATTTCTATTTACAGTGCTATTTTTAAAGACATAATAGAATCCAAATTTATATAAATTGCATAAAATATGTATGGTTTAAAATCTAAAAAATATTAGAAGATATTAAGTATCATAATTAAATTGCATAAAATATGTATAGTTTAAAATCTAAGAAAGATTAGAATATATTAAGTAACATAATAAGATTACTTATATATTATTTTAGTTTTAATGTATATAATTGTATGGTTATTAAATTTTATTAAAAGTATTATTGATTTTTCATTAAAAAACAACATTTTTTTTTAAATTTTTGAGATATAAATTTATTTTCAATATTTCTTAATTTTTAAAGTTCACTTTATTAGTGACAACACATGTTTGAATTTGCCACCTTAAAATTAAAAATGTTAAATGTGTGTCTATCTATATTACTCTTTTTAAGGCATAATAGAGTCCAAAGTTGCAAAAAAAAAATGTGTAGTTTAAAATTTAAGAAATATTAGAGAATATTAAGCATCACAATAAGATTTGTTTTTGGGTATTATTACGAAAGGAGGGTTTTGAAAGGAATCCCTCAACATTTTACATCAATTCCTCCATGGGAGACAAACCATAAAACACAGTTGTCCAAAACAACCACCCTAACTCAGAAGAAATGACACAAAAGACAACCATAAACACCACATGAAACATTGTCATCACCAAAAACAAGAAGGTGGATCCACAAACCAAACAGGCAAAGCAGAGGTAAGATCGGTGATGAGATAGCTCTGGATTTCCACCAAGGAGTATTTGAAACATGACTGCCATGAAGGACAAAGTCAAAATGGACATCATTCTTCCAGTTTAAATTTGAACAAGAGCAATTATTGAAGGATGTGAATGACACCAACTACCCATAATAGA
This sequence comes from Wollemia nobilis, assembly GCA_028583015.1. Lineage (NCBI taxonomy): Eukaryota > Viridiplantae > Streptophyta > Pinopsida > Araucariales > Araucariaceae > Wollemia > Wollemia nobilis. The sequence goes on from JAQPPZ010017221.1 coordinate 1,909,482, forward strand.
TGCGATGGAGAATTATTATCCTCAAGTAGAAGCTAGGCCACCAACGGATGAGATGAACATCACAATCATAGGGTGCGACATTCCAATAATTCAAATTATCATAAGTGCCAGCACTTTCAAAATAAAGGTAATGTAACATACTGAAATACCATTGATCGGATTCCTAATAGACTTTAAGAGAGTTCTACATTAAGAAGATTTAGGAGATCTATCAAGAAGTTATTTCTCCACACTATAAAGCTAGGAAGGCTAGTTCCAAGATTGGCCAAACAATTAGCAAGCGAATTACCCTCCCTCAGAATATGTGCCACCCTGAATTGATTTAAACCTTGGAGGTACCTTCTCAATTCCTACATCATATTTGTGACATTCTAGCTCATATCAACAATGGAATTAAGAATATTAATCACATTCTTCGAGTCCTCTTAAATATCAACATTCAGATATCCCAAATCAGCCAGGAGTTTAATTCCTTGGAAAGCGGCTTGAGCCTCCGTGAAGTGGGAATTTTGAAATGATAAATGCTCACAATATGATGCAATAACTTCACCCATGATGTTCCTAATGATGCCACCTTCCCCAGTGATCTCGAGATTACCTTTTGATGCCCCATTGAAGTTGAATTTGAGCCAACCAATGGGGGGGCGACCATCTCACATTTTTCCTTGGATTTGGTATAAGAGGTCCAAGGTCCAACCTCGAGAAACCCAACTTAACTTCTAAAAGAACTTCTACAGGATAACTCATTAGGCAATTTATCCCCAAATCAAGAAACGCATTGGTAACATTATCAATTGAACTCCACAATATTCTAAGACCAATCTTAAGAGCATCTCTTTTTTAGTTTTTAAAATCCCTAGCATTTCATTCTTTCCAAATGCCCCAAAAATATGTGGTAGGAGGAAGCTCCACAGGCACTTGAGACGAGGGGCATTAAAGGGGGAGGTCCATTGTAGAATAAAGTTTTTCAAGGAATTAGGCAACACCCACTATACACCCAACTTATCCATGTCACAAAAGAAGGGACATAAGAGCAACAAATGAGTAGATGACTCCTAATCAGCTTCACACAAGTAGCATCTATTTACAATTTGCATACCTCTCTTAAGCAGATTGTCAATGGAAATAATCTTATTAAAGCTAGCTAACCATAAAAAAGGTTAACTTTATTAGTTAGTCCTTTCAACCACATTCTCTCGATCGAAAACAAGCACAGAGTATCAGGATCAAGCAAATTATACGTTGCTTTGACAATGTAGCCTCCCTCATTATCACTAGCTCAAATGATCCTGTCTTCGATGTCTTCAGATTGGAGAACCTGAAACTATAATTCCTTAGCAACAAGAGACCAAGCTTGTTGGATATCCAAATCTCCAATCATCATTGGGAGTTGAAACCAAGATTTATGACCATTCTCATAAATAATGAAATCAACAACTTTAACATGACCCAAGGCACAGGTGGATGGCTCGAGAATACAAAATATTTGGTCAAAAGAAAGGGGATTTTCTCCCAACCATGGATCATTCCAAAAATCTATGAAATTTCCATTACCAACAATCCAGCTGCTACTACTACATTGGAAGACTCTAGATTTTAAAAGGCTTTGCAAAAATGGAGAACCTCCTTTAGGAAGTGGGTCTGAGAGAAAATTGAAAAATTATATTTTGCCTTGAGGATCTTCACCACTCCACCACTTCATTAGATGTGAATTTCTACTCCAACTTAGCAACTAAGTCCTTTTTCATCTACTTGACCGTTTTTAAACCTATACCATCGTACTTCTTCTAGTGATAGACCTGCTCCCATGAAGCTAAATGGAACTTACCTTTCATCTTCGGACTATCCCATAAGAAGGATTTGAAGATACTTTCAAATTTGGCAATGATATTTCCAAGAAGGCTAAAGAGCGACATGAAATAAATCAGGATGCTTTGGAGAGTGCTCTGCACAAGAACAACTTTTCCAGCTTGACTCAGCAATGCTCCCTTCCAAGTCGCTAATTTTTGCTAGTCTTTCGACGATCGAAGACCAAAGATGTAACGATCCAAAAATAAAGAAACAAAACACACAAAAAAGAAATAATTTTTTTTGATTAAGGAGAGGGATTCATAAACCCCTAACCAACCTTAGATCGACTAAATGTTTAACTACCCCTAATTTTCTCAAGAACTATACCACACAAGATTACCCTTACCCAAGTCCCTGTATATCTTATGTTATGCACATAAGTACAAACATATCATCACTCTTGATAATCTAGACTTACAACCTTCAATCATTAGAAGATGTACACGTATCTCCATATTCCACACAAACCATTATGTGTAGGTAAGCTATTTGTACTACGAGTTAAACTATCAATCTTGTCCTCTGACAAGCTATCTTAACTCTGGTATGATTGTTTAAACCTAGTTACCAATCTCCCTAAGGGGGTCTCAAGCCCTTAGGTCATCCTCTAAGTTCACCTAGAACTTACTATTGTTTTATAACAAATATTAAAACAAGAAGATAAAGAATAGATCTAGATACTAAATAAAACAAAATATGAATCATTACTCAAACAAAGGATAACTTAAAACATAAAACAATAACTAAAGGTTAAACATGCAATAGAAGGTATTTAAATACATCTACATTCAAATAATGGAATATAAAGTGCATCAACCCTATTGTTCATTTATTACATAAGAATGTATGGTAAAACCCATACCTTCAAATATTACATTACATCAATTTCATCAGGGAAACCTTCCCACAAATCTAATCTATTGCATAATTAAGCAATATGTAAGGTAGAGAGCAAACTTATGCATTGGTCCATCTTATGACTTTGGTCCTCCCACTCTTCCATCGATCAAGTGAGGATAGTAGGGGATCAGGACACTCATATTTCAGGATAGACATGCTTCTAAATGCAATTGTTCATTTTAATTCCAAATTTCAACTATACAAATAACCCAAGCAATTCAACTTTACATTGCATAGTTGATACCATGGAAAAATACTCTTTCTATTTCCCCTCTCATCTTCTAATGAGATTTATTCAACCATGCCTCAAACTGCATGATCTACTTGCAATAAATGGTCTAACCCTTATTTAAAAATCAAAGTCCCATACCCTTAATTGCTAAACCATCCAAGTTCTCATTAATTATCCAATTAAAGCCAACTACCTTAATCCTCAAATAAACCTTTTTTTATTTATTTTATAAATTAAAGTCCCATACCCTTAATTTACAAAACAAACCACATTCACATTCATTATCCAATTAAAGTCAACTTATTTAATCTTCAAATAAACCTTTTTCTTCATTTCATTTCCATACCCTTAATTTACAAAACAAACCACATTCACATTCATTATCCAATTAAAGCCAACTACTTTAATCTTCAAATACGCCTTTTTCATTTCATAAATTAAAGTCTCATATCCTTAATTTTATAAAACAAACCACATTCACTTTTTTTATCCAATTAAAGCCAACTACTTTAATATTCAAATAAACTTTTTTCTTCATTTCATAAATTAAAGTCCTATACCCTTAATTTACAAAACAAACCACATTTACATTCATTATCCAATTAAATCCAACAAGTTTAGTCTTAAAATAAACATTTTTCTTCATTTCATAAATTAAAGTCCCATACTCTTAATTTACAAAACAAACCACATTCACATTCATTATCCAATTAAATCCAACTACTTTAATATTCAAATAAACCTTTTTCTTCATTTCATAAATTAAAGTCCCATACCCTTAATTTACAAAACAAACCATATTCACATTCATTAAACTAAATTCTATCATTTTAGCTAATGAAATAACATTATAGATTCTTTCCTTTCATTACCCTAAAATACACCATTTTAGATAATGAAACACATTAAAAATTCCTTTTCTTTCATTACCCTAAAATACACCATTTTAGATAATGAAACACATTAAAAATTTAGTTTCTTTCATTACCCTAAAATACACCATTTTAGATAATGAAACACATTAAAAATTCCTTTTCTTTCATTACCCTAAAATACACCATTTTAGATAATGAAACACATTAAAAATTCCTTTTCTTTCATTACCCTAAAATACACCATTTTAGATAATGAAACATTACAAATTATTTCCTTTCCAAACATACTCTAAGCTATCTCCTACGCAGTGACTAACCCATGGTTGGCTCTAGCAAAGGGAGGACAACTTAATATGGAGTAGTTTATAGATAATGGCAGATGCCACCAAGATGAATTCTATCCATAAAGAATTAGAGTGCAAGTGGGGTATTCAGGGGGCCTCCACGGTGTCAACAACAGCCGTAATGTGGTCGACCATCCCAGTGACAGTGCTATGCTCAATGCCCAATGGTGGTTATCAAGCGAGGTAAAAGCCCACTGTGCCATCCTGTATGGCTGTAGACGTCTAAAAAAGGGGGTGACTCCATTGATCACGTAGATGATTTACCATAAGGTACACCTATGCTAAGTGGCATCTATACTACTAGTAATAGGTGGTTATTTGGAGCAACAACTACGATATTATATTGAATGCGACACTACCATATTCAACTGATCAATCAAGGATGCTAAGGCTCGATGGCAGATATTAAGCGTGGCCAAAGGCTCACAACATATTCATTAAGAGGATGGTTGGAGGACCACCTCACCAACCTGTGACCACCGAAAAGGCTCACACCTATTAATGTCCTATGGTAATAATTGACAAAAGCATAACATGGATACAAGAACAAGAAATTAACAATAGATGAATCAATAAAACACGCTTTATTCCATTATATTCAAATTCAAAATCAAATTACAAATACATCCCTCTTAGGGATAATCATCTTGATACAATATTACAATAGGAGTGTGTAATTGTTTCCCTCTTAAGGGTAGGTGTGATCAAAATGCCCCTCAGGATGACACAAACTGCCTTGGGGTAGAGCTAACCCCCTTCTCCGCAATGTGGAAGGATTATGATATAGGCTCCTTTCTGCACCTGTCTCCCTACGAACAAGAAACAACAATGCACAATTATATAGATTGATAGCCTCTCGTGATGAGGCACTTTAAAGGATTATACATGTAAATTCCATCAAACTAATGAAACAAGAAAACATAAAGAAAGATTCTATGCTATTCTAATTGTATCAAGAATTACACTACAATATACAAAACATGAATAAAAACATGATGCATTGAACAAATATTGAATTGAAAGAAATAAAGCATAAAAAATATTCAATAGACTTATAACCACTACAACACATAAAATGCCTAATTCCTACGGTCGGAGTTTCTCTAAAAGTGTAATTTAACCTATGAAAGAACTAATCTGACTAACCTATGCAGTAAAAAGCAGATTGAGTAAGGTGATCTCTAACCTATTATAAACTGCAGCTATGAGGGGCGGTCTATACTGAAAACCATGGTTGACAGTCGTGGTTTGACCTCTGATGTGTTTACCCTCAAAATTAGGGGCAGTGGGCTTGACCTCCTTATTCGAATTGATGTTCAAAGGTCACCTTTGTCATCTTCTGACAGATTTGGCGATCAAATTGCTATTAAGGGCCTTCATTCACCTAGATTTGCATTTCTTGATCCTCCTAGGCACCTAGGGCATCCATGGCTAATTGATCGTTGAATGGATAGCAAAGGGGCTCCCAAATGCATAAGGTCGTTATGCAATTTGATAGGGCTTCGCTGCTCTCTTGATCAACTAGTTTGCTTGACAATTTGATAGTGCTTCGCTATGCAAATTATCTCTTCTCAGTACTCTTTTCCCCATTGAAAAAGGGGGGTACTTATAGCATGCTCCTAGGGCTAGGGGTGGCTTCATGGAGAAGCCAAGATCAAGAAGGTTGGTTAGGTCAGTTGGGATGAAAGCCTTTGGAATATTTCATCCTCCAACTACCTCCTTCTAGATCTCTTAGCCGTTCCAACCAATTTGGCTTGGATGGAAGGCCTAACTGAACTCCAGTTCAAACCGCAGGTCACAGTTGTGGTCCAGACTAGAGACCGTAGGTGTCAATCGTGGTTTAGGCTGGAGACCGTAGGTCTAGGCTACGGTTCAGACTACTTAGGCCAGAATGCCTAAATTGAGTGGGTAGAACCACTGTTCTATCTTGGAGTCTATCCAAGATACTTCATATGGTTTTGTAGCATGTCCATATGAGTAGTCACCCTCGGCATGGTGCATTTTAGGTGTCTACAGATGCCCCTTTTGAGATGTGTTGTGAGATTGAACAACGCTGAGCAAAATAGACCTCCTAAAACGATGTTGAAGGTTCTATGATGATCATTAGTTTGATCAACATTAGATGCCCTTGGTCCAACAAAAGGACGCGCATCCTGGAATCATTGCTTCCAATGTGGGAAGGCTTACATTTGAAAATTTTGCACTCGTCATCAGACATTTGGGTAGCTTTGGTGCTACAATAGGAGTTAGGCCTATATAACCGACGGATGAGAGCTACAAATACAATTTCATATTTTCTATTTTCCCCAAGTAGAGGGGGAAGCTTATGATAGCTGTTAGCAATGATTAGCAAAGATGAACACAATTTTGACAAGATCAAGGGATCTACGATCTCCGAGATCTTCTGTTGATTTTGATTATGAAATGAAATTATGACTACCCCCTCAAGCGACGAGTCGATGAGGGTAATGACAATGTTTGAAGCAACAAAATTGCTTGACCACAATGAATGATCCTGAACAACTTTAGATTTGAGATGTTTAATGCCTTGACTAGGCCTAGTTCAGCTTATTATTGTAACACTTAGTAGTATTTGCATATCTCTCTCCCATGGAGCAGTCAGGCTATGATAGCCGTCTTAGAGATTCAAGATAATACAAATTCAAGAAGACTTGTGTTGAATCATATTGTCGATGATTTGCTGAAAAATGTCATAAAAGAAATGACAATTTTACCCCAAATGTCCTTATTGTGATCTACTCATCTTGCTAAATTGCATGGATCGCAAGTCACTGCAATCGCAAAATTTATAGGATAAATCACTGAATATGAGGCGCATTTGGTTTTTCATTTGTTTTATTTTTTTGTTGTGTTGAATTTTGCATTTATTGGATTAATCCTGGTGCTTTTAATGTCACAAAATTTGCAATTTTGATCATTTATTTTGGTTTTTGTCCATTGGGAGTCATTAATTTGCCTTTTCAAACCTTCCCACAGTGGGTTTTGAGCGCATTTATTACCAATTGCGGATCGCAGGTACGACCGACGGTTTCCACTGCCAAATTTTTGGGACCGCGGGTCAGACCTGTAGGCAAAAAACCCTAGTTTGCGGACCGCGAGTGTCAGTTGCACTCTGCAGTGACTAGGAGAACCTATAAATTGAATTTTTATTTGTAATTTGTCATTATTTTCCTGCAACCTTGAGCAATTTGAGAGCTCTGAGAGAGAAGACATTCCCTGATACGGAATGCTGTCAAACTCAACAACTTGTACACTCATTCTTCTCTGATGGTAGATCCTGATAAGTCGTCTACTAGTCGGGGGTAGGGTGCGGGCAAGGTAACTCGAAACTGAGACCTCGCACTCCATAGCAGTAAAATAAACCACACTTAATAAATGTGGAAATTGAACCTCATTAAACTATCTGTAATGAACCCCACTAGTTTAGGCTAGATTAGGATTTTAATTTTATGCATGAGTGGTCTCGGAGGGTACCCTAAATGGGTGCCACTCCTAAACTGCAACTGGTAGCTGCGGTTCCCAGTTAGAAAAATGGGAACCGCAGGTTTCAATTGCGACCTCCAATTTGCAAATTAGGGACCGCAAGTTGCAGTTGCGGTTCCCAATTTGCAATGGGACCGTAATTTGCAGTTGTGGTTCCCAATTTGCAAATTGGGGATCGCAAGTTGCAGTTGCAGGCTGCAATTGCTTGTGTTTTTTGTTGTTTTTTTTTCTTTTTGTTTTTTCTTTTTTTTTAGCACTGCTTAGCTAGATTTAGCTTATAGTATGTAATGAGTGTCATTGTTCATTAATAATTTAATCATTATGTGTGTCATTCCAGGGCGGTGTCCAAGGCTATATACGAAAGAAGGCTCCAACAGGTTAAAGATTAGTTCATTCAAAAAATAGGCTTTATTGATGGATCAGTTAGTGTTTGGGGGTTTGGTGTGACCTCTAACTCCTAGAATTGGAAATCAAATTGCAGAAGCTGAAACTGAATTAAAATTGTAGGAAATGAAAATTGCAAAATCTGAAATAATAGGAAGTGAAATGTTGCTAAATTGAAAGTGACAGAAAAGTAAATTGCAGAATTGAAAATACACACAGTTGCAAAAAAGTCAACTAATTATAGAGTTCACAATTATCTGAGCATGTTCTAAATCTGAAAAATCAAATTAACATCTATTGCAAAACTGGAGAATAACACAAATCTGGAAATTGCAGTGAAATGACAAAAATCTGGAAATTGCTGCAAAGCTGGAAAATGACAAAAATCTAGAAATTGTAGTGAATTTTGGAAAATACTGTCAAATCCTATTAAATGTTGAACACTATTCCAAACATGTTTTAAATACTATGCACTTCTAAAATGAAACTAATTCTACAAATAAATGTTGACAAAATTTTGCTGATCTGCTGCAGCAAGAAATCAACAAGAATTTTTTGTCACTATGTTGCCCTTCATCTGATCCTGCAAGTGGCCCTTGCTTCTAGAACCAGAAGAGGGTGAAGAATTATACCAGGTAAATTAAATATGCACTATCAACCATCAAATGCCAATAAAATCTGAAGAATGCACCTTTTATTCCATCTAAAATTGCATTACAGTACTGCAGGAAAAATCTGCAATTTACTATAATGCTACAAAGACTTTATCTTCTGCTAATAACTATCTCCTATTCCTCTATCCCTATTTCTCTATTTATATATCTATATATTATCCTCAACCATGCTGGGAGCTTTATTTATAAGACAAAGTTGATATATCTGTTTGTTGAGTTTCAGGGATTTCCAACTGTTTACAAAATAGTTTCCTGGAATGCAGGGTTATAATTTGTCAAACTTTATCCCTTTATCCCATCTGGTCCGCCTATGGTGAAGGAACGGAGTCCAAATAGGGTGGACTAACCGCTTGGTCAATTTACAATCTTGCTTTTCATGGTTTTGATGCATTTTGACCATTTTTGGTTGTTCCTGCGCTATTCACTATTCCTGTGCCGCTTATTCCTATGCTGCTCTGGAATAATAGGCAAGTGACAATTCATTGCTTATCTGCACTCCAAACGCATAGGGAGGAAGTTGTTGACCGTTTGGATTGTTTTCTCTTATATTGTACACCCTTTTGCATTGGTGGCACGTGCTAGAGTGACTGATTCTAAGCCCTGCTGTATATGTACAACTGGTTGGAATTTGCATGACTGTGTCCTGCATTTACCAAATTTTCTACATTTTAGCCTTTTGACTTGTTGCTCCCATTTGCATCACGTGGAAGTGTTGTCAGGTGGAGAAAGAGTCATGCCTATCCTCCCTCAACTATTTCCAAGCGTTTACCTCTTCTTAGTTGATAAATTCCATGCCTTCCTTCATAGTGACAGGTGGCTGGAATTTGTATGGACTGTGACCTGTTGTTTCCAGCTACCAAAACATGCCTAGATGCCCTTTTGGAGTGCTCATAACTTGTTCATCGTAACTCCATTTTTTACCAAATTATGTCCACGTGTTCTTGGTTATATGAAAAACATTGGGTTCAATTTTCAACTCTTAATTCATCAGAAATTACTCCCTGCATCGCTATCAAGTTGACCTTTAACACATATTTTTACTAGCATTTCCAGCTGTCAAAAAGTGTGAAACTGCAATTTTGCAGGCCCCATAACTTCCAGGTTACTTTTCCATATGCCCTCAAATTTTGGTCATGTTTTCTCTATATTATGAAGTACCATTGGTATGAATTTGGTACCTTAACTCACTCTGGATCATTCCCAGTAGATCCACCAATGTTCCCTTTAACGCAGATTTGCACCTGTTAACAGCTCCAAAAAAGACTAAGGCATGAACAATGAGCGCATGAATGAACAATGAGCACATGAATGATGTAACCTTCATAAATTTTTATCTACAGCTCGGATTGACTTGCTTCAAAAAGCAAAGTTTTAGTTCTTGATGAGAGGAATCTGTTCATGCCATCAGAATGTAACTGCAATACATGTTTTATTTACTACGTAATCAACTGAAACAATGCATAAAATGCTAAAAACAATTAAAACAGAGGTATAATGTTTCAAACATAAAATCATGCAAACATGTAACAAATAACATATTCTAATCACTATTTGGCACTTTAACTTTGTCATATTTAATATTATGGCAATTTTAATATGTTAACCATAGTGTAATAATGAGGCATTTCTAGGCCTCATCAGTATGTATTGTTTGCTTTTTAAAAGTTGACGTCTAGAGCGCGGGATCTTGACTTGATGAAGACTCTCTGCGAGGCCTTATCAAATGATGACCGAGCATGGTTTTGAGTTGTTGGGTTCGGTTATGTCGTGGATCTACCCACCATTAGGGTAGATCAGGCCTATATTACTGCGTTGGCTCGACGTTGGAATGCGTGGACCAACACATTTCACCTGCATCCTGGTGAGATGACTATCACACTAGAGGATGTCTACAGGATCTTCAAGATCCCTATCAATGATGAGGCTATCATTTCCTCTACCTACATGGCAAAGGATGTCGTATTTGCTACCATCTTCGATGATCAGAGCATCGACACACAGGATGATGCAAACCATGGAGGGGTGCACATCGAGGACTGGTATCGGGATGATGTCTTCTCTACTTGAGAGGCCCTATTCATGCACCTCATCATTCAGATTGTCCTTCCAGACTCCTTGAACGCGAGGATTCCCTGGAACATGCTAGCCCCTGCTTGGAGGGTGCTTCAGAGCTCGACGAATAAGCCACTGCTGCTAGCATGGTGGAGCACTTTACTATGCCAGCTTTATCGAGAGCTGTACCATATCATGGAGCAGATCCGTAAGGGCATCAGATGCAGCCTTTTACTATAGATCTAGGGGTGGAAGCATATCCAAATTAAGCATCCTACTGACCTACCTCTGCGCATCACTACCCTAGATGTCGCTCATCAATGCTACATCGCCTGCTGGCCTTGTGCTGAGGAGGGTGTTCACAATAGGGCTCATGCTGGGGATACACAACATTATATCATCAGCTTTGTGGCACTTGAGCAGGGGATGTCATCTAGTACCCCTACATGGATTGTCCTGTATGGTCGAAGGTGGACGACTGGCTACGATGGGCCCGTCGATACAAATGGTTCATCTGGCGTAAGCTAGATGTGAGAGAGTATCAATTTTTATCTCACATCTTGCGATAGTTCAGCATGGTGCAGGACCTACTAGATATGCCCCTCAGGTACAAACGACTGGCTTTGGAGAGGGATCTCCTGCTGATAGTTCCTATACCACTAGGGAATGCACCTGATGACTTCCAAGAGTTGAGGGTTGAGACTATTGGGACCACACCCGATTATGATGGGTGGTGGTCTCTTTTTATATGGCACGGTATCAGGCCTCTGGGTCGAGAGCCAGCAGAGGCAGAGTCAGAGGCTGATCTGGATGGGTGCAGGGTGTGCTAGTGTACTAAGGGCAGTTGGGACGTAGAGGTCACCATTGAGGACCTACCAGAGATCAACCCTGAGGAGGATGTTCTAGAGGAGGGTGAGGTCCCTAATGACAGCGCAGAGGGACAATTGCTAGCACAGGTTGCTGACTTGTAGAGTCAAATTGGGTGATTCCATACGTAGCAACAAGAGCAAGATACTACCATCGCCACTCTAGAGGTGAAGGTGACTGATAGGAAGCAGCACTTGACTGAGGTGTAGGGCCAGATATAGGAGCTCACAACTCGAGCTACTGATGGAGAGGCCCAGGTGCAGAGACTATAGACTGCCCTAGATTTGGCATAGGCACAGCGGACTATAGCAAAGGCAGAGCGGGATCTCGCTCGAGTAGCGAGGGGAGCTACTATGGGGCCTCCTCAGGCTATTATTGGGCCTCCTACGATACCAGTAGTAGGTACACTAGCAATATAGGATCTAACTACTGAGGTGACATGACTGCACGGTATGGTCATGAGGACCAATGAGATGCATGCATCTCGGCTTGCCCACATTGATCAGCTAGTCAGCTATATAGAGATGTAGGGGCTGACGGTTCTTGAGGATCCTTTTACTGTAGAGTCATAGCGTACCAGATCTAGGACTTTAGGGCAATCTACAACTAGCTCAAGTTATAGGACTCACAAGACTAAGAGGACGCATAGGTCCTCTAGCATGCATATAGTGAGGTCACAGGCCAGGGCTAGAGATCTGAGGTAGACATCATGGGCCTCCAACCAGAGGACTAGCCTACTACAACTACCAATTTTCCATATGCTGGATGCGTTAGTGTTTGGAGGTTGGAAGGATCCATATTAAGATCCACCATAGGTGCCAGGTTAGCCAAGAGAGTAGGCTCCAGAGCATAGTGCAGAGGGAGGTGGTGAGAGCTCCAGTACAGGGGGAGCAGCCTAGATCTATTTTTTAGCACTTGCCTACTATAGTTTGATGTATCATTTTGTGTGTAAGGTCAAGGACCTACACAGTTGTAGCCTGCGAGTATTTTGTACTCCCTATGTACTCATTTGGACACATATATATGATATGATATTTCATGGCTCATTATGTGTAAATGTGTATTTATTAATTTTTGATTTTATGTTTATTTTATGCACATGGATGCAATGCGTATTTAAATGCTATGTTTATATGATACAATGTATGGATGTCATGCACTAGATAGCTACTATTTTTTATGATGATGATATGCAGTGATCTAGATGATTAGATGTGCGACATATGATGTATGTAGATGGATGCGATGCTTATTTTTTTAATGCATATTTATTTTTTCTTTGTGGGCATGCGTATATTTTATGCAGTTTATGATATGCTATGCAATGTATGGTAATGCATTATGTACAAAATCATAATCTAATGGAAATGAACCTATATGCTTTAATCACTTAAAACATAAGGAATGAATGTAAACTATGTATATCAATTTTCAAAATATGACACCACAAAATGTATAACAATCATGCAAAATAATTGATAATTCTCATTACAAGAACTTAATCAATTAATCACCCATATATGAAATGCAGTGAAATGGATTGGTAAAATGCCAATGAATGATTATGTCATTTCATACTATATAATCAGTGGCCGTCTAAACATCATTTCTGATCTTCATGCGGTATCTATATTATATATTTGATTGTACTTTGTAAAATGCATTTTGATTAATGAATGACTCGTATTTTTGCAGTCTAATGATATTTGATATTTTGTTGCTATTGGAGCACCTTTTTGGGTTTTTCCTTGAGACTCAAACACTCTAGTAGACCTCTCCAAAAATCACATACTAACTATACCAGGATTATATTGAACAAGGCTTTTGCCGTGACAGACCCAACTATTCATAATCCCTGTGTGTGCATGTGAGTATTTTTAGATAGATCGTAAGCATACCCCGTATGTCAGTTGGGACTCTTTCAACCCATATGTAATCTAGGGTTCCTCATACGATCGTATCATCCTTGTTTCAGCTTTGATTAGACTTATACAACTAGAAAATCCTAAGTACCTAGAGCTAGCTCATCTTGCAAATTGATCAGGGCTACCCCTCCAAATGCAGGCGGGACTCCTTCAACCCATTGCTACATTTGGGGATCATCCAATAGAACTATCCCTCCTATTGCAGACGGGACTCTTCCAACCCATTGCTGTGATCGGGGATCAATCTATGGCTTTCAAAAGGTATACAATCCAGGGATTCAAGTTCTCACCCTTCTTACTTGCTCAAATGTAGTGATAAAAATCACTGTTAGTCCACGTGTTATCACTTTATTTGAGCAAGGGATTTTTATAGTGCTTTTGATTCACTATGTCACTTTATGTTTTGAACTTGAAATTTGTATATTTTTTTTTGCACTTTGTAACTTGGGATTTAACTTTTGTGACTTTGGGATGTATAGGGGAAATTATTGTCCTTTTGCCAAAGTACACCTTTCTAGACCGACTATTTGCAAGATAAGAAGGTCATGAGACCATATCTCTAGAGACCTAAGACTGCTTTCACGACTTTCATCCTCTCTTGTCTTAGCAGGATTTTATATTCTTTTGCTTAGTGACAGGATTCTGATATGTCGAGGCACTATCCCAACTAATGACCTTGTCTATAACAGCAAAGCAAGTTTTCTATAATATCTGAAGAACCCACTAGGTATGGCAGAGTGATAGGAAAACTTAATACACATAGGTATCCACAACAGGTATCGTGTAGGAATGCAATGAATTATGATAAATGCAAGGGTGCATGATTGTCATACAAACATGTGACTGTTTGTAAAACTTTGGTAAACACACTACGCTCTACTATGGAATGCAACAGATGACAAATTCCTAAATGTAATATGATGATGTGAATGCATGTATGAATGCAGATGAAAATGGAAATGCAAATATTTTTAGATTTTAAGCTTTATCAAATTTTTTGGACTTTTATATATTTTTCTTGATTTTTATAGGTTTTTTGATCTTTCATATTTGACCAAACGACGAGTACATGTCCTTGGAGCTTTTTAGGGTTGACCAAGCGATTTTTAGAAATACTTGGAGCCTTTTGACTTGACCAAATGTTTTACATCCGCTTTTGGAACCTTTTAGTTGACCAAACTCTCAGTAAGAGGGCGTGGAGCCTTTTGGGATGATCGAGAAGTTATAGGAACTCTCGGAGCCTTTGGGTTGACCAAGCAATTTTTGGGAATCCTTGGAGCCTTTTGACTTGACCAAAGGTTTTACAGCCACATTTGGAACCTTTTAGTTGACCAAACTCTCAGCAAGAGGGCGTGGAGCATTTTGGGATGACCAAGAAGTTATAGGAAATCTCGGGGCCTTTGGGTTGACCAAGTGATTTTTGGGAATCCTTGGTGCCTTTTATTGGCCAAGATTCTTAATCAAATATCTTGGGGCCTTTTGGGGTGATCAAGCGGTTTAGACAAAACCCTCGGGGCTTTTGGGTTGACCAAAGGGCTTATAGATGCCTTTGGTGCCTTTACTACACTCTTAAGCATAGAACACCTTAAGATGGATGATATTGAGATGCTCAAGCTCGTCCACACCCTCTAGTGACGTTAGGCGATGGGTACCTAGGCCAATATTTTTAGATATGATGTAAGCCCCTAGCCAGTTAGCCATAAATTTGTCTCAAATGTCAGGCAAAAAATTCAAGTTTTGTTGGTTTTATTTTAGTACAAGATCCCCAACTTCAAAGTCTCTCTGGTGGACTTTGATATTGTAAGCTTATTTTAATCACTCTTGATAAACGCGAAGATGCTTGAGGGAATTCACGTGACGTTCATCAAACAATTTCAATTGATCTAGGTGAGCTTGCCGCACGGTGTCGTCATTGATGAACTCTTTCAATGTGACACAAAACCTTGGAATTTCCAACTCTAAGGGCATAATGGCCTCAACGCCATATACTAGTGAAAATGGTGTTTCCCCAATGGGCATATGAATGCTAGTCCTATAAGCCCATAGCGCAAGGGGCAGCTGTATATGCCAATCTTTGTGTTCTTGCACTGCATTTTTCAAGATGGCTACCACAGTCTTGTTTGAGGCCTCAACTTGCCCGTTTGCTTGCGAATAATATGGAGTTGCAAAACTGTGTTGAATACGGTATTTAGACGTTAAAGCCCGCATAGTTTTTTTCTTAAAAGAAGTTCCATTATCCAAAATTATTTTGGATGGTATCCCAAAATGACATATGATATGCTCGAGAATAAATTTTGCGATGCGAGATCCAGTGGTCGTTGTAAGGGGAATGGCTTCCATCCAATTTTTAAAATACTCAGTAGTCGTGATAATGAATGTATGTCGGCCTAATGATGGAGGGGAAATCTTGCTAATAAGATCTAATCTCAATTGAGAAAATGGCCAAGCCACATGAATGGGTTGTAAGTCCTGTGATGGCAAGTGTGTAATATTAGCATGATGCTGACATTTAACGTATTTCTTAACATACACATTGCAATCCTTCTCCATAGTGGGCCAATAATAACCCATGTGAAGGATGCATTTGACGATAGCCATGTCGTTGAAATGGCCACCATACGTATCGCCGTGAGCTTCTAAAATTTCCCAAGATGACTCTTGGGGCTCAAGACATCGAATGAGGACTCCTTCGTAACTGCGTCGATACAAAATATATCCTATCAAGACATACTTAGTCATTTTATGTTTAAATGTGCGTCTTGCAACACATGACAATCCTTATAGAATCATACCAAGTTTTAGGAAGTCTTGGATTTGCAACATCCAGATTTGACAAGCCTCAGATTCGACTGCTAAGACGACCTGCTCCCCCTGCATATTTAGCTTTGCAAATGCAGACTGGGAAATAACATTGTGGTGAGTGGTAGTACCACTCCCCATAGGACTCTAAGAAGTAAATGACTCCCAGGGTGCCTGCTTAAGAAAGTCTTTTTCTCTATGGAACCAATCAGCTGTTGGTTCCACAACAATCATGTTGACTGACTCTTTGTTATTAACGGCTGCACGCTCCGCTGCTAGGTGTGAGAGCATTCTAACATGGATGGTAGTAAACTCAGAAGATGGATTTTGAGGGATCAAGGACCCTAAATATGCCATGATGTCTGCAAACCTATTTGAAGATCGAGGGATTGCCTCGATGTCATACCATTCAAGTTTAGCCAGATAAGTGGCAACAAGATCTTTGTAGGCTTTCAGTACAGGACATCGACACTGAAAGAACCCCTTAACCTGGTTAAATATGAGTAGAGAATCACCAAAAATGTGCAGTATTTTAATACCTATGGCGATGGCTGTGTGGAGGCCCATAAGTAGGGCTTCATATTCATCATTATTGTTGGTGCACGAAAAGTCTAACTTGAATGAAAAGGGCATTGGAGCTCCTTGTGGCATGAAAAAAACTATTCTTGCACCACTCCCTTGCTCACACTTCGAACCGTCGAAGAACAATGTCATATCAGCACTATTCTCTAGTTCCTCAGGTTCAAGAGCTTCAAATATTATGAAGGCCGCATCATCTGGAAGCTCAATGGTTAGAGGCCTACTGTTGGACAATGGTGCCTCAGCCAGTTGATCAGACATGACTTGTACCTTGATGGACTTTTTACTGATGAATTTCAAATCAAATTCTATCAATAGTATGATCCACTTTGTAGTATGTGTGTTATGATATGTCTTGCTCATCATGTACTGCAAAGGATTCTATTTTGATATAACATATGTTGTATGACTTAGCATGTAATGTCGTAATTTCTTGGTAGCAAACACTACTGCTAAACAAGGTTTTTCAACATATGCATATCTTGAATCATAACTCACCAAGGTGTAACTGATGTAATATACGGCTTGCTCTTTGCCTTGCACATTATTTTGGGCTAACATGGTCCCTAATGCAAAGTCGATTTTTGATATATATAGCAGAAAAGGCTCATATGGCCTTGGTGGAGCTAGTACTGGTGGCATTGCCAGATATTGCTTAATCTTAGCAAAAGATGCTTGGCAGTCCTTGTCCCAATCAAATGGGACCCCCTTGTATAGCAGTCAATTCATGGGTCAACACTTATCCGATAATTGAGCGATGAATCATTTTATGGATGCTACTTTGCCCTGAAGGCTTCTTAGTTCTCTGATATTAGTGGGAGGATGCATCTCTAGAATAACCATGACCTTTTCTGGGTCTACTTCGATGCCTCGCTTAGAAATGATGAATCCCAAGAGTTTACCTGATGTTACGCCAAATACGTACTTCTTAGGATTCAGCCTGACATTGTGCTCTATCAAGCGATCGAATACCTTCCTTAAGACCTCTGCATGCTCTGCTCACAGCAATGACTTAGCTAGTAAGTCATTGATATAATATTCTAATATTTTATGCATATAGTCATGAAAAATATATCTCACAGCCCGCTGATATGTGACACTAGTATTTTTAAGACCGAATGGTATAACTTTGTAGCAAAATGTCCCCCATGGCATTATGAACGCGGTTTTATGCTGATCTTTGGGTTTAATATGAATCTGGTTATATCCAAAAAAATGTCCATAAGGGAGAGCATTTCGTGAACTACAGTGGCATCTACCAGATAATCGATATTTGGCAACAGAAATGAATCTTTGGGTGTTGCCTTGTTTATATCTCTAAAATTCGTAAAAATACGGACCCTTCCATATGGCTTTCCTATGGGAACCATATTGGAAACCCACTTCGGATAGTTGATGGAGATGACAAACTCTACATCCAACAACTTTTGCAATTCGTATTTTACCATTAAGGCTACTATTGGATGCATCTTTTTGAGTTTTTTCTTGAAGAGCTTCTTTGACAGATCTAGCAAAAGGTTATGAGTAACCAATTTTAGATCTAGAACCGACATTTCTTTGTAAGTCCAAGCAAAGAGATCAGGTCTCTCTTTTAATAGAGGGATGATGCTATCACGCTCATCCGGAGTGAGACTCTCTCCAAATATAACCTTCTTTGGATTGGTGGGATATTTATTGATATCCACATCGAAGGTTTTCTCTACTAATATATGTGATCCCTCCTCAAGCTGGTGAGGCATAGGAATCATATGGATGTCATCAATCGGGTTCACATGTTCCTCTTAGGAAGCGTTCTCAGCATGACAAACATCATGAGAACAACCTAGTGTGAAATGAAATGGTTGCATCATTTCTTCATTTGGGAAGAAATCTTTAGGCTGGACTGGCAGATTAGCGTGATCCTAATCGATAGCATCCATGTTCAGATGCAGTGGTTTGGATGGATCTGTTGGATTGTGGAGTGGAGTGGTCAAATCGACGAAGACCATATTGATGGAATGGAATTGATCTCCAAAATCATACAGATAGAACTCTATCTCTGAAGCATAGCTTCCATACCCAATATTTGGTTCAGATGGTACAGGCACAAATGGATCCTCTTTGTAGGATGCCTATATAACTGGATCATCCCAGTACACTGGCTACAGAATGGGATCTCTCGGCTCAAGGATATTGATCTCTCGATGCAAACCTGCAACTATAATAGGTGGGGGACCTCTAGGTGGAGGCCTATTGCGTAAGTGGTGAGGTACCAGATAGGCCATCTCCATCGAGTCCTCATCATCATTGTTCAAATACAATCCGTAACTTTCCTCATATTCTAAGGAGGGATTAGGTAGATGTGGTCCCATGTACCTGATACTACGATCGCTATCATCACTATCTGGATAAATATGATAGAATGATCGTATATACGATACTACCATGTAAACTGGTGCTACTCCTTCCTTAGAGTGCTAAGTGTTGGGAAGGACTTCCTCCATAACATGCTTTGATTCCCTAGGCAATAGATATTGCGAATACACTAGCCTGGAATTGATCCTCTCATATATATCACTGTGGTCATTATCATGGATGGGCCACTCTGTTATGCTTGTGCACAGTGGGAGACCCACTGGGTGAGGCTTTAAGTAAGCCTCCTCTATTTTATCTTTGTAATCACTATTGACTATGGAGCGCTTGCTCGCCTCTTCCACTTGTTCCATAGGCAACAAATGGCGTATAAACACCAGACCTAAAAAGGTCAGTTTGATTTCTTATTCAGATTGATCATCATTTGAGGATTCATCATCTGCATCATAACTAGGTCCACTCATCTCGGAGGTGGACTCCTCTCCATCATCATCGCAAAGATCTCTTGATTTGAGATTGCCTACAGCATGGGGGTCATGCCTCTGCATACCAATGTCGTTGGTAGCACCACGAATTTGGTTACCCAGGTTGTCTCTAGGGTTATCCTCTAAGGGCCCATCATGGTATGAATTAGGGGGACCTATGGTAACAAACGATACTATCTGGCGAGTCCTACAATAGCTGGAAGGATCAGGGTGATATGGATTAAAATCCACATCGTCCCCCAGACTCAAGTACATGCAATCTAAGGATGCAACAAGCAAATCGTCATGACTATCTACTGGTTCAATTTTAGTTTCCTCATAATATGTTTCCCACCTATCTAGAGTAGTTCCTTCCAGGTAAATAGTGACCCAAATAATTTGGGTTCCCAAATAATATCCCTTTACTGTAAAGAAAACTTCCAATTCCCTTAACCAAGCCTCAACTACGTCTCCCTCTCCTTATCCATTGAAATTGGAGATACAAACATTCTTTATATCTCTTACCATTTATTTCTCCAAGAAGGTTCTAGCTTGTATCTGCTCTGCAGTCAGCCCCTCAGCTTGGTTAATTTTTGAACCTCTAGATTACAAATTTTGGTTTGTAAAAGTTTCTAACACTTGCCTTAACTGATATTGCAATGTGGAAACTATGGTAGTAAGATCTTCCATTTTCGTATTGGGATTTTTTGGACCCTCATTTTGGATCCCTTCTTCGAAATTTATTTGTTGAGTCTATCTAGGTGGAGGCCTTCCTCTCCTAGTCGTAGGTGGCATATTGATATGATTTCAACCAAGAAAAGAATTAGATTACAACTTCATCTTAAACTGAATCACTAATTTAAACCACATCCTAGAGTTCTTCTTACCAATTTATTAGAAATCTAGCTAGGATAATGTTCCAAGGATAATAACATTCATATTCCCTTGGGATCAACTCCATTGGATTATAATAACCAGAGACTCTAGGTCATCCCAAATTTTAACTTAATACTTAAGCAAGCCTTCATTGGAGACTTCCAAATCTATTTCAGCACATATGAAGCTCTATACCCTCGTACCTAGAGCTTTGATACCAAATGCAATGACCCAAAAATAAAGAAATAAAACACAAAAAATAAAGATTTTTTTTGACTAAGGAGAGGGATTCATAAACCCCTAACCAACCTTAGATCGAATTAATGTTTAACAACCCCTAAGTTTCTAAAGAACTATACCACACAAGATTCCCCTTACCCAAGTCACTTTTGGATAGGCATAGCTCATGTTATACACATAAGTCCATACATATCATCACTCTTGATGAGGTAGACTTACCACCTTAAATTATTAGAAGGTGTACACACATTTGCATATTTTACACAAGCCATTATGTGTGGGTATGCTATGTGTAACATGAGTTAAGCTATCAATATTGTCCTCTAACAAGCTATCTTAAATCTAGCACAATCTTCTAAACCTAGTTACCAATCTCCCTAAGGGGGTCTCAAGCCCTTATGTCATCCTCTAAGTTCAACTAGAACTTACTATTGTTTTTATAACAAATATTAAAACAATAAGATAAAGAATATATCTAGATACTAAATCTAACAAAATATAAATCATTACTCAAACAAAGAATAATTTAAAACATTGATGCACCTTGTCGGAGCCATAACTTGTGAACCGTACGCCCGTTTGCCTTGAAATTTAGCAGGTGGTTCCACATGCATGTTCTACATCAGGATGAATTTTGATCCTCCTGACCCTCCAAAAATCATGTTTTCAGGACCTAAATCCGACATCTAGTGCCCCAAAATTAGCTTTTAGAATAGGTTCCTAGGTTTTTTAGGTTTTTTTGGCTGTTAGAAGTTTATTATCTTTTGTTATACCTTAAGTTGAGACCTAATATTTTAAATTAAGGTTCATTATTGTAAGAGGGATGTGTGCATCGAATTTGGGTGCAATCCGAATCATTTCTATTTTTAGCAGTTTTTAGGAAAAATATATATTTTTAGTAGTTTTAGAAAAAAAATATTTTTAGGGTTTCTTTGGTTTTCGATTGCTATATGATGGATTGTAATATTTTGTAGAAGGGGTGTGAATTCAGGAATGAGAAGAATATCAATTGGCAATTTTATTCCATTATTACATTTGTGTTATGTGATTGGAGTCCATTTTGTTGGTCTCTTATAGCTGAGTTTACACCATTTGGTATTAGAGCGGGTGTGATCTCGCTAGTGAAGGGAAGATGCCACCTAGAAGATATGCCTATATGAATAGGTATATCGAGGATCTAAATGTAGAAATAGCATGACTGACTGGTGTGATTGATCACATGGGAGAGAGACATCCTAGGGCATGTGCAGATCAAGGATCTGATGATGAAAACATACTTGAGGAACGTGGATCTGAGGTCCACGCAAAAGTAGAACCAAAGGGCCCAGAGGAAGAAGGGCACGATTTTGAAAATCGATTGATATAATATCTAGAGGGGCTTAAGGGGAATTGATATGGGATCAAGATCGAGGTTCCCAAGTATGCTGGTGGGTTGAAACCAGAGGAGTTGATCAATTGGATCAATAGCCTAGAAAAATATTTTGAATGGAGTAACCTTGCTGAAGAGAAGAAGGTTAAGCTCGCATGCACAAAGTTGAAGGGACATGCATTTATTTGGTGGGATCATTTATAGACTACACGACAGAGGAATGGAAAGGAAAAGATTAGGGATTGGACAAAGATGAAGAAGAAGTTATAGAAAAAATTTATACCTGTAGACTACTCCCAAACCCTTTTTCGTAGATTTTAGAATATTCAACAGAAGGATCAAAGCATTGAGGAATATACTAATGAATTCTACAAGCTATCCATTCGAGTGTAGCACAATGAGACAAAGGACCAAAAGGTTTCCAGGTATGTAAATGGCCTAAGTTTTGTTGTTCAATATGAGATGAGCATGCATCGCACTGTTACAATGGACGATGCATCTCAAATGGCCCTCAAGATAGAGGAGAAATTGAAAAGGATTAATAGAAGAGGTAATAAGGTATTCACACCCTCTTCAGGTTGGGGTTGAAGTGGATCTAATTTTCTCAAGGGATAATCCTCAATACCTGCTAAAAAAGAAGAAGATGGGCAGAATCTGAGAGGAAGAGAATATCAACAAGGTAGAGGTTACAGTGGTGGACGGGATGGGAATAATCCGAGGAGGTCGTATACCTATTATGGATGTAGTGAGGAGAGGCACATAACATTTGAGTGTCCCCAACATGATGTCCAAGAAAGGGATCAAGGAGGACAAGGAAGGGTCAATTTGGTTGATATGGAAGAGCAGGATGAGGATGAAGTTGTTGCTGACATGGGGGAAGCACTTATGATAAGGAGGATGTTGATTGCTCCTAAGAAAGAGATGGTGTAGAGCAAATCAAAGGGGCAAACCATAGATGGTGAAGATTCTTGGCTATGAACGAACATATTTTGAACAAGGTGTACATCAGGAGGGAAGGTATGTAACATTATCATTGATGGTGGTAGCTATGATAATATGGTGTCAAATGTCATGGTTGATAAAATGCACCTGAAATGTGAAAAACATCCTTATCCATATCGTATCTCATGGGTTAATAATGGGAATGAGGTAACAGTAGATCATAGGTGTTTAATTAAATTTTCAATTAGGAGCACTTACAAGGTTGAAGTGTGGTGTGATCTGATCTCGATGGATGCATATCACATTATATTGGGAAGACCTTGGTAGTACGATAGGGATACTAACCATAATGGGAAAAAGAATACTTACACATTTTGTAATGATGGTGTAAAGGTAGTTCTTGTACCTCTGAAGGAGGATGGGCCAAGTGAGAGCTTGTTGACAATGAAGGAGTTTCTTGCAAAGATCAGGGACGCTAGCTTCTATTATGCCTCAACAACTAGGAAGCTAGAAATAGAGGAAGTGGTTATGCCTACAACAATAGCTAAGTTGCTAAGTGAATATAAATATATCACACCAGAGGAGTTACCAGATGGGCTACCACAAAAAAGGGATATCCAACATCACATGGATTTGATTCCAGGATCAACGCTCCCAAATCAAGCAGCTTATCGGTTGAACCCGACACAAAATGCAGAGTTGAGTAGGCAAGTGACAAAGTTGATAAATACGGGATTAGTTAGGGAGAGTATGAGTCCATGTGCGACTCCAGCATTGCTGACCTTGAAGAAATATGGTGACTGGCGAATGTGTGTAGACGGTAGAGCCATAAAAAAAATTACAATAAAGTATCGGTATCCTATGCCAAGAGTGGATGACATGATGGATGGATTGGCTGGAGATAAATAATTCAGTAAAATTGATCTATGAAGTGGCTACTACCAGATCAAAATTTGAGAAGGGGATGAATGGAAGAAAACTTTTAAGACAAAATATGGATTTTACAAGTGTATGGTGATGCCATTTGGGTTTTCTAATGCACCCAATACATTTATGCGGTTGATGAACAGAGTACTACGATAATATAATGGTAATTTTGTGGTTGTGCATTTTGATGATATTTTGATTTATAGTAAAAGTGAAGAAGACCATTTGTTACATCTGAAATTAGTGTTAGACGTGCTCAGGATGGAGAAATTGTATGTCAACCTAAAGAAATGTAGATTTCTTCAACATAGTTTAGTGTTTTTGGGTTTTGTAATCTTGAGAGATGGCATGAGGATGGATGATGAGAAAGTGAAGGCAATTTTGGAATGGCCTCTTCCACAATGTATAACAAAAGTAAGGAGCTTTAATGGAATAACTACCTTTTATAGGAAGTTCATCAGGAACTTCAGTAGTATAGCTGCCCCTATAACTGAGTGCACGAAGGGGAAATAGTTTGTATGGACTACGACAACAACAGAGAGTTTTGAACTCTTGAAGAAGAAGGTGTCAGAAGCCCCTATTCTAGTGTTACCATATTTTAGTAAGGTGTTTGAGGTTGATTGTGATGCCTCATTTGTTGGAATTGGTGGTGTCTTAAGTCAAGAGGGCCGACTTGTAGCATTTTTTTAGTGAGAATCTGAATTATGCAAGGAAGAATTATTCTACATATGATGTGGAATTTTATACAATTGTGAAAGCATTGAAATATTGGAGGCACTACTTAATATCAAAGGAGTTTGTGTTGTTTACTGATCATGAAGCATTGACGTATGTAAATTCTCAGAAAAAGTTAAATAGCAGGCATGCCAAATGGGTTTCATTTTTGCAATAGTATACATTTGTCCTGAAACACATGTTAGGAAAACAGAATAAGGTTACTGATGCATTAAGTAGGAGAGTCTTGTTGTTGACCACTATGGAGAATGAAGTGGTAGGATTTGAGGGGATTAAATATTTGTATGAATTTGATGAGGATTTTGGGAATATTGTGCAACAGTGCAAAAGTGCGGTAGGGGGCGAGTCCCATACTATTTTTGAAGAGTATTTTTTACAAAATGGTTAATTGTTTAAGGGTAATCGATTATGAATTCCAAATCGCTTTATGAGAGAGAACATCTTGAGGGAATTACATAGTGGGGGTTTGGCTGGTCATTTTGGAGTCGCCAAAACTACCACTTTTGTAAAGGAGTACTATTGGCCAAAAATGAAGAGATATAATCAAGTTTATATCTAGATGCAGAGTATGTCAAATGGCTAAGGGCCATGCACAAAATACGGGGTTGTATATGCCACTGCCAGTTCCTACAGGACCATGGACTGATCTGAGTATGGATTTTGTGTTGGGGTTGCCCAAGACACAGAGGTGTAAGGATTCAATTTTTGTTGTGGTAGACAGATTTTCAAAAATGGTGTATTTCATTGCTTGTCAAAAAACTAATGATACAACTAGGACTACTGTTAGGATCCTCAATCCTAACATTATTAGTTAGTATTATTAATCATTTAGTTATTATATTATTAACTTATAAAGTGAACCATCACAACCCTTCATAACGTGAACCATCACATCTCTTCATACGTGAACCATCATGTATCTTCACTAACGTAGCTTTAGGGTAGATATATATATTAGGTTGGCCATCCATCTCAAATCATCCAAGAAGAAGAATAATAAGCATAGATTCTAAGGAGGGAGCCCCCTATAGTGGCAAAGCGATTACAAGGGAGCCCCCTTTGAGTGGCCTGCGATTACATTTACATTAATTTATTAATAATTTTATAGTAAGACCTTGGGATCTTACCATTTGGTATCAGAGCCATGTGGGACCCAGTCATGTAGGAATTTCTCAAATATATTCATCAAATCACTTCTATGCGTGAGTATCAAACTTGGTTTGAGGATATCACCAAACACAACACAATATTGGATGAATCAATTCTCATCAATGGCTTCATTATGGGATTAAAAGAGGAAATTAGAATGGAGGTGACAAGGTTCAATCCTTATACCATGATGCAGACCTATGGATTGGCAAAATTAGCTAAAGATAAAATCAATGCACAACAACGATTAGGGAAACCACTTATGGAAAAATCATCGACCACTTACATCACTCCCAAACCTATGCATAATGGAAGGGCACAAAGCACTTACACAACACCCAAATCTATTCGAACTTTACAAATTAAACATCTTAGCTTTGAGGAGATGAAGGAACGACGAGAAAAAGGACTCTGTGATAATTGTGATGAACAATTTGGACCCAACCATAAATGTGATACACTAACATTGTATTTATTGAAGGAATTTGATCCCTGTCTCTCCATAGAGCAAGCAGATGAGGTAGTTGTGTCCGAAGTGACCAGTGCACCTACTCACTGCAATGAATACAATGAGGTCGATGTGCAAGAAGTGATTGATGTGCCAAGCAAGGATGAAGTAAACATACCCAAAGTGATCAATGCTAGCCAAATGTGCAATCTACAAGACCTACACATCTTCCTCACCAATAGTGAGTTCTTGCCATATGACAAAACCTATTCGGAACCAATGCAGAGTGACTACACACTCCGTTGGCTCTACCAAGGAACCAAAAAAGGATATGAAATCATTACCATCACTTTTGATGCATCATTCTAAATTATTTGAGGAACCCCAAGGGTTGCCCTCCCATCGTCATCATGATTTTCCTAAGGGAGATTCTACTATTGTTCTTGGCAACCCCCGCTAATGCTTCATCCTTCTCGATATCCCTGCCTACGAAAGGATGCTATTAAAAGAGTCCAAGAACTTACACAAATCCTTCTTGGAAAACAAAGGACAAAGCTTCTCACTTTGAGCTTTGAGGACAAAACTCTTTTTAAGGAGGGTGGCATGTTAGGATCCTCAATCCTAACATTATTAGTTAGTATTAGTTAGTATTATTAATCATTTAGTTATTATATTATTAACTTATAAAGTGAACCATCACAACCCTTCATAATGTGAACCATCACGTCTCTTCATACGTGAACCATCATGTCTCTTCACTAACGTAGCTTTAGGGTATATATATATATTAGGTTGGCCATCCATATCAAATCATCCAAGAAGAAGAATAATAAGCATAGATTTTAAGGAGGGAGCCCCCTATAGTGGCAAAGCGATTACAAGGGAGCCCCCTTTGAGTGGCCTACGATTACATTTACATTAATTTGTTAATAATTTTATAGTAAGACCTTGGGGTCTTACCAACTACAGTCTTATTCTTTGATGATACAACTAGGACTATAGGAATACAATCTTAATAGTAAATTAGCAAATTCATAATAAAATTATTGAATCATGTTAAGAAATAGAAAACATTCATTATCTCTAGCAAACAAAAAGGTAAGCAACAGTTGGGCGGTGTGATCGTAGGTGGAAGAATGACGATCTAAAACAGGACGAAGGTCACTGGTTCGAAACCTATGGAAAGTTGAAATAAAAAAATAGAACCCGTGAAAATCCCAAATCAAGGTTTTTAATGAGGAAACCCTAAGCAAGTTGAAGACTCTGTATGTGAGAAACCTGAATGAGCCTATCAATATTGGTCGCTTCATTGTTTCTCGATTGTGCTAAAAATTCAATTTTGGAGTAGACCAAGTGTTATAGCAAAAAATTAAAACCTTTGAGTGATGGCAGACTCTCAAAAATGTGAAATTCATGGGAATGGGAGCATTGTAGGAATACATGGTCATAATCATGATGATGGGGATACCTTAGGTGGTCATGCAATAGGTGGTGGGGAGTTCAATAATGATGGTACGAAGGACACTGATGGGGATGATGGTCATGAAAAATTTGGGAATTTATTGAGCCCTCCTCCGAAGGACCCACCTCAAAACGTCCCACCTAACTCCTCCGTCATGGATAAAGTTTACAATGGAATGAGTTTTGGCCCAATTACTCAACTCTCGATTCCTTTTACTATCTCAGGTCATGAAGTTATTTTTTCTCCTAAAGCCATGGCACCTCTCATCTCTCAAGAATATTTGTCTCTCATTGGCAAATTCATTGAAGCACGACCAAACATCGAATCAGTTCATAAATGGGTATTCTCACATTGGTGCCCTATCAAAAATATGGAGCTAGTAGTGTGCCCTAGGGGTTTCTTCATGATCCAACTGAAAAATCCCAAAGACACAAGTAAAATTCTTACAAATGGTCCATGTATTTTTGGTTGTAAAGCCTTATTTCTCCATTTGTGGGGAGATGATTTTGATCTAAAAATACAAAGTATTAATATGGCATCGATTTGGATCAGGCTACTAGGTTTACCCATCCACTTTTGGCACCTCATAAATCTTAAAGACATAGCCCAATAAATTAGTCAATTGGTTGCCATTGATGCTACCATGAAGGCAAGATATCGCAAACGACAAGCTGTTGAATATGAAAACAAACTTGCTTATTGTATTGAATGTAAAAAATAGGGTCACTTAAGGGTTCAATGTCCACTGCTAAAATAATACTAAAAAAATATGGATATCAAGGAAGAGGAGCGATAGGCAATGGTAATGTTCAAGTATTTCACCAGATCTAGAGAAAGAAGCAATTTTACAAAGGTGAACAACCAATAACCATCCAACAAACAACGCTCCAAATTGGAAACACTTCAAATTTGGTAAGATCTTTATTTGCCAATTCAAATCCTTTTTACCGTTAAATTCATAAAACACCTCCCATGTAGAGGTTATTATGGGTAATGATTTAGATCCAAATCCACCAGTGAACATTCCAAAAAACCTAGATGTAATGACCCAAAAACACAAACAAAAAAAAATACAAAAATAGAAAAAAAAAATTACTAGGGAGAGAAATTCATGAACCATCCATGAACCCCTAACCCACACTAATATTTTCCTAAAGTTTAAATACCCTAAGTTTTATTGAAAGCTACATCTCACGAGGTACCCTAACACAAGTCCCATATGTTTAGGTGTATAATGTGTTATTGCAAATAAGCCTATCTATCTCATCACTCTTGATGAGCTAGACTTATCACCCTTAGTCAATCGAAGGTATACACACATCACCATATCATACATAAGCCATTATGTGTAGGTATGCTATGAGTATTATGAGTTAAGCTATTCATCTTGTCTACACGACGAGCTATCTTAACTCAGATGTAGTCTCTCCACAACTTTGTCCTTTATCTCCCTAAGGGGGTCTCAATTCCATTAGGTCTCCTATGTTCATCCTAAGGGGTTATTAATTCCATTAGGTCACATTTGAGTTCACCCTAGAACTCTACTATTTAATTTTATTATTTAACAAATAAACAAGAATACATCTAGATACTAAAACAAATAGAACATAACTACTAAGCATACAAAAAATGAAGGAAGGAATAACACTAAAAGAGAATATCATTAACGAAAAGAGAATCAATTACATATTATAACCAAGCATGGAAATAAAGTAAAAGTACCTTCTCTAAACCAATAAATAATTATTGCATTAAATATTGCATGGTAAATCCTTCTTACTTTCAAAAATATTACATTAACTGCATCAAGGATATCTCCCCATAATTCTAGTCTATTTGAGCATAAGTAAATCAACATAAATACAGTTACCTATCCTTTGATTCCATAGAAATCCTTGCTTCTCCTTGCTTCTCATTAGTTATTTGAGGGTAGTAGGGGATCAAGGTACTCATGGTTTAGGATAGGCATGCCTCTAAATGCATATAATTATTTACTTTACCAAATTACAACTATAGAAAATTCAATTAAGTTTCCAACCGTCTAATGCATAGTGGATATTATAAAAGATCCTTTACTTTTATCTTCACCTCTCAAGTTCCCTTAGAGAGCCATCCAAAATGTACTACTTAGATCAAGGTCTAACTATAATTAAATCTGATCATGTTATAAAACATTAAAGTCCCATACCTTTAACCTCTAAAATAAACCTTCATTCATTCACTAAATCAAAGCCCCATAACTTTAATTCAAAGAATAAATCTAACATCCTTTTAATTCACATATCCAATAAAATCTAATCATGTTTTAAAGAATTAAAGTACCATACCTTTAACCTCTAAAATAAACCTTCATTAATTCACTAAATCAAATCCCCATAACTTTAATTCAAAGAATAAATCTAACATCCTTTTAATTCACATCTCCAATCAAATCTAATCATGTTTTAAAGCATTAAAGTCCCATACCTTTAACCTCTAAAACAAACCTTCATTCATTCACTAAATCAAAGCCCCATAAATTTAATTCAAAGAATAAATATAACATCCTTTTAATTCACATCTCCAATCAAATCTAATCATGTTTTAAAGCATTAAAGTCCCATACCTTTAACCTCTAAAACAATCCTTCATTCACATAATCTTTGTCATCAACTTTATAACATAATTATATTTTCTTTTGAAGCACTTTAAGTAAAATCTACATCATAGACTTACTAATCAAAGATTTACAACCTTAATTAAAGATTCATAACCTCAATTAAAGATTCATAACCTTATGTAAAGATTCACTACTTTAGTTAAAAATAACAACTTCATGATATTACTAAACAAAGGTCTTACTTTAATTAAAATCACATAAGATAAATCTTATTAATTAAAGGTCATACTTTAATTAAAATTTCATAAGATAGATATTATTAATTAAAGGTTTTACTTTAATTAAAATCTCACAAGATAATTCATATTAATCAAAGGTCTTACTTTAATTAAAATCTCATAATATAATTCATATTAATCAAAGGTCTTACTTTAATTAAAATATCATAAGATAATTCATATTAATCAAAGGTCTTACTTTAATTAAAATCTCATAAGATAATTCTATTAATAAAAAGTCTTACTTTAATTAAAATCTCATAAGATAAGCCTTACTATAGTTCTCGAGAACTTAGACTATTATGACTTCGTGGCGGATGTGAAACAACTTCGGCAAGAAGGTCAAATGAATACCCAAATTAGAGCCCAAAGAAGGGTAAAATAAGGTGCTAAGTTTATGCTCTGCCGCCACTACCTATCCCAAGGGGACTGATCTTGCATAGGAATGAAACTCCCACACAGTCACACACACTGGTTGCTTCCCAACGAAATCACAGGCGGTTTCCTATTCACATAGTGCTTCCATTTAAACACAGGTGGCTTCCCATTTATGCAACGCTTCCCATTCCATACAAGTTGTTTTCCATACAAGTAATGCTTCCACTTAAACATGGGTGGTTTCCCATACAAGCAGTGCTTCCACTTAAACACAGGTGGTTTCCCATACAAGCAAAGCTTCCACTAAAACACGGGTGGTTTCAAATACAAGCAATGCTTCCACTTAAACACAGGTGGTTTCCCATACAAGCAATGCTTGCATTTAAACACCAGTGGTTTCCCATACAAGCAACGCTTCCACTTAAACATGGATGGTTTTCTATACAAGTAGTGCTTCCACTTAAACACAACACTTCACTGGACATAATGTTTCACTTAGACTCAGCGTTTCACTGGACACAACACTTCACTGGACACAATGTTTCACTTAGACTCAGCATTTCACTAGACACAACACTTCACTAGAGTGGATGCGACATCTCATAAAATGAGATAACGTAGCGGAGAGGCATTGATTGGTTTTTTAAACATAAAGAAGATATACAATGTATTTTGAAAACTTGATGATGGTAAGGCCAAACTTTCATGCAATTAAAACCACAAGTGACTCTCATAGAACGCCCAAGACCAAGCTAGATTTCCACTCCAGTTTTAATTAAAAACAAGGTTTACAAACCCTTCAAAAGATATTATCATGCTACAGGGGGGTTTTAACCAGGCATCATACTCCTTCATTTGCGTCATACCAAAAGAATGTATAAATGGATAAAGCTTAAAACCTCCAACCTTAATACTCCTGCAAGGTAGAATCCAGTGGCATCTCGGTCACTTCTCCTCCTTGGCTTACTGTGCGCTCCTTTCTCTCCCAAATCACCTACTCTACATCTCTTTATTTTCTTTTTCTCCCACCTTACGTGCCCCTTCGTCCTAGATGGCCTATCCACCGTCGTCCTTTCTCGAATCCTGAGCCAAACTCAAGCCCCTTCTTCTTCAATGCTTTCGTCCCAAATCTTATGTTTCCCTAGTGGCAAGCAGTTATTTAATACCTTTAATAGCACCCTAGGTTATTTACGTAGATTGCACTATATAGAGGGAAAGAGATATTTATATTATTTAAATGAAAAATAGTACCTTTCCTAATAAAATATCTCTTACATGATATTTTATTACCATTTAAAATGCATTTCTTTTATTTATAAACAAATTCCATAATTGCTTTTAAAAATAAAATATTTCTATTTATTATTAAATGGATTTTTCATTCATTTCATTTAATTAAAGTTTATTAATGAATTTGCATTATCATTAAAATAAATTTCTTTAATTATTTTAAATGAATTTTCATTTATCATTAAAATAAAGTTTATTAATGATTTTAATTGAATTCATATCATCATTTAATCAAAACCTCATTAATTAATTTGAATGAATCTTCATTTATCATTTAAATTTAATTCACTTTTCTTCATTAAAATGATGCTCAATCAACACTTCAAAATAACAACTTACTCAATGCATCCACACACATTTTGTAGTTGTTCTCCTATTGAATTCCATCATTATGTTACCCAAACCATGATGCAGTAAAGAGCAATCAAGCTTACAAAACGACAAAGAGGGAATATTTCCATCAACCTAATCACCCATCTCAACCAAAAGTTTTATGATAGATACTAGGCTATCAACTAAGGCTTAAGGTGATCATTCATTGATTATTATCACTTTCGACGATGCATGCCTATATGAAGGTATCTATCCATGTTACCTTTGAGTACCTTAATCATAATTTCCCCTGATCTTAAGTACCTTAGTTTCTGGTAGATGCTTCTCATTTCTCCACCTACGAGTGTACCTGATTGTGCACACTTGGCAATATGTTAGCGATAACATGCCCTTCTAAATTAACTAAACATCATATAGTTGGTTCAATTTTTTAAACTAGGTATTACCACATCATAGGTTAATACATTGTTTCTTCGTACCAAAAATTATGCTACGGAGGGTCATGACATCCTCCCATGCTAGAATTAAACATCGCCCTTGGTGTTTCCAGTTTATTTTATTTTTTTAACAGAAGGTAAAAATTATTACATTATATAGCTTCAAACAAAAAGGGAAAATGTTTTTACATAACCTCCACTTTCTCCCAAGTGGAATTTCTCTCCAAGAACTGATCCCACTAGACCTTACATTATTCAAGAGTCTAATTCCACATAGAATTAGAATAAAAATCAAGAATATTCATCGATAGTACATGACCTCTGGATTTACCATCTACAAATTAGAAACATCCCACACATGTTCAGGGTCAAAAACATATTTTCTAAGCAAGGATATGTGAAAGGTGTCATGGATTTTGGACAGATTAGGTGGTAATGCAAGTCAATATGCAACCAAAATGATCTTTTCCGTGATCTCAAAGGATCCCACAAAATATGGATTCGACTTTGTGGATTTTATAGCACTCTTCTTTGGCTTAACCCTTAAGAACACATTAGCTCCAATAGAATACTCTCTTGGAGTCCTTTTTTTAGATCTATATAACTCTTCTACCTATCTGCAACTTACTTAAGCCTTTACCTAATTTCCTTTAGCCGATCTTCCATCACCCTGACCATTTCTGGCCCATTCACAACTCGATATTCTAGGTTATCCCAAGACAATGGTGTTCTACACTTTCACCCATACAAGGCATTGAAAGGTGCCATTCCTAGCAAGGAGTGATGTCCATTATTGTAGGCAAACTCTACCAAAGGTAGAAAATCTTCCCAATGAGACTTGTGATCCATGAAGTACATGTGGAGCATGTCTTCCAAAACTTGGTTTACCCGATCCGTTTGACCATATTTTCAGGGTGGTATGCTAATTCATATTCAGTTTCGTACCAACTGCACAATGAAGGGATTTCTAGAATTTAGAATTGAATTTGTAGTCTCTATCTGAGATAATTACCTTAGGAAATCCATGCAATCGGAATACCTCTTTGACAAATCTTCTAGCCACCACTTGGGCATCGTCCTTGGTATTCCTCGGTATGAAATGGGTAACCTTAGTCAATTTGTCGACCACTACAAAGATGACATCATGTTGATACCAAGTTTTGGGTAAACCTACTATAAAATCCATGGATATAACCTACCATTTTTGCGTAGGTATATCATGCGAATATAGTTTTCCTATAGAATGGTGTTCTGCCTTAAATTTCTGACATTCAAGGCATCGAGCAATAAAATCAGTGATGTCCTTCTTCATTCCTACCCAAAAGAAGGTTATTTTCATATTTCCCATTTTTGGTATGATGACCCTTCCCTTATAACATAAAAAGTCTTATTTCATACTAAACTCCTTATTTCCTTCAGGATCTCTGTTCATCTTAACTCGAATTTCTTGGTAATACTCATCCTGAGATTGCTCCTGTCTCACTTGATCCATCAAATCCATGTGAATTTTAGTTATGGCTTCTATATATTTTCTTCTACTCAAAGCATCAACTACTTTATTATTCTTTCCTTTTATGAACTCAATATCAAAATCATACTCAACAAGAAATTCCTCTCATCTTCTCTGTCTCGCATTGAGTATTGGTTGGGTGAATATGTACCGCAGACTTTCATGGTCAGTATTTAATTCAAAGGGTCTTCCCACCAAGTAGTGGCTCCAAACCTTTAAAGCATGCACCACTACAGTTAGCTCCAAATCATGTGTAGCATAATTAACTTCATGCCTTTTGAGCTTCCTTTAATTATATACCACTACTGACTCCTATTGTAAGAGTACCCCTCCTAACCCTTCTATTGATGCATCTGTACCCACTAAAAATTCCCCTTGTGGATCAGGAACCTTTAGTATTGGTGCGGTAGTAAGCTTATGCTTTAGTAGTGCAAAGGCAACCTCACACTTTTTTGACCACTTGAATTCCTTTCCCTTCTTTTGAAGGTTAGTTATGGGTCCAGTAATCTTGGAGGAATCCTTTATATAACATCTATAGTAGCCCATTAAGCCCATGAAGCTTCAAATTTTAGTCACATTAGTATGGGGTGGCCAATTTAGGATAGCCTCTATCTTATCTGGATCCACAACAATTCCTTTTTCTAGATATGATGTATCCAAGATATCGTACCTCTAGAACATAGAATTCACTCTTAGCCAAATTTCCATTAAGCTAGTTTTCCCTTAACAATTCTAACACAATCCTAAGATGTTTCTCGTGCTCTTATCTATATCGAGAGTATATAAGGATATCATATAGGAATACCAAGACAAACTAGTCCAAGTGCCTTCTGAGCACACTGTTCATTAAGTTCATGAAAGAAATTGGGGCATTGGTCAGTCCAAAGGGTAGAATCGTAATCTCATAATACCCATACCTAGTCTTAAATACTGTCTTGTGAGTGTCTTCCTCACGAATATTTAACTGGTGATACCTTGATCTTAGATCAATCTTAGTAAACACCTTGGCATATTTTAACTGATTAAATAAATATTCAATCCTAGGTAGAGGATATTAATTCTTGATTGTAGTCTTATTTAGCATCCTGTAATCAATACACAATATTAACGAATTGTCCTTCTTTTTCATGACTAAAATTGGTGCACCCCATGGTGACACACTTGGTTTTATCAAACCCTTCTCTAATAATACTTACAATTGAACCTTCAGTTCTTGCATTTTAATAGGATTCATCCTATATGGGGATCTATGAATAAGTTCGACTCCAATCATAAGTTCAATTGTGAAATCAAATCCCCATACAGGAGGCAGTCCAGGTAAGTTCTTTGGAAATACATCCTTAAAATCATAAAATCAGATGTCTTAGTATTTCTCATTTCTCATAATATTCCACTTCATTAAGTTTTACTACATACACTATTCCTCCTCTCTTTAGGGTCTTTTTCAATTGCATAGCTGACAACATCTGAGGTTCAAACGCCCCTTGTTTGTAATGAATTATTAGTCTCCTCCTACCTTCTACTAAATACTCAATCCATCGGTCTTGAAAATTGACTAAGGATTTATGAGCTTATAGCCAATCCATCCCTAGGATCACATCAAAGGCATGTAGGGGAGCTACATATAAACAACATTCAGTAGTCC
This sequence comes from Wollemia nobilis, assembly GCA_028583015.1. Taxonomy (NCBI): domain Eukaryota; kingdom Viridiplantae; phylum Streptophyta; class Pinopsida; order Araucariales; family Araucariaceae; genus Wollemia; species Wollemia nobilis. The sequence goes on from JAQPPZ010017221.1 coordinate 1,945,902, forward strand.
CATTAGATAGAGTGATTTTGTTGAGCAAGGTGCAACAACAGTATTGTCATTGTTGTCAACACAGTCAGATAGATCTGTTGATGCAGTGGACAGGAAGTTCAAAAGCTATTCAGATGCAGAAGAGAGGAGTTCAAAGGTTATTCAGAGTATGTACAGTGATTTTCCAAGAAGACCGAAGTGGCCCATATGCAAAAGATCAAAAAAAAAAAAGACAAGAAAAGTGTCGCGATATCGCGACATATACAGCAGGCAAGAAAAATTGTCACGATTTCGCGACATGTTGGAAGAGAGAGAAAAAGCAGGAAAAACTATCACGATTTCGCGACATGTTGGAAGAGAAAAAGGCAAGTGGAAAAACTATCACGATTTCGTGACATGTTGGAAGAGAAAGAGAAAGCAGGAAAAAGTGTCACGATTTCGTGACAAGTTCGAAGAAAGAGAACAAGTAAGAAAAGTGTCGCGATTTCGTGACATGTCGCATTTTCATGACTAAAATAGGAGAGAGAAAGTAAGTTTGAAAAGTGTCGCGATATCGCGACATGTCGCATTTTCGTGACAAAAGAAAGAGAGGAAGCGTACGGAAGCAGAACTATCACGATTTCGTGACAAAAGCAGAAAGCAAGACTTCGAAAGCAGAAGTGTCATGATTTCGTGACAAAAGCAAAGAAGTAAAGTACGAAAGTAGAAGTGTCACGATTTCATGACAAAAGAGAGAAGAAGACTTCGAAGGCAAAAGTGTCACGATTTCATGACAAAAGCAAAGAAGCTAAGTACGAAGCAGAAGTGTCACCGATTTACAAAAGCTAAGTTGAAGACTACGGAGGTAGAAGTGTCACGATATCATGACAAAAGCAAAGTCAAAGTCTATGGAAGTAGAAGTGTCACGATATCGTGACAAAAGCAAAGACGAAGTATACAGAGGCAAAAATGTCGTGATATCATGACAAAAGAAAAGACAAAGTCTACGGAGGCAAAAATGTCATGATATCATGACAAAAGAATAGAGAAAGCGTACGGAGGTGAAAGTGTCATGATATCGTGACATGTATTTTCATGGCAACAACAACAAAAGAAGCTACAGAGGCAGAAATGTCATGATTTCATGACAGGTCATAAATGTGCAAGTCAAGAAGGAGAACCCGACTGAAATGAGAAGTATGACAGTGGACCGACATCACTATGGCGATTACAGGGTCTATCCAGAATGAAATCATCAAGCGATGGATAAACCAAACATCTTCTTGAGTTGAAGCCGACGAAGACCGATGATAGCCGACTAAAATTAGGGTTTACAATTGTTATGAAAGCTGACTAAGATTAGGATTTACAATCGACTAAGATTAGGGTTTTCATCATAAAAATATTGTTATAAAAGGAGGGCTATTTGGAGAATTGAGAAGTGAATGTGTGTGAAATACGGTCATTGTGCATAGAGAGCAAGTCGTGTCGAATCGTGCTAAGTGCAAAATTCACAAAGAGAGTAGAGTGCGCAAAAGGGAGAAGACGATCGTGAAGTTCGATCGTAACGAAGCGAGTGTGCGAAGTGATTGCGTAGAGAGAGCGAGTGCGAGAGAATGCAAAGGTGAAGAAGACCGATCAGGGTCTTGCAAAAGCAAAGGTATCTACTTGTCAAACTTATAGATTCAAATTGAAGTCAGGTTGCATGCTTGGCATCGAGGGTTGGTGCTCCTTTCTGTTGGTGCGAGATAAATAAGAGGTTGGTGTTCCTTACAATGGGCGTTGGTAAATTGATTGTAAAGTTGGTGCTTTGCAAAGGCTGGATTTGGATGGTAGTCCAAGCAGTCAATTTTTGAGGAGTAGCCACATTGGTGAACCTCGTTAAATCTTGTGTTGTGTGATGCTCTTTTGTTATACTTGTTGTATCTAGTAATAAGTTTTAATTTCTGCGGTATTAAGAGCTATAAATTCAAGTTTAAAGAGCTACACTGATTCACCCCCCTCTCGGTGTCATTGTAAGACTAACAATTGGTATCAGAGCTAAGTTCCTGTACAAGCTTAACCGGCTAGGGTGATCTTGGAAGTAACACAATGGCGAGGTGGTGAAGGCTTCTCATCAAACAAAGCACCATTGTTTGACGGATCTAATTACGCATTCTGGAGAATCGGGATGTAGACATATCTTTGTGCTTTGGGATACGACATCTGGGATTCGGTAGTTAGTGGATACACAATACCCATCACTCCTCCAAAAGAGGTTGACAAAAAGAAACTATTTGAAAATAACTCAAAAGCAAAGAATGCTATCATGTGCGGATTAGCAGACAGTGAACTAGTAAAGATCATGAGCTGTAAAATGGCAAAAGAAATATGGGACAAACTGAGGAGTATTCATGAAGGATACGATAAGATCAAGGAGGCCAAGTTACGAGACACATCGAGCTCGGTTCGAAGCATTAAAGATGAATGACGATGAAAACATTGAGGCATATATGCTTAGAGTTAATGGAATCATTAATGCGATCAGAGGACTCGGCGAGGATATCGAAGACTCTGCCATCGTGAAAAAGGTATTAAGATCTCTTCCTCAAAGGTTTGATTCTAAAGTCTCGGCGATAGAAGAAGCTAAAAATCTAAATTATTTTAGTATAGATGAGATGTATGGTTCTTTGATTGCATATGAGATGAGGATAGGAAGATCTAAACCCACGAGACAGAGAAGCGGCTTTTAAAGCCCTTAAAAATAAAAATGCAAAACAAGAGTCCGAGGAAGAAGAGACATCGAGATGAAATGGAAGCAAACTTTGTTAGAAAACTAAAAAGGGGAAAAGGAAAATACGAGAGGAAAGCTACCGTTTAAATGTTTCAACTGTGGAGGCATTGGGCATTTTGCGACTAAATGTCCACTTAATGAGAAGAACAAAAATGATGAAGGATCGCACCAAGAAAGAAGTGACTGGAAGAAGAAAATGAATTTTAGAAAAGGCAACTTCAAGAAGAAAAGTTTCATCTCCGGGAATGCCGAGTTCATCGAGAAGACAGACTCCGGTGAGGATTACGAAGAGGAAACAGGTGAAGCTCTTTTCATGGCATTTGAAGAAGTAAAATCAGAAAAGGGAAGGAGTGAACTCCGAAGTATGTGGTGAAAACCACTGAGGCTGAAGTAGATCTAGAAGGTGAGTTGATCTCTGCACTTGAAGAGTGGAAAATAGAGAGGAAAAAGAATAAGAAAATTTCAAAAAAGCTTGAGGATGCAAACGAAATCATAACCGGTCTGAAAGTACGGGACAGAAGAATACAAGAAAATATCTGAAGATCTCGAAGTACAAATTACCATGAAAATAGATTATTGCTGCAAACTAGAAGAAGAGAATGTTGGTTTACGGACGCGGATAGAAGAGATGAATCACAAAATTAGTTGCTATCACAAACGCGAAGAAAGTTCTATGAAGGCTGGATAAGATTATAAATGACCAAAGGCCTGCGGGCATCAAATTTGGTGCGGGTTTCGTCGAAGGAGAATCATCAAATGGATCAAAGGCCAGAAATGTAGAATCCATAAAGAATGAAGATAAGAAAAGAGGTTGATCAAGGAAAAATGTCTCATGCAAAAGAAAGCAATAATGCCAGGCACGAAAGGAGAATTGACAATGATGGATTCACCAATGTCACACATCAAAGAAGAAGAAGACCTATGGCTCCTACGACAACATGGCAAAGACCATCACCCAGGTTCAATTATCCCTTTTATGGTTTCTATTTTAAATGCAATGGCTATGGACATAAAATCTCAGACTGCAAATATAATGTAAGACCAAGGAATTTCACCGGTAGAAATGCTTTTTCTCCTTTGATGAATTATACAGTAGAATGTTATAACTGTCATAATTTTGGGCACATTGCAAGAAACTATAGAAGTACATTTGCATCAAATCAGTTTCAGGGAAGAAAATTTCAACCAAATAGGATGAGACAAAATAGAAAACTTCCCGAAAAACATGCACAAGCTATTGATAAGGGAAAGGCAAAACAAGAGCCCAAAACTACTATCAAAACGGAGTGGAAAGAAAAAGAGTGACTTAAGGAAGAAAAGGAATCCTTAATCGTACAAACAACATTTAAAGCACAGAATAAATATGTACCATGGATACTTGATAGTGGATGCTCCAGTCATATGACAGGTGACAAACAGAAATTTGAGAAGTTACGAGAAATATGAAGGTGGTTCGAGTAAAGTTTGGAAATAATGATGGAGCTAAGATAGTTGGCAAAGGTTCAGTTAAAATTAGTGACGGAAAAATTAAGTCGGAAGAAGTCTTGTTTGTGGATGGTTTGAAACATAACTTGTTGAGCGTAAGTCGGATTTGTGATAAAGGTCATGAAGTAGTTTTTAAGAAGCGGGGTTGTGAAGTCAGAAAAACAAACAGTGGAAAATTGATAGCAACTGGATCAAGGACATCAGGCAATCTATACACGCTCTCAGAGACTTCAGAAGGAGATTATTTTATTGGACGGGAAGAAGAAAATTGGTTGTGGCACAAGAGACTCGGTCATATCGGTTTTGATAATCTAGTAAAAATCAACTCAAAAAGGGCGGTGAGAGATATTCCCACCATCAACAAACACTGCAAACAACATTTGTGCTTCATGCCAAAAGGGGAAGCAAACTAGAGTCACATTCAAAACAAAAGAGTACTACACAAGCAAACCTTTGGAACTAATACACACTTGATTTATGTGGACCCATGAGAACACAAAGCATAAATGGTGACAAATATTTTATGTTGTGCATTGATGACTATTCCAGAATGACATGGATATTTTTCTTGAAGCATAAATCAGAAGCTTTTGAAATGTTCAAGACTTTCAAAAACCAAGTTGAGAATGAAACGAGAAAGAGGATCAAATGTTTAAGATCAGATAGAGGAGGAGAATTCATTTCGAGAGGAGTTTATAGAGTACTTATGAAAAATACGGTATTAGGAGACAGTTTTCAGCGAGCCGGGACACCTCAGCGAGAATGGAGTGGTAGAAAGAAAGAACAGGACAGTGCAGGAAATGGCACGGACTATGTTGGTTGAAAGCAGAGTAGCGAGACAGATTTTGGAAAGAAGCAGTCCATACTGCGGTGTATATCCAAAATAGGTACATGCTGAGAACACATGAAAGCAAAACTCCTTATGAGTTGTGGTTCGGTAAAAGGGCAACAACAAAATACCTCAAAGTTTTTGGCAGCAAGTGCTACATCAAAAGAAGCTAAAAAAAATCTTGGTAAGTTTGAAGATAGAGCGGATGAAGGTATTTTTGTTGGTTATTCATCAAAAAGCAAAGCTTACAAATGCTACAACAAGAGGCTAAAGAAAATTGTGGAGAGTGCCGATGTTAAATTTGATGAAGGTAGAGAACGAGTAATTAGCTATGAAAAGAACTACCCAATTTATGAAGAGGTTATTGAAGGAGATGAGGAAAATGAAATGGAAAAGATACAGAAAATTGACTCGAATGATTTAATTTGTGATTCAGAAGTAGAAGAAAATAAGAAATTCAAAACAGGTAGCTGGCAGAAAAATCATCCTAGAGAGCAAATAATTGGAGACCCCAAAGTTGGTGTTCAGACAAGAAGAAGAGTAGTAAGTAACTACTCTCTATTATCCAACATTGAGCCCAAAAATGTTCTTGACGCAAGCAAAGATGAAAGTTGGATGAAGGCAATAAATGAAGAATTAGATCAGATCGAGAAAAACGAAACTTGGGAGTTAGTACCTAGACCTGCAAATAAAAATATAATCGGGACTAAATGGATTTTTTGAAACAAATTGAATGAAGACGGACAGGTAGTCAGAAATAAAGCAAGATTGGTATGTAAGGGTTATGCACAAGTTGAAGGCATTGAATTTGAGGAAACTTTTGCACCGGTAGCTAGACTAGAGGCAATTAGAATGTTTCCGGCTTTAGCGAGTCTACAAGAATTTCAAAGTTTATCAAATGGATGTGAAATCAGCATTTTTGAATGGGAAACTTGAAGAAGAGGTTTATATTGAGCAACCAGATGGTTTCCAACTTGGTGATGATCCCAACTTGGTTTGCAAGTTGAAGAAAGCATTATATGGCTTAAAGCAGGCACCCCGAGCATGGTATGCAAGGCTAGACAACTATCTCACTCAACAAGGGTTTAAGAAAGGTATGGTGGATAGTAATTTGTATGTCAAAATAGAAAATGGGCATCTTATTGTTCTTGTTGTATACGTAGATGATATCATATTTGGCAGCAGCAAAGATGAGTCGTGTAAAGATTTAGCAAATAAGATGCAGAAAGAATTTGAAATGTCAATGATTGGTGAACTTTCGTATTTCCTCGGGTTGCAAGTTAATCAAAATAAGAAGGGCATATTTATTTCTCAAGTTAAATATGTGAAAGAGATGTTAAAAAAGTTCACAATGGAGGATTGTAAGCCAATTAGCACTCCCATGATGACGGGTTGCAAGTTGAGCAAGGATGACAAATCTCCACCTGTTGATCAAACCATGTACGGATCTATGATTGGGAGCTTACTGTACTGACAGACTACCGGACCAGATATTTTGTAGGCAGTATGCATGGTAGCACGATTTTAGGCTAATCCCAAGGAGACTCATGTGACAACAGTGAAGAGGATTCTTCGGTACCTCAAGGGTACTATGGAGTATGGGTTATGGTATCCGAAAGGTAAAGACTTCACCCTTATTTTGTATTCAGATGTAGATTGGGCAGGAGGTGTCGATGACAGAAAGAGTACCGGTGGAGGTGCATTCTATCTTGGAGACAGATTGGTCGTGTGGCACGGTAAGAAACAAGAGTCAGTTTCTTTATCGACAGTAGAGGCAGAATATATTGCGAGCGACAACATGTTGTACGTGGGTATTGTGGATGAAACAAACCCTGAAAGATCTTGGTATTAGCTTCGGTGAGCCAATATCGGTTAAGTGTGATAACACCGGTGCCATTAACATCTCCAAGAATCCGGTTATGCATTCACGCACAAAACACATTGCTATCGGGTATCACTTTTTGAAGGAGAAAGTTGCGGAAGGTGAGGTTAAGTTGGATTTTGTTCCAACTACAGAGCAAGTAGCGAGATATCTTCACAAAACCATTGCCCAAGGAAGTTTTTGAGTACCTTCGCAATAAATTGGGAGTGGTCACACTTCCCAAGAATTGACTAGCTACAGGGATCACATTCTCAGGGGGAGCATTTAAGTATTTGATTATCTTTTTGCTCATGTTCATGATTTTTGCTAAGTGTAATAAATTTTTCCTGAGAATGTTGTGCATGGACTCAGGGGGAGTCTGCAGTAGCCCTTTGGTATTATTGTCAAAGGGGGAGAAGAGTTATAGGAAATTGCACATGTGTTGCCAAAAATTCCAAAGGGGAGATTGTTGAGCAAGGTGCGGCAATAGTATTGTCATTGTTGTCAACACGGTCAGATAGATCTGTTGATGCAGTGGACAGGAAGTTCAAAAGCTATTCGGATGCAGAAGACAGGAGTTCAAAGGTTATTCAGAGTATGTACAGTGATTTTCCAAGAAGACCGAAGTGGCCCATATGCAAAAGATCAAAAAAAAAGACAAGTAAGAAAAGTGTCGCGATATCGCGACATATACAGCAGGCAAGAAAAACTGTCGTGATTTCGTGACATGTTGGAAGAGAGAAAAAGCAGGAAAAAGCTGCACAATTTCATGACATGTTGGAAGAGAAAAAAAGGAAAAACTGTCATCGATTTCACGACATGTTGGAAGAGAAAAAAGAGGAAAAACCGATTTCACGACATGTTGGAAGAAAAAGAAGTGGAAAAACTATCACGATTTCGTGACATGTTGGAAGAGAAAAAGGCAAGTGGAAAAAGCTGTCGTGATTTCGTGACATGTTGGGAAGAAGAGAAAGAAGAAAAAGTGTCACGATTTCGTGACAAGTTCGAAGAAAGAGAACAAGTAAGAAAAGTGTCACGATTTCGTGACATGTCGCATTTTAACGACTAAAATAGGAGAGAGAAAGTAAGTTTGAAAAGTGTCACGATATCGTGACATGTCGCATTTTCATGACAAAAGAAAGAGAGGGAGCGTACGGAAGCGAAGCATCACGATTTCATGACAAAAGTAGAAAGCAAGACTTTCGAAGCAGAAGTGTCACGATTTCGTGACAAAAGCAAAGAAGTAAAGTACGAAAGCGAAGTGTCACGATTTCATGACAAAAGAGAGAAGAAGACTTTGAAGGCAGAAGTGTCACGATTTCATGACAAAAGCAAAGAAGCTAAGTACGAAGAAGTGTCACGATTTCATGACAAAAGCTAAGTTGAAGACTACAGAGGCAGAAGTGTCGCGATATCATGACAAAAGCAAAGTCGAAGTCTATGGAAGCAGAAGTGTCACGATATCATGACAAAAGCAAAGACGAAGTATACGGAGGCAAAAATGTCGTGATATCATGACAAAAGAAAAGACGAAGTCTACGGAGGTAGAAATGTCACGATATCATGACAAAAGAATAGAGAAAGCGTACGGAGGTGAAAGTGTCGTGATATCGTGACATGTATTTTCGTAGCAACAACAACAAAAGAAGCTACGAGAGGAGAAATGTCATGATTTCATGATAGGTCATAAATGCGCAAGTCAAGAAGGAGAACCCGACTGAAATGAGAAGTATGACAGTGGACCGACATCACTATGGCGGTTACAGGGTCTATCCAGAATGAAATCATCAAGCGATGGATAAACCGAACATCTTCTTGAGTTGAAGCCGACGAAGACCGATGACAGCCGACTAAAATTAGGGTTTACAGTTGTTATGAAATCTGACTAAGATTAGGATTTACAATCGACTAAGATTAGGGTTTTCATCATAAAAATATTGTTATAAAAGGAGGGTTGTTTGGAGAATTGAGTAAGTGGAATGTGTGTGAAATACGGTCATTGTGTGCAGAGAGCAAGTCGTGTCGAATCATGCTAAGTGCAAAATTTGCAAAGAGAGCAGAGTGCGCAAAAGGGAGAAGACGATCGTGAAGTTCGACTGTAACGAAGCAGAGTGTGCGAAGTGATTGCGAGAGAGAGAGAGTGCAAGAGAACGCAAAGGTGAAGAAGACCGGTCAGGGTCTTGCAAAAGCAAAGGTATCTTACTTGTCAAACTTATAGATTCAAATTGAAGTCCAGGTTGCAGCTTGGCATTAGGGGTTGGTGCTCCTTTCTGTTGGTGCAGATAAATAAGGGGTTGGTGCTCCTTATAGTGGGTGCTGGTAAATTGATTGTAAAGTTGGTGCTTTGCAAAGGCTGGATTTGGATGGTAGTCCAAGCGATCAATTTTTGAGGAGTAGCCACATTGGTGAACCTCGTTAAATCTTGTGTTGTGTGATGCTCTTTTGTTATACTTGTTGTATCTAGTAATAAGTTTTAATTGCTGCGGTATTAAGAGCTGTAAATTCAAGTTTAAAGAGCTACACTGATTCACCCCCCTCTCAGTGTCATTGTAAGACTAACAGATTTCTATCATATTATAAAACTGATTCACCAAGTAGGTTTACCCAGAACCATACTCAACCTTCCACCCTTGAGCCAAATATCCTGGCCTTTCCAACATAGTCCTTGCTAGGCTAGATGAAATAAAACTGTCAGTGGTCCCACTATCTATCAAAATATTAACTTTCTTATTAAAACATTACCTTTCACAAGTAATGGGGTGGCTTTTCCCTCTAGCTTCTGCTTCTCGGTTGTGGTATAGATCCTATGTTATGGTTCCTTCCCTTTTGCATTAGCTATGCTAGTCCCTACTCGATATGGACACTGATTATAGTAATGAGATCCCTAACAATTGTAGCACCCTTCCTTGTTTCCTTGCTATTTTTCAAGTTTTTGATACCTGATTTTAACTTTTGGAGCTGGAGCTTGCAACTTTTGTGGTTGAGGTTTCATATTATTGGGTTTTTTATCCTTCCTATGAAAGTTCTTCTTGAAATTCTTCTGATTTCCATTAGGTTTCTTCTCAGGATTTTTGGGGTTCTTAGCCTTTCTATCTTGATCAGCCTCCCATTTTACAAACCCATTACTATTCCTCTTCTTTAGTTCCTACCGATCTTGCTCGGGTAGGGTGTCGTATTTATAATAGAAGTGTGTCTCTACTTTCTTTGCTAGGTCATATACCTTTTGCAATGATTTAGGTTCCTGCATGTCTACATCATGCTTTATCCTAGACTCCAATCCAAGAGTGAACTTGTGAACCTGCATTTTATCATTATAAATAGGTACATATTTAAACAATCTTACCAACTTCTTGTAGTACACCTCCACTATGCTGGTTCCTTGTTTTAGATTGGCAAATTCCTCAAAATTTAAGACATAGAAATGCTCTATTAGGAATATCTTATTAAATATGTTTATAAATTCTTCCCATGGAGTGTCAATTGGTTCAATATTAGTTTCCTCATAGTGGGTTTCCCACCATTCTAGAGCAGCCCCTTCCAGGTTGATTATAGCCCAAAGCAGGTTCCTGATGAGTAACCTTTTATCGTAAAGTGAACCTTTGCTTCTCTCAGCCATGCTTACGTGACATCCCCTTTGCCCTTCCCATCAAAATTGGAGATACTAATATTTTTCATGTCCCTAGATGTTTCATTTTTCACTAAGGCTCTGGCTTGCACTTGTTCTATAGTTAGTCCACTATCTAGACCAATATTTGAGACTTAGGCTTATGAATTTTGGATTGCAGTTGTTTTCAAAAATTGTTTTATCTGATCATGCATAGCAACGACCATAGAGGTGAGGTATTCTACCTCCTTATTGGGACTTATTGGTCCCCCATCTTGGTTTTATTCTTCAAAATTACTTTCTCAAGTTTGTCTAGGCGTAGGCCTTCCTATTTTGGTATTAGGTGGTATCTTAACCTGGTTTCATCCAAGAAAGAATATTAGATTACAGTTTCATCTTAAGTTGTATCTCTAATTCAAGCTATAATATAGAGTCCTCTTGCTAGATGCATTAACAATCTAACTAGGGTAATATCCAAGGATAGGATGTGTCATTGATACCGAAGCCCATACTAAGACATCCTAACATCCACTCTCCCTTGGGGTTAATTCCTATTAGATTCTAACAAATAGGGTAGTCTATATCATCCCAAATTTAGCCTTTAACTTAAGCAAGCCTTCATTGGAGATATCTAATTCCCTTTAGCACACATAGAAGCTCTATACCCTCGTACCTAGAGCTCTGATACCAAATGTAATGACCCAAAAATGCACAAACAAAAAAATACAAAAATAGAAAAAGTTTTTTTTTTACTAAGGAGAGAGATACATGAACCCTTCATGAACCCCTAACCCAAACTAATATTTGCCTAAAGTTTAAATCCCCTAAGTTTTCCTGAAAGCTACATCTCACGAGGTACCCTAACACAAATCCCATCTGTGTAGGTGTATCATGTGTTACTGCAAATAAGTCTATCTATCCCATCACTCTTGATGAGCTAGACTTATCACCCTCAGTCAATCGAAGGTATACACGCATCACCATACCATACACAAGCCATTATGTGTAGGTATGCTATGAGTATTGCGAGTTAAGCTATCCATATCATCTACATGATGAGCTATCTTAACTCCGATGTAGTCTCTCTCCACAACTTAGTCCTTTATCTCCCTAAGGGGGTCTCAATTCCCTTAGGTCTCCTATGTTCACCCTAAGGGGTTCTTAATTCCCTTAGGTCACCTTTGAGTTCACCCTAGAACTCTACTCTATGATTTTATTATTAAACAACCAAACAAGAATACATCTAGATACTAAAACAAACAAAGTATAATCACTAAGCATCCAAAAAATAAAGGAAGGAATAACACTAAAAGAGAATATCATCAACGGAAAGAGAATCAATTACATATTATAACCAAGAACAAAAATAAAGTAAAAGTACCTTCTCTAAACCAATAAACAGTTATAGCATTAAATCTTGCATGGTAAATCCTTCTTACTTTAAAGAATATTACATTAACTGCATCAGGGATATCTCCCCACAATTCTAGTCTATATGAGCATAAGTAAATCAACATAAAATACAATTACCTATACATTGATTCCATTGAACTCCTTGCTTCTCCTTGCTTCCCATTGGTTCTTTGAGGGTAGTAGGGGATCAGGGTACTCATGGTTTAGGATAGGCATGCCTCTAAATGCATCTATTCATTTACTTTACCAAATTGCAACTATACAAAATTCAATTAAGTTTCCAACCATCTAATGCATAGTGGATATTATAAAAGATCCTTTACTTTTATCTTCACCTCTCAAGTTCCCTTAGAGAGCCATCCAACATGTACTACTTAGATCAAGGTCTAACTTTAATCAAATATATTCATGTCTTAAATAATTAAAGTCCCATACCTTTAATATCTAAAACAATCCTTCATTCATTCACTAAATCAAATCCCCAAACTCAATTCAAAGAATAAATCTAACATCCTTTTAATTCACAACCAATCAAATCTAATCATGTCTTAAAGCATTAAAGTCCCATACCTTTAACCTCTAAAACAATCCTTCATTCATTCACTAAATCAAAGCCCCATAACTTCAATTCAAAGAATAAATCTAACATCCTTTTAATTCACAATTCCAATCAAATCTAATCATGTTTTAAAGCATTAAAGTCCCATACCTTTACTAAAAACCTCTAAAACAAACCCAAAAATAAATATAATCAAAAAAAAACCCTACATAACTCAAAAAACATAAATCAAACATACAAAAAAAACTAACATCCTTTTAATTCACATTCCAATCAAATCTAATACTTTTTAAAGCATTAAAGTCCCATACCTTTAACCTCTAAAACAAACCTTCATTCATTCACTAAATCAAAGCCCCATAACTTCAATTCAAAGAATAAATCTAACATCCTTTTAATATAAACTTTGTCATCAACTTTATAACATAATTATGTTTTCTTTTGAAGCACTTTAAGTAAAATCTACATCATAGACTTACTAATCAAAGATTTACAACCTTAATTATAGATTCATAACCTCAATTAAAGATTCACAACCTTATCTAAAGATTCACTACTTTAGTTAAAAATAACCACTTCATGATCTTACTAAACAAAGGTCTTACTTTAATTAAAATCACATAAGATAAATATTATTAATTAAAGGTCATACTTTAATTAAAATCTCATAAGATAAATAATATTAATCAAAGGTCTTACTTTAATTAAAATCTCATAAGATAATTCATATTAATCAAAGGTCTTACTTTAATTAAAATCTCATAAGATAATTCATATTAATCAAAGGTCTTACTTTAATTAAAATCTCATAAGATAATTCATATTAATCAAAGGTCTTACTTTAATTAAAATCTCATAAGATAATTCATATTAATCAAAGGTCTTACTTTAATTAAAATCTCATAAGATAATTCATATTAATCAAAGGTCTTACTTTAATTAAAATATCATAAGATAAACCTTACTATAGTTCCCAAGAACTTAGACTATTATGACTTCGTGGTGGATGCAAAACAACTTCGGCAGGAAGGTCAAATGACTACCAAACTTAGAGCCCAAAGAAGGGTAAAATTAGGTGCTAAGTTTACTCCTCTACCACCACTACCTATCCCAAAGAGACTGAGCTTGCATAGCAATGAAACTCCCACACAGTCATGCATACTAATTGCTTCCCAATGAAAATGTAGGCGATTTCCTATTCACACAATGCTTCCATTTAAACACAGGTGGCTTCCCATTCCACATAGGTGGTTTCCCATAAAAGTAGTGCTTTCACTTAAACATGGGTGGTTTCCCACTACAAGCAGTGCTTCCACTTAAACACAGGTGGTTTCCCACTACAAGCAACACTTCCCATACATAGGTGGTTTTCCACTACAAGCAACACTTCCACTTAAACACGGGTGGTTTCCCATACAAGCAATGCTTCCACTTAAACATAGGTGATTTCCCATACAAGAAGTGCTTACACTTAAACACGGGTGGTTTTCAATACAAGTAGCACTTCCAATTAAACATAGCTCTTCACTTAGACATAGTGCTTCACTTAGACATAATGCTTCACTTAGACACAGTGCTTCACTTAAGTGGATGCGACATCTCACAGAATGAGAGAACATAGTGGAGAGGCATTGATTTATTTTTTTAAACATAAAGAAGATATACGATGCCTTCCAAAAGCTTGATGATGGTAAGGCCAAACTTCCATGCAATTAAAACCACAAATGACTCTCATAGAATGCCCAAGCCCGAGCTAGATTCCCACTTCAGTTTTAATTAAAAACAAGAAGGTTTCCAAATATTTCAAAAGATATTCATCATGCTACAGGGGGTGTTTAACCAGGTTTCACTACTCATTCATTCATCATACCAAAAGCATGTATAAATGGATAAAGCTTAGAAACCTCCAACCTTAATACTCCTGCAAGATAGAATCCGGTGGCATCTTGGTCACTTCTCCTCCTTTTCTTGCTGCGTGCTCCTTTCTCTCCCAGATCGCCTGCTCTGCATCTCTTTTTTTTTCTCTCCCTTTCTCTCCACCTTATGTGCTCCTTCATCCTAGATGGCCCATCCTACGTCCTCCTTTCTCGAATCTCGAGCCAACCTCGAGCCCCTTCTTCTTCAATGCTTCCATCCCTAATCTTATCTTTCCTTGGCGGCAAGCAGTTCTTTAATCCCTTATTTCCATCTTTGGAAATTAATAGCACCCTAGGTTATTTACGTAGATTGCACTATATAGAGGGAAAGGGATATTTACATTATTAAAATGAAGAATAGTACCTTTCTAATAAAATATCTCTTACATGATATTTTATTACCATTTAAAATATATTTCTTTTACTTAAAACAAATTCCATAATTGCTTTTTTAAAATAAAATATTTCTATTTATTCTTAAATGGATTTTTCATTCATTTCATTTAATTAAAGTCTATTAATGAATTTACATTATCATTAAAATGAACTTCTTTAATTATTTTAAATGAACTTCCATTTATTAATTAAAATGAAGTTTATTAATGAGTTTAAATGAATTCATATCATCATTTAATCAAAACCTCATTAATTAATTTAAATGAATCTTCATTTATCATTTAAATTTAATTCACTTTTCTTCATAAAAATGATGCTCTATTATCACTTCAAAATAACAATTTACTTTATGCATCCACATACATTTTGCAGTTGTTCTCCTATTGAATTCCAACATTATGTTACCCAAGCCATGATGAAGTAGAGAGCAATCAAGTTTACAAAACAACAAAGAGGGAATATTTCCATCAACCCAATCACCTATCTCAGCCAAAGGTTTTACGATAGCTACTAGGCTATCAACTAAGGCTCAAGGTGATCAGTCATTGATGATTATCCCTTTCGATAATGCATGCCTATATGAAGGTATCTATCCATGTTACCTCTGAGTACCTTAATCATCATTTCCCTGATCTTAAGTACCCTCATTTCTGGTGGATGCTTCTGCCTTCTCCACCTACGAGTGTACCTGATCCTGCACACTTGGCAATATGTTAGCGATAACATGCCCTTCTAAATCAACTAAACATCATATAGTTGGTTCAATTGTTCAAACTAGGTATTACCACATCATAGGTTAATACATTGTTTCTTCGTGCCAAATAGTCCGCTAGGGAGGGTCATGACATCCTCCCCACTAGAATTAAACATCATCCTTAGTGTTTCTAGTTTCTTTTTTTTTAACAGAAAGTAAAAATTATTACATCATATAGCTTCAAACAAAAAGGGAAAATATTTTCGCATAACCTCCACTTTCTCCCAAGTGGCATTTCTCTCAGAGAACTGGTCCCACTAGACCTTACATTGTTCAAGAGTCCGATTCCGCATAGACTTAGAATGAAACTCAAGAATATTCACCGATAGTACTTCAATGGCCTCCGGATTTACCATCTACAAATTAGAAACATCCCACACATGTTCAGGGTCAACAACATATTTCCTAAGCAAGGATATGTGGAAGGTGTCATGGATTTTGGATAGATTAGGTGGTAATGCAAGTCGGTATGCAACCAGACTGATCTTTTCTGTGATCTCAAAGGGCCCCACAAAATGTGGATCCAACTTCGTGGATTTGATAGCACTCTTCTTTGGCTTAACCCTTAAGAACACCTTATCTCCAACAGAATACTCTCTTGGAGTCCTTTTTAGATCTGCATAACTCTTCTGCCTATCCACAACTTCTTTAAGCCTTTGCCTAATTTCCTTTAGCTGATCTTCCATCACCTTGACCATTTCTGGCCCAATCACAACTCGATCTTCTAGGTTATCCCAAGACAATGGTGTTCTACACTTTCTCCCATACAAGGCATCGAAAGGTGCCATTCCTAGCGAGGAGTGATGTCCATTATTGTAGGCAAACTCTACCAAAGGTAGACAATCTTCCCAATGAGACTTGTGATCCATGCAGTACATGCGGAGCATGTCTTCCAAAACTTGGTTTACCCACTCCATTTGGCCATCTATTTCAGGGTGGTATGCTGAACTCATATTCAGTTTCATACCAACTGCACTATGAAGGGATTTCTAGAATTCAGAAGTGAATTTGGAGTCTCTATCTGAGATAATTACCTCAAGAAATCCATGCAATCGGAATACCTCTTTGAAGAATCTGCTAGCCACCACCTGAGCATCATCCTTGGTATTCCCCGGTATGAAATGGGTAACCTTAGTCAATTTTTCGACCACTACAAATATGGCATCATGTTGGTACCGAGTTTTGGGTAAACCTACTATAAAATCCATGGATATAACCTACCATTTTTGCATAGGTATATCATGCAGATATAATTTTCCTGTAGGATGTTGGCATTCTACCTTAAATTTCTGACATTCGAGGCATCGAGCAACAAAATCTATGATATCCTTCTTCATTCCTACCCAAAAGAAGGTTCTTTTCATATTTTCTTGCATTTTGGCTCCTCCCGGATGAGCAGAATAAGGAGATCTATGGGCTTCTTGCATTATCAAGTTCCTCAAATCACCCATTTTTGGTATGATGACCCTTCCCTTATAACACAAAAAGTCATATTTCATACTAAATTCCTTATTTCCTTCAGGATCTCTGTTCATCTTAACTCGAATTTCTTGGTAATACTCATCTTGAGATTGCTTCTGTCTCACTCGATCCATCAAGTCCATGTGAATTTTAGTTATGGATGCTATATATTTTCTTCTACTCAAAGCATCAACTACTTTATTCTCCTTTCCTTTTATGTACTCAATCTCAAAATCATACTCAATGAGAAATTCCACCCATCTTCTCTATCTCGCATTGAGTATTGGTTGGGTGAATATGTACCATAGACTTTGATGGTCAGTATTTAATTCAAAGGGTCTTCCCACCAAGTAGTGGTGCCAAAACTTTAAAGCATGCACCACTACAACTAGCTCTAAATCATGCGTAGCATAATTAACTTCATGCTTTTTGAGCTTCCTTGAAGTATATGCCACTACTGACTCCTCTTGTGAGAGTACCCCTCCCAACCCTTCTATTGATGCATCAGTGCACACTAAAAAGTCCCCTTGTGGATCGAGAACCTTTAGTATTGGTGTGGTAGTAAGCTTATGCTTTAGTAGTGCAAAGGTAACCTCACACTTTTTTGACCACTTGAATTCCTTTCCCTTCTTCTGAAGGTTAGTTATGGGTCCAACAATCTTGGAGTAATCCTTTATATAACGTCTATAGTAGCCCGTTAACCCCATGAAGCTTTGCACTTCAGTCACATTAGTAGGGGGTGGCCAATTTAGGATAGCCTCTATCTTCTCTGGATCCACAACAATTCCTTTTTCTGATATGATGTGTCCAAGATATCATACCTCTGGAACATAGAATTCACTCTTAGCCAGATTTCCATAAAGTTGGTTTTTCCTTAGCAATTCTAACATGATCCTAAGATGTTTATCATGCTCTTCTCTATCTCAAGAGTATATAAGGATATCATCTAGGAATACCAAGACAAACTGGTCCAAGTGCCTTCTGAGCACACTGTTCATTAAGTTCATGAAAGCAGTTGGGGCATTAGTCAGTCCAAAGGGTAGAACCATAAACTCATAATGCCCATACCTAGTCTTAAATGTCATCTTGTGAGTGTCTTCCTCATGAATTCTTAACTGGTGATACCCTGATCTTAGATCAATCTTAGTAAACACCTTGGCATATTTTAGCTGATCAAATAAATCTTCAATCCTAGGTAGAGGATATCGATTCTTGATTGTAGCCTTATTTAGCATCCTATAATCAATACACAATCTTAACGAACCATCCTTCTTTTTCATGAACAAAATCGGTGCACCCCACGGTGACACACTTGGTTTTATCAAACCCTTCTCTAATAATCCTTGCAATTGAACCTTCAGTTCTTGCATTTCAATAGGATTCATCCTATACGAGGATCTATGAATAGGTTCGACTCCTATCATAAGTTCAATTGTGAAGTCAAATTCTCATACAGGAGGCAGTCTAGGTAAGTCCTCTGGAAATACATCCTTAAAATCCTATAAAATCAGATGTTGTCTTAGTATTTCTCCTTTCTCATAGTCTTCCACTTCATTAAGTTTTACTACATACACTATTCCTCCTCTCTTTAGGGTCTTTTTCAATTGCATAGCTGACAACATCTGAGGTTCAAACGCCCCTTGTTTGCTATGAATTCTTAGTCTCCTCCCACCTTCTTCTAAATACTCAATCCATCGGTCTTGAAAATTGACTAAGGCTTTATGAGCCTATAGCCAATCCATCCCTAGGATCACATCAAAGGCATGTAGGGGAGCTACATATAAACAACATTTTGTAGTCCCATTAGATAGAGTGATTTCTGCCATAGGATAACACTGGTTCACCGAGTAGGTCTACCCAGAACCATACTCAACCTTCCACCCTTGAGCCAAATATCCTGGCCTTTCTAACACAGTCCTTGCTAGACTAGACGAAATAAAACTATCAATGGCCCCACTATCTATCAAAATGTTTACTTGCTTATTAAAAACCTTACCTTTCACAAGTAATGGGGTGGCTTGTCCCTCTAGCTTTTGCTTCCTAGTTGTGGCATAGATCCGATGTTTCGGTTCCTTCCCTTTTGCATTAGTTGTGCTAGTCCCTGATCGATATGGACACTGATTATAGTAATGAGGTCCCCAAAAATTGTAGCACCCTTCCTTGGGTCCTTGCTATTTTTTAGGTTTTTGATACCTAGTTTTAACTACTGGAGCTAGAGCTTGCAACTTCTATGGTTGAGGTTTCATATTATTGGGTTTGTTATCCTTCCTATGAAAGTTCTTCTTGAACTTCTTTCTGATTTCCATTAGGTTTCTTCTCAGGATTTTGGGGGTTCTTAGCCTTTCGATCTTGATCAGCCTCCCATTTTACAAACCCATCACTATTCCTCTTCTTTAGTTCCTACCGAGCTTGCTCGGGTAGGGTGTCATATTTATAACAGAAGTGTGACTCTACTTTCTTTGCTAGGTCATATACCTTTTGCAATGATTTAGGCTCCTGCATGTCTACATCATGCTTTATCCTAGACTCCAATCCAAGAGTGAACTTGTGAACCCGCATTTTCTCATTATAAATAGGTACATATTTAAACAATCTTACCAGCTTCTTGTAGTACACCTCAACTATGTTGGTTCCTTGTTTTAGACTAGCAAATTCCTCAAACTTTAAGGTATAAAAATGCTCTATTAGGAATATCTTCTTAAATATGTTTATAAATTCTTCCCATGGAGTGTCAATAGGTTCAATATTAGTTTCCTCATAGTGGGTTTCCCACCATTCTAGAGTAGCCCCTTCTAGGTTGATCATAGCCCAAAGTGTTCAGGTTCCTGATGAGTAGCCTTTTACCATAAAGTGAACCTCTACTTCTCTCAGCCATGCTTCCACTGCATCCCCTTTGCCCTCCCCATAAAACTTGGAGATACTAATATTTTTCATGTCCCTAGCTATTTCCTTTTCTACTAAGGCTCTGGCTTGCACTTGTTCTATAGTTAGTCCACTATCTAGACCAATATCTAAGCCTCGAGCTTATAAATTCTAGTTCATAGCTATTTCCAATAATTGTCTTATCTGATCCTGCATAGCAACGACCATAGCGGTGAGGTCTTCTACCTCCCTATTGGGGCTTATTGGTCCCCCATCCTAGTTTTCTTCTTCGACATTACTTTGTCGAGTTTGTCTAGGCGTAGGCCTCCCTCTTTCGGTCTTAGGTGGCATCTTAACCTAGTTCCATCCAAGAAAGAAGATTAGATTACAGTTTCATCTTAAGTTGTATCTCTAATTCAAGCCATAATACAGAGTTCTCTTGCTAGATGCATTAACAATATAACTAGGGTAATATCCTAGGCTAGGATGTGTCATTGATACCGAAGCCCATACTAAGGTATCCTAACATCCACTCTCCCTTGGGGTTAATTCCCATCAGATTCTAGCAAATAGGGTATTCTAGATCATCCCAACTTTAGCCTATACCTTAAGCAAGCCTTCATTGGAGACATCTAATTCCCTTTAGCACACATAGAAGCTCTATACCCTCGTACCTAGAGCTCTGATACCAAATGTAATGACCCAAAAATGCACAAATAGAAAAATACAAAAATAGAAAAAGTTTTTTTTTTTACTAAGGAGAGAGATACATGAACCCTTCATGAACCCCTAACCCAAACTAATATTTGCCTAAAGTTTAAATCCCCTAAGTTTTCTTGAAAGCTACATCTCATGAGGTACCCTAACACAAATCCCATCTATGTGTAGGTGTATCATGTGTTACTACAAATAAGCCTATCTATCCCATCACTCTTGATGAGCTAGACTTATCACCCTTAGTCAATCGAAGGTATACATGCATCACCATACCATACACAAGCCATTATGTGTAGGTATGCTATGAGTATTATGAGTTAAGCTATCCATATCATCTACATGATGAGCTATCTTAACTCAGATGTAGTCTCTCTCCACAACTTAGTCCTTTATCTCCCTAAGAGGGTCTCAATTCCCTTAGGTCTCCTATGTTCACCCTAAGGGGTTCTTAATTCCCTTAGGTCACCTTTGAGTTCACCCTAGAACTCTACTCTTTGATTTTATTATTAAACAACCAAACAAGAATACATCTAGATACTAAAACAAACAAAGTATAATCACTAAGCATACAAAAAATAAAGGAAGGAATAACACTAAAAGAGAATATCATCAATGAAAAGAGAATCAATTACATATTATAACCAAGCACGGTAATAAAGTAAAAGTACCTTCTCTAAACCAATAAACAATTATAGCATTAAATATTGCATGGTAAATCCTTCTTACTTTAAAGAATATTACATTAACAGCATCAAGGATATCTCCCCACAATTCTAGTCTATATGAGCATAAGTAAATCAACATAAAATACAATTACCTATACATTGATTCCATTGAACTCCTTGCTTCTCCTTGCTTCCCATTGGTTCTTTGAGGGTAGTAGGGGATCAGGGTACTCATGGTTCAGGATAGGCATACCTCTAAATGCATCTAATCATTTACTTTACCAAATTGCAACTATACAAAATTCAATTAAGTTTCCAACCATCTAATGCATAGTGGATATTATAAAAGATCCTTTACTTTTATCTTCACCTCTCAAGTTCCCTTAGAGAGCCATCCAACATGTACTACTTAGATCAAGGTCTAACTTTAATCAAATCTATTCATGTCTTAAAGCATTAAAGTCCCATACCTTTAACCTCTAAAACAATCCTTCATTCATTCACTAAATCAAAGCCCCATAACTTCAATTCAAAGAATAAATCTAACATCCTTTTAATTCACAATTCCAATCAAATCTAATAATGTTTTAAAGCATTAAAGTCCCATACCTTTAACCTCTAAAACAATCCTTCATTCATTCACTAAATCAAAGCCCCATAACTTTAATTCAAAGAATAAATATAACATCCTTTTAATTCACAACTCCAATCAAATATAATACTATTTTAAAGCATTAAAGTCCCATACCTTTAACCTCTAAACAATCCTTTTAACATAAACTTTATCCTCAACTTTATAACATAATTATATTTTCTTTTGAAGCCCTTTTAGTAAAATCTACATCATAGACTTACTAATCAAAGATTCACAACCTTAATTATAGATTCATAACCTCAATTAAAGATTCATAACCTTATCTAAAGATTCACTACTTTAGTTAAAAATAACCACTTCATGATCTTACTAAACAAAGGTCTTACTTTAATTAAAATCACATAAGATAAATCTTATTAATTAAAGGTCATACTTTAATTAAAATCTCATAAGATAAATCATATTAATCAAAGGTCTTACTTTAATTAAAATATCATAAGATAATTCATATTAATCAAAGGTCTTACTTTAATTAAAATCTCATAAGATAATTCATATTAATCAAAGGTCTTACTTTAATTAAAATCTCATAAGATAATTCATATTAATCAAAGGTCTTACTTTAATTAAAATCTCATAAGATAATTCATATTAATCAAAGGTCTTACTTTAATTAAAATCTCATAAGATAATTCATATTAATCAAAGGTCTTACTTTAATTAAAATCTCATAAGATAATTCATATTAATCAAAGGTCTTACTTTAATTAAAATCTCATAGATAAACCTTACTATAGTTCCCAAGAACTTAGACTATTATGACTTCATGGCAGATGCGAAACAACTTCGGCAGGAAGGTCAAGCGACTACCAAACTTAGAGCCCAAGAAGGGTAAAATAAGGTGCTAAGTTTACTCCTCTACCACCACTACCTATCCCAAGGGGATTGAGATTTCATAGCAACAAAACTCCCACATAGTCACACACACTGGTTGCTTCTCAACAAAAATACAGGTGGTTTCCTATTCACACAATGCTTCCATTTAAACACAAGTGGTTTCCCATATACGTAGTGCTTCTCACTTAGACATAGGTGGTTTCCCACACAAGCAATGCTTCCACTTAAACATAGGTGGTTTCCCATACAAGCAACACTTCCACTTAAACATAGGTGGTTTCCCATACAAGCAACGCTTCCACTTAAACATAGGTGGTTTCCCACTACAAGCAATACTTCCACTTAAACATAGGTGGTTTCCCACTACAAGTAGTGCTTTCACTTAAACATAGGTGGTTTCCTATACAAGCAATGCTTCTCACTTAGACATAGGTGGTTTCCCACTACATGTAGCACTTCAACTTAAACACAGTGCTTCACTGGACACAATGCTTCACTTAGACACAACACTTCACTAGAGTGGACGCGATGTCTCACAGAATGAGAGAACACAACGGAGAGGCATTGATTGATTTTTTTAAACATAAAGAAGATATACGATGCCTTCCAAAATCTTGACGATGGTAAGGCCCAACTTCCATGCATTTAAAACCACAAATGACTCTCATAGAACGCCCAAGCCCGAGCTAGATTCCCACTTCAGTTTTAATTAAAAACAAGAAGGTTTCCAAATCTTTCGAAAGAGATTCATCACGCTACAAGGGAGGTTTAACCAGGTTTCACTACTCATTCATTCATCATACCAAAAGCATGTATAAATGGATAAATCTTTAAAAACCTCCAACCTTAATACTCCTACAAGATAGAATCCAGTGGCATCTTGGTTACTTCTCCTCCTTTGCTTACTACGCGCTCCTTTCTCTCCCAGATTGCCTGCTCTACGTCTCTTTGTTTTTCTCTCTCTTTTTTTCTCCACCTTATGTGCTCCTTCATCCTAGGTGGCCCGTCCACCATCCTCCTTTCTCGAATCCCGAGCCAACCTCGAGCCCCTTTTTCTTCAATGCTTCCATCCCTAATCTTATCTTTCCCTGGTAGCAAGCAATTCTTTAATCTCTTATTTCCATCTTTGGAAATTAATAGCACCCTAGGTTATTTACGTAGATTGCACTATATAGAGGGAAAGGGATATTTACATTATTTAAATGAAGAATGGTACCTTCTAATAAAATATCTCTTACATGATATTTTATTACCATTTAAAATATATTTCTTTTATTTAAAACAATTCCATAATTGCTTTTTTTTTTAAATAAAATATTTCTATTTATTCTTAAATGGATTTTTCATTCATTTCATTTAATTAAAGTCTATTAATGAATTTACATTATCATTAAAATGAACTTCTTTAATTATTTTAAATGAACTTCCATTTATTAATTAAAATGAAGTTTACTAATGAGTTTAAATGAATTCATATCATTATTTAATCAAAACCTCATTAATTAATTTAAATGAATCTTCATTTATCATTTAAATTTAATTCACTTTTCTTCATAAAAATGATGCTCTATTAACACTTCAAAATAACAATTTACTTTATGCATCCACATACATTTTGCAGTTGTTCTCCTATTGAATTCCAACATTATGCTACCCAAGCCATGATGCAGTAGAGAGCAATCAAATTTATAAAACAACAAAGAGGGAATCTTTCCATCAACCCAATCACCTATCTCAGCCAAAGGTTTTACGATAGCTACTAGGCTATCAACTAAGGCTCAAGGTGATTAGTCATTGATGATTATCCCTTTCGATAATGCATGCCTATATGAAGGTATCTATCCATGTTACCTTTGAGTACCTTAATCATCATTTCCCCTGATCTTAAGTACCCTCATTTTTTGTGGATGCTTCTACCTTCTCCACCTATGAGTGTACCTGATCCTGCACACTTGGCAATATGTTAGCGATAACATGCCCTTCTAAATCAACTAAACATCATATAGTTGGTTCAATTGTTCAAACTAGGTATTACCACATCATAGGTTAATACATTGTTTCTTCGTGCCAAATAGTCTTCCCGGAGGGTCATGACACCAAAACCGTAAGGAAATTTTCCTGAATATCTAGGGGTTACTACTACAAATTGTAATTCTCCCTAAAATTTGGGACCCTCATGTCCTCCCTTGACCACTGCTTCACCAAACAAAGGTTTTGATTCCCCATATCAAATTAATTTAATAAGAATTCCAGTTAACTTGGTAAATTCTCCTATTCTTGAGGAACTAATCAGTTCTCAAAAATAGGTTTTATCCCCTTCCTATTATGAAGCTTACTATTCCCCAAAGCAAATCACATGAAGCCAAAATGAATTTGTAATAGCTGATGTGGGTAATGGGAAAAAGAAAGGACGACCATACATCTAGGATGCTAGGAGGAAGGAGACAGATAATGACATTGTAAATAACACTCAAACCACCATTATGTTAGACTATACTAGCATTGATATACCGAAATAAGAAGAAAAGCAACCCAAACCACCCTCATATCAATGAGGAGGGGGGAAAATTCCTCATAAAAAAATCACAGATGAAGATCCTCTCATGGAACGTGAGAGGCCTCAATGGTCCATTCCAAGAAAAATATTAGTTAGGTCTATGAGGATGGAATTAAAACCCAACATTATTATCCTACAAGAAACCAAAATAGATATGGATAGTAATGATAAAATAGCAAAATCCCTATGGAAGGATAGTGAATTTGTGTTCAGTCCAGCCAGGGGCTTTTCAGGTGGATTTTTTTGCATGTGGGACCCAAGCAAGGTTGAAGGAAGATTAATAACTAATACTGATAGGGTAACCAATATGTTATTTTTTGCAAAGACACTTGAATTCAATGGATACAGTCAAACATCTATGCCCCAAATAATTCTTTGGATCGTCGTGCCTTCTGGAATGATCTAAGCCAGATGAGGAACAACTTCCAAAATGAGTTGTGGATGCTTGCTGGTGATTTCAACACTCCTATATTCTCATCAGAGAGAAAAGGAGGAAATAACATCAATTCCAAGTGTCTTGAAGACTTTACTGATTTCATTGAACAAAATGAATAGATGGACATTCAATTGAAAGGAGCAAAATACACCTAGAGCTATAGAAGAATAGGTAATCAACTAATCCAACTGAGACAACATATTTCTATTATCTAAGGAATCAATTCAGTTCTTTGGAGATGCAACTCTTCACACTTATCCAAAAATTGGTTCAGACCACAACCCCTTAGTTTTTGAATGGCAACAACAAGGTAAAATATTTAAGATGCCATTTAGATTCGAATCAATGTGGCTTAAACATGAGGACCTCATAAGCTACATTTTATATTGGTGGAGCAATCCCTTCTTATGCTCACCATTAGTACAAATAACTAAAAGCATCTGCTTTATCAAAGGAAATCTAAAAATCTGGAACAATGAGGTCTTCGAAAATATTTTCCAATGCAAACAAAAAAAATTTGATTAGCTAAATGCAGTTGAAAACAACATCCAAAATGGGAATCTTGAACTTGAAATGAGGCAAAAGGAAAAATAACTCTTATTTGAATACCATAACATCTTGGATAGATAAGAGTCTTTTTGGAGGTAAAAATCATGCTCTTTATTGCTAAAATAAGGAGACTCCAATACTAAGTACTTCCATGAGTCAAATCTCAGACATAGAAGTAATAACCGAATCAAAGAGCTTTTTCGAAGTGATGGTGCATCCACTTTAGATATTCTTGAGATTAGACAAGAGGCTGTCAATCACTTTGAAAAAATTATTGGCCCTTGTCATCCATGATCATCTTAGGTGTGTAATACTCTCCTCCAAAATATTCCAAATATGATTTCCCAAGATTTCAATGTTGGTCTCCTTAAAGAATTTACCTTCGAAGAAATTAAAGAGGCAATGTTCTCAATGAATCCTGATAACTTTCTTAGACTTGAAGGCTTCCCTCCCAGATTTTTCCAGCATTTTTGGGACATAGTAGGTCATGCTATCTCTACATCTATCCAAGACTTCCAATGTTGTAAAAACATTCCAAGTGATGTTAAATCCACATTTTTTGCCCTTGTTCCTAAAACCCACAACAACTAGTCCATGTCTGACTTGAGGCCTATCATTTTATATTTATAAGCTCATTTATAAGGTCATTAGAAATATATTAAAAGAAGATCTTCCAACATCATTGACCAATACCAAGGTAGCTCCATCTAGGGCAGATTTATAATTGACAGAATAACTTTTTATGAAATCATTCATTCTGTCTCCAAGAGCAAAAAATCAAGGATGTTTTTAAAATTAGACATGAACAAAGCCTTTGATAGGGTATCTTGGTATTTTCTTTTTGATGTCCTTACCAAATTTGGATTTCATGAGGATTAGATAGCCTTAATCAAAGAATGTGTAACATCGACATGGTTTTATATCCTTGTTAATGGTTCTACTATAGGATATTTTCCAAGTTTAAGAGGAATCATATAGGGGGATCCCCTCTCTCCTTTTATCTTTATTATCATGGCTAAATATCTTGGAAGATCCCTAAAAGTAGCTTGTTCATGCGGTATTATTTTTGGAATCAAACCCTCTTCTTAGTCCAGAGATGTCACCCATCAACAATTTGTTGATGATACTATTCTAGCCTCACTGTCCTCTGTTCTAGAAGCTAAAATCATCAAAAACATCCTCGATTACTATGAGGTAATAACTGGTCAAAAGGTGAACTATGAGAAAAGTAGAATATTCTTTCTGAATACACTAGTCCAAAGGCAGATAAAAATTGTGAGAATTCTTACATGTAATATTGCCAACCTCCCTTCAATTTATATTGGTCTTCCCTTTTTCCAGGGTAACATGTCAGATAATTTATGGAATAATATCATTGATGGAAATATGAAGAAATTTGCAAGCTGGAAGAAGGTATTGTTGAGTCAAGCGGAAAAGGCAGTTCTCATCCAAACCTATCTCCAAAGCATTTTTTTAATGTCCGTATTTAAAGTTTTGGCAAAAATATGTCAAAAAATAAAACAAATTCAAAGAAACTTTCTGTGGTTTGGGAATGAAAATCAGAACAGGTTTTCTTTAGTTGCTTAGGATAAAATTTATTGGAAAAAAGAGAGTGGAGGGCTTGGTTTTAGAAGAGTTCAAATGAATCTAGCTCTGTTGGAAAAACAAGGATGGAGAATTGCTTTAGATACTCAATCTTCATGGAGAGATATAATCAAAGGGGAATACCTCCATCAAAATATATTCATGGATGAGGTCCTAGTTCACAATGGATCGTACTTCTGGAATTCGATTGTCAAAACTAAAGACATTAATATAAGGGGTCTAAGATGGAAACTTGGCAATGGTAGAAGAATAAGGTTTGGGTAGGATCCATGGCTAAAGGATTTTCCTCTCATAAGAGACCAAAATTTAGCAATTTTAAAGCCTTTCATGGACCACCTATTTGGCATCCAAATGTCTAATTTCACCTAAAATCCCAATGGCTAGTAATGGAAATATATTTCGACTGACAATCTCAATATTACTTGCAAAATACGATTGTAGAACTAGTGAATCTTCTTAGAGTATACGTGATCCCAATAAATCAACCAAGGGACACTCTTGTTTGGAATCCTCATGAAGACGGGAAATTATCAATCAAATCAACTTTTTACATCCAAGATCCTCTTCTTGCCTAGTGGCCCCTTGCAAAGTTTGTGTGGCCCAAAAATTTGATTCCCAAAGTCTCATTTTTTTCGTGGTTCACATCCCTGAATAAAATTTTAACTACAAATAACCTTAGAAGAAAACGTATGTTCATTCTAAATCATTTTTGTCTTTGCAAATCCAATTGGGAATCTGTCCAACATTTATTTTTGGAATGCCCCTTTTCTAGGTTTATCTTAAATACCCTCGTTAAGATTATCAATGTTGCTTATGTCCAACCGCCTTCCATTTCTCTCCTCTTTGAGCAATGGCCCAGTCCATTTGTCAAATCCCAGCTCAAGTTACTTTGGT
Source organism: Wollemia nobilis (assembly GCA_028583015.1). Classification (NCBI taxonomy): domain Eukaryota; kingdom Viridiplantae; phylum Streptophyta; class Pinopsida; order Araucariales; family Araucariaceae; genus Wollemia; species Wollemia nobilis. The sequence goes on from JAQPPZ010017221.1 coordinate 1,974,688, forward strand.
CTTTTTGCCTCCATTTGGTAAGTCTGGTTGGAATGTAATAACATAATTTTTAATAATTGTAGTAGAGACCATGAGTCATTTTTTTCCTGTATCATTTTCTTTGTGTCATAAAATTCTCAAATGGTATCATATTAATAGTTTCCTAGACATGGTATTAAAACCTTTCTAGGACACATTCCAACCAGACTTACCTTTGGTAAGTCTGGTTGGAATGTAATAACATAATTTTTAATAATTGTAGTAGATACCATGAGACATTTTTTTCTTGTATCATTTTCTTTGTGTCATAAAATTCTCAAATGGTATCATCTTAAGAGTGTACTAGACATGGTTTTAAAACCTTTCTATGTGCTTTATTTAAACTCAATCACATTTCAGATAGGATCCCCAAATACCAAGTGGATAGATCAAGCATCAAATGGACCTCCCCTCCTCATAGCTGGAGAAAGCTCAATTTTGATGATGCAGCAAAAGGAAACCCTGGTAGGGCGGGTAGTAGAGGTATTATCAAAAATGACAGAGGAGAAATTCTCATGGCATTTGTAGAGAGTGTCAGAATTCAAATGAATAATATGGCTGAGGTGAGAGCCCTTCACCAAGGACTGATGGTGTTAAGTGATATTGATATTGACCAAATCATTGAAGGAGACTCCTTGCTTGCCATTAACTGGCTTAAGGTAAACCAACATCCATTGTGGAACATCAAAAACATCATCGATGAATGCAAGAGAATGTTGGACAAATATTTGAATATTACCATTCAGCGCATGTACAAGGAAGGTACTAAGGTGGTTGATCTACTGGCTAACAAAGGTGTCATGGAACAATCCTTTTGTGTGTGGTGAACCAAATTTCCACTGGGGCTCACGAATGATAGTAGTGGAGGTAAATTTTGTCTTCTTTAATATGTTTAATAATATTGGTCATTTATTTAGGTCCACCAACCATCCAAATATGCTCCATGTCTATCCTTTACATCTTAAAAGGTGTGGCATCTTGGGTCTTTTTGGTAGTTTCTAGAATCATAAAACTCCCATATTGGTGGTAACGATGAAGAGGGAAATGTAACCCTGATTAGATGGTGTAAGTAACCTGGATCTTGATTTGAGGTCTCTATATTTCAATGTATTCTTAGTTTGTTATTGTATATCTTTAGGAGGGTGCACTGGGAGTGTTTTTCCTTTGTTTTTTTGTTGTTCAGTTGTGCCGGTTTCTAGCCTGTTGGTTTATGTTTCTTTTGGTGATCCCTTTTGGATTCCTGGTTTAGCTCTATAAAAGGTTTTGGGTCCTTTCAAAATCCCTCCATCAATAAAAAAAGTATACTCTCAACTCCTGCATTCATATGAATCACCCTTATTCTTGTATCTATTTCAATCATGAATGAAATTAATAGTGAATAAAAAGTATTGTATTTCTAGCTTATTTCATTTGTTATGTTGATTATATGTTGATTATGATATATATTAAAAATACAACCATTTAAATGAAATAATTATGACCTAGATTTTAAGGTTAAGCATTAAATATTGATTGATTATAATAAATATATGTCAAGTCTAGAAATTTTTACCTAATTAGACTAAGTTTCAATGCATAAACGAAAGTCAAATCAATATTTTATAAAATAATCATATATCAAAATAAATGTCAATAATGAAGGAAAAGAATCCCCATTTGAGTTTAACTAGATTTTATCATTTTGAACATATTCACCCAACCATATACATATGATAATAAACTATGGATAACATAACACAACTATAATATTTAACAAGATATTAATGTGACCTATGATTATATCAAGTACCCCAAATAAATGTTTAAAGTATTATATAATTTTTTTAATGGCCCAAATTATGGCATTTTTCTTTTGACTTAGAATATCAATATATTTTCTGAAGAGGTTGAAAATTTGGGGGCACATTGGAGGCCACCCTCCCCATGAATTGAACTTGGGTCTCCACTAGGAGAGCCAAATACCTTTTGCCATTGTGGTGTCCCTATCGGGACTATAAAAAATATTAATTTTTTTATTAGGGTAAAAAGAGGTTTTAGGATCCCCAAACCTGTATATTAAGCTGTGTAAGATAGTACAATATGCTACAATAGACTTAAAAAACACTATCATCCACTTACTACTATATCTAAACCTTAGAATATTGCATATCGATAAAATAAATTTCAAAACATGATAGATTAGTAGACCACTTCCAAAATAGAAACTTAAAAAAAAACTATAGCTACCACCCAATCATAACAAAAACAATAGTCCAGAACCATTGGGGTTGTTACAAAGTTCATAGTCGATGGGTCTTTTGATTGTTTTTCTTTTGTAGCATAGGTTCTTCCTCCTTCAAAGTGGTAAGATCTAAGAATGCATTTTTGCACTTCAAGCTCCTGAGGTAATATCTAGTTGTAACACATTCTATATGATCTTCATTTTTAGAAAATTGACTATCACTGATTATTTCATAATTAGCTTCAAGAATACTATTGGAGGTGCTAATATTTTTTATGGAACTGATTGCATGGTATTTAGTAACCATTTTTCTTTTATCGATGATTTGATTCAAATTTTGCTTTCGGGGTTGAGTCTTCTATTTCTCACTTGGTTCCTACTAGATAATTGGTGTAGCTGGAGGATGAGCATATTTCTTGTGAACTGGGACATTTGAAGGTTTAGGATCATTTATGTGTAGGGATTTCTCCTCCACCAAGGATGAATCATAGCAAGATCATATGACCCAACATCTCTTTTTTAGGTGGTCATATTGATAACAACCATGACATCTTAGGGAGAAATTTTCATATTCAATATTTTAGATCTATTCCCCTTTGCTTGAGGAGATAGTAATGTATTGAGGTCAAGGAACTAAAACATCCATCCAAATGACCAATATTGCTTTAATCATATTAATTTTACTAGATAAATTTTCATTTTTTTGGGCATCCATATACTGGAATGCACCAATGGTATTACCAATTTTGGCAAATATATTATCTCCCTAAAAATCCATAGGGAGAGCATATAGATTCACCCAAACTAGGAAGCCATCAAATTTTTTTATAAGGGGGTTAAAATAGGGAGTCCAAGCTCTATATAGACACCCTTTTGTCTAAAAATTTAATTGTATCTATAATAGATTACCCTATCTCTATCCGCTAAATAAGAAAAGGAAACAAAAAAGAAATTTTTGGGTAGCAGAGTTACTTGGAATTTACTAGACCACCAAAGTTTAATGTATCCTTTGAGCTCCTCTAGGCCTAGTATTTTTCCCCTGAGTTTGCAAATAATTGCTTAAGATCCATGATCAATCAAATCCAACCTAAATTCGTCCTTAAAAATCCTTATAGAGGGTATAGGTTCATCAGAAAGCTCCACCCACAAACCCAAATATCCTTGAGAGACGTTTCTTATGACTAAAGAGTCTTTCTCGTAGATTGAAGAGTGACTAATATCCTCTTGAGTACATTGAGTGTACTGCAAAAAACCCTCTTTCTGTAATGCTTGATTTTACCTAGGGTTTGCCCCCCTTTCACTTTGTTCCATCTTAATATCCTCTTGAGTACAACAAGCAAGCTGCAAACAACCTTCTTCCTACAATGCTTAACTAAACCTAGGGTTTGCACCCCTTTTGCTTTGTTCCATCCTCATATCCTGTTGAGTACAATGAGTGGGCTATGAACAACCCTCTTCCTATAATGCTTGACTAAACCTAGGGTTTGCACCCCTTTATCTAAGAGGAATAAAATACCAACATGATCTTATTGACATAGAATATCAATATTGCTTCAACACACATGGATAATATTTTGGATTAGAAATAGGCTATATTTATATAGCCTTTTACTATATTTTTTACTGCTTGATGTAATGTACACTAGGCTAAGGATTTGATCCAAATAGAAATGAGAAGAGCATTCTATTTGAATACCCTAACTAAACACATATAATGGGTAATTCATTACAATCACAAATCTAAAGATATATATAACATGTAAGTATCATGCATCCAAATTTTAACTTCATTTCATAATAAGATCTTGGTAGGACAACACATCCCATTGGCATGGCATAATAATATAAACATATTATAATGTATGCTCATCAAAATGAATAAGACATATCTTATCTTTTAATTACTTATAAGTTATTAGAATAAGTTCCTTCTATATTATATTATAAATGTATTATAATGCTTGATTTCTACAAACTATAGTATTTTGGTACTACTATAAATCATATTATCATATATCGCTTTATTGTAGGGATGCCTATCACAATACATTGATTTGAACATGGTTTATGATCATATATGTGCTTTTCATTTATTTTTCTTCTATATTTCCATAAACATAAATATATGATATTTGTATTATTTGTACTTATTTTGTTTATTTCATTCTACATTTTCTCATGAAAATATGCTAAGTTATAGGGATTTTTGCAAGAAGAATGGGGTCCAAAAAATAAACATATTTTATATAAGATATAAAATTGACCAAAACACATACATTCTGGAGAAAATATTCTTGTGTATTATTTTTAATTTGGCCAAAGTCTTAATGCATAAAAATAATGATATTCATTTAATATTATAAAAGAAAAAGATCCAAAATTTGACTCATTATGTGAATTTTTTTTAATAAATGATATCAAATCAATATGAAGATAGATTAGGGGTATATATACCCCATAACTAGACATCCTTACCTCAAAATGTCAAATTTGATAGACTAGATTCATTTTTATTTTTAATCAAAGTTAATATTCTAAAATATAGGATAAGATTAAATTTAAATCATCATAATATTATCACTTGCAATAAATCACAAGCACCTATTAGAATATTAGAACCCCGTAATAGTGTTGTTAGTCTGAACCCTGCATAAAAATTATCCAAACAAGAAATAATAAGATCACAAGATGAGTTGAAAGAGGGTTCAAAATTAAGGCTATAGGAAACTAAGATTGAGTACCTTAGATAGGTAAAGGAAAATAGGGGACATATAATAATAATTTATTAATTTCTTAAATGCATACAATAAATAACTCTTACACCTTACTTTTAAATCTGTTAAAGGTGAATAGTGTCCTTGTAGATATTCTGCAAGTTAAAGGGGTTGTAAAGTTGAAGGAGGATAGGAAGGCATAGTACACAAATAGAAAAACCTTTTATGATCATATAAAGGCCTTAAAATAATAAAAACTTATTTTATATTATTGTTAACAAACTTAAAGATTGTATAATGACAAATATTAAATATGACACTCCATTCTATACAAGTATACCCATATCTTGTTATAATAATATGTTCATGATACATAGCATTTGGACAATTACAGGTAATTACCACCCATCTTGTAATTTTATCCTGTGTGTGCTAAGGGAAATCTTGTTGCTAGGATGGAGGAGGATGAAGGAGAGGACACACTCAAAAAATAAAAGGAATACAAAGAAAAAAAAAGGGAGAGGAAGAGGAAAGAAAAAATAAAATGGCATCGATTAAAAGGAGAGAAAATGGTGTGGGAAGGAGAAGATGAGAAGAAGAGACCATCGCCATGAATGGATTGTATAACTACATGTAATGCAAAAGATACATTGTGGCTAGGTGTATTAACAACTAATAATGTGTAGTCTATGGGAACCTTTCACAATAAAAGACTAACCTTTCTTACTATGTGTGATGAGAACAATATGTTGAGCAAGGTGCAGCCAAAGTATTGTCATTGTTGTCAACACAGACAGATAGATCAGTTGATGCAGTGGACAGGAGTTCAGAGGTCAGTCAGAGCATGTACTGTGAATTTCCAAGCAGACAGAAGTGGCCCAGTTTCAAAAATTTGAAGAAAAAGACAAGTTAGAAAACTGTCGCGATATCGTGACATGTTTTATGTCGTGATTTCGCGACATAACGGAGGAGAGAGAAAGCGTAAGAAAAACTGTCGTGATTTCGCGACATGTTGGAAGAAAAGAAGCCAAGTAGAAAAACTGTCGTGATTTCGTGACATGTTTGGAGAAGAAGCGCTTGCAAGGAAAACTGTCGCGATTTCGCGACATGTTCGGAGAAGAAGCGCTAAGGAGGAAAGATGTCGCGATTTCACGACATGTTTCATTTTCGTGGGCGAAAGCGAAGGAAAGAGGAGAGAGAAAAAGATGTCGCGATTTCGTGACATGTTTCATTTTCACGGGCGAAAGCGAAGGAAAGAGGAGAGAGAAAAAGATGTCGCGATTTCGTGACATGTTTCATTTTCGTGGGCGAAAGCGAAGGAAAGAGGAGAGAGAAAAAGATGTCGCGATTTCGCGACATGTTCCATTTTCGTGGGTGAAAGCGAAGGAAAGAGGAGAGAGAAAAAGATGTCGCGATTTCGTGACATGTTGCATTTTCGCGAGGCCAAAGCAAAGGTAAAGAGGAGAGAGAAAAAGTGTAGCGATATCGCTACATGTTGGAAGTTTCGCGGGTGAAAGCGAAGGAAAGAGGAGAGAGAAAAAGATGTCGCGATTTTGCGACATGTTATGTTTTCGTAGTGCATGAAGAGAAGAGTTGTACGAAAGCGAAAGGTGTCACGATTTCATGACATGTCATGTTTTCGCTAGTGCATGCAGAGAAGAGTGCAAGGAAGCGAAAGATGTCACGATTTCGTGACATGTCATGTTTTCGCGGTTGCATGCCGAGAAGAGTGGAAGGAAGCGAAGAATGTCGTGATTTCGTGACATGTCATGTTTTCACGGTTGCATGCCGAGAAGAGGAGAAGGAGGCGGAGAATGTCACGATATCGCGACATGTCAGGTTTTCGCGGTCAACTATCAAGAAAAAGTCAAAGGGGCAAAAATGTCACGAAATCGTGACATGTCATAGTCTCATGGGTAAAAGCCGAGAAGCATACACAGAGACAGTTGCAGAGGGAGATCAGGCAGAAATAATTAAATATGATAAAAATTCAGTTTGATAGTTACATGATCTACAGTGGCAGACAAAATCTGAAGAAAACCAGGTAAAATATATTATAATAATATGACTACTGTAGTGGGTGCGCAGTGCGGCGGCATGAATGCGTTAGTGGGTCCACAGTGCGACGGAAAGAGCATGGGAAACGAGAAAAAGAAAGTGCGACAAAATGTGAAAAGAAAAGCACGGCAAACGAGGAAGAAGAAAACGCAGCAGCATGAGTACAGTTGTGGGTCCGCAGTGCATCGGGTTGAACATAGTAGAAAAAGCGTAGAAAAATAAAATAAAAGTGTGTGCGATAGTGAATCCGAGGTGCTTCGGGATTTGTGCTGAAAAGCATGCGCTATAACTGGAAAGCATGCGCTGTAACTGGAAGTGAAAATAAGCGAGAAAAGTGTAAACCGAAATAGAGAAGATGTACTGCCAGACATAAAAAGAAAAAATATGGAAAAAATTTTAGTTGAGTTGTTACAGAGAAGAAGAACTGAAAGAGGGAGTAAGAGTGAAGAAACACAGAGCAACAATAGAGTGTTTTATGAGAAATTGCAGACCAGTCAGGGTTTTGAAGAAGTGAAGACATTTTTATGTCATAAAAAGGATTCAATAAGAAATTCCGGTTGGTGCTGGTAAATCAGGGGTTGGTGCTCCTTTACGTTGATGCAGATAAATTAGGGGTTGGTGCTCCTTCCAGTGGGTGCTGGTAAACTGATTGTAAAGTTGGTGCTTTGCAGAGGCTGGATTTGGATAGAAGTCCAAGCAGTCTAATTTTTGAGGAGTAGCCAAAACTGGTGAACCTCGTTATATCTTGTGTTGTGGAATGCTCTCCTGTCATAATTGCTTTGCTTGTTTTTAAGTTCTCTCTGTTTCAGTTTTAAGAGTTGTAGAATTGAATTTTAATAGCTACACTGATTCACCCCCCCTCTCAGTGTCATTGTGAGAATATCAATTGGTATCAGAGCAAGGTTCCTGAACTAGCTTAATCAGCTAAGGTGATCTTGGAAGAATCACAATGGCCGGTGGTGAAGGATTTTCATCCAACAAAGCTCCTTTGTTCGATGGAACTAATTACTCTTTCTGGAGACTCAGGATGCAGACTTATCTATGTGCTTTGGGTTATGACATTTGGGAGTCAGTAGAAAGTGGGTACACAATATCCTCTACTCCTCCATCTGATGCTATTGAGAAGAAAAAGTTTGAGAATAACTCTAAAGCAAAGAATGCTATAATGTGTGGGTTAGTAGACAATGAACTGATAAGGATCATGAGCTGTAAAATAGCAAAAGACATGTGGGACAAACTGCAGAGCATTCATGAAGGAGACAACAAGATCAAGGAAGCCAAGCTACAGACGCATCGAGCTCAGTTCGAAGCATTAAAAATGAATGATGATGAGAACATAGAGGCCTATATGCTGAGAGTCAACGGAATCATTAATGCAATTAGAGGACTCGATGAGGAAATAGAAGATGCTGTCATCGTGAAAAAGGTATTAAGAACTCTTCACAAAAGATTTGATTCTAAAGTTTCTGCTATAGAAGAAGCTAAAGATCTAAATTCTTTTAGCATGGATGAAATGCATGGTTCTTTAACTGCATATGAAATGAGAATAGGACAAACTAAGCCCTCAAACAGAGAAGCTGCTTTTAAAGCACACAAAAATATAAAAGCTAATCAAGAATCTACAGAAGAAGAATCTTCAGATGAAACAGAAGCAAACTTTGTTAGGAAACTAATAAAGGGAAAAGGAAAGTACAGAGGTAAGTTACCATTTAAGTGCTTCAACTGTGGAGGAGTCGGGCACTTTGCAGCTAAATGTCCAATGAATGAGAAAAACAAAAATGATGAAGGGTCACACCAAGAAAGAAGTGACTGGAAGAAGAAACCACATTTCAAAAAAAACAACTTCAAGAAGAAAAGTTTCATATCCAAGAATGTCAGCTCTTCTGAAGACTGCTCCGGTGAGGATTCTGAAGAAGAAGTAGGTGAAGCTCTGTTCATGGCATTTGAAGAAAGAATAATAGAGGAAAAACCGGAATGTAATGAAAAACCTGAAGATGAGGTTGAAGTTTATCTAGAAGGTGAGTTAGTTGCTGCACTTAAAGAACTGAGCTCAAAAAGGAAAAAGAATAAAAAGGTTTCAAGAAAGCTTGAGGATGCCAATGAAATAATAAACAGCTTGAAAGTACAGATAGATGAATTTAAGAAAATGTCTAAAGTTCTCGATGTACAATTAACTGTAAAGATAGATGAATGCAGCAAGCTAGAAGAAGACATTGTTAAGTTAAGGATGCAACTAGAGGAGATGAATAGGAAATTGAGTTGTTATCATAAGTTTGAAGACAATACTGTAAAACTGGATAAAATTTTAAATAACCAAAGGCCTTCCGGCATCAAATTTGGTTTGGGCTTCGATGAAGGAGAATCATCAAAGGGTTCAAAGGCCTTAAATGTAGAACCCATAAAGAAAGAAGAAAAGATCAGAGTTGATCAAGAAAAAACAAATCATGCCAAAGAAAGCAATAATGCCAGACTCAAGAAGAGTACTTGACAAAGATGGATTCACAAAAGTCACACATCCAAGAAGGAGAAGATTCATGGCTCCTACTTCAAGCTGGCAAAGACCTACACCGGTTTAATCATTCTTTTTTGGTTATTGTTTTAAATGCAATGCTTATGGCCATAAGATTTTAGATTGCAGTCATAATGTAGCTCAAAGGAATTTCTCCAGTAGAAATGTTCTTTTCTCCTTTGGTGGATTATGCGGTTGAATGTTAAAACTATCATAATTTTGGACACATTGCAAGATATTGTAGAAGCACTTTTACAGCAAATAAATATCAGGGTAGAAAATCTCAATCAAATGGATTGAAACAAAACAAAAATTTTATTGAAAAACAGGCACAAGCTAATGATGAAAGGGGAAAGGCAAAACAAGTTACCAAAACTGCTATCAAACCAGAATGGAAAGAAAAAGAAAAACTCCAGGATGAAAAGGAATCTTTGATTGTTCAGACTACTTTTAAAGCACAGAACAAATCTGCACCTTGGATTCTTGATAGTGGTTGCTCCAGTCACATGACAGGTGACAAGCTAAAATTTGAGAAGCTATAGAATTACGAAGGAGGTTCTGTGAAATTTGGAAATAATGATGGAGCAAAGATAGTTGGCAAAGGATCAGTCAAGATCAGTGACGAAAAGATCAATTCAAAAGAAGTCTTGTTTGTGATTGGCCTGAAGCATAACCTGCTCAACGTAAGTCAAATCTGTGATAGAGGTCATGAAGTAATTTTTAAGAAGCAGGGGTGTGAAGTGAGAAAAGCTAGCAGTGGGAAGTTGATTGCTACTGGATCAAGGACTTCTGGAAACTTGTATACTCTCTCAGAGACTTTAGAAGGAGCATGCTTGATTGGTCAGGAAGATGAAAATTGGCTGTGGCACAAGAGGCTAGGTCATATCAGCTTTGACAATTTGGTAAAAATAAGCTCAAAAAGAGCAGTAAGAGATATACCCTCCATTGGCAAACCACTAAATAGTATTTGTGCTTCATGTCAAAAGGGGAAGCAAACTAGAGCCACATTTAAATCAAAGGAGTACTTTACCAGCAAACCTTTAGAACTAATTCATACTGATTTATGTGGACCCATGAGAACACAAAGTATAAATGGTGATAAATATTTTATGTTGTGCATAGATGACTATTCCAGAATGACCTGGATATTCTTTTTGAAGCAAAAATTTGAAGCTTTTGAAATGTTCAAGACTTTCAAAAACCAAGTTGAAAATGAAACAGGAAAGAGGATCAAATGTTTAAGATCAGATAGAGGAGGAGAGTTCATCTCAGAGGAGTTTGAAGAATACTATCAAAAATATGGGATCAGAAGACAGTTTTCAGCAGCAAGGACACCTCAGTAGAATGGTGTTGTAGAAAGAAAGAACAGAAGCGTACAAGAAATGGCACGGACAATGTTGACTGAAAGCAAAATTGCGAGACAGATTTTGGAAAGAGGCAGTCCATACTGCAGTTTATATCCAAAACAGGTGCATGTTGAGGACACATGAAAGCAAAACCCCTTATGAGCTTTGGTTTGGCAAGAAGGCAACAACAAAATACTTCAAAGTCTTTGGCAGCAAGTGTTACATCAAAAGAACTGAAGATAATCTTGGTAAGTTTGAAGATAGAGCTGATGAAGGTATCTTTGTTGGCTATTCATCAAAAAGCAAAGCTTACAAATGCTACAACAAAAGGCTAAAGAAAATTGTAGACAGTGTTGATGTTAAATTTGATGAAGATAGGAAACAAACAGTCAGCTGTGAAGAAAACTACCCTATTTATGAAGAAGCTATTGAAGGAGATGAAGAAAAAGAAATAGAAGAGAATCAAAAAATTGACCTAGATGATTTAAGTATTGATTCAGAAGTAGAAGAAAACAATAAATTCAAAACTGGAAGCTGGCAAAAAAATCATCCCAGAGAGCAAATTATTGGGGACCCCACAGTTGGTGTTAAGACAAGAAGAAGAGTAGTAAGTAACTACTCCCTGTTATCCAGCATTGAACCCAAAAATATTGCTGAAGCAAGCACAGATGAAAGTTGGATGAAGGCAATAAATGAAGAACTAGATCAGATTGAGAAAAACAAAACCTGGGAGTTAGTACCACGGCCTGTAAATAAAAACATAATCGGTACTAAATGGATTTTTAGAAACAAATTGAATGAAGACGGACAGGTTGTAAGGAATAAAGCAAGATTGGTCTGTAAAGGCTATGCTCAAGTTGAAGGTATTGATTTTGAGGAAACTTTTGCTCCAGTGGCTAGACTTGAAGCAATCAGAATGTTTCTGGCTTTAGCAGTCCACAAAAATTTCAAAGTTTATCAGATGGACGTGAAATCAGCATTTCTGAATGGAAATCTTGAAGAAGAAGTTTATATTGAACAGCCAGATGGTTTTCAACTCGGTGATAATCCCAACTTTATTTGCAAGTTGAAGAAAGCTTTGTATGGCTTGAAACAGGCACCCGGAGCATGGTATGCAAGACTAGACAACTATCTCACTGAACAAGGGTTCAAGAAAGGTATGGTGGATAGTAACTTGTATGTCAAAACAGACAATGGCCAACTTATTGTCCTTGTTGTTTATGTTGATGATATAATTTTTGGCAGCAACAATGATGAGTCATGTAGAGACAGAAAATAAAATGCAGAAAGAATTTGAAATGTCTATGATTGGTGAACTTTCATATTTCCTCGGACTGCAAGTTAACCAAAGTGAAAAGGGCATTTTTATTTCTCAAGTTAAATATGTGAAAGAAATGCTGAAAAAGTTCACAATGGAGGATAGTAAACCTGTAAGCACTCCCATGACAACAGGTTGCAAATTGAGCAAGGATGACAAATCTCCAGATGTAGATCAAACCATGTACGAGATCTATGATTGGGAGCTTGTTGTATTTAACGACCACAAGACCAGATATCTTACAGGCAGTTTGCATGGTAGCAAGATTTCAGGCTAGTCCCAAAGAGACTCATGTGATAGCTATGAAGAGGATCTTTAGGTACCTCAAGGGTACTATGGAGTATGGGTTATGGTATCCAAAAGGTAAGGACTTCACCCTTTTTGCATATTCTGATGCAGATTGGGCAGGATGTATAGATGACAGAAAGAGTACCGGTGGTGGTGCATTCTATCTTGGAGACAGGTTGGTAGCATGGCACAGCAAGAAACAAGAATCAGTCTCTCTATCCACAACAGAAGCAGAATACATTGCAGCAACAACATGTTGTACACAGATATTATGGATGAGACAAACACTGAAAGATTTGGGTATTAATTTCAAAGAACCAATTTCAATTAAATGTGATAATACCAGTGCAATTAACATCTCAAAGAATCCGGTTATGCATTCCCGCACCAAACATATTGCAATCCGGTATCACTTTTTGAAGGATAAAGTTGCAGAAGGTGAGGTTAAGTTGGATTTTGTTCCAACTACAGAGCAAGTAGCAGACATCTTCACAAAACCGTTGCCCAAGGAAGTTTTTGAATACCTTCGCAGTAAATTGGGAGTGGTCACACTACCCAAGAACTGACTAGTTATTGGGAACACATTCTCAGGGGGAGCATTCATATATTTTTCTATCTTTTTGCTCTCATTTATGATTTTTACTAAGGATAACAAATTTTGCCTGAGAATGTTGTGCATGGACTCAGGGGGAGTCTGCAGCAGCCCTTTGGTATTATTGTCAAAGGGGGAGAAGAAATACAGGAAACTGCATGTGTTGCCAACAATTCCAAAGGGGGAGATTGTTGAGCAAGGTGCAGCCAAAGTATTGTCATTGTTGTCAACACAGATAGATAGATCAGTTGATGCGATGGACAGGAGTTCAGAGGTCAGTCAGAGCATGTACTGTGAATTTCCAAGCAGACAGAAGTGGCCCAGTTTCAAAAATTCAAAGAAAAAGACAAGTTAGAAAACTGTCACGATTTTCGCGACATAACGGAGGAGAGAGAAAGCGCAAGAAAAACTATCATGATTTTGTGACATGTTGGAAGAAAAGAAGCCAAGTAGAAAAACTGTCACGATTTCGCGACATGTTTGGAGAAGAAGCGCTTGCAAGGAAAACTGTCATGATTTCGTGACATGTTCGGAGAAGAAGCGCTAAGGAGGAAAGATGTCACGATTTCATGACATGTCTCATTTTTGCGGTTCAAAGCGAAGAAAAGAGGAGAGAGAAAAAGATGTCACGATTTCGTGACATGTTTCATTTGGGCGAAAGCGAAGGAATGAGGAGAGAGAAAAAGATGTCACGATTTCGTGACATGTTTCATTTTCGTGGGTGAAAGCGAAGGAAAGAGGAGAGAGAAAAAGATGTCACGATTTCGTGACATGTTCCATTTTCACGGGCGAAAGCGAAGGAAAGAGGAGAGAGAAAAAGATGTCGCGATTTCGTGACATGTTGCATTTTCGGAGGCCGAAGCAAAGGTAAAGAGGAGAGAGAAAAAGATGTCACGATTTCGTGACATGTTGAATTTTCGCAGGTGAAAGCGAAGGAAATGGGAGAGAGAAAGATGTCGCGATTTCGCGACATGTTCTATTTTTGCGAGTGCATGCAAAGAGAAGGGTACGGAAGCGAAAGGTGTCACGATTTCGTGACATGTCATGTTTTCGCTAGTGCAAGTAGAGAAGAGTGCAAGGAAGCGAAAGATAATGTGATTTCGTGACATGTCAGGTTTTTGCGGTTGCATGCCGAGAAGAGTGGAAGGAAGCGAAGAATGTCGCGATTTCGTGACATGTCAAGTTTTCGCGGTTGCATGCAGAGAAGAGTGGAAGGAAGCGAAGAATGTCGTGATTTCATGACATGTCATGTTTTCGCGGTTGCATGCCGAGAAGAGGAGAAGGAGGCGGAGAATGTCGTGATATCGCGACATGTCAGGTTTTCACGGTCAACTATCAAGAAAAATTCAAAGGGGCAAAAATGTCATGAAATCGCGACATGTCATAGTCTCGCGGGTAAAAGCCGAGAAGCATACACAGAGACAGTTGCAGAGGGAGATCAGGCAAAAATAATTAAATATGATAAAAATTCAGTTTGACAGTTACATGATCTACAGTGGCAGACAGAATCTAAAGAAAACCAGGTAAAATATATTATAATAATATGACTACTGTAGTGGGTGCGCAGTGCGGCTGCATGAATGCGTTAGTGGGTCCACAGTGCGGCGAAAAGAGCGCGGGAAATGAGAAAAAGTAAGTGCGACAAAATGTGAAAAGAAAAGCACGACAAACGAGGAAGAAGAAAACGCAGCAGCATGAGTGCAGTTGTGGGTCCGCAGTGCATCGGGTTGAACGCAGCAGAAAAAGCGCAAAAAAATAAAATAAAAGTGTGTGCGGTAGTGAATCCGAGGTGCTTCGAGATTTGTGCCAAAAAGCATGCGCTATAACTGGAAAGCATGCGCTGTAACTGGAAGTGAAAATAAGCGGGAAAAGTGTAAACCGAAATAGAGAAGATGTACTGCCAGACATAAAAAGAAAAAAAGGGAAATATTCATTGTTGAGTTGTTACAGAGAAGAAAAATTGTAAGAGGGAGGGAGAGTGAAGAAAAACAGAGCAACAATAGAGTGTTTTCTGAGAAATTGCAGACCAGTCAGGGTTTTGAAGAAGTGAAGACATTTTTATGTCATAAAAAGGATTCAATAAGAAATTCCAGTTGGTGCTGGTAAATCAGGGGTTGGTGCTCCTTTCTGTTGATGCAGATAAATTAGGGGTTGGTGCTCCTTCCAGTGGGTGCTGGTAAACTGATTGTAAAGTTGGTGCTTTGCGAGAGGCTGGATTTGGATAGAAGTCCAAGCAGTCTAATTTTTGAGGAGTAGCCAAAACTGGTGAACCTCGTTATATCTTGTGTTGTGGAATGCTCTCCTGTCATAATTGCTTTGCTTGTTTTTAAGTTCTCTCTGTTTCAGTTTTAAGAGTTATAGAATTGAATTTTAATAGCTACACTGATTCACCCCCCTTCTCAGTGTCATTGTGAGAATATCACAATAAGTTATAGATTTGTGTAAACCCGATATATCATAGTTATGCATAAGGGGTCAGACCCAAAATATACTTGTAAAAAAATGGTGAATCTATTAAAAAACTGTGGTGAATCCTGGCCAACTTCATCTAGGAGGACATGGCGAATCACCTTATTTTTTCAAAAAAAATTATAAAATATTGGTAAATTTCAAACTTCTGATCGGACCAAGTGGAAAACAAGTTTTGGCAATGATGGACATGTTATAAATTTTGATCCGATCTCAAACCAGATGTAGAATGTTATCCGATATTGATCTAGATGTAGATTATGATCCAGTCTCATATAGGATGCAGAATGTGATCTGATATCGGTTCAGATGCTAAATATGATCGGTCTCAGACCAGATGCAGAATGGGGTTCGGTATTGGTTCAAATGTATAATATGGTTCGGTATGGATCTAGATGCTGAATATGGTCCAACTTGATGTAGTATGTGGCCCGATATCAGGCCTCATGTAAAATGTGGTCCAATATCAAACTAGATGCAAAACATGATCCGAATTTATGTAGTATGTGGTCCAATATCGGGTCTCATGTAGAATGTGATTTGGTATCAAACTGGATGCAAAATGTAGTCCGACCTAATGTAGTGTGTGATCCAGTATCAAGCCTAATGTAGAATATGGTTTGGTATTAGATCGAATGTAGATTATGGTCCGACTTGATGCAGAATAAGGTTCTATATCAGGCCTGATGAAAAATTTGATCCAACATTAGATCGAATGCAAAATCTAGTTCGATATAGAATCAAATGATATTGTGGTCCAGTATCGGGCCTGATGCAGAATAAGGTCTGATGTTGGGGTCTCATGAAGAATTTGGTCTAGATGTAGATAAATTTTTGGCTTTGAAAACATTTCCCCATTGATCGACTACCACATGTTAGACATTCGATCATCCACACTTTATGTCCAATACAATGATTCCACGTATCAACCCCATCTATTCTCTCTATAAAAGGGCATCAATAGTTATTTTTCTAGTTCATTTCTATGACTGTACCCAACCAGAGCTAACTGTTATAAGAAACCTTTTAGTTCCCAATCCAATTTCTCTTGGTTCCAACTTCTTGTAATGGCCACCGCATCCACCCCTGCACCAAAGTTCAAGAACATTTCTTACACTGTAATATTAGATTTATTAACAACCCGAGGTTTAGAATTTTTTTGGTTAGATGATGCAAGTTTCACAACCTTGGTTTCAATACCACAATTCAAAACTAATAAATTCCTCCTACAACATATCATAACCAGTTATGACCATGACAAGGCCACAGTCAGAATGAAAGTACAAAACAAAAATTTGCTTTTCACTATCACACCTACAAATATTAATATATTGATAGATCTTCCTTTCAATGATTGTGCTCTAGTGTCAACAAAGTTGCAACTGAATCCAAATGATAATGGATACTTAAAAACAATGTATGGTATGGGGTCAGAAGATTTGGCAGGTATAATTCTTGTTACTTAAGTCTTAGATTCTATTAATGTTCAAAATTTCAAACTTGTGAAATGTCATCTATTTTTGTTTTTGTAACTTTTATCGCCAATTCAAAGAAAGGGTTAACAATCACCGATGTTAACCATGCAACTCTGAAGGCCATTATCGATTTCTTCAAGGCAAGATTGATGCTACTCGAAAGACCAAAAATTCCATTTTGGGAATTGGCCTATGTTTTTCGCTGTGAGAAGAATGAGAGGTTCGATTGGTGCACGTATATTTCATATCAGATTAGGACTGATTTGCATGGTGTGCAAATGCAAACTAGCAAGAAACAACCCATTGTGGGTATCGTAAATTATATTTTAGCTCTCTATTATGAATGTTTTTATAATTTGAAAATTACTTTTGTACCAACTATAGTGCATGCAACACTACAAGCTATTGCAATGACACTAGAGGAATCGAAGGTGATAAGTCCATATTTGACCATAAAATAGTATTTAACATTTTATCACATTTTCATTTTTTAATTTTTCTTCTCATATAAATGCAGGGTAGGGCAGCCATTACAAGAAATAATCAAGATGTTGCCAATAGGGGTTACAGGCTAGAACAAACTGGTGATTATAAAGACAGTGGATAAAAAGTGATACCTTTGTAGAGGCTGTATAAAAGATCTAAGTAAGCCACTTCTCCTAAGGGTTCTCGGTATGCACAAAATATGCAGGTTGAATCTAGTGCAGTAAAACCCTCACCCGTTAGCACCCAAATTCAACAAATTTCATCATATTTAGGTAAATCTATGTGTATTTACTTTAAATAAATATTTTTTTCTATTTTATTTTCTAAACAATTGTAAAAAAAATTGTTTTACTATTTTTAGTTGACTCTCAAGTTCAACGATAACCTACAAGAATGAGAGGCCATATGGCACCACCACCTCCACCACATCCCCCGCTTGCACCACAACCACCTCTTCCACCACAACCATTGCTTACACCACAACCATTGCATACACCACAGCCACCACTTCCACCACATCAATGATAGGTACAACCTACACAAATACGAGGCCATATGCATGTTGGAGGTGGAAAACAACTTTTTTACTAAGATTGCAGGGGGTAGCATCAAGTTTTAGGAATGGATTCTCATAGATATCACAAGGGCCAACACCAAGTTTTAGGAATGGATTCTCATAGATATCACAAGGGCCAACACCAAGTTTTAGGTATGGGTGGTCATATTTTACATTTCACACAACTTCACAGGCACTAGAAGTTTCAACCATGGGATTGGATAATATCCAACTCGATGATGATTTTTTGTTGCAAGGTAACACTTTAGGCTTCAATACAATGCATGTGCTTCATGATCCACATAGTGAAGCAAAACAAAGAGAAGCCCCTATAGTTGAGTAGACATAATTGCCATCTACTCAAAGAAATAACCCTCATCCTCAGGATCCTCAAACTGAGGATGACATTATAAATTTTGATAAAAATATTTTAATGGTAAAAAATATTGAAGCAACTGTAAACTAGGTTGTTCTTAGATATTTGCTAGAGATGGAAGATTGAGAATATCGGTCCACATTCCTTATAAGGAAAATTAATACCCAATATAAGAATTTTACAAAAAGAGATTCTATTTATTCTTTGGTTCAATATGAACCAGAAAAGCTTGGTGACCTGCTACATCAGGCCACAACAGGATCAGTGAAGTTTGATGTTGTGTATGAAGATAATGTTTTAAATATTATGGTCGGGATATTAGAGAATATTAATGTTGAAGCCCAAGATTTTTATAACCATTGGGATTTTGATAAGGACAAAGTTGTAGTTGTTGAGGCTACAAGGGACATGGCTGAGGTAAGAATTTTTTTAAATTTTTCAATGCTATTTTATAGGTAAATTTTTATATTTCATTAAAATAAGTAATAATTTTTCATATATCTCTTTTGAATTATGTTTTCAATTTATTTTTGTAGTCAAATTTTGATAACTTGAAAATACAAGTTAAGAGCATGGCCGTCAATATCAACAAGGTGAAGACATTTCTGCATAATGCAATGGAAATGAAAAGAAAATGCTATAAAATATAGTGGATAATAATATTTTAAGAAAATATATCAGGGATAAGCTCAATGAAGATCTGGACCTCATACTAGAGCATCAAAAAGTAAAAGAATCACTTCCAATAATCCTTAAAGATCCAAACAAAGAAGAAACATTAGTGAGTAGTATTGTGAAAGTACATGAAAACCTAGTCAGAGTTGGATCACTACTAGAAGAGGGTTTCATGAAAGCAGATAAAGGAAAATAAAAGGCAACTCCAAGTGATATTGAGGCAGCCAACTTGTAATCAAATGTTTAACAATGTAAAATGCTTTCAAGTTGACAACAGTCAACAATTTTGTTCGATGTAATATATTTCTATTTGAATTAATGAAAAATATATTTACTCATTTGGTGTCTTTCGTCATTCAAAATTTGTATGCATTTATAATTTTGTGTTGCTTTTTTAGTTTATTTCTAGCCAATATTGTTTACTATGTTCATCTCAAACAACAAAAGTATCATATATATGATCATATATCTTTATGCAAACCAAGCATCTTTAAGATCTCACGAACATAAATAATCCTAAACTGAAATAAACCAAAACTATAATATTAAGCATCATAGATAAGATCATAGATCATCAGGCAAACCAAGCATATTTGGGATATCATGAACTGAAATAGATCCTAAACTGAAATAAACAAAAACTATAATCTTAAGCATCATAGATAAGATCATAGATCATCATGCAAACCAAGCATCTTTAGGATCTCATGAACTGAAATAGATCCTAAACTTATTGTTTTTAATATACATACATTAACAATAAAATACCAATACTATGATTTAAAACATAAAATATAACGATTTATCAATTAAGGCAATTGAGACACTATTATATAAAATATACAAATTTTAATACAACAATATGATATAAAACATACAATTTATGAAACAACAATGTGATATAAAACATACAATTTATGAAACAACAATGTGATATAAAACATACAATTTATGAATAAACAATTTTTTTGAAATATTATAAATATTAAACAATATTGTGAAATATGCTATCAAATGAGTTCATGTTTATCAATGTCAATGAAATCATGGAAAAATTACATTACAGGTAGCTGAAACAAACACATATCAGCTTGTCCAAAATCATTATTAAGCATAGTGTATATCCGTGTCCCCACCATATGATCACTGAAATCATCATTATCATCCTTATCAATCATATTCGTGGTACCCCTTCTGCCTGTAAGGGAATTCTAGTATGATAATGCTCTATCATATGGAAATTTGTCCAACTGATAGGATGACACATAAATTCTGAAACAATTTTCTAAATTTTTGTCGAGCCTGTTGCAGAGCTTAGATGTAATAAAAGATAGTGCATTAAAAATTCTCTCATCTTCCACAGACCCCAAAAACATTGTTTCACATAATTCATATAAACAAAAGCATTCACTCATCATATCTTGTAAGACACTATTTGGATATAATTTTTTCCATAAACGTGCAGTGGAACCAATCTTATGGATGTTACTAAAAAGTGATGTTTGGCCAACCATTGTTCTTCCAAAATGCGTTGACTATTGTTTTAAAAGATCTTTGTTGAGAATACCTTTGATTTCAACACCATTAACTTCCACACTTATACTAAAATTATTAATGAGGATGCCCATAATATTGAATAAAAAACTCATTTTTAGAATTGCATTCAATACAAGGATCCCAAAACATGGGGTTAAACACACCCATGGCCTCAAGCAACTCATCTCTCTAAAACCATTGTCTTATCTCACTTGTCAAATATTTTTCTATTTTTAACAAATTTGCCTTAGTTTTTTGTAAAACAACATGAAATCTATTGTGTGTTACAGGAACTTATTCAACATCGTCCACAACTATACTTGATTGCCTTTCAAAATAATAAATAAGTATCAAATTTCCATGAACATTAATACAAAGATGATCATTGATGTCAAACTTAAAAAGCTTTTTGGATTGTCCACGTTTGTCAATGTATTCCAACTATCAAACAAGGGATCTTTAAAATCTGCCTTGGACACATATAACATATCAATAATCAAACATATTTGTTTCCTCATCCTCATGAAATCAATGATATAGATGGATATCTCTTGTGCATGTTTAATCAATCTATTCATTTCTTGTAACATTGGAAGAATACCACATAAGGTAAAAAGGGTTTCCAAGTCAATCAAATAGAATAGTAAATATTTTGCCTTATCAACTACCCTACGATTTGAGTGCATAAACCCTGTTAATGATTGATATTCTGTAGAAAATCTATGAGCATGTTGTTACAATGAAATCCATCTTATATCCACATCTTTTAACAATTTTTTTCCTTCTCTAACTCTTAGTGCAAACTTTTGAAACTCTGCAAACCTTTTTGGGCTGCATGAAAAAAAAGAATATATTTCACGAATGAGATCTTCCACTCTACCAAAATTTTCAAAGGTGCTCATGTTTATATGCAAGATTCACTCTATGATCCATATAATGAATGGGAATCATATATGGGAAAACTAAGGTTTGGAGTCAAAAACAAAGACCATTCTTGTGCCCTTGCATAATAGCAATACCATTAGCTCTAATGCAAATTTATTTTGTGGCTATGTCTATTTCATCCATTTCTATAATATCCTTTAAACTAGTCACAACAATATTATAGATGTTTTCCGCATTTGAAATTTGAACTATCTTATGTAATCCTAGCAAACTAGGCCTCCTTACATGGTTTTGAAATGTGTATACATGCATGCAAATCCAAGATGTGTTGTCCACAACCATCACCTCATCAATATAAAGTAAAATGAATCTAGCATGTTTTACTTGCTCCCTCAAGTCTTCCTTCTCAACTAATGATAGATATTTTACCATTTCCCAACCACTTCGATTTGACCAATGAGAACTAAGAATATTTTGCACATCAACTAGTTGAAATATGTGTTTATAATCAATAAAATTAGACATGGGTCTACCTTTCTTGAGAATACTATTTACACCAACAAACTGCAAACTATTTGAAACTAAGGTGGTCTTATGAATTTTATGAAATTGAGCTACAATCGCTCCACCTTTCTCAAAGTGATTGTCATATTCTATTGCATATCTGGTATGCATACATTCTGATGCATCCTTCCACCTAACTTCTTTAATAACTTTATCATTACTTCTTATAACTTTTACATAATCTTTACCAACATGTTTTTCTATTGTATCTATCTTATTTTGCAACCTGTGATTTGATGCACCTTGCTAGGGCCATAAATTTTGCTCTGAGTTTTTAATTTTTCCCCGTTATTTTTTGGAACGTACAAAATTGCATGGAGAACTTAAGAAAACTTTCCCTTTGCATTTGCGCGCAAGAAAATACCTCTAGGAGCCCAAAAGTAGCTTTTAATGTAATTGTTAGTTTTTGCAGCTGGAAATTTATCATAACTACTAGTGTAGAACTAGATTGGGGTTGCTATATTGGGATAGTGGTTATTATTGAATAACGGGTGCATTATTCCATTTTAGATGCCATACGAGTTTATTTTTTATTTTTTTTAGGGTTACTAAAAATAGCAAGTGAGTTGCTAAAAATAGAAAGTGACTAAAAGTAGTAAGGGGGTAGCGTAGGCCAGGGTTTTTATTTTGGGGAGTATAAGAAGTGGGAGACTCTATTGTAAGGGGGATGTGAATTCAGATAATGAAAGGAAGTATTTGCAGGTTTCTTTTACTAGTGTATTTTGTATGATGTCTTGCCTTACAATTTTACCCTTGGAGTCCATTGTTGGTCTCTTGCAGTAAATTTACATCAATTGGTATTAGAGCTAGGTTAGATCTCACTAGTGGAAAGAGATGAATAAAATAGAGAGAGGGTGATAAATATATAACCAAATGAATAAGCATATGGAGGATTCGCATGTAGGAATAACACGGTTGACTGGTGAAATTAACCGCATGGTGGAGGTATGCATCAATATGGACCTAGATCTAGGATCTAATAATAATACTGTGGTTGATAAAGGTATATCTGAGGATCACACAGAAGAAGAACCAAGAAATTTTGAAAGTAGGCTGATCCGAGCCTTGGAAGGACTTAAAGGAAGCTGAGATGGAATTAAGATCGAGGTTTTCGAGTATGATGGTGGGTTAAAAACAGAGGAGCTAATCAATTGGGTAAATAGTATGGAGAAGTATTTTGAACGGAGTAATCTAGCTAAGTAAAAAAAGGTAAAACTTGCGTGCACAAAGTTGAAAGGGCATGCTCTAATTTGGTGGGATCATCTACAGACATAATGATAGAGGAAAGGAAAAGAAAATATCAGGACTTGGGATAAGATGAAGAAGAAGTTGCAAGAAAATTTTGTGCCTACAGACTATTCTTAAACTTCATTTCGTAGATTTTATAACCCCTAATAGAAATGCCAAAGCATAGAGAACTACACCAATGAGTTCTACAAGCTATCTATTCGTGTGGAGCATAACAAGACCGAAGAGCAAAGGGATGCAAGGTATGTAAATGGCCTAAGTTATGCTATTCAATATGAGTTGAGTATACATCATACCATTACTATAGAAGGTGTGTATCAGATGGCCTTGAGGGTTGAAGAAAAGCATAAGAGGAGTAATTACAGAAGAGGGAAGAAGAGATTGGTATATTCTACAAATTGATGGTATGTAGGATCTAGTTCATCAAAGGGAGAATCCTCAAATATAGAGAAATAGGAAGATATAGAGCAAGGTCATGAGGAAATATCTTCAAGATGAAGGCAAAAATACAAGTGGATGAAGGTGGTGAGTCCTAGTTATGAACAAATATCTTCCGTACAAGATGCACATCAGGAGAAAAGGTATGCAAAGTAATCATTGATGGTGGTAGTTGTGAGAATATGGTCTCTAATATAATGGTAGATAAAATAAATCTAAAATGTGAGAAGCACCCACATCCCTATCACATTTCATGGATTAAGAAAGGAAATGAGGTGACTATTGATAAAAGATATTTAGTAAAATTCTCAATCGGGAATACTTATAAAGATGAAGTTTGGTGTGACATGATTCCTATGGATGCATGTCACATACTGTTGGGGTGGCCTTGGTAGTATGATAAGAAGACCATCCATTATGGGGGTCAAAATACATACACCTTTTGGAAGGATGGTGCCAAGGTAGTATTGTTTCCTCTTCAGGAAGAAGGGCAGAGCGAGAGTTTGCTAACTGCGAAGGAGTTTATCATAAAGGTACAAGAATTTGTTTGGTGCTATGCATTGACAGTGATGAAGATAGAGGTAGAGGAGGCTCCTATACTACCAACAGTATCTAGGTTGTTGAAGGAGTATGTTGATGTCATACCAGATGAGTTAAATGATGGGTTACCATCGAAGAAGGATATTCAACATCACATTGATCTAATTCTTAGGTTAGTTATTTAGAACAAGGTAGCCTATCGGTTGAGCCCAACCCATAATACAAAGTTGAATAAGCAAGTGATAGAATTGATACAAAAAGGATTAGTAAGGGAGAACATGAGTCCTTGTGCAACTCCCACCTTGTTAACTCCGAAGAAGGATGGATCATGGTGGATGTGTCTAGATAGCAGGTCCATAAATAAAATTACTATCAGGTATAGGTTTCCAATACCTAGAGTCGATGATATGATGGATGTCTTAGCAGGGGTTAACTACTTCAACAATATTTATCTACGGAGTGGTTATTATAAGATCAAAATTAAAAAGAAGGATAATTAGAAGAATGCTTTCAAAACCTAAGATGGGTTGTACAAGTGGATGGTGATGTCATTCAGGTTATCAAATGCGCCCATTACCTTTATGCGGTTGATGAATCGAGTGTTGTGGGAATACATTGGTAAGTTTGTGGTTGTCTATTTTGATGATATCTTGATTTTTACTAAAATTTAAGAAGAGCACTTGCACCATGTGAGGTTGGTGTTAGAGATATTACGAAAAGAGAAATTTTATGCTAATTTTAAGAAGTGTAGATTTATTCAAGAAAGTTTAGTGTTTTTGGGCTTTGTAATTTCTAAGGATGGCCTAAATATGGATGAGGAAAAGGTGAAGGTAATTCTTGAATGGCTCATTCCAAGGAGTGTAACAGAAGTTAGAGGTTTCCATGGTTTGGCAACTTTTTATAGGAAGTTCATTAGAAACTTTAGATAATAGAGTGTACAAAGGGGAAAAACTATGTATGGACAAAAGCAGCAACTCAGAGTTTTGAACTCTTGAAGAAGAAGGTTTCAGAAGCACTTGTGCTGGTATTACCTAATTTTAGAAAAATATTTGAAGTTGAATGTGATGCTTCACATGTGGGGATTAGCGCTATGTTGAGCCGAGAGGGGTGGAAAGTAGTATTTTTCAATGAAAATTTGAATGAGGTAAGAAAGAATTACTCCACTTATGATGTAGAATTTTATGCAATTGTGCAGGCACTAAGGTATTGGTGATATTATTTATTATCCAAGGAGTTTGCATTGTACACTGATCATGAAGCCTTAAGGTATGCCAATTCTCAGAAGAAATTAAATAATAGACATACCAAGTGGATATCCTTTTTTCAAGAATACTCATTTGTATTGAAGCATAAGTCCGATAAGTAGAATAAGGTTGTTGATGCATTAATCAGGAGAATACTATTGGTAACCAACATGGAAAATGCAGTGGTAGGCTTTGAGGGAACTAAGGATTTGTATGAATTTGATGTAGATTTTAGAAGCATTGTACAATAGTACAAAACTCCAGTTGTGGGTGAGGCTGGTCAAATATTTGTTAAGTATGTTATGCAAGATGACTATCTATTCCAGGAGAAACAATTGTGCATACCTGTTGGTTCCATGTAGGAGAATATCATCCGTGAGCTGCATAGTGGTGGTTTGATAGGACACTTTGGCGTAGACAAAACAATTGATCTTGTGGAGGAAAAGTACTATTGGCCACGGTTGAATAAAGATGTAATTCAATTTGTATCCAGATGTAGAGTGTGCTAGATGGCTAAAGGTCATGTACAAAATACAAGGTTGTATATGCCCTTACTAGTTCCCATAGGATCATGGATCGACCTGAGCATAGATTTTGTGCTAGGACTACCCCATACTTAGTGAGGTAAAGATTCCATTTTTATTGTAGTAGATAGGTTTTCTAAGATGGCTCATTTATTGCTTTCCAAAAAACCAATGATGCAACCAAGATTCTAGTACTTTTTTTGATGAAGTGGTGAGACTACATGGAGTTCCAAAGACCATCACTTCAGATCGGGATGCTAATTTCTTGAGTCATTTTTGGCAGATATTATGGAAGAAACTGAACAAAAATCTACAGTTCAGTAGTGGTTATCATCCATAGTTTGAAGGACAAACCAAGGTTGTGAATCAGAGCTTGGGCAACATTTTGAGGTGCATAGTTCGTGAGAAGCCATGAAAATGGGATTTAGCCCTATCGCAACAAAATTTGCATATAACAACTCAATAAACCGCTCGACAGGTAAATCACCATTTCAAATTGTTTATGGTCAAAACCCCAAGGGTGTTCTAGATTTGGTTGAATTACTAATCCATGAACATGTTAGTGATGATGCAGAAGCATTTGCTAAACATATACAACAATTGCAGGAAGAGGTCAGATACAAGTTGCTGAATAGTAATACTAAGTGCAAAAATGCCGTTGATGTGTATAGGCACGTCCAAGTATTCTAGTTTGATAACATGGTGATGGTTCACCTTCGAAAGGAGTGATTTACCAAGGGGACATATTATAAGTTACAAAAGAAGAAAATTGGCCCTTATAGTATTCTACAGAAAATGAATGACAATGCTTATAAGGTGGAATTGCCAGTTGATCTCGATATTTCACTAGTTTTCAATGTCTCTGATTTGCATAAATTTCATGGTGATATTGTAGTTTTTGAAGAGGCAAAAACCATAGCTTTGGAGATGCAAATCCCCAAGAAGAAGAAGGAACACGTTGTGCAGGTCCTTGATAGGAAAGTTATCACCACATGCAATGGTAACTATAGCAAATACTTGGTACAATGGTAAGGATTGTTCTAGGTTGATAACACTTGGATTTATGAGGAGGAACTCAAAAGGCTCGACATTGACAAGCTCGAGGTATTTTTTTAGCAGAAATCATAGGAGCTGAGTTCATTTTCAACCAGAGGAGAATGATGCACCTTTCTAGGGCCATAAATTTTACTCTGAGTGTCCATTTTGCCCCATTATTTTTTCAAAACATGAAAAATTGCATGGAGAACTTAAGAAAAATTACCCTTTGTATTTGCATGCAATAAAATACCTCTAGGAGGCCCAAAAGTAGATTTTAATGTAATTGTCAGTTTTTGCAACTGAAAAGTTATCATAACTGCTAGTGTAGAACTAGAGTGGGGTTGCTATCTTGGGATAGTGGTTATTATTGAATAACGGGTGCATGATTCCATTTTGGATGCCATTCGAGTTTTTTTTATTTTTTTTTAGGGTTACTAAAAATAGCAAGTGATTTGTTAAAAATAGAAAGTGACTAAAAGTAGTAATGGGGGGGTAGTGTAGGCTAGGGTTTTTCTTTTGGGGAGTATAAGAAGTGGGAGACTATATTGTAAGGGGGATGTGAATTCAGATAATAAAAGGAAGCATTTGTAGGTTTCTTTTACTGATGTATTTTGTATGATTTCTTGTTTTACAATTTTTACCCTTATAGTCCATTATCGGTCTCCTACAATGAATTTACATCATGATCCTTAGCAAGTTTCCAACTACAAATTTTGCATCTACATTTTTTTTGATCAACTTGGTTGTCCTCAATTAGGATAGGCTCAATCCAAGGAAATTTTTCTACCCATTCATTCTTAAATCCCCTTCCAATAATCTAGTTAGATGCCTTTCTATTTTTAGAATTTTTCCTTGAATATTCAAAAGAAGTTTGTAATGTATTTGATTTATCACTTTCATTTTCAATTGATATGTCATTTTGCGGATTATCTTCAAGTGTTTGTTGGATGTCTTTGTCAAATTTTATTAGAAGGCATCTCTTGGTGGGAAATACCTTCAAGTCGAGGTATATCAGGCTCAATAGGGTATTTTGCATAGTAGCATACCATAACATTTTTTATCTTTTTTGGATTAAATAAAATAAACTTAAAAACCAAAAAAATATTCATACATATTGAGAAGTGTTTGAGGAAGAAAGTGGTATTTAAAATAATTACAAAATATACAACTAATTGTTTAGAAGTAAAAAATCATTTGTACCTTGAATTTGCACGGATGTCGCTAGCTCCTTGCATTTCAACATATGGCTAAAATATTTGAGGATACTGTTTTTAGTAAAATATTTGGTCCCCTTCTTTCCATCTCCAGTAGGTGACATTTTAATTGTAAAGAAAATGTTTTTTTATTATAGAAAAGTAATAAAATGTTGAAGAGGTCTTACTTTTATTAGAATAAACAAATGGTTTGTTGGTAAAATATACATACTTGTTTTCTACCATGCTTTATTGTGATTTTGTTAGTTTATGCCACTAATCCATTTTTCGGTGATAGCACTTGTCACTAATAAGAGCACAAAAGTAATTAACATAAAAAATCAAATTAATTTAAGAAAAAAACTTGTATATGCAAAAAATAATTAGAGATACATATGTCAAAAAATATCAAATTATAGTACAAAATGGAAAAGAAATAGAGAATCACAATATCTTCAGAGAAACAGAGCATCACTATGTCTTTA
Source organism: Wollemia nobilis (assembly GCA_028583015.1). Classification (NCBI taxonomy): domain Eukaryota; kingdom Viridiplantae; phylum Streptophyta; class Pinopsida; order Araucariales; family Araucariaceae; genus Wollemia; species Wollemia nobilis. The sequence goes on from JAQPPZ010017221.1 coordinate 2,003,484, forward strand.
GAGGACCAAAAAATTTACCTATGTGTAATATTATACCAGAAAATCAGATCTAACTAAAAATAGAGAATCAAAGAATTTTAACAGAAAGATAGAAAATAGGAGACAACATGCAGAACAAGGTAAAATAGAGAAAAATATGGGAATAGAGGAATGACCATACAGATGTAGAACAAGGTTAGAATATTGGTCTAGTGCAGAAAAGGATTGAAAAATAATTAGAGATACATGTCAACAAATATTAAATTATAGTACAAAATGAACTAGAAATAAAGAATCACAATATCTTCATAGAAACAAAGCATCACAATGTATTTAAAGAACCAAAGCATTCACAATATTTATTATCTTATACTAGAAAAATAGATCTGAATAGAAATAAAGAATCAAAGAGTTTTAACAGAAAGAGAGAAAATAGGTGACAACATGCAGAACAGGGCAAAATAGAGAAAAACATGGAAAACATAGCAGTGACAAAGAACTTGGTGTAGAACGTGGTTCAACAGTTTGTTCGCAAGTAGAATAGGGTCCATAAATCGTCCTGGTGTAGAACAGGGTCTGAAAATCAACCTAGTGTAGAAAATGGTCAAGAAATTAACCTGATGTAGAATAGGGTCCGGATATCGGCCTAGTGCAGGAAAATATTTGAAAATAGGTTTGATGTAGAACAGGGTTCGGATATCGGCCTAGTGCAAAAAAAGGTTCTAAAATTGGCTTGGTGCAGAACATGGTCAGAAAAACGGCTTGGTGTAGAAAAAGGTCCGAAAACATCCTGGTGTAGAAAAAGGTCCAAAAATCGACCTAGTATTAAACATGGTCCGATCTTGTTGAGGACAAAGTACAAAAAATAACCTGGTGTAAAAAAAGATCCAAAAATCAACCTGGTGCAGAATAGGGTCCGATCTTGTTCAGGACAGGGTTCGTTCTTGTTCAGGATAGGGTTTGACCAAGTACAGAACATGGTCTATCCTGGTGCAAAATAGGGTTCGACCTGGTGCATAACAGGGTCCGATCTATTGCAGAAGAGGGTTCAGTGACCGGTCTTATTTGGTTCTAAATAGGGCACGATCTATCATGGAAATGGATTAGGTATGGTGTAGAACAAGGTCCGATATTTTCTATTGCTTAACAGGATCTAGTCTAGTGTAGAAATGGTTTCGGTATGGTGCAGAACTAGTTCAAGATATTCGTCTTGTGTAGAACAAGTTCTGTAAATAAAAAAAGTATCACTGGGGTATTAACTATATATAGTGGTATACTTGGCAAATTGGGCAGGATAATTTAGAAATTTTAAAATTTTATGGCAAAAAGGGTCCTCTATTTAGGCAAAATTGTTGGTAATTTTTTTTAAATATCTGTGATACTATTATAAATGCACGGTGACCAACACCTAAAAGTTTTTTTCTTGAAATTTTTTGGCAAAATGGCCGACGTTCGGGTCCCCCAAATTTATAAATTTGAAATTTTGAAAATGCATATATTCACCCAATTGGAAAATATACACCATTGTGCATAACCCTATGGTATATGTTGAGTTGTATGTATAGGTTGGAGGAGAATTCTAAGCAATACAAACAATAAACATGTGATTGTCATTCTTACCGACCTAGAACACTATTCACTCAAAGAAGGAAGAATTGTCATTCTAATTGTGTCATCTAAATGGCCATACACAAGAGTGATGGTCAATGGAAGAAGCGTCATCATATAAATTTACATTCATGTGGCTTAAACAAAAGTATTATAAGATAAATAATGATCGTTCTGCCTACTTACAGGTTAAAGAACCTATCATACAACTAAATCAATCGTACAATTGAATGATGTTATAGAAACTAAGGAGTCCACCATAAAATTGGTTGTTGGTTCAAAGTGTTTTACAATTAGGTTACCTTACAAGGATTGCTAGCATTATACATAGACTGTAGGTGTTGTACAAAATAATTAAATTTTTCTTGATGTCTTGAATCTTATTGATTGCATGTGTGATTACCATGCATCGAGTGGTGGTAAGATGGGTAGATAAATTGCTACTTGAGAAGGCCATCCATAAGAGGACTCCCTTCTCTTGGCTACATTATTTTATAATAAGGATAGAACCTAACTATATTTTCATTCACATGTTTCAAAACCAAAGAGTAGATTAACACAAACTAGACAGAGAACTAGGATAAATCCTAACCGTGTGAATCTAGCTTCACAACATGGAAGCATGTAATATTTCCATATCATTTAGATAGGGATGATAGAAAAATACTTTCAAATATGACCTTAATATGTTAACAAATTATGAAATTAAATTTATGCACATCCTCACATTGTACCAAATATTTATTTTTTCCAATAGTGAGTATATATGTTTGAATTTGTCACTCAAGAAATAAAAAGGCTAAATGTGTTTCTATCTACATTGCTCCTTTTAAAGGCATAATAGAGTCAAAGTTTGTACAAACTATGTTAAAGATGTATAGTTTAAAATTTAACAAATATTAGAGGATATTAAGCATCACAATAAGATTAATTATGTATAGTTTTAATAGTAATATATATTGATGTATAATCACTAAATTTTAATAAAAGTATTAATAATTTTCATAAAAGAAGATATAAAGTTCTTTTCAATATTTCATAAGTTCTAAAGTTTATTTTAATAGTGAGAACATATGCTTGAATTTGTCATCCTATAATTAAAAAGGCTAAATGTATTTTCATCTATATTTCTCTTTTTAAAATCATAATAAAGTCCAAAGTTTGTATGAACTAGAAGAAAGAAGTATAGTTTAAAATTTAAGAAATATTATAGGCTATTAAGCATTATGATAAGATTACTTATCTATTATTTTAGTATTTTTTTAATGAGATTATACATGTTTTAATGAGGGACATTAGTCCCCTCATACTAAGTGGGGTTTGAACCTTGGACCTCTCAAAGAGAAGCCAAATAACTTACCCTACAGTAAGATTGCAACTTTAACCAAAGAGTTTACATAGATTTTTATGAGGGGTCCCAATCCCCTCCTACTGAGTGGGGTTTGAACCTTGGACCTCTCAAAGAGAGGCCAAAGCCCTTATCACTAATAAAAAGTTTGATTTTACACAAGTTTTATGAGGGTCCCAGTCCCCTCGTATTAGGGTTTGAACTTGGGCCTTCTTAATGAAAACCCAAGGGCTTGCCACTATGATATCCCTCATGTATCAATATATTATTTTAGTATGTACATAGTAGTATGAATATTAAGTTGTAATAAAAATATTATTAATTTTTTGAATTTTGGAGAAGATAAAAAAAATCTTATCGACATTTATGATAGATATCTTAGGGTATGAATCATGGTCTCAAGGAATATGTTCACAACCACTTATATTACCACTATGAGATTAAATTGAAATATAAAATTAAATCATGAATATTATAATTTAACTTTAAGATAAAAATAAAATAATCGTTCTTAACTTGTTCAAAGTTTGCAAATTTTATTTTCATTTTATATTTTTAAAATTTATTACAATTTATAAAAATAAACTTATAGTATTTTAATAAATCACAATAAATAATTTGGAAGACATTTTTTTCTGAAAAAATATCTCATATTTTAGGAGCCATATATTTGTGAAGTGTTATTTGGTTCAGTTGATTCTTGGACCAACTTGTGTAGAATTGGAATAGCTTTAAAATGAGTGGTCATATGAAGGAATCCGAGCAATATTGAGGGAGATATGACCCTATGAAGTCAATCATCTAGAACAAGCAATGATGATTTTTCAAATCACAAAAAATGAAATTACAAATATTTTTTAGCTAGGGTTCAAATGATGGGAAGAACAATGAAGGGCTAGGACTTCAGTGAGGCAAGACATTCTATTTGGACAAATATTTTTTTAGCTAAGTTTTTTTTCCTTCTTTATCTTAGAAATTTTGCATGTAAATTATTATAATTTTTTATCAAATATTATATTTTCTATAGGACATTCTAATAATTTTTAATAGATTTTGAGTTTTAGTTTCCTTTCCATTGATTGATTTATAGTTAAGTCCTTAGAATCATATTTAGTGGTATAGGTTAATGAATGCACCTCGAAGAGATCCTTGTTGCTCCAAGATAGGGTAACTTTTTGTAAATTTAATGGGTATTGGCCATGACCTTTAGCCTTGAGAAAATGGATTTATAAGAGTTGGAAGTCTCTAGGAGTGATTCTATCCTTTCTTCCTAGATATTTTTTGTTCTAGGGAAGAAAGTAAAAAAATCCTAAAAGGAGGTCCTTGGTTTATGGGAAGAGTAGGACTCTTTCTTACCCACTGGTATGAAGGTTTTTACCTAAAAATGTAATCTATCCCTAGTACTAGTCTGGGTTAGGATGTTTGGATTGTCCATTGAATTTTAGAAAATAGATACCTTCAAGGCAATAGGAAAAACTCTAGGAGAATTCCTTGAGATTTCAAATACTATGAAAGATGGAATATTGTCTATTTATGCTTGGATATTGGTCATGATTGATATAAGTAAAGCTTTACCAAAATAAATCATTCTTAAGTATGAGGATAAGATGTGGATCCAAACCATAGATTATAAAAACATATATTTTAGATGTAGAAGATGCCATGAGGTGGGACATATTGAGAGATCATGCCCTAAGAAGAGCCTAGTAGAATCATATGTAGAAAACCCTAAGAGAAACTTACAAATGGTTATGGATGAAGATGGTTTTCAAATTCCAAAAAATATATCTAGAAAAATATTAAAAAATAAATAGTGGAGACCAGTAAGGAAGGATATTGGAAGAAATACCAATTCTTTTGAGGCTTTAGCCTATGAAGAAAAAGTAGATAAAAAATTAGAGGACATAGTACAATAGGTTCAATATATTAACAAGGAGTTGTCTATTCAGTAAAGGAAGAATATTCTTGATGAACCTAAGGAATGTGTCTCATTAGATTTTGAAAACTCTCTTGAAGTACCATGCACCATTCATGAGAAAAAAAATGGTAAAGAAAAAGTAGTTTTAGAAGTTAATACCTCTGCTATTAATAAGGAAATACCAAAAAATGAGTAGGACAAGTCAAAATCTTCTATAGTAGAGCTAAGAGAGGATATATATGATGAAAAATAAAACTGTGAAAGAATATTGAATAATATAATAATAAGACCTACTCTTGATATCATGGAATAGAATAGTAGCCCATAATGAGATATGATTATCTTCTCATGGAATATAAAGGGTGCTAATGGCCCCTCAAAGAAGAGGTGTATTAGGGACCTATGACTAAGTAATAAGCCTTATATTCTTTGTATCCAAGAAATTAAAATGACAAAAGAAGTTTCAAAAACTATGAAAGCAGTATGGGCAAGATGTGAATGGGATGCTGTGGATTGTGAAGGAGAGATAGGGGAAATTCTAACTTGTTGGAATACTTCTAGAACCTCTTATGTAACCATTCATAAAACTAGGCATTGGATAGCATCTTTAATCACTTACTACTTTGCAGATATTCATTTCATCCTTATCAATGTCTATGGACCTATAACCCAGTTAGGTAGATTAGAAGTTTGGAGTCAGATTGAAGCCTTTGTGAAAAGTAAAAACCAAGAAACATGATTCATGATCATAGGATATTTTAATGCCATAACAAAGCTGGATGAAAAATTTGGGCGAATTAGGAAATTAATCCAAATTTTGAGAGATTCTCAGCTTTTATTCAAAACAATAATCTATGGGAGGTTGAGTTTGAAGAAGATAGTTATACATGGACCAATAACAAGAGAGGCAAATACCTAATAGCAAAAAAAAAAATATAGATGCATGTTCTCATATTATTGGCTAGATGAAGAAATTTTTTCTAAAATTAATACCTTAACAAGGATTGGTTAAGATCACAAGACAATAAGAGTTAAAATGGTGGTAAGTAAATTAAAGAAATATCATATTTTAAATACGAGCAGATGTGGGAAGACCATCCTCAATTTGTTGATATGATAGCACAAACATGGAATTCTTTAGGAAATGGTGGGTTATATGCTCTTCCAAAACAAATTAAATCTATGATATCTCGATTAAAATAATGTAATAAGAATACTTTTGGAAACATATTTGAGAAGAAAAAACTAAAAGGTAAACTTTCAAAATTCTAAAAAGGTGATCATAATAATCCAAGATCAGAGGAAAGGGAGTTGCTTAGTGAATACCATAATATTTTGAGTAAGGAAGACATTATGGATACTTAATTCAAGACAAACTTGGTTAAAAGGAGATAAGAATACAAAGTTTTTCATAGGATGGCTATAGTACAAAGATCAATATCCAAAATTAGTATACTTAAGTCAATAGAAGGGATTTGGATTGAAGATTGGAGTGAAATTAGAAAAGAGGTAAATTCTTTTATATCAAAATATTCTATGATAATAGGAGACTAATGTTCTTATTGATAAACTTCTTCAAGATGTACCTTTAGTTATAACAAATGAATACAATAGGAAAATTATGGAGCCTATTACTCTAGAAGAATTTCATCTAGATTTTTTATATTTTAATAAGGATAAATACCTAGGTCCATATGGGCTCTCTATATCTTTTTACCAACATTATTGGGATATAGTGAAGGATTCTTTATTGGTGGTAGTGGAACAATCTAGGGTAAAACAATACATACCTTATAAAATAAATGCAACATATTTTAACCTAATTCCCAAAAAAGAAGAATGTTGAATTGTTTGATTGTTTTAGACCCATAAGCTTATGCAATATGACATATAATATTGTATCCAAAGTTATGGTGAATTGATTAAGGCCATTGTTAGACAAAATTATTTTAGAAGATAAAGGAGGAATTGTGAAAGGGAGAAAATTTTTGTATGGGATCGTAGTAGCTCATGAAGTTATACATTCAAAGACTTCAAATGAGAGAAAAATGATCTTAAAACTTGATATGAGTAAATCTTGTGATAGGGTTAAATGGGATTTTCTTTTTGAAGTTTTAAAAAAGTTTGGATCTGATAAGAAATGGGTTAGATGGATTAAAGCTTGTGTCTCTATAGTTTCTTATTCAGAGTTGGTCAATGGATTAGTAATCGAATCTTTTAAAGTCAAGAGAGGCCTTAGACAAGGAGATCCTCTATCTCCATATTTGTTCATTATTTTGGCAGATATTTTGAGTAGGAACTTAAAGAAGGCTTAAAAATATGGGCTTACAAATAGACTTAAGGTTAGTAAAAATATCGACAACATCACCCATCAATAGTTTGTAGATGATACAATCATTTTTGGAAGGACAAGGATAAATGATGCTAGAGTTTTGAATAAATTTTTAAAGGAATATAAAAGAGCGTAAGGGCAAAAAGTTAATAGGACAAAATCCAAAATTTACTTCCTTAACACTTAAACTAATATCAAAGCAAGAATTTACACGTTAATTCAAATGGAGGAGGAAAATTTACCAACAACTTATATAGGAATGCGTTTATTTTAGGGAAGAATGAGGATAGAATTATGGAATCCAATTATTAGTAAAGTTCAGAATAAACTACCAGCTTGGAAAGGTAGATGACTATCATTAGCAAGAAGAGTGTAGTTAATTAAGTCAGTCTTAAAGGCCATTCAAACATATTATGTCACTGTATACTATGCTAAAATCAGTTGAAAAAGGTTTAATTTATATTAAATGATCATTTTTATGGTCAGGTTTACATGATAAAAGGAAATCTTCTTTTAGTGAAATGGAGCAAGGTGTGTGATGATAAAATTGGGGGAGGTCTTGGTTTAAGAGTTCTTATAGATGCAAACTTAGCTCTTAGGGGAAAAGTAATCTAGAGATTATACAAAGAGAGTCAAATACAATGGGCAATAATTCTTCTAAGTATGTTGAGCCCAATGACCCAATTTTAATATTTATTGCATTCTCTCTACCAAATAGTTCTGCTATTTGGAATGGTTTAAAAAAATCTATTGATCTAATGATTAAAGGTTTAAGATGTATGGTGGGAATTTGAGAAAATAATCTATTTGGATGGATACTTGGTGTGATAAAAAACCACTCAATTTAGATCTAATTTTGAAACCTTGGATGAGATTGCTTCAAGAACATATGGTGATAGGGTTTCAAACATTTTGTACAAGGATCAAGAAGGAATATACAAATGGAAAGAAATTTTTTTACAAGTATACAAGACATTGATGCTAGGAGGCAATTGAGTAGAAAGATAACAACTATGATTATTTCAAGGAGAGCCAAGGATAAATTGGTTTGGGAGTTGAATAGCTCAGGAGAATACACAACAAGAAGTGGATATAATGTAAAGCACCAATAAAATAATAATATCACTAGAATATGGAGAGATATTTGGGATAGCCCAAGAATTCCTAAAGTTAAAATATTTGTTTGGATAGTAGGTCATAGAATAATTTTATCCTAGGATAACCTTATGAAAAGGGGTTTTCATGGCCCCTCTCAATGTGTTCTTTGTAAAAAGGAGGAGAGTATAGACCATCTCTTGGGATATTGATCAATAGTCTAGAAACTATGGCAATGGATTCTTAATATGTTTGGTAAATGCATGGTGATGAATAGTAGAATTGAATATTGGTTAAAGCAATAGTAGAGCACTTATAAAAGTGAGGATTTACAGACAATATGGGATATATTAAAAGATACAATACTTTGGATTGTATGACTAGAAAGGAATAGAAGAATATTTAAAGGAAAGAAAATAAGTTTAGAGGTAATGAAAATGAATATTTGTTTAGCCATAGAGGAGTCTAAACCAACCCTATCAACTCACCCAATCCATAATCTGGAAGTAGAGAGCCTTGATAGATGGAGTAAATTCATTAATTGCAATTATAATGTTGGGTACAAGAAAAGAAAAAATAAGACAATGAATATAAAGTGGAAACCACCAGATGTGGAGTTGGTTAAGCTAAATTTTGATGGAGCATCTAAAGGAAATCTAGGACCAGTAGGAGGAGGAGAAATAATTAGAAATAATAGATGAGATATTTTGTCTCATTACAATTTCAATAGTGTATTTAAGACAAATAATGAATCTGAAGCTTGTGCACCTTTATAAGGGCTAAAAATATACAAACAAATGAAATGGAATAGACTATGGATGGAAAGTGATTCTATCATAGTAATAAATGCAATTTTAAGGAAAGCAAAGGCTCCATGGAAAATACAAGAGATAATTGTGGGAATTCAAGATATTGCTAAAGAGTTTGAATAAATTAGGTTTACACATACATTAAGGGAAGGAAACAAATGTGCCAATAGGCTAGCCAATAGAGGGGTTTTGGTTGAGGATCATTTAGCTAAAGCTGACAAGAAAATGTTGACTACTTCAATCAAATAATGATTAAAATTTAATATTAATATTTTCCATTGGTAATATATGCTTTATTTTATAATAATAATATGTTTTAATACAAAGTGTTTATTATAATTTTTGTGGTTGCACTTGTGTTTTAGGAAGGAAACTAGCAATCAAAATTTGGTAAAGTGGACTATGATAGTGCAATGTTTTGGAAATATTACTCTACTAAGATGCAATGAATAGATAGTAGAGGTGAAGTTTTGGTATTTTGAAGGTTTCTATAGAAAAAATTCAACAAGGATGTTGAATTCTAGAATATTTGTATTCATACAAAAAAGTGAAAAGATCTAGAAAATGAAAATCAAGAATTCAGACATTTTGTGTAAAATGATGTAGATTTCTAGCTATAGCATCTCAATTGACATGAGAAGTGTATTTATTTGTAAAATATTAAACTCTAAATAAGAGAGTTATAATTTGTCAAGGGTGGGGGACCCAAGTACAACTCATTATTATCTAGCCAAAAAAATATCACAATAAATAATTAAAATCAATATTACCATAGCAGTTGTTACACATTTATTGAGTTCATTTTATTGTGAGAGTTAAAGAAGAAATTAAGCCTACTGAAAGTAAGGATGGCCTAGTTGGAAGTATGGACACCCTAGTTAGTGATAATAAGAATAACAAATATATGGAAAACCTTATCTAGGTAGTAGATACTACATCATAAATGATTATCAATGATGAGATGATTGATAATGATATAATGGTTCTTAAAATCATTGGGTTAATATGTAAGTTCCATGGATACTCACCAATTTTTTATGAGATTTAAATTGGATAAAGTGGAAGTGGGGATTGAGGTCAATGTAATCCATGAATTTTCTTCCAAAAGGATTTTTTCTCATTATTTTATCTAGTACAAAAATAAGGGATAAAATAATGGATAGAAGCCCTTGGTTTAGGGTTAAATATGCATTCTTTTTAAGACCTTGAAGTGATATTTTTTTGTGGAGATAGAGACTATTAAAAGGCTTATGATATGGATTAGGATTTTTGGACTTCCTTATCAACTCATAAATAAGGTGGTATTAAAGAATAATGGTAATATTCTAGGTGAATTCATCTAGGAGGTACCAACTACTAAGGAGAGAAGGAATGATGTATAAACTATAATATATGTTACCATAGATATTTCAAAACATTTACCACAACCCATTAGGATTAAATATGAATAAAAATAATAGTATCGACACATGGAATATGAAAAATTGCATTCTAATGTTATAAATATCATGAAACCAGACACATGTCAAGAGACTACAAAGTGAAATTGATGGATCAAGAGATAATTTTTTTTTATCATGAGGATAGCTTCAATATGAAACAATGAGATCATATCATAGGAGAAGCTAGGTCAAATCAAGTATTTTTCACTCCTAAGAAAGTGACAAGAAAAACCCCTCTACATCATTAGATGGAAAAGGCCATTAGAGTTCACCTATATCAACCATTAGAAGAAAACAATGACATGAGGTATGAGGAAGTACAATGCACAAGTTAAACTATAGAATGATATAAAGGTGCAAATTAATAAAGGAAGGGAAATTTTAATGCAAAGGAATATGGGAAGGAGAATTTTAAAGAAAATGAGGTGAAGGACATCAAGCTCAATCTAGGTAATTTATTTTTGTTTTCCTCAAGTAGCATAAAATCTTCTTCTTGCAATAAAAATAATTGTAGTACATAGTATTTGTTGCACTTTAGGGTTTCAAGAGCAACATAATAAAGAAAATCACATGGAGGATATCCAAGGAAATTTAGGTTTTTTAGGATTTTAGGGTTTTTGGGATAACATAAAGACAAAAATGCTAATGAGGTCATTCCTCGCACTTTAGATTCTTTAAGAAAACATAAACCTTTAGAATATAAGTCTCATTATAAACAATATGAAAAAATAGAAGAGATGGATGAATATGAGAATATTGGTGGAAATGGAAAAAGGAGAGGAAGGTCGTCAAAGCATGAACAAAGAAAAAATAAACTGAAAAGGATATTAATATAGGAGGCCAAATAAAAATATCACAAGTGTTAACAATAAATTGGTCTAGTATTACTAATAAAAATAAAAAAGTGTTGATGATGAAAAATATATCATGGAAAACTAGGGGTATGAATAAGACCCCTAAAAGAAGAGTTATTAAGGAATGAATAGGTTGTTATGATCCCGAGTTTATTTTAATACAAGAAATAAAATTAAGAAGTGAGGAATGTATGAATGATTTTAAAAATATTTGGAATATGGGTGATTTTCTAGCAACTTCTTCTACAGGAGCTTCAGGTTGTATTGCTATAGTATGGGACAAATGCAAATGGGATGGAAAATTATTAGAAGAAAAAAGTAATTGGGTTGCTAGATTATTTTATAGGAAAGGAAAAAATCAAAGTTGGGATTATAAATGTATATGCTTCAACTGTAGTTACTCCTCGTGAAATATGTTGGAAGGACCTTAGCATATTTCTATAAAATACAATGATGATTCATTGTGATCTATGGATTCTTTGGGGTGATTTTAATATTGTTATATCTAGGATGGTATAAATCAATGCAATATTTTTCTTTATTTGTCAATTCAAATGACCTTTGGGATGTTATTTTTTCAAGTTTTCAATATACATGGGACAATATATGCACTAGGTAAACTCATATAGTAGAAATATTGGATAGATTATTGTTATCCAAAAATAGTTGCAAACAAAGTATACAGTCTCTTTAGATATTTTATTGTGATAGGATTAGATCACCAAACCATTATTTTGACTTGTGTTTTACCTAAAAATGGTCATCCAAATCCATTTCGCTTCTAGTTTATGTGGCTCCAAGACCCTAATTTTTTTCTAGATGGTTATGTTATGGTGGGATGAATCAAAATTTGAAGGATCATGTATGTACATGTTTGTTCAAAAGATGAAATATTTAAATGAGCAAATGAATATTTTGAATGCCAAGTATTTTGGTAACATTTAAAGAAAAAAGAAATAAATTGCCATCCTAAAAAAATTATAAGAGATAGTACAAATTATTGGAGTGGAGGGATATTGGTTCCAAAAATATAGAAATAAATGTCTTATGGAAGGAGATATAAATACAAAAAACAAACATGCTACAACAAAAAATAATTTTTAATTTTATTACACCAAAGTATTTTAACACTAGAAAGCGAGTGTAGGCATGATGAGTGCGATCACAGTTGGGAGTGAGTGCAACTAGGTAAGTGTGAGTGCAACTGAGAGTGAGTGCAGCCGAGCAAGTGTGAGCATAGTCGATGATTGAGTGCAATTAGGAGTAAGTACGAGCACAAGCTAATAGTGAGTGTATCCATAAGTGAGAGTGTGAGCACCAACAGATAGTAAGTTCAGCTAGCAATGAGTGCGAGTGTAAGCCAAGAGTGAGTGCAACCAGGAATGAGTGTGAGAAAGAGTTGGGAGTGAGTACAAGAGTGAGTCGGGAGTGAGTGCTTTTTGGGAGTGATTGCAACCAAAAGTGAGTGCAAGAAATAGAATTTAAAGGATTCATTTGAAGAAAATCTAGGTAACATGGAAAGAAAGTCATATGTGAAAATCCTTACCGAAAGTTTGAATGGCCAAGTTGGAAGTTTGGATGCCCTAGCTAGCAATAAGAGGAAGAGAGAATCTATGGTAAACCCATTCCAGGTGGTAGTTTATACACCATAAGTGATTATTAAGGATGAGATGATTGAGCATGATATAATGATTCTTAAAACTAGAGGGTTAATATGTAAGTTTTATGGATATTGACCAGGTTTTCTAAAATTCAAAATTGGATTAAGTGGAAGTGGGGATTTAATTCAAATTACTCCATGAATTTTCTTTCGAAAGGATTTTTACTCATTATTTTCTCCAATTCAGAAATAAGGGATGAAGTAATGGATGGAGGCCCAGGGTTTAGGGACAATAATACATTATATTTAAGACTTTGTAGTGAGAATTTTTTTGTGGACATAAAAACTATTAAAAGGCTTATTGTATGAGTTAGGTTTTTTGGACTTCCTTATCAACTCATCAATAAGGAGGTTTTGAAGAATATTGGTAATACTTTAGGTGAATTCATCTAGGAGAGACCAACTAATAAGGAAATAAGGCATGTTGTAGACACTCGAATATGTGTTGCTATGAATATTTATAAACCTTTAACGTAGTCGATTAGGATTAAATCTGAATCAAGAGAATGTGATCAAAAATGGATTATGAAAATATATCATTTTGATGTTGCAAATGTCATGAAACTAGGCACATGGCAAGAGACTGCAAAGAGATGGAATTTTTTGGGTATGAGGGTATCTTCAATTTGAAAAAAGGAGACCATATCACAGGAGAAAATAGGTCAAGTAAAGGATTTTTCACTCCTAAGAAAGTGGCTAGAAAAATCCCTCTACATCATTAGATGGCAAATACCATTATAATTAACTCGAATCAAACGTTAGAAGAAAAAATTATATGGGGTATGAGGAAGTACAATGCACAAGTTCAAATATAGAAGGATATAAAGGTGCAAAGTAAGAGGGGAATACAAGTTTTAAAACAAAGGAATATGGGGAGATGAATTTTAAATAAAATGAGGCGAAGGAGGTTAAGCTTAATCCAAGTAAATCACATCTATTATCCTCAAGTAGCTTAAAATATTCTCCTTACAATATAAATGAAATTACTATAGAGTGCATTCCTTATACTTTAGGATTTCAAGAGCAGTATAGTAAAGAAAATATTATGGAGGATATCCAAGGAAATTTAGGGTTTTTAGGTCAACATAAGAAAGTGATGACTATGGAGGATCATCTATGAAGTTTAGAGTTTTTAGGGAAACATAAATAAAAAAATACTAATGAGGCTATTCCTTGCACTTTCGACTCTTTAGGGCAACATAAACCTTTAGAAGATAAGTTTCATTTTGAACAATATGAAAAAATGGAAGATATTTATGAAGAGGAGAGTGTTGGAGGGAATGGAAGGAGGAGAGGAAGGCCATCAAAGTAGAAACTAAGAGAAAAAGAAACTCAAAAGGATATTGATTTGCAAATCCAAATAAAAATATCACAAGTGTTAACAAGAAGTGGGGCTAAGCCCACTAATAAAAATAAAAAGTGTTGACAATGAAAATGATATCATGGAATATCATGGGTATGAATAAAACCCCTAAAAAAAGAGTTATTACGGAATTAATATGTTTCTATAACCCTGAGTTTATTTTAATACAAGAAACACAATTAAGCAGTGAGGAATGTAAGGATTCTTTTAAGAATATTTGGAAGATAGGTGATTATTTAGCAGTTTCTTCTATAGGATCTTCAAGTGGTATTACAATAATATGGGACAAATGCAAATGAGATGGACAACTATTAGAATTAAAAAGTAATTGGGTTGTTGGATTATTTTGCAGGAAAGAGGAAAACATCAAATTTGGGGTTATACATGTATATGCTCCAACTATAGTCACTCATGAAAGATCTTGGAAGGACCTTAGTATATTTTTGTCAAATACCATGATGATTCATTGTGATCTATGGATTCTTGGGGGTGATTTTAATATTTTTCTACACCCTCTGGAAAAGAAGGGTGACGTTCGAGGATGGTCTAAATCAATGAAATAGTTTGCTTCATTTGCCAATTAAAATTACCTTTAGGATGTTAGTCCCTCAAGCTTTCAATATACATGGGATAATAGATGCATTGGAAAAAATCATATAGCAGAAAAACTAGATAGATTCTTGTTATCCAATAAATGGTTGCAAAAAAAGTATACAATCTCTTCAAATATTTTATTGTGAGCAGGATCAGATCACAAACCCATTCTTTTGACTTGTGAGTTACCTAATAATGGTCATCCAAAGCCATTTTGCTTCCATTCTATGTGGTTTCAAGACCCTATTTTTTTCTAAATGGTTATGTTATGGTGGGATGAATCAAAATTTGAAGGATCATGTATGTATAATTTTGTTCAAAAGTTAAAATATTTAAAGGAGAAAATGAAGATATTGAATTCCAAATATTTTGGTAACATTTTTAAAGAAAAAAAATTGAATCCAAGCTCAAAAACTTATAATAGATAGTAGAAATTAATGGAATGGATTAGGATTCATATGTGAAAGAAAAATAATTACTTTATGATTACCATAATGCATTAAAAAAGGAGTCATATTGGTTCCAAAAATCTAGAGAGAAATGGCTCAAGGAAGGAGATAAAAATACAAAAAATCATGCTACAACAAAAACAAATTTTTTTGTTCATCATATCAAAAATATTATAACCCCAAATGGAAGAAATATTGAGGATGAAGAAGATATAAGGAAGGAAGCAATTAATTATTTCAAAAATATTTTGTGAGATTCTAGTCAAGATAAGGAGGCAGCCGAATATTTTTTGTAAAATATTCTATCAATTATCACTTAGGGACAAAATAAAAGCTTGATGAAGAAAATATCTATGGAGGAGCTCCATGAAGCAATTTTCTCTTTCCATCCTAACAAGGCACCTAGCCTCAATGGATTTCCTGTAATTTTCTTTCAAAATTTTTGGAATTTATTGAAGAGTGATATGTTAGATGTGGTTGAAGAGACCCAAAAAAATAAGGCTATAATAAGTGAGATCAATACTACTTTTATTACCTTGGTTTCCAATAAAGGTGACATAAAATATTGTGATAATTTTTATCCAATAATCCTTTGTTATATGACTTATAAAATCATTTAAAAAATTATGGCAAACATGTTGAAGGGCATTCTAGGGTGTCTTATATTAGAGGAACAAGGTGGATTTTTTCATGGTAAACAAATTCTTGATGGTATAATTATTGCACAAGAGGCCATACATTCTCTTCATTGAATGAAAAACTAAGAATGCTTTTGAAACTATATATAAAACATATGATAGGGTTTTCTAGATTTTTTTACATGCCATTCTTAGAAACTTTGGCTTTGATTATAGTTGGTGTGAGTGGATTAAATGTTGTTATATTTCTATTTTGATCAATGGTTCTCCTATTGGGTACTTCAATTCATCTTGTGGACTTCGTCAAGGTGATCCTCTTTCTCCTTATCTATTCATTATTTTAGCATAAGCATTAGGGAGAACCTTTTCAAAGGCAAAAATTGAAGGAAAAATCAAGGGTATTCAAGTTGCAAAAAATGGTCCCTTTGAATCTCATCTCCAATTTTTTGATGATACTTTTTTTGGGCCATCCCTTAGTCAATGAGGCCATGGAGTTTAAATCAATATTATCATGCTTGTGATAAGGCTACTGGGTAGTTGGTAAATACTTCAACATCCATAATTTTTCATTAATACTACCCTAGATTTACAACAAATTATTATGAATAATTTAGGGTTTAAAATTGAAAAAATTCCATCAACCTACTTGGGTATTCCTTTGTTTGATAAAAAAAATAAAAAGAGCTTTGCATCTCTTTTTTAGATAGAATGAAAGCTTGCTTGGCAAGTTAGAAAGGTATGTTCTTAATCATGGTAGGAAGGTTACACCTCATAAAAACTACTTTGCAATCCATTCATATTTTTATGATGTCACTTTCAAGACTACAAAGGGGTATTGCATCAAAAATTTATAAAATTCAAAGATACTTTCTATGGAAACGTTGTGAGGAAAAAAATAGGTATCCTCTTTGTAAGTGGGATAGGGTTTGCAAAGGAAAGCATATTGGAGAAGCAAGCTTGCGAAATTGCAAACTTATGAATTTGTCTTTAGGAGCAAAGCTTGGGTGAAGATTATTCAAATATTGAGGAAAGAATTGCGCAAAAATATTACTTCAAAAAATATAGATTCTCTTGATGCAATGAAACTGCTTAGGAGAAGAACTTTACCTAAATGATCATCAACATGGAACTTTATATTAGAGAGTTGGTGTTAGAATTAAAGTGCACTATGCCTCTTTAGTTTGATACTTGTCAGTTTCATTGACATTTGTCACGTTTCTCACATAGGCTTATGCCTATATATTGTACTTTATCGTATCAATATAATATCTCATATTTGTTATTCCTAACATTTGGTATGAGAGCGCTAGGCATTCTTTTGAGCTTGTGATCTTGAGGAGAGATTTCCCTCATGGATACTAAATTTTTTAATTTTTAATATTGTTGGTGGCTATCAAATTTGATTTTGTTTTACAGAGTGTAGATGGACGCCCATTACAGATGGAGGAGCACTTGCCGTGAGTTGGCGAGCGGCGGCGAGCTAAAAATAAAAACAGCTGAGAACCCGATGGTGTCTAACATGGAAGAAGAACCTTGAACACATTTTTTGGATCAATCATGAGGAGTGCCCTAATCTTTTTCTCCAGTTTTTTTCGAGTTTAATCATGAAGCACCCCACCAGGCGTAACGTGATGATGATCGGATGTATGTCAGTTTTCAATAAATGGTGCGTGATATATTAGAAGTTGTTGGTTCGTTTGGCACCCGATATGCTTGTTTTTTCTCATTGTGCGTAGTCATGCCTGACAGGTTGTTGATTTTTTTTACATCGTCGGCTAGGATACACAAATGGCGGGTTATCCTGGCAGTGGATGATGCCATATTGTGAGTAGTGGTGGTGATGTAGATTTGAGATGATCGTCCAACCTGTTCCCGCCTAGTGTCACCTTGATTACAACATTCGTTGTTTACTTCAGTTAAGACGACCTTATGCAGAGGAAATCATATATGTGCCACTGTTCATTGTTTACTTCTGCTAGATTTGGGTTCAGGTCAAATATTTCACCAGTTCACAGCATCCAAATTTTTTTTTTCTGGTGTACTACGACCATGTTTGCGGTGATGAACTGGAGGAGAAACATGGTCACCGTGATTGCAGTGTGCAGGGAAAACTACAAGGCGGTTGGTAACGGGAACGTGTTGATGACGCCACAACGATATCAAGGAGAATGCAACGCCTAATGCAAGCAGTGCTCACAGGAGTGAGGATGAAGAGTTTGGGTGGCAAAACTATGTTTTTTGAAAGAAATATGCAGCAACGTAGCTTGTTGGGGGCCCACAACAACTACTGATGTTTCCATTAGACCGAAGGCGTGCAGACAGGAGATGTTACACGAAGTCAAATTTTTTTTATCGTTGTTAAATATTTAGTGGAGCGGGAATTATGTGGTGAGTTGGCAGAGGTGATGTTTGATGCCTATTTCAATGCAACGGTGGTGCATCTCGATCCTGTAACAAGGTCCTCAACATTCACATATGGTAACATCTCTATCTACATTTCAGCGTGATTGTGCGCTCTGTAAGTAATAAATATGGAGAATCGTGTGGATCGTCCAGGGCGCACCTGTGCACATATGAGCAAATTAGTTGTTGGCGGTCCTAAATGAGGTGTTGCACAAGTAATATGATTTGATTTGAGTAGCATAGGAGATGTTTTCGGCCTGTGTGTTTTTTTAATCCTTTTGGCATGTGGTTAACAGTGTTATTTTTTTCCACACGCAGGGGTTTCCCGAACTTGATCAGGAATGATGAGCACTGCAAATAATTGATTTTTTTGGTACATGGCTATTATATTGACATCATCGGTGGAGTCAAGACCGTTCCAGACCAGAGTTACATTGTCCACTGTGTTATCATCAAGCTTGTTTCAGGATGCGTTAGTGATTTTTTTGGTGACGGTTGGAGAGGGCCAGAGAGCTTTAAAGGAGTAGCGGAGACATTGTTGAAATGCCGAGTTGTTAAGAGAGAAGCAGTTGTTGCACGTTCAGTGAACGTTGTAAAGGACCGGATTAGAGTGGCAGTTCTACGGTGAATTCTCTACGTAACTAACAGATTGGTAGTTCACCAAAATCAACGATGTGAAATTTTTTTTTACGTAATCTGCAAACGGGCGAAAGAGATTCCATGAATGCGTTGAAGCGATTCCTGAACAACTGACATTGAGCAGTTGAGGTTGCATCATTTTTTAGAGGCGTCTAAGTTCAATGTGAGAGCGCTCTATTGATTCTCGAGTAAAATAAAGTGCCAGTGCAGTGCCTATATTTTTATTATTTTCCACTGTTGTGAGATACCGTTGAATCTTTTCAGAGGCGACGATGGTCGGTGGAATAATACAAGCATGTTTCATGGATGCAAAAGTGACTTATTTAGCGAAGAAGGATATTTGCGGTGATTTATTTTTTTACCTGCAGGATGACTATTTTTTTTTGTAATGAATGATAACCAAGAGTTGTTAGTTGACAGTCAGAGTTTGTAGTAGAATGAAGATGACTTTTCGTGGAAGATTTTTTGTGCAGCTCACCAACCCACAAGAAGGCATCATTTTTGATGAACAACAAAGGCCCAACGTTAGTTTGGGATCTGAAATCTACTATCGCATGGAGATGATTTGAGTGGTGGCGTCATGCAGCTAGAGCGTGTTCCAGTGGATTGGAACGTTGCAGCCGCCTATTTTTCAAAATGCATCACCGTTGAATTACACAGTGGTCGTGGTTCGAAATGAAGATTATATGAAAATGTTCACAAGCCATTTTTCAGTGGGCATTTTTATTCTTAAGGAGAACATACATTATAATATGGCCCATGGTTTGCTTTAAAGACCAAATGCCCAAATGTTTTTTTTATTCGAAGTCATGAAATAGGGTATTTTTATTTTTAATTGAAGGTCATCTTTTTATAAAGAGGGGGATCACTTTATAATTCATTGAATGGCGACTATCGTAATTTTCAAATTTCAAGATAATGGTCCATGGGTTATGTGCTTACTCCATGAGAGAATATTGAGAAACTATATTTTTTATGCCGTTAGAGTGCGATGCCAAGAATCTTTTATTCTTGATGATTATTTGTTGCACAATGAAGTATGCTGCTGTTGTTTTAGCAAATGAAGGTCCCTTTGAGACCCAAATATAGGGGTATTTATAGTTGTAGGAAAGATTTTTTCATGACGGAAACAATGGTGGTGTCCAATTGTAATTTTGAGGCTATTGCATTTATCTTTTTTTAGCCTCAAATTTTTGTACCTTAGAGTGCACTCTCAGTTGAACCCGACACTCCCAAGAAATTTGTAAGTGATCCTAGTATCTAGTATTCTCCTCTATCTACTTGAAGGATGCAACGGCTGGTTACCCATGCATTCCGATAATATGAGGTGATTACCATAAGGACACCTACTCTAGGGACTATAGACATAGACACCCTAGACTCTATCCGAGGATTTTTTCGGATCTACTTTTGAAGACTACAAATGAAGACACTTCAGAAGATTCTATTCTTCTCTTCTTTCTTCTTCTCCTCCACATTTGGCTTCTATGACTTTTTTTTTATTTTTTTTCATGGCTTGTATTTACTTTGTATTAAGGTGCATTTTTGGCAGAGACCAACACCTTCTAGATTGATTTCACCATGAGGAGGGATAATATTCATGGTGAATCTAGTCAGTGACCTACGAGAGGCAACATCCTCTGAGGATGACCTGCAGAGGCAACATACCTAGAAGTGGCTGACCCTGAGGCACCCATGATGACCCTAAGGCACTTAGACGGCTGACCCAGTGGCAACAAACCCGTGGAAGTGGCTGACCCTGAGGCAACATACCAAGATGTATACACCGTTGATCTAGCATTATTCACAGTTGGAGAGCCAAGCACAAAGAGCACGAGCCTAGACCAAATCATGTAATAAAGGAGGATGATAGGGTTATTTTAGAGAAGATAGTGCACTTTAAGGAGGAATGTTATAATTAAAGTGCACTATGCCTCTTTAGTTTGACACTTGTCAGTTTTATATTGACATTTTTCATGTTTCTCATATAGGCTTATGCCGATATATTGTACTTCATTTAATCAATATAAGATCTCATCTTTGTTATTCCTAACAGTTTGCAATTGATAAAAAATATATTAGATGGTTAGTCAACGAGGGGAGAGATGCAATTTTTTGATTTGATGCTTGGTTGAAGTCTTATCCTCTTATCTCTCACTCAAAATGGAAACCATTGGCTCAAGTCTGCCTAGCATGTAAATTTCCAAAGGTAAAAAATTATATTATTATGAGAAAAAACTCCATATCATGGATTTCATTTAGTAACTTGGTTGAAGAAGAGGAACTCAAACAAATTGTAGATAAACTTCAAAAGATACTTCGAGAGTTTTATTTGCCAATTTTTACATGAAAGGATGATTTGGTTTAGAATTTATCAAAGGATGGCGGATACACAGTCAAATTGGGATATGAAAATTTAGAACAATTAAAATTTCCTTCTCCCAAAGATTTTTCTTGGAAGAATGTTTGGTCATTAGAGGCTCTCCCTAAGCCCTCAACATTTATTTGGTTAGCAACTCAAAGTAAGATTCTTATGGGAGAGAGTCTACAAACAAGAGAATATTATGAACCCTTCAAATGTGCCTTATGTGAGAAGGGTTTAGAAATATCAGATCATTTACTTCTTCATTGTCCATTTGCTCACACCATTTGGGGTAATTTTTTTAAAATATGAAATTATATTAGGTAGCTCCATCAAGAGTTGATAAAATTTTGGATAAATTATTTCAAAGCTAAAGAATTATGTATTCTTTGGAGGATTAGCCCTATCATTATTTGTTGGAATTTATGGCTTGAAAGGAATAACCAAATTTTAAAAAATAAATATCAAAATCATGCCCAAGTTTGGAACCGTATTAGTGCCTCTCTTGCAAAATATCTATAAATATGGTGCTCATAATGGGAAGTCTCAATTGCAAAAAAAGAGGTGCTAATAACTTGACTACAAGATTTGAACATACATGGAAGAGTCATCTATGAAAATGGAATTAAAAAAAATGATCTACTTTGATCTATGGTAAAATGGAAATATCCAGAAACTAGGTTTATCAAAATTAATTTTGATGGTGCTTCTAAAGGAAATCTAGGAAAAGTTGGTGGAGGTGGTGTTTTTAGAAATAATGAAAGCAAAATTCTCCTTACTTATTGATAATCATATGAAACTTCAACTAACAACTATGCAAAAGGCTAGGGCACTTCTTATAGGGATTAAAATTGCAGTAGAAAAAGGATGGAAATATATTTCAATCGAGGGGGACTCACAAATTATCATCAATGATATCAACAAAAATAGATGTGGATACTGGATAAAAAATAATATTATTGTTGATGTTCATCATCTATTACTAGAGGCAATCTCCTGGTAGTGTGAGCATATTTATAGAGAAGGAAATTGAGTAGCAGATAAATTAGCAAATTATGGTGTTGATATTCATCCTCATGAAATTCAAATTTTAGAAGGCAATTGGCCAAGTGAGATTTTATGTCTTAATCAAAAAAATATCAAGGACCTGATTGTGGAAACATAACACTTCAAGGAAGTTGAAGAATATATTTAAGAGAAAAAAGAAATGAAAAATATGATAAAAATGTATGTTGCAACAAATGTAATATTTTGGTATTTTGATGAGAGTGGCCCCCAATAGAAACTACATATAACCTATTAAAAAAATTATTTTAACACTATATGGAAGAAATATTGAGGATAAATAAGGTATAAGGAAACAACTAATTATTTAAAAAAATATTTTATCAAATACTAGGCAAGATAAGGAGGCACAAGATAAGTTTTTACAATATATTCCATCAATTATCACACAGGGGAAAAATGAAAGCTTGATGAAGAATATATCCTAACAAGGAACTTGGCCCTGATGGATTTCCTCAAAAAAATTTAAAATTGGGATATATTAAAGAGTGATATGTTAGCTACACATGAAGAGGATCAAAAAAGGAAGACTATAATAAGTTATATCAATATCACTTTTATAACATTGGTTCCCAAGAAAGGCAAGATAATATATTTGATGTTTTTTATCCAATAAGCCTTTGTAATATGATTTATAAGATCATTTCAAAATTCATGGCAAACAGGTTGAAGGGAATTCTAGGTTGTGTTATCTCAAAGGAATGAGGTGGTTTTGTTCATGGCAAAAACATTATTGATGGTATAATTATTGCATAGGAGGTTATACATTCTCTTCATTCTTTTAAAAAATTAGGTATACTAATGAAATAAGATATGAACAAAGCATATAATAGGGTTTACTAGAATATTTTACATGTTATTCTTCGAAAGATAGGATTTAGTTATAGTTGGTGTGAATGAATTAAATGATATTATAACATTGTAAAATTTTATATTTTGACCAATGATTCTCTTGTTAGTTACTTCAAGTCATCTTGTGTACTTATTTCATCAAGGTGATCTACTATCTCCTTATCTATTTATTATTCTTGTGGAAGCATTAGGGAGAGTTTTATCAAAGGCAAAAAATATAAGGAAAAATAAAAGGTATTCAAATTGCTAAAAATGGTCCCTATAGAATCTCATCTTCAATTTGGTGATGTTATTTTTCTTTTGGGTCATCCCTCAATCGGTGAGGCCATGGAGCTTAAATCAATATTATCATGCAATGAGAAGGCTACTAGAGAGTTGGTTAATAATACAAAATTCACGGTTCTTTCATTAATAATACCCTATGTTTACAAAAACATTATTGTGAATATTTTATGGTTTAAAGTTAAAAATTTTCCAACAATCTACATGTGTATTACTTTGTCTCATAAAGGAAATAAAAAGGAGCTTTGAATCCCTTTTATGGATAGAATGAAAGGTTATTTGGAAAGTTGGAAAGGTAAGTTCTCAACCATGAGAGGAAGGCTAAAACTCATTAATATTACATTGCAAACCATCCTTATTTATATCATGCCACTTTCAAGATTTCCAATAGGTATAACATCAACAATTGATAAAATTCAAAGAGAAGTTCTATGGAAAGGTTTTGAGGAAAATTTTGGGTTTCCTCTTTGTAAGTGGGATAGGATTTGTAAAGGAAAGAATATTGGAGGACCGGGTTTGTGGAATTCAAACTTATGAATTTAGCATTAGGGGTAAAGCTTGGGTGGAGATTATTTAGAGATCAAGAAAATAATTGGACCAAAAATTTACTTCAAAAATATATATATTCTCTTTATGCAATACAATTATTTAGGAAAAGAGCCTTGTCCAATGGATTATCAACATGGAACTTTATATAAAATAGTTTATAATTAATAAATAAACATATAAGATGGTCATACAATGAGGGGAGTTATGCAAATTTTGAGTCTGATGCTTGGTTGAAGACTTAACCTCTTATCTCTAACTGAAATTGGTAACCATTGGCTT
This sequence comes from Wollemia nobilis, assembly GCA_028583015.1. Classification (NCBI taxonomy): domain Eukaryota; kingdom Viridiplantae; phylum Streptophyta; class Pinopsida; order Araucariales; family Araucariaceae; genus Wollemia; species Wollemia nobilis. The sequence continues at coordinate 2,028,004 of JAQPPZ010017221.1, forward strand.
AAGCATGCTTAGCGTGTAAAGGTCCAAAGGTCAAAGACTATATTAATATAAGCAACAACAATAGATCATGGATTTATTTTTGTAACTTAGTTAAAGGAGAGGAACTCAAACAAATTGTAAATGATCTTCAAAAATGATTCAAGATTTTTATTTGTTGACTTTTACACAAAAGTATGATTTGGTTTAGAATTTATCAAAGGATGATATATACTCGATCAAGTTGTAATAGGATGATTTAGAGTAATAAAAGTTTTCTTCTCGCAAATATTTTTCTTGGAAGAATATCTGGTCATTAAAGGCTTTTCCTAGGGCCTCAACATTTCTTTGGTTAACAATTCAAGGTAATATTATTATAATAGAGAGTTTGTAAATAAGAGAATTTTATGGATCTTTTAGATGTGCCTTGCATGAAAAGGATTTAGAAAAATTAAACCATTTACTTATTCATTATATCTTTGCTCACACTATTTGGGGTTACATTTTAAAATAAAATAAAATTATATTGAGTAGATCCATCAACATTAAAAGAGTTGATGAAATAATGGATTAATTATTTCAAAGCTAAATCATTATGTATTCTATGAAGGATTGGCTCTATTAGTATTTGTTAGCATTTATGGCTTGAAAGGAATAATAGAATTTTTAAAGATAAATCTAAAAATCATGCCCACATTTAGACCATATTATTACCTCTTGCAAAATGACTACAAATATGGTGCTCATCATAGGAAGTCTCAAGTGTAAAAAAAAGGTGCTAATAACTTGGCTATAGGATTTGAACATACATGGAAGAGTCATCTGCTATAATGGAATTAAAACAAAGGATCTACTTCAATCTAGGGTAAAATGAAAAATGTCTAGAAATTGGGTTTATCAAAACTAATTTCAATGGTGCTTCGAAAGGAATTCAAGAAAATCTAGTGGGGGTGGTGTTTTTAGAAATAGTGAAGGCAAAATTCTCCTCACTTACTCATAATCATATGGAACTTCAACTAAAAACTATGTAGAGGCTAGGGCACTTCTTACAAGGATTAAAATTGCAATAGAAAAGGTTGTAAATATATTTCAATTGAGGGGGATTCACAAATTATCATTTAAAAAAAGTGGATGTACATACCAAATAAAACGTAATATTATTTTTGATGCTTATCACCTATTACTCTTGGAAATGTGAGCATATTTTATAGAGAAGGAAATTGGACAGTAGATAATTTAGCCAATCACAATGAAATTCAAATGTTAGAAGACAACTAGCCAAGTGATTTTTTATTTCTTATTCAAAATGATGTCAAGGAGCTGATTGTGAAAACATAACACTTCGAGGAAGTTGAATAAAATATTTAATAGAAAAAGAAATTAAAAATGTGATAAAAAATCATGTTGGATATGGTTTTATTGACATAAAAATAAATGTAATATTTCAATATTTTATGGGAGTGGCTCTAGTAGAAGCCACATATAACTTATTTAAAAAATACAAATACAATCCATGCCAATAGAGGGGTTTGAATTGAGGATCGTGAAGTTAAATTCTCTTTTCCATGGTTAGAGGAAGTAGTAAGTTTAGTTGAAGTTGACAAGAAAATATTGATTGCTTAAATCAAATAATGATCAATATTTATTTAACGTTTTCCATTGGTAATATTTGTTTTATTTTATAACATTAATGTATTTTCATATAAACTATTCATTATAATTCTTGTGGTTGCACTTATGCTTTAGGAAGGAAATTAGCAAGGTAAAGTGAACTATGATAGCACGAAGTTTTAGAAATATTACTCTACTAAAATGCAATGCATAGATAGTAGAGGTGGAATTCTAGTATTGTTAAGATTGTTCTAGAAAAATGTCAAAAAAAAAGGATGTTAAATTTTAGAATATTAGTATTCACACAACTATTTGAAGAATATTTAGAAAATAAAAATAAAAAATTCAAACTTCTTAAGAAATATGATGTAGGTATCTAGCTATAGAAACTCAATTGAGACAAGAATTGATTTTTTTATAAACTCTCAAGCTTTAAAGGAAAATGCAAATACAATCCATTTTAATCCTATGTAATTTATTAAAACTATTATTATAATAAATTGATGAAAAAAATAGATATATCAAGCAATGAAAATCACGTGATATATCTTTGGACTGTTATCCAAGCTATCCAATAAATCATGATACCTCTATAAAATGTGGTTCCAATTATATCACTTGTTATACTTCACCTTACTTAACACACACAAAAATATATGAAACCTATAACTCCTTTATTACTCACAATACAAAAATTATTCTCAAATGATGTAAATTTCACAACATAGTTTTTTTTTCACAATTCTCACAACAAAAATTTAAATCTCATAACAAACTATTAATCTCATAACAAATGGAAAAATGACGCATTAAATTTTCTCAAGAGGCACAAATGTTCCAAATGACTCGATCTCTCATTCTGCCTTTACAATGGAATTTATATATTTTAGGCAATGAGTGGAAATTCCAAGAAAGCTAACGGAACATTCTAAACAATCAAACAATAACGCATTGGTTTGATCCAATACGTGAAGAGATAAGTTCTTCTCTAACACGTGAAGAGATAATATTTTATCCAATGCTTGGTCATTATCTCGTAAAGAGATTTTTTATCATCCCTATCCTATCACATGACTAAAACTAATCCTATCACATGACTAAAACTAATTTGTAAAGAGATTTTTTTTGTATCACATGACTTTACGAATTATCTTATGACTAAAAATAATCTCATAAAGAGATTTATTTTAATACTACCTATATTGCACATGATAAAAATGTACCTTAAGAGATATGAGGGTCTTGTCAATGTTAGGCCTCGACACAAGCCACAAAGTGAATATTTTTAAAGATAATTCCCATGAGAAACTTTACAAAGTGGAAAATTTTAAAGATAAAGCCCACAAGAAACTTTATAAAGTGGATACTTTTTGAGGAGAAACCCACATAAACCTTTTACAAATAAGTGGGGACTTGGGCCCACCATATCCTCAATCAGACTTTGAAGAAGATTCTTCAATAGGAGAAAAATCACGTTCAAAATAGACATGAGGGGGAGGTACATTATAGCAAATATTAATGATTCGAGAAAACACATAATATGGCCATGGTGTGCCATGTTGACCATAGATGTGAAGATCCATTTTTGTCAAAAATTTGGCTTACGTAAGCCTATTTTGGATTTCCTAGTGGAGGTTAGATTGTACAAACCTCTGATAAAGAATACTCTGATATAATTTATTGTTGAAGGTAGGATTTTAGCAAAAATCTACTTTATACGTTGCATGACGGCAGTGTGTGAAGAAGACCAGGTTGGAGCATCTTTTGTAAGAAAATGATTCAAAATCAATCTATCTTCTATGATATGATGATAAAAGCCAACAATATAATTGATGCAACCTAGAAATTGTTGTATATGTTTCTTGTTAGACAATTCATCAGGGAATTCAAGAATTTTCTTCAAGACATGATCTTGAAGTTGAATTTGACCATCTTCTATGGTAATGCCAAGCAATTTAACATAATCTTTAAAAAAGTCACATTTGGTAAGAGAAAGAATCAAACCATTTTGTTTTCAAATATCATAAAATTTTCTAAGATGCTAAATATGTTCTTCTAGTGTCTTAGAGAATATAAAAATATCATCTATGTAAACACAGATAAATTCCCTATAATCTGCAAACAAGTCATTCATTATTTTTTGAAAAATTGCTAGAGCAGTTTTAAGGCCAAATGGGAGGACTTTCCACTGATATTGCCCAAAGGGCACTATGAATGATGTTTTATACTTGTTAACCAGGTGGACTTGAATCTGCTAGAATCCAAAATTTAAATCAAACTTTGAATAGACATGATTGCCTGCTATTCTTCTAAGAAACTCATCCCTAGAAGGAATGGGATGTTGGATGGATCGAACAAACTTATTTAGAGGCTTATAATTAATAACCAGTCTTTTCTTACCTCTAACTTGTTTTGACCGCTTGTTGACGTAGAAGGTTGAGCAACCCCATGGACTTTAATATTTTTCAATTAAACCATTTTTGAGAATTTCATCAATTTATTTTTTACATTCCTTCATCAGAGAATAATTCATGCAATTGTGATGAGTCTTGAATTTGGGATCCTTTTGTTTACCTATAACAGGGTCAGTAACAAGATCCATATAAATTCGATAAATCAAATTCGTTTTTGCAGTGGTAATATCATCATAACAGAGATCATTTTTTATCTTGAAGATAATCAAATCAATTTTAGACTTAATTTTATTTTTTCTATTTTGAATCCAAACATGATTAATTTCTTTATGAGGTTTCCATAGAGGAACTTGTACCTCATAAGAAGATTTTAATGGCAAGGTTACATTCGAAATAATTTCAAGCTTATCAGTATTAAATGTAACCGATATTAGTTGCTTCAAATTATTGATGCCTATCAACATGTCATATTTAGGCATCTTGAATTGCAAGAATTCACAATTAATAATTTTATCACCAATAAACAAAGGAACTATGGCAGAGAATTTAGAGCTTAGTATTTGTCTATTGAATGTAATAATATTTTTATTATGCTACCACATTTCTGCAGAAAGAGTTTTATACCGACAAAGACTAGTAACTGCACTAGAATCAACTATGGCATCTATTTTGTAATGCTTGAAATATTTGTATTTAATATAAACCTCACAAATAGGTAAATCAACATAGTGGATAGTGTTTACCTTTGTCTCTGTATATTCCTGGTCAATCTATTGATTTGTTAATTCTCTCTGGTGTTGTTTGACTATGTCTGCAATATCTTCCTCATAGGCGCTATTCACCTCATACTCTACTTGTTCCTTGGAGAGTTCTTCAAATTACTTTTGAGCTCTAGAAATATAAATTTATAGAGCTTCTAGCCTCTGCATACACCACTTATGATGTTTAGGACTCTTTTTGGTAGGACCTCTAAGGTGAGAACTTCCAAGTTCTTGTTTTGGTGCTGATGATGTTGATATGGTGGGAGGTTTCAAATCACCTCTAGAATGGATGAAAGAAGCAAGTAATTGCTTTTGTCTTGTAGGTTTTATTTTCTCATTCCAATCAAGTTGTGCTAACTATCCTTTGAGCTTTTGTATTTTGTGATGCAATGCCATTATCTTGGTAGTATCCCAAGTTTTAGAATGATAATATTTTTTAGCTTTATCTATCTTAGCAACAAGATTTTGACTATACTGACAAGAAAACATGTTTTTTTTTTAATTTACATGGTGGAATCGATAACCACCATGAATTCATTCAGGTTGTCAGGATTTTATGGCTGCCATAGTATTCTGCGTTGTCTGCCTTAAAATTCACCACATAGATCTTTGTGTAGTTCACCCCTATAACCACCATGCCACAATCATTTTAAACCTTTTATGGTGCTGAAACCACCAGGAAAGGGACAAGAATTAAATACAACGAGACAAGAAAACTTGTTAATCTAAAAATCAATATCAAATTCATCTTGATTACTAGAACAACTAAAATTGTCTTCATCATCAACATCAGAAAAATGATTTATCTGATTTTCAATATCTGAATAAAAAATATCTTCACTATCATACTCAGAGTCAGATATAAAAATGTATTCATCAACAAAAGGAATAAGATTGATTTACTTATCCTTAAAATATTTTTTATTTGGACACTTATTTGCATAATGCCCTTTTCTTTTGCAAATGTAACAGTGGGGAGAAAATATTTTAAATCCTTTTCTAAATTTTATCCTTTTTTTCTGAAAACATATTTCTTCTTATTCTTAGATACTTTGATTGTGAGAAACAATCATAGTGAGTGGGAATTCCAAGAAATCTAATGAAACATTCTAAACAACCAACCAATAACGCATCAGTTTTATCCAACACATGAAGAGATAAGTTCTTCTCTAATACGTGAAGATATAAGATTTTATCCAATGCTTGATCATTATCTCGTAAAGAGATTTTTTTTATCCCTATCCTATCACATGACTTTACGAATTATCTTATGACTAAAATTATCTTGTAAAGAGATTTAATTTAATACTACCTATGTTGCTCATGACAAAAATGTGTCTTAAGAGATATGAGGGTCTTGCCAACGTTAGGCCTAGACATGTGTCACAAAGTGGATGCTTATTTAGGAGAAGCCCACATGAACCTTTTACAAATAAGTGGAAACTTGGGCCCACCATATCCTCAATTAGACTCTAAAGAAGAATCTTCAATAGGAGAAAAATCACGTTCAGAATAGACATGAGGAGGAGGTACGCTATAGTGAGTATTAATAATTTGGGAAAATACATAATATGGCCATGGTGTTCCATGTTGACCATAGAGGTGAAGATCTATTTCTATCAACAATCTCGTTTGCATAAACCTATTTTGGATTTCCCAGTGGAGATTGGATTGTACAAACCTCTGATAAAGTATGCTTTGATATAATTCATTGCTGAAGGTAGCCTTTCTAGAAGAAACATATTTTTGTACCATATCAAGATAACATGAAGGAAGAAATTTGAATTGGACACTAAGAGGATCACAGATTGGAGATAGCCAAGAATCTCCAAAACTAACATGGAAAGTCTAGTTTGGCCAACTGAAGAATCTATCAAACCATTCAAATATGTTTAAGGGACTTTCAGTTGTAAAATAATTCATGTGATTACAATGAAACCATACATCATAGTGTGAATTTCTAGTGGATGTTTCACATTAAATTTGATCTATTAGTATTAATGCATTTATCACTTTGATGGCTTGATTGTGGAGAGAATTTTGTACTTCTTATTTTCTGCGAAGTAATTCTCTGGGAATCCATACAAATAAATCAAAATAATCTTTCCATTTTTATTTATCAAATTGAAATAAATTAATTTCCTTTTCAACTGGTTGTTTGCTAAGAAGATCTGCAAGAATATTTTGTTTACCTGCAATATGTTCAGTATCAAATTCAAAGTTTGCAAAAAAAAATATTCCATATGACTAGGCGAATACCTTGAGCCATGTCATTAATGGTGTTATCAAGATGTTTATTTCAATATTTTACGTCAGATATGATAAGGAATATTTCATTGGAAAGAAAACATTTAAACATATTAACCACCTTAATAATAACCAAAATTTCTTTTTTCCAGCTGGGATATCTGAGTTCTACATTTTTGAAAGAACCAAAACCATATCTACATATCTTCTCAATCCCCTGACTTTCTTCAATCAATACGGTATCCCAAGTATTGGCAGAAGCATCTGTATAGAGAATTTATTTTCTTGAACTAGGTAGAGCTAAAGGTAGGAGTATAGCAACAGTCTACTTTATACATTGCATGGTGGAAGTGTGTGAAGAAGACTAGGTTGGACCATATTTTGTAAGCAACCGATTTAAAATCAGTCTATCTTTTGCAATATGATCGTAAAAGCCAACAATATAATTGATGCAACTGATAAATTATTGTATCTATTTCTTGTTAGATAATTCATCAAGGAATTCAAGAATTTTTGTCAAGACATGATATTGAAGTTGAATTTGACCATCTTCTATGGTAATGCCAAGCAATTTAATAAAATATTTAAAAAATTCATATTTGGTAAGAGAAAGAATCAAACCATTATGTTTGCAAATATCATAAAATTTTCTAAGATGCTGAAGATGTTCTTTTGGTGTCTTAGAGAATATAAAAATATCATCTATGTAAACACAGATAAATTTCCTTTAATCTGCAAACAAGTCATTCATTATTTTTTGAAAAATTGTTGGAGCAGTTTTAAGGCCAAATGGGAGGACTTTCCATTGATATTTCCCAAAGGGCACTATGAATGTTATTTTATACCTGTCATCCAGGTGGACTTGAATCTACCAGAATCTAAACTTTAAATCAAACTTTGAATAGACATGATTGCCTACTATCCTTTTGAGAAACTCATCCCTGGAAGGAATGGGATGTTGGATGGATCGAACAAACTTATTTAGAGGCTTATAATTAATAACCAATATTTTCTTACCTCTAACTTGTTCTGACCACATGTCGATATAGAAGGATGAGTAGTCCCATGAACTATAATGTTTTCTAATTAAACACTTTTTGAGAAGTTCATCAATTTCTTCTTTACATTCCTTCATCAGAGAAAGATTCATGCCACTATGATGAGCCTTCAATTTGGGTTCCTTTTTTTTACCTGTAACAGGGTCAGTAACAAGATCCATAAAAATTTGATAAATCAAATTCCTTTTTGCAGTGGTAATATCATCAATTTGGAGATCATTTTTTATCTTGGAGACAATCAAATCAATTTCAGACTAGATTTGTTTTTCTGTTTTGAATCCAAACATGATTAATTTATTTATGAGGTTTCCACAGAGGAACTTGTACCTCATAAGAAGATTTTAATGGTAGGGTTACATTCAAAATAATTTCAAGCTTATCAACATGAAATGTAACCGGTATTAGTTGCTTCAAATTATTGATGCCTATCAACATATCATATTTAGGCATCTTGAATTGCAAGAATTCACAATTAACAATTTTATCACCAATCAACAAAGTAACTGTGGTAGGGAATTTAGAGCTTAGTATTTGTCTATTGAATGTAAGAATATTTTCATTATGCTATCACATATATGTAGGAAGAGTTTTATACCGACATAGACTAGTTTGTGTTTAATCTGAACCTCATAAATACGTAAATCAACATAGTGGATAGTGTTTACCTCTGTCTCTGCATGTTCTTGGTTAATTTTCTGATTTATTAATTATATCTGGTGTTGTTTGACTATGTCTACAATATCTTCCTCATGGGTGCTATTTACCTCATACTCTTCTTGTTCCTTGGAGAGTTGTTCAAATTCCTTTTGAGCTCTAGGAATATAAATTTCTAGAGCTTCTAGTCTCTACATACACCACTTATGACGTTTATGACCCTTTTTGAGAGGATCTCTAAGGTAAGAACTTCTAAGTTCTTGTTTTGGTGTTGATGATGTGTATACAGTAGGAGTTTTATCACCTATAGGATGGATAAAAAAAATAAGTGATTTATTTTGTCTTGAAGGTTTTATTTATTCACTCCAATCAAGATATGCTAACTGTCCTTTGAGCTTCTGTATTTTATAATGCAATACCATTATCTTGGTAGTATCCCAAGTTTTAGAATGATAAGATTTTTTAGCTTTATCTATCTCAACAACAATATGTTCTCTATATTGACAAGAAAACATATTAATCTGAAAATCAATATCAAATTCAGCTTGACTACTAGAACAACTGAAATTATCTTCATCATCAACATTGGAAAAATGATTTATCTGATTTTCAATATTTGAATAAAAAATGTCTTCACTGTCATGCTTAGTGTCAGATATGAAAATGTATTCAACGGAAGGAATAGTATTGATATTCCTATCCTTAAAAGATTTTTTATTTGGACACTTATTTGCATAATGCCATTTTCTTTTGTAGATGTGATAGCGGGGAGAAAATATTTTAAATCCTTTTTTAATTTTATCCTTTTTTTTTTGAAAATATATTTCTTTTTAATCTTAGATACTTTGATTGTGAGGAACAAGCAGAGTGAGTGGGAATTCCTATAAAGCTAACGAAATATTCTATACAACCAACCAATAATATGTCGGTTTATCCAACATGTAAAGAGATAATTTCTTCTCTAATACATGAAGAGATAAGATTTTATCCAATGGTCGGTCATTATTTCATAAAGAGATTTTATTTATCCCTATCCTATCACATGACTAAAACTAATCCTATCACATGACTTTATGAATTGTCTAATGACTAAATATTATCTCGTAAAGAGATTTTTTTTAATACTGCCTATGTTGCACATGATGAAAGTGTGCCTTAAGAGATATGAGGGTCTTGCACTGTTAGGCCCCAAAAGATGTTACAAAGTGGATATTTTTAATGATAAAACCCATGAGAAACTTTACAAAGTGGAAAATTTTAAATATAAAGCCCACGAGAAACTTTACAAAGTGGATGCTTTTTGAGGAGAAGCCCATATGAATATTTTACAAATAAGTGGGAACTTGGGCCCACCATATCCTCAATCAGACTCTAAAGAAGAATCTTCAATAGGAGAAAATCACATTCAGAATAGACATGAGGGGGAGATACATTATAGCGAATAGTAATGATTTGAGAAAACACATAATATGGCCATGGTGTTCCATGTTGACCATAGAGGTGAAGATAAATTTCTATCAATAATCTGGTTTGTGTAAACCTATTTTGAATTTCCTAGTGGAGATTGGATTGTACAAACCTATGATAAAAAATGCTTTGCTATAATTTGTTGTTGAAGGTAGCCTTGCTAGAAGGAACATATTTTTGTATCACATCAAGATAACATGAAGGAAGAAATTCAAATTGGAAACTGAGAGGATCATAGATTGGAGGTAGCCAAGAATCTCCAAAACTAACATAGAAATTCTACTTCAACCGACTGAAGAATCTTTCAAACCATTCAAATCTGCTTAAGGGACTTTCAGTTACAAAATAATTCATTTGATTACAATGAAGCCATATATCACAGTGTAATTTTCTAATGGATGTTTCACAATAAATTCGATCCATTGATATTAATGCATTTCTTGCTTTTATGGCTTGACTCGAGAGAATTTTCTAATTCTTCTTTTTTGCAAAGTAATTCTCTGGGAATCTATACAAATGAATCAGAACAATCTTTCTATTTTTCTTCATCAAATTAAAATAAATTAATTTCCTTTTCAACTGGTTTTCTGCTAAGAAGATCTGCAATAATATTTTATTTGCCTACAATGTGTTCAGTATCAAATTCAAAGTTGTTAATAAAAACGTTCCATCTAACTAGAAGACTACCTTTAGCCATGTCATTAATGGAGTTATCAAGATGTTTGCACCAATGTTTTAAGTCATATATGATAAGGAATATTTCATTGGCAAAAAAAAATTAACATCTTAACTACCTTAATAATGGCTAGAATTTATTTTTTCCAGCTGGGAAATATGAGTTCTATTTTTTTGAAAGAACCAGAACCAAATCTATATTTTCTCAATCCCTGACTTTCTTCAATCAATATGGCACCCAAAGTATTGGCAGAAGCATATGTATAAAGAATACTTTTTCCTGAACTAGGTAGAGCCAAAGGCAGGAGTTTAGCAATAGTCTACTTTATACGTTGCATGGCAGCAATGTGTGAAGAAGACCAGGTTGGAGCATCTTTTGTAAGAAACTGATTCAAAATTAGTCTATCTTCTATGATATGATGGTAAAAACCAACAATATAATTAATGCAAACTAGAAACTATTGTATCTATTTCTTGTCAAACAATTCATCATGGAATTCAAGATTTTTTTTCAAGACATGATCTTGAAGTTGAATTTGACCATCTTCTATGGTAATGCCAAGCAATTTAACAAAATATTTTTAAAAAAGTCACATTTGGTAAGAGAAAGAATCAAACCATTCTGTTTGCAAATACCATAAAATTTTCTAAGATGTTGAAGATGTTCTTCTGGTGTCTTAGAGAATATAAAAATATCATCTATGTAAACATAGATAAATTCCCTATAATCTACAAATAAGTCATTCATTGTTTTTGGAAAAAAATTGGAGCAGTTTTAAGGCCAAATGGGAGGACTTTCCATTGATATTGCCCAAAGGGCACTATGAATGTTGTTTTATACCTATCATCCGGGTGGACTTGAATCTACCAAAATCTAGACATCAAATCAAACTATGACTAGACATGACTGCCTGCTATCCTTCTAAGAAACTCATCCCTAGAAGGAATGGGATGTTGGATGGATCGAACAAACTTATTTAGAGGCTTATAATTAATAACCAATATTTTCTTACCTCTAACTTTTTCTAGCTGCTCATTGACATAGAAGGCTCAACAACCCCATGGACTCTGATATTTTTCAATTAAACCCTTTTTGATAAGTTCATCAATTTCTTCTTTACATTCCTTCATCAGAGAAGGATTCATGCCATTGTGATGAGCCTTGAATTTGGGCTCCTTTTATTTTCTTGTAACAGGGTCAGTACTAAGTTCCATAGGAATTTGATAAAATGAATTCCTTTTTGCACTGGTAATATCATTAAACATAGATCATTTTTTATCTTGGAGATAATCAAATCAATTTTAGATTAGATTTTGTTTTTTGTTCTGAATCCAAACATGATTAATTTTTTATGAGGTTTCCATAGAGGAACTTGTACCTCATAAGAATATTTTAATGGTAGGGTTACATTCGAAATAACTTCAAGCTTATCAACATGAAATGTAACCGATATTAGTTTCTTCAAATTATTGATGCCTATCAACATGTCATATTTAGGCATCTCAAATTGTAAGAATTCACAATTAACAAATTTATCACCAATCAACAAAGGAATTATGGTAGAGAATTTAGAGCTTAGTATTTGTCTATTGAATGTAAGTATATTTTAATTATGTTGCCACATATCTGTAGGAAGAGTTTTATACTAACAAATACTAGTAACTGCACCAGAATCAACTATGGCATCTATTTTGTAATGCTTGAAATATTTGTATTTAATTTGAACCTCACAAACATGTAAATCAACATAGTGGATAGTATTTCCCTCTGTCTCTACATATTCCTGGTCAATCTTCTGATTTGTTAATTATCTCTGGTGTTGTTTGACCATATATGCAATATCTTCCTCATAGGCGTTATTTACCTCATACTCTACTTGTTCCTTGGAGAGTTCTTAAAATTCCTTTTGAGCTCTAGGAATATAAATTTCTAGAGCTTCTAGCCTCTGCATACACCACTTATGATGTTCAAGACCCTTTTTGGGAGGATCTCTAAGGTAAGAACTTCCAAGTTCTTGTTTTGGTGCTGATGATGTTGATATGGTGGGAGGTTTCAAATCACCTCTAGAATGGATGAAAGAAGCAAGTGATTGCTTTTGTCTTGTAGGTTTTATTTTCTCATTCCAATCAAGTTGTGCTAACTATCCTTTGAGCTTCTGTATTTTGTGTTGTAATGCCATTATCTTGGTAGTATCCCAAGTTTCAGAATGATAAGCTTTTTCAACTTTATCTATCTCAGCAACAAGATGTTCTCTAGACTGGAAAGAAAATATGTTAATATGAAAATCAATATCAGATTTAGCTTGACTACTAGAACAACTAAAATTTTCTTCATCGTCAACATCAAAAAAATAATTTATCTAATTTTCAATATCTGAATAAAAAATGTCTTCATTGTCATACATAGAGTCAGATATGAAAATATATTCATCAACAGAAGGAATAAGATTGATATTCTTATCCTTAAAATATTTTTTATTTGGACACTTAATTGCATAATGCCCTTTTCTTTTACAAATGTAATAGTGGGGAGAAAAATATTTTAAATTATTTTTTCTGAAAAGATATTTCTCCTTATTCTTAGATCCTATGAAATTTGATTTACAGCTACACTATTTTTGGAACTTTATATATATTTTTATTTTTTTTATCAAAATCTTCAAATGTGTAGTTAAAAGGATCTGAATTATACTTACATGATTTTCTCATCTGTTTCTGAATCCGTTTTTCTTCTTCTTTCTCCTCTAATATTGCATAGAGAAGATTTCTTGTCTTTCTCAAGTCTTGAACAATCTCACTAAATATTGTTCATCTAGTCCTTTAGGATGAACAAGTTCAAGTTCCTTTTGGAACCACTTATGGAGAGAGAAAATGAGTTTAGTTTTCATTAGAGTATTGTGGGTTTTCCCTGACTAATAGTACAAATCACCCATATAACATAGATAATCTTCCATATTTATCTCTTTTGACTCTATTGAAGAGTCTATGAATTTCCAAATTTCTACTTTGCCAATTTTCTTCATGACTCTGTGTCTTTCTATAAAATAGTGTGGGTTTCAGAAGAGTGAAACATATTAATATCCTTATGTTTTTTACTTATATGTTGTATGATTTTCTTACACTATTTGCACTAAAGATGATTCAACATGGGATTAGCAACAGATTGAAGATCTCTATGAGGACATACATTGTTGTTCATTTCTTTTTGTTCCTTTCTCTGTAGCTATTTTTTTAACTGATTATGTCATGAATTGTCAATAGAATGTTGACCAAAATTTGAAGGAACATCCATACTTGTTCGATGAACAAGAGAAATGCAACGAGTGAGGGCTATAGGATTTTTGAATGAATTTGAAAATTAAATCTCAACAAAATTACCAATATTTCACAATGATTGGGAGATATTTAATAATGGAGTAGTAGGATGTAGCTGAGTGGATATTGTCCAAGACTGTGGAATAGTAAAATTTTCCCAAGAAATATATTCGGGTTCAATTGCTTGGCCCTAAGGTCCTGTTTTGATCAATAAAGAAGATCATTTTCTAGAGTGGACTTTCACAACAGGGTTTAAAGTATTTGTTATTCTCAATATTAATCTCCAATGGATATTTAAACTATGAGAACATCTTCAAGAATGTGAATACCTCTAGCTTTAATTTTAATTTTAAGAACTTTAGCCAAATGGGGATCTATGAGTGAGACTGTATAGTTGGGAAAAAAGCAGTATAGATGGATTCATCATTGAGAGGAACATTTACCAGTCCTATGACAACATCATTAAAGAAAAAATATCTAGAGTCTAAATATGCTAAACATACATATGCATCTATTCCTTTTCTAAAGAGAGGCTAAAGACTAAAAATTATGCCACCAATATGGCAATACTTATATTGACCTTATTTTCTAGCTTTTTTTATTTCATTATCATCAAGTATATCAATAACTATTTCTTCTTCAGAATAACATAAAGGAACTTTACGTTCAACAACAATATATAAAATCTTAGAGAATAGCTTGAATGGTAGAACCTGTTTATAAATATATATAGCATAGAATTATGAAAGTTTCCATTATGGAGTCAAATCTGTTTCTTCGATTGCGATCTGAGCGAAATTGGAGCCAAGAACTTCAGAAGTTGGAACAAAATCATCGACAAAATCATAAGGAGTGGATGTCATCAACAAAACTTAGAATATCACTCTTATATGCGCCTCAGTAACCCTAAACACGACCACTTGCCTAAAAAACGAGTATAGAAGGATGGCTTACAAGAACTAAAGTTTTAATATTGGGATGACAAAAAATCTTAGATCAGGTCTATTTTTTGATTCAGCAGGGTTGAAGAGCATACTCACTATTGATCATTGATGATTGAGGGAGATCAATAATCTAAGATTTTTGATACACTTGATTAGCAGAATGTCACAAGTGAAGAGGATACATACATGGATATGATACCAAATTAAAATACTAACTCACAATATAAAATTTATTCTCAATTAAAGAATAACTCACAATCTAAAATTTATTCTCAAATGATGTAAATCTCATAACATAATTTTTTTGTCATAATTCTCACAACAAAAATTTAAATCTCATAACAAAAAATTAAACTCATAACACATGGAAAAATAACACATTAAATTTTCTCAAGAGGCACGAATGTTCCAAATGACCCAATCCCTCATTCTACCTTTACAATGGAATTTATATATTTTAGGCAATGAGTGGGAATTCCAAGAAATCTAACGAAACATCCTAAACAAACAACCAATAACATGGCGGTTTTATCCAACACATGAAGAGATAAGTTCTCTAACACGTGAAGAGATAAGATTTTATCCAATGCTTGGTCATTATATCGTAAAGAATTTTTTTTTATCCCTATCCTATCACATGACTAAAACTAATTTGTAAAGAGAATTTATCTCATAAAGAGAAATTATTTAAATCATATGACTTTATGAATTATCTTATGACTAAAATTTATCTTGTAAAGATATTAATTTAAATATTACCTATGTTGCACATGATGAAAATGTATCTTAAGAGATATGAGGGTCTTGCCAACATTAGGCCTCAACACATGTCACAAAGTGGAGACTTTTAAATATAAATCCCATGAGAAACTTTACAAAGTGGAAACTTTTAAAGATAAAGCCCATGAGATACTTTACAAAGTGAATGTTTTTTGAGGAGAAGCCCACGTGAAAATTTTACAAATAAGTGGGAACCTGGGCCCACCATATCCTCAATCAAACTCTAAATATCGATCTTCAATAGGACAAAAATCACGTTCAAAATAGGCATGAGGGGGAGGTATATTATAGTGAATACTAATGATTCAAGAAAACACATAATATGACCATGGTGTTCCATGTTGACCATAGAGGTGAAGATCCAATTCTATCAACAATCTAGTTTGCATAAACTTGTTTTGGATTTCCTAGTGGAGATTGGATTGTACAAACCTATGATAAAGCATGCTTTGATATAATTCATTATTGAAGGTGGCCTTGCTAGAAGGAACATATTTTTGTACCATATCTAGATAACATGAAGGAGGAAATTCAAATTAGACACTGAAAGGATCACGAATTGGAGATATCCAAGAATCTCCAAAACTAACATGGAAAGTCCAGCCCGACCAACTAAAGAATCTATCAAACCATTCAGATCTACTTAAGGGACTTTCAGTTGCAAAATAATTCTTGTGATTACAATGAAGCCATACATCACAGTGTGAATTTCTAATGGATGTTTCACAATAAATTTAATCCATTGATATTAATGCATTTCTCGCTTCGATGGCTTGACTCTAGAGAGAATTTAGTAGTTCTTCTTTTATGTGAAGTAATTCTCTAGGAATACATACAAATGAATCAGAATAATCATCCCATTTTTCTTCATTAAATTGAAACAAATTAATTTCCTTTTCAACTAGTTGTCTGCTAAGAAGATCTGCAAGAATATTTTATTTGTTTGCAATATGTTTAGTATAAAATTCAAATTTGTCAAGAAAAATGTTCTATATGACTAGGCGACTACCTTCAATCGTGTCATTAATGGTGTAATCAAGATGTTTGTGCCAATGTTTTAATTCAAATCTGATAAGGAATCTTTCATTGGCAAGAAAAAATTTAAATATCTTAACTACCTTAATAATGGTTATAATTTATTCTTGCTGGTTGGTATATCTGAGTTTTGATTTCATGAAAGAACCAAAACCATATCTGCATATTTTCTCAATCCCCTAACTTTCTTCAATAAATACAAAACCCCAAGTATTAGCAGAAGCATCTGTATAGAGAATCTATTTTCCTGAACTGGGTAAAGCCAAAGGTAATATTTTAGCAATAGTTTACTTTATACCTTGCATGGCGATAGTTTGTGAATAAGACTAAGTTGGAGCATCTTTTGTAAGCAACTAATTCAAAATTAGTCTATCTTTTGTGATATGATGGTAAAAGATAGCAATATAATTGATGCAATCGAGAAACTATTGTATATGTTTATTGCCAAAAAATTCATCAAAGAATTCAAGAATTTTTATCAAGGCATGATCTTGAAGTTGAATTTGATAATTATGAATGTTTCTTCAACTTCTGGCCGACATTCTATTGATAATTCAAAATACAACCAGTTTAAAAAATGGCTACAGAGAAAGGAACAAAAAGAAATGAACAACAATATATGTCCTCATAGAGATATTTAGGTTGTTGTCGAACACATGTTGAATCATCTTTAGTGCAAAGAGTGTAAACAGATAATATAGCATAAAAGTAACAAAGATAAGGAGATTAATATGTTTCACTCTACTGCAACCACACAACCTTTTACAAAAAGACACAGAGTAGTGAAGAAAATTGGCAAAGTAGAAATTTGGGAATTCATAGACTCTTCTATAGAGTCAAAAGAGATAAATATGGAAGGGAGTTCCAAAGCTCCACAAGAACATACTATTTAGACTCCACAAGGAGATCTGAGCTACCATGAAGGTAGATTCCCTAAATTCTCTCAGTTTGAGAAATACTTTACAAACTATTCCATTAAATCTCAATTTTTGCCATAGAGAATCTCCAAAAGGGATTCTGAATAGGAGGAACCTATTAAAATGTTGAATTGGACCAATTTGGCATTGAATTGTTTAAATGACCAGGTTGCAAAATTTTTAGAAATAGTAGATGATACTCAGGCTATTATAAATCTTCACCATCAGATTGTATTTGATGATTTGAATATAGTTAAAGAAGGGATTGCAGATCTTAAAATAATGTCGATTCTTCCTACTTTCTTTGATCCAACTGTTAGGCCCACAAACTTGCTTGAATTTCAAAAAAAACAAGAGGAAGAAAAAGAGAGAAAAAACTAGAAGCCTATCTAAAGAAAATAAAATATGGACAAATTAACATGGTACAAGATTTGATGGACAGTGAACACCCAGGAATTCCAGATTCTACTACCTCAGAAATGTTTTTCTTCTGCACAACCTACAGGACCAAAACCTCTTCAAGGAATGGCTCGTGTACAAAATTTTCAACCTTCCAATTTGAAGGTTTAAGTTTGTAGAAACCCTCGTAAGGTTCATGAATTAGCTCATTATATTCTTGGTTGGGGAGATGTACAAAGAATTTTTTTCAATAAAACTAATGTCGAGATAGTATTTGCTATTATTGTTGGCTTTGTAGATAATTTAAAATAATGGTATGATCAGTTATTTGTAGAAGTAAAAGAAATATTGTCCAATCAAGGACATCAAGCTCTTGCTCAAGCCATTGTTAAAGAATTTGTTGGTAATACTATTGAATATAAAAAAGAAGCCAAAAATGCATTCATGAAAGCAAATCTTTGCAACATAAAATACTTTGAAGATTATCTGTGTTATATGGGTGAGTTGTACTATCAGTCAGGGAAATCCATAATCCTCTGATGAAAACTAAACTCATTGCCTCTCTACCTAAGTGGTTCTAGAAGGAACTCAAACTTGTTCATCCTAAAGGACTAGAGGAACAATATTTTGATGATATTATTCAAGACTTGAGCAAGGCAAGAAATCTTCTCTGTGAAATATTAGAGGAGAAAGAAGAAGAAAAATGGATTCAAAACCAGATGAGAAAATATTATAAGTATAATCTAGATCCTTTTAACTCTACATTTGAATATTCTGATAAAAAGAGAAAAAAGTCTGCAAATTTCCATAAATAGTGTAGTTGTCAATCAGATTTTAAAGGATCTAAGGAAAAGAAGAAATATTTTTTTAGAAAAAGGATAAAATTAAAAAAGGATTTAAAATATTTTCTCCATATTGTTACATATGCAAAAGAAAATATCATTATGCAAATAAGTATCCCAATAAAATATTTTTTAAGGATAAGAAAATCAATCTTATTCCTTTTGTTGATGAATACATTTTCATATTTGACTCTAAGTATGACAGTGAAGACATTTTTTATTCAGATATTGAAAATCAGATATATTCTTTTTTTGATGTTGATGATAAAGACAATTTTAGTTGTTTAAATAGTCAACCTGAATCTGATATTGATTTTCAAATTAACATGTTTTCTTGTCAGTCTAGAGAACATCTTGTTGCTGAGATAGATAAAGTTGAAAAAGCTTATCATTTTGAAACTTGGGATACTATCAAGATAATGGCATTAAAGCAAAAATATAGAAGCTCAATGGACAATTAGGACATATTGATTGGAATAAAAAAATAAAACCTACAAGACAAAAGCAATCACTTGCTTCTTTCATCCATTCTAGAGGTGATTTGAAACCTCCCACCGTATCAACATCATCAACACCAAAACAAGAACTTGGAAGTTCTTACCTTAGATATCCTCTCAAAAAATGTCTTGAACATCATAAGTGGCATATGTATATGTTAGAAGATCTGGAAATTTATATTCCTAGTACTCAAAAGGAATTTTAAGAAGTCTCCAAGGAACAATCAGAGTATGAGGTGAATAGCGCCTATGAGGAAGATATTGCAGACATAGTCAAGCAACACTAGAGAGAATTAAAAAATTAGTAGATTGACCAAGAATATATAGAGACAGAGGTAAACACTATCCACTATGTTGATTTACCTATTTGTGAGGTTCAGATTAAATACAAACATTTCAAGCCTTACAAAATAGATACCATAGTTGATTATGGTGCAGTTACTAGTCTTTGTCGGTATAAAACTCTTCCTGTAGATATGTGGAAACATAATGAAAATATTCTTACATTCAATAGACAAAGACTAAACTCTAAATTCTCTACCATAGTTCCTTTATTGATTGGTCATAAAATTATTAATTGTGAATTCATGCAATTCGAGATGCCTAAATATGTCATGTTGATAGGCATCAATAATTTGAATTCGGTTACATTTCATGCTAATAATATTTAAGTTCTTTTGAATGTAAGCTTATCATTAAAATATTCTTATGAGGTATAATTTCCTCTGTGTAAACCTCATAAACAAATTAATCATGTTTGGATTCATAATAGAAAAAAATAAAATCCAGTCTAAAATTGATTTGATTGTCTCCAAGATAAAAAAATGATCTCTATTCTGATGATATTACCACTACAAAAAGGAATTTGATTTGTCGAATTCCTATGGATCTTGTTACTGATCCTATTATAGGAAAACAAAAGGAGCCCAAATTCAAGGCTCATCATAGTGGCATAAATGTTAGCGTACTTACCTTTGTCTGTACTTGTTTATTAGACAGACTGTTACAACTTCGTAACAGTGTTTCTGTTCTTCTGTTGCGCCGGTGACTATTCCCGACAGATGTAAACTTTATTTAAACGCTGCTGCAATATTACAATAACGTTCCGTATTTTACATGGCATCAGAGCCAGTGGCGTGAAGGGAGCAGCGCAGCGGCAGCAGAGAAGCCTGGACAGTAGACGTGCAGGAGCAGAGTGCGTTTTTGATTCGGGCGCGTTTTTTTTTCGCAGTCCGTGCGTTAAAAAAAAAGAGACGTGCAGGACCTCGCGCAGAGCGGGGAGGAGCCGAACGCGCGTCCAGCTCGCGACGATCGAGCGCGAGCCCGCGCTCTGCAGGCCACGACGCGCCCACGCACGACAGAGCGCAGCGCTTCGCAGGCCGCGACGTGCCCACACGCGCGAGCGCCACGCGTCGCGCAGGGTACTGTCGAGGCCCGTGCCCGCGCGACAGGACTGTCGCGACAGAGCGCGCGAGCAGGCCTGCCGGGCCGGACCCGCGCGCGGCAGTCGAGGAGGGGAGAACCCCCCCCCAATACCCCCGCGCAGCGCAAACGTTGCGCGTTGGAGGGAGGACGCGTCACGCGTCAACGGACGCGCGCGCTCCCCGAGGTGGCCCCGCCCCCCCCCTCCCCACCCCCGCGCGACGCGCGATCTACGCGCGCGCGCTCCCCGAGGTGGCCCCCCCCCTCCCCACCCCCACTCCCCGAGGGCACCCGCACCTCTCCCCGCCCGCGGAGCGGGAATTCAAATTCCCGCCCGCGCGGGAAATCGGAGGGGGTATAAACCCCCCCCCCGCGGGACTGCGTCCGTGAGACGCAGTCATTGCGCAGAAGGGCCGAGGGCCCTCTAGCCCAAATCCCTGCGCGCGGGGCTGGCCCCGATTTAAAAAAAAAAAAAAAAAAAAAAAACAACGGGCAGAGAGCGGAAGAGGGCGGTTCGACGTAAGCCCCCCGGGCGAAAAAAAAAAAAAATTTCTCGCAGCGACTTGCAGAGAGGAAGCCGAGCCGGAGGCTGCTGCAGAGGGTGTTGAAAAGGGAGGTGACTTGCTGATTTTTCCGGATCAGCCCGCTGGCTCACGTGGTCGTGAGCCGTGCGGTTAAGGCTCAGGGAGCCTGCAGGTCGGGGGTTCAAATCCCGCCGACTCCCCTCTGTATATATTTTTTTTCAAAGTAATTTTTTAATTATTATTATTTTTAATTAAAATTTTTAATTTTAATTTTTTTTAATATAGTTTTAAACTTTATAAATTAAAATTTAATTTTAATTTATTTTTTCTAAAGTTTTTAAAACTATATAAATTGAAATTATTTATTTTAATTTTAAATAAATAATGATTATAAAAATGCTTTGTTAAAGAAAGCTAAGGGGGGATTTTTTTCAAAAAATCAAAGGGGGATTGAGAGTAATTTTTATGAAAAATAGCAATTTGGCATTGTAAAAGGTGCATTTTCGGCTGTGACCGACACCTTGTGGGTTATTCTAGTGGGCATTTTTTTTGTTGTATGTTGCATATTTCATTTTTGCACTATAACATTAAAAATTAAAATCAAACACTCCCTAAGTCCCCGGAATATAAAACCCATCTGTGCAATTTATTTGCACTCGCAGTCGTTCGGTATTTGTGATACCTCCGGCCGACACTTACGTGTAAAGCCGTCGTGATTTGGCTACTGTATCCGCCGCCTAATATAGCTGCTATAACGACGTCTGAGCTTGTTCTCTATAAATCGTCTGGGAGGAATAAGTACGCCATTTTTGCATTTTTTACTCCATCCACTACCCTTTATCGCACTTGTGTTTAGGCGTAAATCCTGACGAAGTATTCTTCATAGTGTTTAGGGGAAGTTACGCCCCACGCATGAGAAGAATCTTCTATGGTAGGTGCCATCAACAAGGCGATTCCCTTTCAGAACCGCTTATGTTCCACGTATCGTATGATCTCTAAAATTCACCTATAGTCTCCCTCACGTAAGGGCGGGTGATTTTTGTTGATCTTTCTAAATACCTATAGTTTCCCTCACGTAAGGGCGGGTATTTTGTACGGTATATTGGCCTAGCAAAAGGTATATCGAAAGGGGGACCAATTTGGTGATATAAGGAACCTTCACTATGGCCGTTGTTGCAAAGTTGATGACTGATCCGCATCAGCTATTGAAAGGTCCAAATTATACACCATGGAAACATAAGATGAAGGCTATTCTCCAAATGGAAGATTTGTGGGATATTGTTACTGGAGTAGCAACAAGGCCTTCACCAACAGCAGGATCCACAGGTCCTTCAGCAGATCAGATTGCTTTTGACAAGAAAGACAGTAGAGCAAAGGTGCTCATTTTGTTTGCTGTTTCAGATGAAGTGCAACCTCATATAGCTGATAAAGCAAGTGGTAAAGAGGCATGGGATGCCCTTAGAACCATCTATGAGGGGAAGAATGAATCCACCATTCTTCATCTTCAACAACAACTTCATAACCTGAGTTTGAGGCAGGGTGAAACAGTTGAACTCTTTCTGTGCAGAGTGTCTGAGTTGAAAGAGAAATTGAGTTCTCTAGGAGATACTGTGGACGAAAAGCTTCTCATTTCACTTGTGATGAGAGCTTTACCTTCTTCATTTGATATGTTGATAACCTCCATCCAGGTGTCCCAACGACAAATTACCTACATCGAGTTGGTCAATCTGCTCCAACAACAGGAGGCACGCCAACTTCACAAGGATGATTCTTCCAATACAGCCCTATACACCAACAGGCAGGGTTCTAGGAAGAAAGGTAATGGGCAAAAAGGAGGCAACTTTCGGAAAGGAGGAAATTCTCAACAGGATACGAAAGGAAAAGGCAAGCAACCTCAACAGAAGAAGAGGTGGTGCAAGATCTGTGAGAAAGACAACCATGACACCAACAGGTGTTGGCATAAGAACAAGCAAAAAGGCCAAAACAAACCACAAAATAAGAACAAGCAACCCCAGGTGAATGTTGTTGTTGAAGAATCTGACTCAGATTCTGAATGGGCACACAAGGTGCTCATGACTACCACAGATTCCACTCAGAGGGATCCTATTTGGTATGTCGATTCTGGAGCTAGTAAACATATGACTGGCGACAGATCGTGGTTTGAATCATTTGTGGCCAAAGAGGGCAAACCTGTCACAATTGCTGATGATAAAACCTATAGGGTTCAGGGAGAGGGTACAGTTTCAGTCACTCTTCCTGATGGCAAGTGTCAGATTGACAAGGTCCTCTATGTTTCGGGATTGGCCAACAATTTGTTGTCAGTGACACAAATCCTGGACAGAAATATGGTTGTCAACTTTCGTGTTGAGAATGGAAAGAAGTGTTGTACAATTACCAGGAAGGGTAAGCAGATTGCAACAGCTTCATATAAGCATGGCTTATTTGCACTAGATGCTATCTCTACTCCACATGTTGCCATGACTGTCTCTACCAAGGAGGCAACTTCCCTATGGCACAAGAGATATGGGCATCTTAGTTCGGGCTACTTACTTGAGCTCAGCAAGTATGAGATGGTAAAGGGTCTTCCTTCCCTTTTCGCCACATTGCCGGTGTGCTCGACCGCTAGCGAGAAAGCAAAGATAGAGTACCATTTGAGAAGAGCTCTACAAGAGCACGAAAACCTCTGGAGCTAATTCACACCGATCTATGCGGTCCTTTCACACCCAACAGTTGTTGGAGGGAAGAGGTACTTTCAGCTATTCGTAGATGACTACTCACGAAAGATGTGGGTTTTCTTTCTCAAACTGAAATCGAAGCTTTCGCATTCTTCCAATAGTTCAAGAAATCCGTTGAGAAGGAGTCAGGGGCTTCTATCAAAACCCTCCGCTCAGATCGAGGGGGAGAGTTTACCTCTAATGAATTTTTTGCATTCCTAGATAAGCATGGGATCAAGAGACAGTTAACAACCGCCTATACTCCTCAAAAAAATGGAGTTGCTGAGAGAAGGAACCGTTCTATCATGGAAATGGTTCGTTGTATGCTCACAGGAGCAACTCTTGGGCAACAATATTGGGCAGAAGCTGTCACCACTGCAGTGTATCTTTTGAATAGGGCACCCACAAAGGCCCTAAAAGGAATGACTCCACAGAAGCATGGAGTGGTCGAAAACCCTCCATATCTCATCTACGTATTTTTGGGTGTCAAGCTTTCATGCACATACCGAAAGAGAAAAGGAAGAAGCTAGATGAGAAAACACCGAGATGTATTTTTCTTGGATATTCTGAGCACTCTAAAGGATATCGGTTGATAGATCCTTTGACCAAGAAAATTCATATCAGCAGAGATGTTGTCTTTGATGAAGCTTTCACATCACAGAGCACATCTACAGTACACCAGGATATTGTGGAACCTAAGGAAGAGGAGATTCCTTCGTCAACACAGACAGGAGGTCCTTCTACATCTTCTTCACCACCACCGAAGCAGAATCCTAAATGGTGTACAAATACAATCAGAGATGCAAATTTATCCACTCCTCCCAATTTGAATTTGGATAGACCTCGTACACGCAGTATGGCTCAAAAGGAAAGAGAAGCCAGAGAAACTGGTGAGGTTGATGATCTTTGTCAATCTTTTGAGGAACTTTCTGTGACTCCAAGTAGAGAAGTTGAGGATATGGATATTGATGATGACAGGGCATTCATGTCTACCATAGATAGTCTTGAACCTGCATCAGTGCAAGATGCTCTTAGTGAGCCTCAGTGGAAGGCCGCTATGGATACAGAGTATGAGTCTCTGATGAAGAATAAAACTTGGAAGCTTGTTGATCTGCCGCATGGAAAGAAACCTATTGGCTGCAAATGGGTATACAAAGTCAAGTACAAGGCAGATGGAACAATTGATAAGCATAAGGCCCGACTTGTTGCAAAGGGCTATGCTCAAAAGGAAGGCATCGACTATGAAGAAACTTTTGCACCTACTGCTCGGATGACCACAATTCGGGTTATGTGTGCTATGGCAGCACAATATGGGTGGAAAGTTCACCAAATGGATGTCAAAAGTGCCTTTCTTAATGGTGATCTCCAAGAAGAAGTCTATATGACTCACCTGAAGGATTTGAAGTGGAAGGCCAACAGCAGAAAGTTTGCAAATTGGTCAAATCCTTGTATGATCTGAAACAAGCTCCTCGAGCTTGGTATATAAAAATGGACAATCACCTAATGCAAAGCATGGATTTAAGAGATGTCCGTCGGATGCAAACCTCTATTTCAAGAAACAGGGTTCTGAGATAGTGTTGCTTGTACTCTATGTGGATGATCTGCTCATTACAGGGAGTTCAGAAGATATGATCTCTACTGTCAAAAGAAACTTGTGCAAATCTTTTGAGATGACAGATCTCGGACTTCTCCATTACTGTCTTGGTCTGGAATTCAGCCAGAAGGAGCACACCATCAAAGTGTCTCAGAAAAAGTATGCCAAGACATTGCTCGATAAATATCGCATGACTGACTGCAAGCCAATGGCAACTCCTATGGAGAATGGACTTCACTTATCGCGATATGATGACTCACCTCGGTAGATGGCACTCTCTATCGACAGCTGATTGGGAGTCTCATATATCCGACCAATACTAGGCCAGATCTCGTATTTTCTGTAAACTATCTTTCGAGGTTCATGCAGGAGCCTAAGATTACTCATTGGAAAGCAGAAAAACGTGTTCTTCACTATGTCCGTGGTACTATAGAATATGGCCTAGAATACAAGAGGAACAACAAATTCTTCTTGCAAGGATACACGGACTCCGACTATGCCGGATCATTTGATGATCGCAAGTCAACTTCTGGATACATTTTTCATCTGGGATCCGGTCCTGTCTCTTGGCACAACAAGAAGCAACAGGTGGTTGCTATTTCTTCAACAGAGGCAGAATATCGCGCCGCACGTGAAGCTGTGTGCGAAGTGATATGGTTACGTCGCATTCTGACAAGTATGGGCCATCCATCAAAATCTCCAATACACTTGTTTTGCGACAATCAGGGTGTTCTGAACCTCGTCAAGAATCCAGCCATCATGAAAAAACAAAGCACATTGACACACAATGTCATTTCATTCGAGAGGAAGTTCCAAAGCACCGAATTCAGCTTCAGAACATTCCCACCGATGCTCAAGTTGCAGACATTTTCACTAAGGCACTTGGACGTGTCAAATTTGAATTGTTTCGCAGCTCACTTTGTATTGCAAAATAATGTAAGGGGATGTTAGTAGTTTAGTATAGCTATTAGTTATTACATTACCCAAATAATGTAATAAAGGGGGATGTTAGCGTACTTACCTTTGTCTGCACTTGTTTATTAGACAGACTGTTACAACTTCGTAACAGTGTTTCTGTTCTTCTGTTGCGTCGGTGACTATTCCCGACAGATGTAAACTTTATTTAAACGCTGCTGCAATATTACAATAACGTTCCGTATTTTACAATAAATCCTTCTTTGACAAAGGAATGTAAAGAAGAAATCGATGAGCTTCTCAAAAAGGGTTTAATTGAAAAATATCAAAGTCCATGGGGCCAAGGTTATGCATAAGGGTTGGACTCAAAATGTACTTGTAAAAAAATGGTGAATCCTAATAAAAATCAAGGTGAATCATGGTGAATCCTAAGCAAATCAAATCAATCATCTTCACACCAAATTTTGGGGTATTTGAAGCCCTAAAATGTAAATTAATATTTGGGGAAATTTTGACCTATTAAATGATCTTATAACTTCATAAAAATACAACCATTAGATCAGGCTCAAAAATATTTTAACGAGTACAAATATACCTATGTTTGGATATATATTGTGGCAAATTGACCCTAAGAAAAAATTGATCCTAAAAATTCTAGGCGAATGGGTTGACGTCGAGGGTCAACATATTCACCAATTTCAAATTTTGAAAATCCTAATATTCGCCCAATTTGTGAATATTTACCACTATACATAACCCTGCATGGGGCTACTCATCCTTCTACATCAACAAGCGGTTAGAACAAGTTAGAGTCAATAAAATACTTGTTATTAATTATAAGCCTTTAAATAAGTTTATTCGATCCATACAACATCCCATTCCTCCTTGAATGAGTTTCTCAGAAGGATAACAGGATGTTGTGTCTATTCAAAGATTTATTTAAATTCTGGATTTTGGCAGATTCAATTCCACTCGGATTACAGGTATAAAACAACATTCATAGTTCCCTTTGGGCAATATCAGTGGATAGTCCTCCCATTTGGCCTTAAAACTGCTCCAACAATTTTTAAAAAATAATGAATAACTTGTTTGTATATTACAGGGAATTTATCTATGTTTACATAGATGATATTTTTATATTCTCTAAGACACCAGAAGAACATCTTCAACATCTTAGAATTTTTTTATATTTGCAAACAGAATGGTTTGATTCTTTCTCTTACCAAATGTGACTTTTTTAAATATTTTGCTAAATTGCTTGGCATTGCCATAGAAGATGGTCAAGATCATGTCTTGAAAAAAATTATTGAATTCCCTGATGAATTGTCTGACAAGAAACATATATAATAGTTTGTCAATTGCATCAATTATATTGCTGGATTTTACCACCATATCGTATAAGATAGACTGATTTTGAATCAATTGCTTACAAAAGATGCTCTAACATGGTCTTCTTCACACACTACCACCGTGCAATTTATAAAGTAGACTATTGCTAAACTCCCGCCTTTGGCTCTACTTGATTTAAGAAAAAATATTCTCTATACAGATGCTTCTGCTAATACTTGGGGTTTCGTATTGATTGAAGAAACAAGGGATTGAGAAAATATGCAGATATGGTTCCTGTTCTTTCAAAAAAATAGAACTCAGATATCCCAGTTGGAAAAAAGAAATCATGGCCATTATTAAGGCAATTAAGATGTTTAAATATTTTCTTGACAATGAAATATTCCTTATCATATATGGCTTAAAACATTGGTGCAAACATCTTGATAACACCATTAATGATATGGCTAAAGGTAGTCACCTATTCAGATGGAATGTTTTTTTTGACAACTTTAAATTTGATGCTGAACACATTGTAGGCTAACAAAATATTCTTGCAAATATTCTTAGTAGACAACCAGTTGAAAAGGAAATTAATTTGTTTCAATTTGATGAAGAAAAATGGGAAGATTATTCTGATTCATTTGTATGGATTCTCAAATAATTACTTCACAAAAAAGAAGAATTGCAAAATTCTCTCTAGAGTCAAGCCATCGAAGCGAGAAATGCATTAATATCAATGGATCAAATTTATTGTGAAACATCCATTAGAAATTTACACTGTGATGTATGGATTTGTTGTAATCAAATGAATTATTTTACATCTAAAATTCCCTTAAGCATATCTAAATGGTTTGACAGATTCTTCAGTTGGTCAAAATGGACTTTCCATGTTAGTTTTGGAGATTCTTGGCTATCTCCAATCTGTGATCCTCTCAGTGTCCAATTTGAATTTCTTCCTTCATGTTATCTTGATATATGTTCCTTCTAGCAAGGTCGCCTTCAACAACAAATTATGCCAAAGCATATGCTTTATCATAGGTTTGTACAATCCAATCTCCACTAGGAAATACAAAATAGGTTTACGCAAACCAGTTTTTTTTACGGAAATGGATCTTCACCTCTATGGTCAACATGGAACACCATGGCCATATTATGTTTTTTCTCGAATCATTAATATTCGCTATAATGTACCTATCCCTCATGTCTATTATGAAGGTAATTTTTCTCTTATTGAATATTTTTCTTTAGAGTCTGATTGAGGATATGGTGGGCCCAGGTTACCACTTATTTGTAAAAGGTTCACATGGGCTTCTCCTCAAAAAGCATCCACTTTGTAAAGTTTCTCATGGACTTTATCTTTAAAAGTTTCCACTTTGTAAAGTTTCTTATGGGCTATATCTTTAAAAGTCTCCACTTTGTGACACGTGTTGGGGCCTAATGTTGGAAAGAGCCTCATATATCTTAAGGCGCATTTCGTCATGTACAACATAGGTAGTATTAAAAAAACCCTCTTTACGAGATAATTTTTAATCATGTGATGCAAAGACAATTCGTAAAGTCATGTGATACAACAAATTTCTCTTTACGAGATAAATTCTCCTTATGAACTAGTTTTAATCATTTGATAGGATAGAGATAATAAAAAATCTTTTTACGATATAATGACCAAGCATTGGATAAAATCTTATCTCTTCACCTGTTGGATAAAACCAATGTTTTATTGGTTGGTTATTTAGAACGTTCCGTTAGATTTCTTGGAATTCCCACTCACTGCCTAAAATCTATAAATTCTATTATAAAGGCAAAATGAGGGATCAATTCATTTGGAACATTTGTGCCTCTTGAGAAAATTTTATGTGTTCTTTTGCCATTTGTAATGAGTTTAATTGTTTTTTATGTGATTTAAATTTTTGTTGTGAGAATTGTGAAAAAAAAAATTATGTTGTGAGATTTATGTCATTTGGGAATAAATTTTAGATTGTGAGTTAGTCGTTAATTTGGGTAAATCTCACAACATAAAATTAATTTTCACAATTCTCACAATAAAAATTTTATGTTGTGAGATTTACATCATTTGAAAATAAATTTTAGATTATGAGTTAGTCGTTAATTTGGTATTAGAGCCATGTACGTATCCTCTTCACTTGCATAATTATGTTGATTAGGTGTATTAGAAATTTTGGATAATTATTCTCCCTTAGCAATCAATTATCAATAGTGAGTATGTTCTTTAGCTCTGCTGAATCATAAAATAGACCTAATATGAGATTTGTTGTCATCCCGATCTTAAAACTTTAGCTTGTGTAAGATGTCCTTTTATACTCATATGTTAGGCAAGTGGCCATGTTTAGGGTTCCTGAGGCATAGATAAAAGTGACAGTATAAGAATCGACGATGACGTCCACTTCTTATGATCTGGTCAATGATTTTGTGCCAGCTACTAAAGTTCTTAGCTCAAATTTTGCTTAGATCGTAATCAAAGAAACAGATCTAAATCCTGAATGGCAACTTCCAAAATTCTATGCTATAAATATTTATAAACAGGTTCTACCATTCAAGATCTTCTCTAATATTTAATATAGTGTTGTTGAATAAAAATTTTCTTTATGTTCTTTTGAAGAAAAAATTGTTATTGATATGCTTGATGATAATGAAATAAAAAAAGCTAGAAAATAAGGCAAATATAAGTATTTTCATATTGATAGCATAATTTTTGGTCTTCAACCTCTCTTTAGAAAAGGAATAGATGCATTTACATATTTAGCATGTTTAGACTCTAGATTTTTGTTCTTTAATGATATTGTCATAGGACTAGTAAATGTTCCTCTCAATGATGAAGCCATCTGTACTGTTGTTTTCCCAACTATACAATCTCCCTTACAAATACTCATCTAGTTAATTTTTTTTAACTCAAAATTAAAGCTAGATGTATTCACATGCTTGAAGGTTCTCACATTTTAAATATTCATTGGAGATAAATTTTGAGAATAACAAATACTTTAAACCCTGTTGTGAAATTTTACTCTAGAAAAGGATCTTTATTGATCAAAACAGGACCTCGGGACCAAGCAATTGAACCTAAATATATTTCTTGGAAAAATTTGACTATTCCACAATCTTGGACAATGTCCACTCAACTTCATCCTCCTACTGCTCTAGTATTAAATATGTCTCAATAACTACGAAATATTGGTAATTTCATTGAGATTTCATTTTAAAATTCATTCAAAAATACTACAGTCCTCACTCGTTGTAATTCTCTTGTTCCTCAAACAAGTATGGATGTTCCTTCAAATTTTGATCAATATTCTATTGACAATTCGGAATACAATTAGTTTCATAAATGGCTATAGAGAAAGGAACAAAAAAAAAAAACAACAATGACTATCCTCATAGAGATCTTTAGCCTGTTGTTGATCCCATGTTGAATCATCTTCAGTGTAAAGAGTGTAAACTTATAATACAACATATAAGTAACAAAGATAAGGAGACTAATAAAATGTTGCAACCACACAACCTTTTACATAAAGACACAGTAATGAAGAAAATTGGCAAAGTAGAAATTTGAGAATTCATATACTCTTCAATAGAGTCAAAATAGATAAATATGGAAGGGAGTTCTAAAATTCCACAAGAATATACTATTCAGGATCCACAAGGCGATCTGAGATACCATGAAGGTACCATAAATTCTCTTAGTTTGAGAAATACTTTGTAGACAGTTCCACTAAATCTTAATTCTAGCCATAGAGAATCTCCAAAAGGGATTATGAATAGGAGGATCCTATTAAAATGCTAAATTGGACCAATTTAGCATTGAATTGTTTAAATGACCAGGTTGCACAAGTCTTAGAAATAGTAGATGATATTCAGGCTATTGTAAATCATCACCATCAAATTGTATTTGATGATTTGAATACAATTAAAGAAGGGATTACAGATCTCAAAATAAAGTCCATTCTTCCTACTTCATTTGATCCAACTAGCTTGAATTTCAAAAAAACAAGAGGAATAAAAAGGAGAGAAAATACTAGAAGCCTATATGAAGAAATAAAATAAGGACAGATTAACATGGTACAAGCTTTGCTGCACACTGAACACCCAAGAATTCTAGATTTTGCTATCTCAGAAATTTTTTCTTCTGCATAGCCTATAGGACCAAAACCTCTTCGGGGAATGGCCCGTTTACAAAATTTACAACCTTCCAATTTGAAGGTTATAGTTTGCAAAAACCCCCCATAAGGTTCATGAATTAGCTCATTATATTCTTGGTTGGGGAGATGTACAAAGAATTTTTTTCAATAAAACTAATTTGAGATAGTATTTTCTATTACTGCTATCTTTGTAGATAATTTGAAACAATGGTATGATCAGTTATCTGCAGAAGTAAAAGAAATATTATCCAATCAAGGACATCAAGCTCTTGCTCAAGCCAATGTTAAAGAATTTGCTGGTAATACTGTTGAATATAAAAAAGAAGCCAAAAACATATTCATGAAAGCAAATATCTGCAACATGAAATACTTTGAACATTATCTGTGTTATATGGGTGAGTTGTATTATTAGTCAGGGGAAATCCAAAATCCTCTAATGAAAACTAAACTCATTGCCTCTTTGCCTAAGTGGTTCCAGAAGGAACTCGAACTTGTTCATCCTGAAGGACTAGAGGAACAATCTTTTGGTGAGATTGTTCAAGACTTGAGAAAGGCAAGAAATATTCTCTGTGAAATATTAGAGGAGAAAGAAGAAGAATAGCGGATTCAGAAATAGATGAGAAAATCCTCTAAGTATAATTTAGATCCTTTTAACTCCACATTTGAATATTCTTATAAAAAGAGAAGAAAGTCTACAAAGTTCTAGAAATAGTGTAGTTGTCAATCAGATTTCAGAGGATCTAAGGAAAAGAAGAAATGTCTTTCAAGAAAAAAGGATTTAAAATAATTTCTCCCCTTTGTTACATCTACAAAATAAAAGGACATTATGCAAACAAGTGTCCAAATAAAAAATCTTTTAAGGATAAGAATATTAATCTTATTCCTTCTGTTGATGAATACATTTTCATATCTGACTCTAAGTATGACAACGAAGATATTTTTGGCTTTGTAGATAATTTAAAACAATAGTATGATCAGTTATCTATAGAAGTAAAATAAATATTATCCAATCAAGGACATAAATCTCTTGATCAAGCCATTGTTAAAGAATTTGCTGGTAATACTGTTGAATATCTAAAAGAAGCCAAAAATGTATTCATAAAAGCAAATATCTGCAACATGAAATACTTTGAAGATTATATGTGTTATATGGGTGAGTTGTACTATTAATCAGGGGAAATCCATAGTCCTCTGATGAAAATTAAACTCATTGTATTTCTCAAGTCTTGAACAATCTCACCAAAATATTGTTTCTCTAGTCCTTCAAGATGAACAAGTTCCTACTTCCAGAATCTTCCAACTATTGTTATCCTTTATTATTCTTAGTCATTAAGTGGAAACCTAGACCTACCATATCCTCAATCAGACTCTAAAGAAGTTTTAGAAAAAAAAAAATGTCAAATCCTAAGGATCCAACACAACCAAATATAAACTAAGGGTTAAACAAATCGGGAGTGTTGAAGAAATCTTAGAATCTACAAAACCATCAAATCCAATCCCATGTTTTTCCTACACCAACCTGAAAAATATTCAAATCAACATTACAATACAGTTTCCCACCCAAGATAGGAAAAACAGATCTGCACCCAAGAAATTCAAACAAATTCTGAAATACAAATTCTTGCCCCATAAGGAAAAACATTTCCATGGGGGTGACCTATAAACGAACCAAAGAATTTTGAAAAGAGAAAATATCACCTAAATCTCTTAAAAACAGATCTAATCTAAAAAATATTGAGATCCAACTCCTCCAACAGCTTGAAAAAATATTAAATTCAACATTACAATGCACATTCCTACCCAAGCTAGGAAATGTAGAGTTGTACCCAAAAAATTCAAACAAATTTGAAAAAAAAAATTCCCGTCCATAAAGACCATGGGGAGAGCACCCAAATGAGCTAAGGAATTTTGAAAAAATTCTTGCCCAAATCTCTGGAAACACAAATCCACTCTCTAATATCCAGCTATTCCAAAACACAATCGATCTCATCCTAAGAACATATCCAACAAAGTAAGGATTGCTTTGCAAGAACTACAAAATATTTAGATCTATAAAAGTATCTCTAAAGTTAATCACAAAAAAGCATGGGCCAGCACGCAAAACCTAAAAAAATTGAGCTTGAAAAAGAGAAGGAGCCTCCAACCCTCCCTAGCTCAAGATAAAAAATCCAACAACTACAAATTCCTAACCAACCTAGAAACCATGTTTCTAAAACCAATCTACAGATCCTTCAGTCATATGCCTAGCCTTCTATTGTGTTTCCTTTAACCGTTCCCTTTTCAGCCCGAAGGCAGTCAATAAGCTAAGGGCTTGAAAGCCCTTTTATTCCCCATAAAATCCCTCGTGCGGGCGATGTGGGATAATTCCCACATTTTTCCCCGCCCGCATGAGGAAATAAGGGAAAGGGAATATCATTCCCTTCCCTTCACGTTGGGCCCTCTAGCCCGACCGGTTGATCGGGTCGGGCTAAGGCCCTAGGCGGGGGGTGGTCAGAGTTTCGAGTCCCTTCGGCGCCAAAACCTTTTGCCACAAGGAGCCAGCGACAAGCATAATTAAAGGTAAAATATTTTTTTTTTTTGTAAATTTTTAATTATTTTAATCATTTTATTTAATAATTTAATATCTTTTGTATAAAATCATTTTTTTTTCACAAATTACATTGATTTTTTACAAAATTAATTTTATTATTTATTAAATAATGATTAGATTTATTAAAATTTTGCATTAAAATAGGGAATTAAGGATCTATTTTTGCAATCAAATCAAAAAGAGATTTTGTTTTCTCCTCAAGGGGGGATATAAGACATTTAATAGCACCAATTTCTTGCAAATTAGGATCCCTCCATTCTTCTCAAACTTGTTAAATTTGCAAACTTGAAAGAGGACAAAAAAAAAACATTTGATTCTTTATTGCAAATTTAGAACACAAGGAGACTTAAAATTTTTGCAAACTTCAAAGGCAAAGTGTGCATTTGTTTTCTCCAAGGGGGGATATAAGACATAAAATTGTACATTTTTTTTTGCAAAATTGAGAAGAATTTGAAGCTTTGGGTCCATCAAAACCAAGTCGTTTGTCGACTGGTCTGGAAGCCTTTCAAACGCGGGTCGTGTGTCGACTTGTCTTGGAAGGAGTGCTCGAATTGTTAATTTTGCAACATAGAGGGGGGAAGACAACATTGTACTTCTTTTGAAAAATTGTAAAACAAAGTAGGAGACATAAAAATATCAATTTTTTGCACAACACACATTAATATTTTGTTGCAAAAATTAAAAAGGTGCATTTTCAATTTTACTCGACACCTTCATTGGCAAATTAGGTGCATTTTCGGTTGCATCCGACACCTAGGTGATAAGAATTTTGTGGGCATTCTTGTTTGATTATTGCATTATTTCTTTTTGCAATTATAAGTCATAGAATCAAGAACACACTAAACCCCAAAATTTCACAAATTTGTGTAAATCCTTGCACAGATTTAAAGCCAAAATTCACTTGATATTCTCTCCTAAATCAACAAAACCCCTAATTCACTCTTATTTGTTTGGCTTAATTTCCTCAAACTTTTCATCCTTCTTGAAGGGTGTTAAGGCAGGTGCCATTAAATATTTGTTTGAGTGAATTATCTTTTGGTACTCTTTTAGGGTATATCAAAAGAAAGAACAAGTTTTTTGAAAATAAGGAACCTTAAAAGTTGCAATCCTTTGCACTAAGGGGGGATAATTCCTTTCTTCCTTCAAACACAAATTTTGATAAGAGGGAAATAAAACTTGTAAAGGCAAATCATAAAAGTAGAAGTCATCAACATCATACCTTTTCTTTTAGACTTCATAATAGCAACCATGCTTGAAGAACTTGCAATAAGGAAGGATGATTTGGTGAACTTTTTTGATAAAATTGCCTCGAAAACAAAGTTTTGCACAAATTGTAAAAATGACAACCATGACACCATTCAGTGTTGGTTTCAAAACAAGAAAAACTAAAATGGCAAAGGCACACCACAGAAGCCATGTTTCTAGTGAAGTGTCTCATTCTGATTCTGAATCTGGTTCAAAGAGAGCACACAGAGTGCTCATGGCTCAGACAGTATTGTAGAAGGAAAACACATTGTGTCACCTTGAGCAAACACCATTTCCTCTCTCTTTTTTTAGGCTTCATAAATAGCATAAGTTTTTGTTTGAAGTACTTGTAATAAAGGGGTGTTTGTACCTCTTTTAGGCTTCATAAATAGCAAATTCTCATTGTTTGAAGTTCTTGTAACAAAAGGAGGGAATTTTTCTGGTGTAAAATTGCCTAGGAGGCAATATTTGTAAAATATTTCACAAAGCTTCTTAAGTTGCACATCTTTTGCAATTAAGGGGGATATACTTTCTTTTCTTCACAATTTTTTGTAAAAAGGGAAGAAGACTTATAAGGGTGCATTTTCGACAACGACCGACACCTTAGTCATACTTCTTTCAGAAATTAATTACAACATGTTTTGCAACAAGAAGGGGGGAACTTATAAGGGTGCATTTTCGATAGCGACCGACACCTTAGCTACCTTATCTTTTGCAAACTCATATTGTAAATGAATGAACCTCGTATGAAGTGATCTATTCTACTACACCTAGCGATTGCAGCGGTTGGTTACCCATGCAAATCGGTTGGATGATGAGATTACTATAAGGACATTCGTTGATGTGAAGACAAAGTGAGGAATGACCCATTTTTTGCTTAGAAGCAGCCAGAGCACTGTGACAGAGCAAGAACCAGCAGATCAACATTTTCTTCCACTGTATTGGGGCAGTTATATACTTTACCCAAATATTGTTGTATAGGAGGATAGGTATACATTACCCAAATAATGTAATAAGGGGGGATGTTAGAGTAATATTTCATCATTTGGGATATTTACCCCATTTCCTACATTAGGTAGATTTTATTTACCGCATGGTAAAAAGTAGTTTGTTACTTTTTACCACTAGTATTTACTTTTCTACTTTCTACCATGTAGATATTTACTGTTCCAAATATCTAATGGTAAGTTCCTAAATATCTTAGGTTAAGAATCCTAAACCTAACACTCTACCTTCTATGGCGTGTTAGTTAGCTTAGATCCAGGAGTAGTTGTTATTATTCCTATTTTGTAATCTATTTAACATTAGCCTCATTGCTAATGTTTTGGTTAATGCAATTATTCAATTATCAAACCTAACGGATCTCCTGGTTACACAAACAACTTCATTATGTCAAAGATCAACTGAAACAATGGAGGTGATCTAACAAGACAAACATCCAAGTCCAAAGAGCTCCATTGGTGGTCAGATGGGATGAGGTTCAAAAACACTTTAGGGAAGGAATAATTACTAAGCAACTTAAATAAGAGGATGATGCATTGTGTAAATCCGTCGAGGATATTGACAACCAAGAGGAGATCTACTGGAATCAAAGAGCAAGAACCACTTGGTTATTAGAAGGTGATAAAAATACCAAAATTTTCCATCATGTTGCTTGTGCTAGGAGACAGAAAAACAACATGGAAGCTCTTCAATATGAGAATGAACACTCCTTTGAACACTCCTTTGATACAATTCCAGGTATGCATTTCTATTCAATGGTTTATTTTTCTAAAATATTTAAGAAAAGTATGGTAAAATATGAAGAGGCTCAAAAATAAGTTCTTGTTGTCATACCCTCTATTATCTCTGAAGAATAAAATCAGGCTCTACTTAAACCCATTATAGAGAGGAACTGAATAATGTAGTATTTAGAATGAGCACCAAAAAAACACCAGGTCCAGATGGCTTTCCAATTGACTTTTTTTAGGCCTTATGGGACAACTTGGAGGAGGATGTAATGGCTATTAGAGAGGAGTCCAAAGGTAGTAAAATAATGCTTAAAGCATCAAATCATACTTTCATTGCCTTAATTCCAAAAGGGGATGAGGGAATGCATATTTCATATTATAGAAATATTGCCTTATTCAATGTCATATATAAAATAATCACAAAGGTAATGGTTGAGTGGATAAAACCTCTTCTACATAGCATTATCTCCTCAGAGCAAGGGAGTTTTGTAGAGGGTATGCAGATCTTGAATGGTGTGGTTCTAGCTCAGGAGGCAATCCATTCAATGTAAACATATGGTAATAGAGGAATGTTTATAAAATTGGATATGTCAAAGGCTAATGATAGGGTGGAGTGGAGCTTCTTGTCAAAGATAATGGCAGCCTTTGGTTTCTCTCAGGATTGGATAGAATGGGTCATGAGTTGTGTTTCTACTCCAATATACTTAGTGTTAATCAAGGGTATTCTATCACAACCGTTTGGAGCTACTTGAGGCCTTCATTAAGGAGATCCTTGTTCCTCCTATATTTTTCTCATATTGACTGAAGGCTTGGGTAGACTCATCTTAAAGAGAAGATAGGTTTGTTAACATGTATCAAGGTGGGTGAGGAAGTTTTGACTCACCTACAATTTGTGGATGATACAAGATTGCTAGGAGTGGCCAACTTCAGGGAAGCAAGAATGATAGAGATACACTTAATGTCTACCTTAGGGCTACAAACCAAGTCATCAATGGTAAAAAATATAAAGTGGTCTTTTTCAATCTTGATCAAGGCTTCAGGATAGAATTTTAGAAATCTTGGGATTCATAAGGACTTCTCTCCTAGGTGGTATACTTGGGGTCCCTTTGCATTTTAAAAAACTAAAAATAGATATATGAAGGAATATTTTGGACTACATCAAGGAAAGAATTAATCATTGGTCTGACAAATGGTTAAGCTATGGGGGTAGATTAACTAATTTACAGTCAGTAATTCAGGCCATGCCAATTTATAAATTTTCTATCCTTGCTGCCCCACATACCATATGGAAAGAGTTGGACAATGTGGATATACAAATTTTATGGGAAGGAGTAAAAGGAGAGAAGAAATGGGCCTTAGGAGGTTGGGATAAAGTAAGCCAATCCAAGGTAAAAGGAGGTTTGGTACTGATAAGATCAAAGTTAAATAATAAAGCTTTGGATGGAAAGCTTTACTGAAGGTGGATTTCCCAATCAACTTCTTTATTCAGTAGACTTTTAACTAGTAAATATTTGGGACAAGTAAACCCAAATGAGGTGGGTCATTTTCCTTTGGATGGTAATGGATCCTTAGTGTGGCAGGCTCTTAAGTTAGGATCTTAGGTAGTGAAATATGGATTATTTTGGAAAGTGGGGAGAGGGGAGAAGGTACGATTTTGGATAGATTAATGGGATCAATACTCGTCTATCATTGTTGAATCCTATGAACTGCAACCAATAAAAACAACCATGGAAACCAGGTGTTGGGTCCAAATTGAAATTTATTTCAATACTAGTCAACTGGGGGATTATAAGTTTAAGCAGTTTAAGAAGTTGGATGAGTGGTCAATTTCAATCTCTTCGGATTTGACACCCATCATGACTAAAATCTTGGTTGAAATATTTCTCATAGGTAGAGATAAGGAGGATGAATTAGCTTGGGGCTATGGAAGCCTTGGTGTCTACACAGTAAATGATGGATATGATAAGATCCTTCTAGAGTTGCCTCCTCATGCATATCAGACTGAGGATTGGAGAAAGATTTGGCAGTCCAAGGGTTGGTTGAAAGTAAACTTTTTTGCCTGGCAGTTCATGCATAATGGAATTCTTACTTTTGATAATCTCAAATGTAGGGGAATCATTGGTCCATCTCAATGTGTTTTATGATACAAGAGTGAGGAAACAAATGATCACTTGATGTTTGAGTGCCCATTGATGCGCCATATCTGGAAGAGATGGTTTTTATATAATAAAATTTGAGTTAATGGTGATTTGAATAGGATTAATATTTGGGAAAGATGGAAGAGGGGTAGATTTAAATCTAAAGCTCTTTGTATTGGTTGGGAGCTTGGATTAAACTTCATTTGGTGGCAAGTGTGGTTGGAGAGAAATGACAAAATTTTTAGAGAAACCTTTTCATTTTTAGATGGAGTTTGACAGGTCATTTAGAGCAAAGTCGCAGAAACTGTGGTAATGTATGCTAAAGAGGAAAATCAGGTTGTTATAGAGACAATGGAGAAGGAAGTTGAAGTGCAAGAGGGATAGGATAGAGATAGTTGGAAATCACCCCCAAAAGGTTGGATTAAAATTAATATTGATGGAGCTGCAAAAAGCAATCCGGGTAGAGTTGGAATTGGAGTGGTTTACCGAAATCATGTTGTAACAATGCTCTATTAGGAACTGCAAGGCTTGGTAAGAGCCACAAACAATGAAGCAGAAGTCTTAGCTATCAAATATGCTTCTATTTGGGCAATAAAACAAGGTTATAGGAGGATAATCCTAGAATCATATTCTCAAATAATGGTTGGAGCTCTAGATTGCATGAGAAACTTTGCTTTGAAGACATGGAGGTTGAGGATTCTTGTCACTCAAATTAAGGAATTGTGGAGGGAATTAGATGATGTGATTCCAGTTTATGTGAGTAGAGATCTAAATAAAGTGGCAGAGTTCCTGGCTAAGATGGGCACTAAGAAGATGGTAGGGATTCAGTGGCACAGTGACATGGCTATTGAAGATGAGATGATTAGGCAGGTTGGTGAGCAAATCCAATATTTAGCTAATTTGGACAACTATTCCAAAAATATGGTTTAGGAGATTTGTGCTCCAATGTAGATCTTCTTTTACAATTGTAAACATGTAAACAACCATTGTAGAAATATGGTTTAAGAGATTTGGCTCCAATGCAAATCTTCTTTTACTATTGTAAACATGTGTTCTCATTGGCTAAGGTTGGGAGAAGTCTCATCCTAACTTGTAAATGATCTTTGTTTTAATACAAGTTTTTTCAAATTATTTTTCAAAAATATTATTATATAATCACTATATTATATATAAAACCGATTTCAATCTCATATAATTCATTGAAAAATTAATACAA
Organism: Wollemia nobilis; assembly: GCA_028583015.1. Lineage (NCBI taxonomy): Eukaryota > Viridiplantae > Streptophyta > Pinopsida > Araucariales > Araucariaceae > Wollemia > Wollemia nobilis. The sequence continues at coordinate 2,069,167 of JAQPPZ010017221.1, forward strand.
AAGTTAATTTATATTTTTTAAATTACTAATAACTAGCTTAACTAATTAAATTTGATAAATCACACAAACGCGAAGTTCTTGGCCTAAATTAGGTCCACCATACTAACTAAGAAATATTTTATAAAATTGACACTTACCTTTGCCAATAAAAAATCTTTAAGGCAAATATAACAAATATACTAGATTCTATGCTTCACAAGATTACAATGGGATCTCAACATCCTCGGTGGAAGGAGTGGACTCTCTTCACACATGTATATTTGGGGCCATAGTTTTCACATAGCCTACATATCTTGAAACCCAAACAAGTTGTTTATGCCTCGAGTTTAATTCATGAAGGCCTCTCACTTGGTAAATGAATTTCGCTTGGTAACGACTTATCTACATCGAAGTTAACATCCACTATATAAACCTAAAGATTTTCAACTCTTTTGAAGATGTCATAAGGCTCAAGATGTTGGAAGCAAATATTTTTCTTTTTTTCAGCCTTTTCTCTCGTTATGGTTTACATAGTAACAAATTATCCTTGGAAACCCTCTCTTCTCCCTTTGATGTTTCTAGAACTTTGGCACGTCTTTAGGATCCACATTTTGTTTTCTTTATGGAAAGCCAGGAATAATTCATTCTCTCATTCCATTCTATGGTGTTGTTGAAAGGGTTTTTTCTATGTTGTTGTCGCAATGCAAGTTAACAAAATGATAATAAAATTGATCCATTTGTAAAAATTGATTGAACATTGCTGTAAACTTTTCTTTTCTTTCACTCAAATACACAAAGTTTGAGACTGAATGTAATAAATTCAAATACACAAAACTTGAAACTAAATACAACAAATCCAATCACATAGATAACTCATGTTTTAAATACATAGTACAATGTAGGTAAGAAATGACAAGCATATTTGACCTTTGTTCTTTATAAAGAGTTCTATCTAAGAATGTACTTATACATTTTTTTTTTTTTTTTCTATAGTGATTTTTTTTCAAAAAGAATCAAATAGAAGCAAAGCCAAGCAAGCCCTTGGGTTATTCTTAACTCTATCCCCGGTTCGGAGAGCTTATAATTAAACGACCTCCTAGCGTTCCGGAAATACCCCCTGTTCCCGAGTTGCCACTGCAGGTATGCTATTTGATCGCGGAGGATAGCATTTTCCCTCTGCAGATATTCATTTTGGCCTTGTAGGCCTGCGTGTTTAATTTGGTGATGTTACCAACAGCATGTACTGGCTGTGGCTTTATAATTTTGTCTTTTTCCTCTTTGACTTTGGTTTGCATAAATGTCTCTTTGCTCAATCCAACTCCAACTGTCCTGCTTCCTTCAACGCAAAGGAACCGACATTATTTTTCTTTGTTCTCACTCTCTTTGCTCTCATGCGAATAGATATTTTCCTTGTTAGACTTTAATGCTCATAATTGCACTTTAATCCTCTTAAAGTCAGCTAGGGACCGCCAGAAGAGTGGGTTGGAATTTGATTGACGTGTTTTTAAAAAAGAACGTTCACCATACCAGGGGAATACTTAGGTCAAAGGAGATGGAAATCAATAAACAATAAAAATTAAACTTCAAAACCTCTTTTTGAGTAAACCAAAACAGTCATTTAAACATTACTAATCTTATATATATAATAACTAAAGAATGGATCTTAACACCTTGCTTTCATCATCCAAGCAAGATTATCACTTATATATATATTACTTGAATAGTTTAAAATACAGTGGAGTTATTAAATTGCTTAAATTTTATAGTTTAAAAATTAAGATTTAAATTTATCAAATTATTTATATTATTAAATAATTATAATATTATAATATATAAATAATTTTTTTTAATTTTATATAATTAATTAAAAAATAACACAAAATTTAAATTCAAACTTAAGTTCACTAGTAAAAGGAAACCTCTAAGTCAAAGTAAATATGTTTAATTTTATGTTTCACAAGATCATAGTGGGTTTCCTGTCATTGGGCTTTTAATGTCTATGGTAAGAGGACTGCCAATGGTACCTCAACACTTCTTAATTATAAGGTCAAATGAGGTTACGAATGGTTGTAGTCATTGTTTCTAAATCATTGTTCACTTGTTTAGGACGTTTTTTCTCCTCTACTAATGTTTTTAAAAGTTTGACATCTCTTCAAAATCAACTTTTCTTAAATCAAAATTCTTTATTTTATACTAATAAAATTGATAATGCCCACTGCACTATTTAATTGCACTGTCTATTTCTTCAACCAAATACATAAAATTGAAACTAGATATAATAAATCCAGCAGCCTTTATCTTTGTAAACAAATCATACTAAAATTATTATATTTTAATTAATATAATTATTATTTATATATAAAAATCACACCGTTTAATTTGGTGATGTTGCCAACCACATGTACTGGCTGTAGCTTTATTTTCTCTTTTTCCTTTTTAGATTTTGTTTTGCATAAATGTCTGTTTGCTGAATCCAACTCCAACTGTCCTACTTCCTTCAACGCAAAGGAACGAATATGTATATGTGAAGTAGATATCTAGTTCAGATATTGAGCCAGCTCTAACTGTACAGTACAGATATTAAGCCAGGTCTAACTGTACTGTACTCTTACTCTGGAGCATCCAGGAATTTATTGGCTTTTTTTTGAAATGGTTGTATTAGTAGTTTTTAAGATGTTACTTATTCAATTATATTTTAGTTTATTAACACATAATATAGCACATTAATTTTACTTATAATAAATATTATATTTTCTGCCGACAGTGTGTCACATCTCTGGTTCAGTCCAATGTGAGAGTTTAGCCTTAGAAAAGAGAATATAAAGCTAAGCTAACCTGTATGTCAGTGATGGGTCCCCTGTTATGAAATGGCGCAGATTACTTAAATATTAAGCCGTGGAAAACTTTACGTTGATGTCCACCCAATATTAAAATCTTTGATTGTAAGGGAAGGGTGATTGAAGTCGTTGGTTCACCTAGATTTGCAGTGATAATAATAGTTAAAAGTGGTACCATAAAAATATTAAAAATCTAATCGTAAACCAAAAAATAAATGATTGTTACTGATTTTTTTTCATAAAAATAAAAATAAAGGTATACAAAACAAAAAAAACAACAGTTAGTCTATCCATAAAATGAGTTTCTTAAATCCTTTTCAAGCTGCTAGGTTAGGTTGTTAGGAACTATTATATAAAATAAAACTTAGAGCAAACCTTTCTTCTAATAAAACGGAAATTTGTTAGAACAATAAAAGAAACAAGAGGAATTAGGAACTATTATATAAAATAAAACTTAGAGCAAATCTTTCTAGTAATAAAACGGAAATTTATTAGAACAACAAAAGAAACTATGCAAGACAAGAGGAACACAAGATGTAACATGGTTTACTCGAAGATATGTGATCCTTGTATTAAACCAATACAAATCACCTAAAAGAAACAGTCCTGCAACACAACAATTGCAACCTCCTCTCCAAATACACAAGTATTCTCACACAGTTTCTCTTCCTTCTTTCTCCTTTCACAAACCAAGAACTCTCACCTCCAAAAATCTTCTATGACTTGATGCTAGTTAAGAGCCACCAATCAATGAGAATTCTCCAATTCTACCAATCTGTACTCACTACTCACTACTAAAGAGATTACATATTTATAAGAAAAAGCCCCAACCACACATGCTAAAACAAGCATCCTATAATTAACTCAATCCCCATTTAAGGGCTAGTGCAAACTTAGAAAGCTTACAATTAGAAAAAACTTAATTTTAACCAATCTTAAAATTAACTTTTCATTTTTCCTTTTACAATTAGAAAAAACTTAATTTTAGCCAATCCTAAAATTAAATTTTCTTTTTCTTTTACAATTAGAAAAAGCTTAATTTTAGCCAATCCTAAAATTAACTTTTTATTTTTTATTTTTTTGCCTTTGGTTCGAGATTGGCCATCTACAATCCAGTTAGGGAACAAAAAACTGTTTTATCAATATTTAGCCGAAATCAGACTCCACAACCTAACAATCTCCTACTTGGAGACTTATCCACAACAACTCTGCCACTGCTGCATCCGTCAAAGAACATCTTCAAACCAAACAAGGAATGTCAACTCCTCTAGATTGTTGTAACCATGCTTTGAACCATCACTTGTGTCATCCACGCACTTTTCCTGTGATCAACAAGCAACACACAATCCACCTATCACAAATTCGTAAAACTTCAACATCTCTACGATCACCCATGCATCATGATGATTCAACCATCACCATCATGACAAGATCCACATACCATGTCTACCCCCATAGCATGCTCACACACAATGTGACTTGCCACAACCACATCATGTGATCCATCTCGAAATCATTCATTAAGATTAGTTCCATGTCCATCCCTCTGGACATGCTTGTTTCTCATTGCTCCCACTGCTTGGTCTATCTTTGGTCTTCCGCAATCAAGATCAATACAATAATTTTATTCAGAAGAGAGTATCAAGACCTCTTGTAACACTTCACCTGCTACGTTTGCTTCTTGACCTCCTCCTCCATCTCCATTTTGAGACCAACAATCTTTCTTTAGATGCCCCTTCTTGCCGCAATGCCAACACTCCATATTTCCCTTGGACTTGGATCCACTTTGCTCTTCACGGTTCCTCGAACTCATTCCTATCATCCTCTGTTTTCCTTTGAGAGTCAAATCCGCACCAGATAATGATTCACTCATGTTCTTCTGTCGCATCTCATCACTAAGCACTGCACCAACCACATCATCAAAAGCAAGAGTACCAGAAACATAATTGCTAATTGCCATAACCAAGCTCTCCCAACTTTCTGGCAATGAGCACAAGAATATAATGGCTCTCATCTCTTCCTCTATTTTAATTTTAACCGAGGCTAATTGAATTACAATCGTATTAAAATCATTCAAGTGACTTGCAACATACCCACCTTCTGACATTCACAAATTATAAATATGTTTCATTAAAAAAACTTTATTCGAGGCTGAGGGATTTTAATACAACCCTTTCAGTGTGCCCATAAGATCCTTCGTAGTCTTCTCCTCCAAAATATTGAATGCCACCGAAGCTACAAGTCTACAAGGCATAACCAAATAGTAACCAATGCCTTCCTATCTAAGAGAGCCCACTCATCTTCAGACATTGTAGTTGATTTCTTTGTCTTACCTTCTAGAGGTATAGAGGTCCTTCTGATAGAAATAATCTTCCATCTACATTTTCCAAAGTGGAAAATTCTGGCCATTAAATTTTTCCACCCTGAAATTCAAATCTTCCACCATTGCTCCCACTCGATCCAGAAACCCTTCTGTCGAGTACCCAACAAAAAATATCGCTCTAATACCAGTTGTTAGGAACTACTATATAAAATAAAACTTTGAAATCAAACCCTTCTAATAATAAAAAGGAAACTTATTAGAACAATTGAAGAAACCATGCAAGACAAGAGGGTCACAAGATGTAACATGGTTCACATGATGTGGGCTACATCCACCAAGATATATGATCCTTGTATTAAACCAATACAAACCACCCAAAGGGAACAATTCTACAACACAACAGTTGCAACCTCCTCTTCGAATACACAAGTATTCTCACACACCTTCTTTTCCTTCTTTCTTCTTTCATAGACCAAGAACTCTCACCTCCAAGAATATCCTCTGACTTAATGCTAGTTAAGATCCACCAATCAATGAAAACTCTCAAATTCTCCCAATCTATACTTACTAATGGAGAAATTACATATTTATAAGAAAAAGCTCCAACCACAAATGCTAAAACAAGCATCCTATAATTAACCCAATCCCTACTTAAAGCCTAGTTCATAATTAGAAAGTTTACAATTAGAAAAAACTTAATTTTAACCAATCCTAAAATTAACTTTTCTTTTTTCTTTTATAATTAAGAAAATCTTAATTTTAGTCAATCTTAAAATTAACTTTTCCTTTTTCCACCTCTAATTTAGAATTGGTCATCTATTATTTTATCAATATTTAGCCACAATTAGACTCTACAACCTAACATAGCTAAGATGTTAAAGTCATATGAAGATATACAGACATGGTTCAAGAGCACCCGTGGTTCAAATTTACATAGGTTATTTTTTTTTAAGTTTTATTATCATTTTTAAAGTTTTATAGCTAATTCTCAAATAAAATAACATTCAATAAATAATATATTTATTTTATTTTTAAAATATTTATTAATGTTTATAATTAATTAGGGGAATTTAGTATAAGACACGCACTTTTTAAGAAAAAAACTAGTGTTACTACAAAGTTCATTTTAATGGCGAGAACATATGTTTGAATTTGTCACGTTGGAATTAAAAGGATTAAATATGTTTTTATCTATACTGCTCTTTCTATATGAAAACATATGTTTGAGTTTGTTATTCTAACATTAAAAAGATTAAATGTGTTTCTATCTACATTGCTCCTTTTAAAGGTATAATAGAGTCAAATTTTATGTGAATTGTATGCTTTAAAATTTAAGAAAGATTAGAGGATATTAAGTATCATAAGATTATCTATATATTATTTAAGAAGAGTTTTGTAAATTGATTAATCATGAAAATGAGGAGATGGATAATGTGCAACTTTTGGGTATTTATATGATGTTGCTTCATCTAGTAGGAATGGATTGAGTTCCCCCTAAAGAGTTAAATGCTTATGTGGAGCAATGGAGCACTTCCTATTTGTCACCTTAGATTCGATCATTCACATCCTTTGTCCCCCCTCATCTATGGTGGCAGATATGAAAAGAAAGAAATTTCAGAGCTTTTAAGAATACTTCTCATCATCTATAGTTTTTGTTAAACTATCCTTTTCGCAGTGGAGAATGTTGATCTCCTATCCTTTAAGCTGGGATAGAAACAAATTGGGTTTTAAATCTTCTCTTGCTTCCATCACCCACTAAAAGCAAATACTATTTGGGAACCGCCCCATCCTGGGTGGATAAAATTAAACTTTGATGGTGCATCTAAGGGTAATCTGGGCTGGGCTGGAACAGGTGGTGTAATCAGGGATGCAAAGGTGTGAATTTTATTGGCATTTGCTGAAAACATTAGAACCCAAACTAGCCATGCAACTGAGGCTAGAGCTCTCTTTCAAGGACTCTTGTAGTTAAAATCTTTGGGCTTTAGAAAAGTTATAATCAAGGTGACTCAGTCAAAATCATTAATATGGTTAGAGGGACGCAGACTCCAACGTGGACAATCTCAAACCTACTGGAGGAAGTGCATAAATTGGCCAAAACATTTGAAATTGTCCAATACCAACATGTGTTTAGGGAGGGTAACAATTCGGCCAATTTTTTGGCTAACCTGGGCACCTCTCAAAAAACATTACAGTTTGGAACATGGAGTTTTTGGAAGGCTTAATCCAACTAGCTAATGACGTCAAAATAGGTAACTTGCTTGTTGTTTATTTGGTGGTCAGAGTTCAGATCTATTCAAGGGGGATTTCAAGGTACTTCTTAAATTTTAGGAACCATATATTTTTAATTCAAACAAGAGGAAATCCTGGTTCTGATGGGGTGGGAAGAGTGGGAACCAAAGGATGAAGAGCTAGGGAAGGCGAAACCAAGAACTAGGTTTCGGTTCTGGTTGGTTTGTTGGAAATGTTTTTTGTCCTATCCTTTTTGTTTTGTTAGTCTAGTTAGCTTGGCTAGGGCGTTTGCTCTCCCCTGTGTGGGATTGAGATGCCTTAGGTTGTCTCAAAATTTTAGGAGTATGTGTGGAACTATTTTGGTAGCTTTGTTTGGGTTCAAAATTTGTTGGATCTCTGGATCCTGGTTTCTTTCTTGGTGGCCTATGGCCCTCCCTTAATCTCTTGAAGTTGTGTGGATCCATTTTGTAAAAGGTCTGGGGTTCCTTTCAAAAACCCTTCTTCCACCAAATCAAAAAAAAAAACCTTATAGGCAAATAAAGCAAATATACTAGATTCTCTGCTTCACAAGATTACAATGGGCTCTCAACATCCTTGGTGGAAGGACTAGACTCTCTTCACACATGTATATTTGGGGTTGTAGTTTTCACATAGTCTACATATCTTGAAACCCAAACAAGTTGTTTGTGCCTTGAGTTTAATTCACCAAGACCTATCACTTGGTAAACCACTTTCGCTTGGTAAACGACTTATCTACATTGTTTCAATCCACTACATAAACCTAAATATTTTCAACTCTATTAAATATGTCATAAGGCTCAAGATGTTGGAAGAATATTTTTTCTTTTTTTCAGTCTTTTTTCTCATTATGGTTTACATAGCAACAAATTCTCCTTGGAAACCCTCTCTCCTCCCTTTGGTGTTTTAGGACTTTGACGTCTTTTTAGGATCTACATTTTTTTTTCTTTATGGAAAGCCAAAAATGATTCATTCTCTCATTTCATTCTATGGTGTTTTTAAAAGGGTTTTTTCTATGTTATTGTTGCAATGCAAGTTAACAAAGTGACAATAAAGTTGATCTATTTGAAAGAATTGATTGAACATTAAAAAATACTTTTATTTTCTTATACTTATCTTTTTTTTCACACACAAAGCTTGAGACTAAATATGATAGGTCCAACTACCGAGATAACTCATCTTTTAAATACACAATACACTGCAGATAATAAATAACAAGTAAAACAATCTACCAAAGATAAGCTTCCCATTAATAAATGTAATAATAACTAGCCCCAAGGGCTAGGTGGATTGGTAAGTTCTAGTCTGGATGGGCACTTGCGGAGAAGAGACTTGGGTTCAAACTTTGGTGGTGCCGGTTTACAAAAGAAGTAGTCTGCTCTGAATCCTCTGAGTGAGTGCCAGACCGACCACGACGGTACGAAACTCGAGTGACCGGCAGTCCGCATCTCATCCTAGGTCAACAATTAACGAGACTGATAAGTTTGGTGGTTGCAGTCCCTATGATTTGACCCCTGCGCTGCCTGTTACTAAAAATAGTGGCTGTAACTAACTCTTCTACCTAACTTAAAAAATAAAAATAAATGTAATAATAATTAGTAATATGAAGGATATTTGACCTTTGTTCTTTATAGTCAGCTCATACCTATTTAAGCTATTTAAGAATGTACTTATACATTTTTTTCCTTACTTTACTGTTTAAAAGCAAAAAAAAAAACTGCGTGTTTAATTTGGTGATGTTACCAACAGCATGTACTGGCTGTAGCTTTATAGTTTTCTCTTTTTCGTTTTTGGATTTTGTTTTGCGTAAATGTCTCTTTGCTGAATCCAACTGCAACTGTCCTACTTCCTTCAACGCAAAGCAGCGGACATTATTTTTCTTTGTTCTCACTCTCTTTGCTCTCATGCGAATGGATATTTTTCTAGTTAGACATTAATGCTCATAATTGCACTTGATTCCTCTTAAAGTCAGCTATCTCTCTTTTGCAGGACTACCAGCAGAGTGAATAGGAATTTGGTTGACGTGTTTTTAAAAAAGAACGTTCACCGTACCAGAGGAAAAGGGGAATACTTGAATCAATAAACAATACAAATTAAACTTCTAAACCTCTTTTTAAGTAACCCAAAACAGTGATTTAAAAATTACTAATCTTATATATATAATAACTAAAGAATGGATCTTAACACCTTGCTTTCATCATCCAAGCAAGTGATATATATAGTAGATTCGAATAGTTTTAAAATACAGTGGAGTTATTAATTTGTTTATATTTTATAGTTTAAAAATTAAGGTTTAAATTTAATAATTTAAAAATTAAGGTTTAAATTTATTTGATATATTTAAAAGTTTACACTTCAAATTTTTATTACACTTAAAATTTTTATTGAAAATTTCAAAATTTTGAGTGTGTCGCATCTCTGGTTCAGTCAATGTGAGAGTTTAGCCTCAGAAAAGAGAATATATAAAGCTAACCTGTATGTCAGTGATGGGGTCCCCTGTTATGAAATGGCACAGATTACTTAAATATTAAGCTGTGGAAAACTTTACGTTGATGTCCACCCAATATTAAAATCTTTGATTGTGAGGGAAGGGTGATTGAATTCGTTGGTTCACCTAGATTTGCAGTGATAATATTAGTTAAAAGTGGTACCATAACAATATTAAAAATCTAATCGTAAACCAAAAAAACATAATTGTTACTGATTTTTTTTCATAAAAATAAAAATAAAGGATATACCAAAAATAAAAAAAAATGTTAGTTTATCCATAAAATGAGTTTCGTAAATCCTTTTCAAGCTGCTAGGTTAGGTAAGGTGTTAAAGTCATATACAGATATACCTGACATGGTTCAAGAGCACTCGTGGTTCAAATTTACATAGGTTATTTTTTATAAGTTTTATAATCATTTTTAAAGTTTTATAATTATTTTTTAATAGATAACATTCAATAAATAATATTATTTATTTTAAATTTTTAAATATTTATTAATGTTTATAAATTAATGACGAGGAATTTAGTTTAAGACAAACATTTTAAAGAAAAAACCTAGTTTTACTACAAAGTTCATTTTAATGGCGAGAACATATGTCTGAATTTGTCACATTAAATATGTTTCTATCTATATTGCTCTTTCTATAGTGAAAATATATGTTTGAGCTTGTCATTCTAACATTAAAAAGATTACATGTGTTTCTGTCTACATTGCTCCTTTTAAAGGCATAATAGAGTCAAAGTTTATGTGAGTTGCATGAAAGATGTATAGTTTAAAATTTAAGAAAGATCAGAAGATATTAAGTATTATAAGATTATTTATATATTATTTTAGTATTAATGTATAAATTTGTTAAATTTTATTAAAGTATTATTATTTTTTATAAAAAATAATATTTTTTAATTTTAGAAAAGAAATAAAAATATTTTGTAAGTTTTAATATGAATTTGTCATCCTAAAATTAATAAGGCAAAATATGTTTCTATCTATAAGGCATAGTAGAGTCCAAAGTGTGTATGAACTACAAGACAGATGAGTAGTAAGATGTGTAGTTTAAAATTTAAGAAAGATTAGAGAATATTAAGAATCAATAAGATTGCGTATGTATTATTTTTATAGTATTAATGTATGTAGGTATATGACTATTAAATTTTATTTAAAATATTATTAAGATAATTTTATTTTGGAATATTGAAGTATTTTTTATTTGGTTAGTGTGAGAAATTTTTATGCTCAAAAATAATTTTATTTTTGAATATTGGAGTAGATTTTTTTTTATTTGATTAATGTGAGAAATCTCTACGACCACCAACAGGCTGATCAGTCTCTCCTAACCATGGCCCTAGTAAAACCAAGAGCTATTCTTATCAATAGGGAATTTAACACACATCCACCAACCATGACCTGGTAAAACCGAGAGCTATGCTTATCAATAGGGAATTTAACATACACCCACCCCCTCACATACTAGCCCATCGAATTTAACATACACCCACCCCCTCACATACTAGCCCATCATGGTTTGACCCTTGGATTTCCCAAAGAAGAAACAAAGCCTTTTCATGACAAATATTGGAGAAGATACTAAAATCTTTTCAATGTTTCATGTATGATAGATATCTTAGGATATGAATCATGGTATCATGGGAGATGTTCAACACCCACTTACATTTTATGGGATTAAATTGAAATATAAAAGTAAATCATGAATATTATAATTTAAATTAAAGATAAAAAGAAAATGAACATTATTAACTTATTCAAAGTACTTAAATTTTATTTTATAATTTTAAATTTTTTTACAAGTTATAAATATAAATTTATAGTATTTTAATATCATAATAAAAAATTAAAAGTAATATTAACATAACAATTGTTATAGGTCAGAGGTGAGGTGTAGATCAATTGGTTCTCCCAAACCTCGTAAGGGGGGCGAAGGTCCAAGGTTCAAATCTCGGGTCTAGTTAGACTGAACACTTGTCCCTTTTATAGTTTTTCCAATGGCGTAAAAGGTTTAAAATGATTGCGACATGGTGGTTATAGGGGCAAACTTTGCGGAGATCTATGTGAGGGATTACGGGGCGGATAACGCAGAATACTATGGTGGCCATAAAAAGTAGGACAACTTGCTTGGATTCCACTATAAAAAAAAACATAACAATTATTATAAATTTTTTGAGTTTATTTATTTTTATTAAATTGAAAAAAAGGGATTTTGAAAGGATCCTCAAACCTTTTACATCAAAGATCAATCAAAAGCAAAGAAAAGAAAGGAAAATAAAACGATAAAAAAGAAGACACCAAAAGCTAGGAGGAGACCCCAACACCAAAAGCTAGGAGGAGACCCCAACACCAAACAGAGCCAAGAGAGATCAATAGATTAACCAACAACAAAGGTAAAGATCAAAAAAAAAAAAAACTAGAAAGTCAGATTAGTCCTAAGAATTATCATTAGAAAGGTCAATGTCCATATTAGGATTATTTGGGTCCTACTTTGGTCTCCAAGATATTTCAAATAAGACAATCATTTTCATAGATTTCTTAAGGGACCCCACTAAATATTTAATCGTATCATATAACTTGCTTGGAGTAGCAATGAGTTCCATATGTAGCTTACGACTTGCATTTGGGGTTCCAGAAGTCTTCAAGCTCTTATTAGAAAGAGGTGTTGGGATCGTATCCTCAGAGTCATCTGAATCCTATGAGGCTTGAGAGGTCTTCAACTTCCTCTTAAATTTGGAGTTCAAATGAATCGATCTTCGTATTCCTTTTGACTCAATATTCAGCTTCTTCAGCAACTCAAATTTCTTCTTCCTAATAGGTTTTTCATCCTTCGAGGAGGATGAAACACCAATTTCTTCTAGCTCGTCCAATATAGGTGGGGGGCATTGAAATTATTGCCATCCAAAACTTGAGGGGCCACAACCTCTTTATGGCTTATAAGAGGCTCATACCCAATATTTGGGATCATGGTTTCATCAGCAACAATTTTACCAATTGATTTACCAAGGTCATTCTTATCATTATCAAAATACAAGGGAGACTCAGAAGAGCCACCCTAATCAACCTTTCCCAAACAAGAATTGTCAATCCTATTACCAACTAAGAATTAACTAGAAAACACTTATCCATATCCTTTCTAAAGGAAGAGACATCCAAAGGCATACAAGACCCAAAACCTCTTTTTCCCATAACAATTGCATTTTTTAAAGAAACATAATTTAAGATCAATTTGAACAACCCCTGATGATTGGGAAATGAAGAATTACCTTGCTAAATGTTAAAAGCCCTTCTCTCCAATCTTTATATAGGAAACCTAGAATGTTCATGATCTTCTTTCCTCTAATGTGGTTCACAAGAGCCACATGAAATATCCACACATCACAATTGCACTTAGGCATGAAATAATCCATGATAGCACCCGATCCCACGGGGCTCTAAACAAGCTCATATTGAAGCCATTATAATATTTCAATGGATGACTAAGCCATTGTGATATTTCAATGGACAACTAGGCTGTACGGCTAAACAGATCAAGCTCCTTGGATAGGGAATGCTTTTCCTTGTTAACACAATCACCATGAGCTAGAATGCTTTATGAGTTTATTTTAATGTGAGAGTTAGAGAATAACTTAAGTCTATAACATCATATATATATTTTTATATTACATGGTGTGTTGGGCCTTTAATAAAAATACAACTATGCAATGCAAAAAACATTAACAAAATACAGACTCCACTTGCTGCTACAACAAAAACTTTATTAACTTAAGCAATTGCATACAAGAACTTGTTCCATTTATTACAACATAAATAAAAAACTTAAAAAAAAAATAGAAAAAATTTGAACTAAACATCCTAACATAACAATCTATAAAACCCTTAAATAAAATCCATATTTAAAGCACATAATCAGTTGTGCTCATTTTGCATGTACATGACTAGTATGACTATATTCATTGAGATGTTGCAGAAGTGTAACCATCATAATTTAACATAGTAACTACAGTACAAAAATAAAATATTGCATAATAAACACTAAAATTTGCAATATCCCTGTAACCTGCACTATTCCTACACTGGGCACCGCAAGATTCTCTCATCCCTTACACATTAAGCATTAATTTCATTATGGTGGATTCGGTAGCTGCCATAATGATTTTAGCACACTATCTGTCTTTGATTTTACATGGTGGAATCCATAGTCACCATAATATTTTGTGCCAATAACATCATGTTAAAACTTTTACAAGATACCTATACACTTTATTTAATAAGAACTTTGGTGTAACTATGAAGTTTATTATGGATAACAACAATTTAAATTAAGGTTGGTTACTTTAAGATTTAATTAATATCATCTAATATTCTAATATTTTGAAAAGCATCATAGCTTCAAGTAGAATACTCATTTTTATTAATTAATATATTATAGTTTATGGTTTATTGGTCATGTTTTCAATACCTCAATCTCATTTGTTTATTTTGTGATTGAACATTAAGGTCGCAATCAAATTAGTTTTGTTTTATAATGTAACATTGATTTTATCCTAAGTCACAATGCATTTGAATGTCCATGTACTATTATAGAATCTTAATAGTACACTAGCAAGTTCATGATGAAATTATTGAATCAAGTTAAGCAATAGGAAATATTCATTGTTTTCTAGCGAGCTAAGTTTAAATTTCATAAGTGTAATATTTTCAACTGAATGAATCTTATTTCTTATATCTATTTCAATAATGAATAGAATTAATATTGAAAATAAGGTATTATATTTTCAACTTATTTCATTTATTTGGTTGATTACATGTTGATTATGATATATTATTAAAACTACAATCATTTAAATTAAACAATTACGACCTAGATTTTGTGGATAAGCCTTAAATATTAATTGATTATAATAAATTGCATATATATGTCTAGAAAATTTTACCTAATTAGACTAAGTTTCAATGCATAAATAAAATTCAATGTGAATATTTTACAAACTAATCATATATAATAATAAATGTCAATAATGAAGGAAAATAATCCCCATTTTTTTTTTGATATATTGGAGGAGGAGGTTTTGAAAAGGACCCCAAAACCTTATTTACAAGAAAGAAGCCAAAAGGAATAGGACATCACTGGACCAACAACAACAAAGAGGGAACAGAAGGGGTACAAATGCCACCCTAACACACCAAAAGAGAGTCTCAAGGAGACTCCATGGAAAACAACAAGAAAGACACCAATGAAGGAAAACTAAAAGAACCAAAACTTAATCCAACTCATCTCTATTTTTAGGAGTCACCTCAGTAGCCTTGTTGATATCTTTAAGCTGATGATGGAGGTATTCCATCACCTTCGAGGATTGTTGGTATAGGGTATAGGTAGTCTTGGAGGCATTGGCTACAGTAGATAGCATCACCATGAGACCGGCCAAAGGATCGAGAAAGGTTTTTTGGTACATACGAGCAGTGGGTCTTCTTGGGGACTCAAAAATTTACACAAGTGGGGTTGCCTTTCGTATTCATCTTCATGGGAGACCCTTCAACCTTCACTTTTTGGAGTTTTGGATGTGCGGACTCTCGAACAATGTAAGGGATATATTTGCACATATCCCCAACCTTTTTGCTCCTAGAGGAGTGATGTCAAAGTTTAAATTTTCATGACTGAGGTGTATCATCTAGATTTGAAATGATATTTAAATTTCCACTCAAATCAAGGAATTTGATCTCCAGACCACCTTCTTTACTAACTATATCCTTGATAGGGGATTCTTGGATCAAGCTCTAAATGAGGTTCGGGTTGGAAGGGCTGATGGTGTAGGACATGATTGGATTTTGGGTCTACTTTTGGAGGGCATGCCTATAGAGGATCAAATGCAAGCCCTAGTGGATAGGGTGGGAGGAATTCCCTTTTCTTATGCTATCAATGGAGAGCTCAATTGACCTATACAGGTAATCAGACACATTAATTGCTTTGATGTCCTTGAGGTGGTTTAAAAAGGTAAGGTGGAAGCTCCGGAGGGGGATGTCAATTTTATCGATGGTGAAATATTGCATCATAGGGATCATGAATCTATTCCAAGGAATATATAGGGACTCCATTACGATCCCTACTTTTTCCATGGTAAGCTTCTTGCCTTTGTTAATAAATAAGTTGGTTTCCTCCATCAAAGAGTGCCTATCTTGGTGAATTAATAGATTCTCATTCAGGAGTTCGAAAACCTCAACTAGCATTCAAACACTAACTCTAAACTAGAGGCCATGAACATTGATGCACCTTTAACCCACAACTTGGCAAATTCATAAGAGATTTTTGAATCATTCCCATTGAACTTCTTGAAAAAAGATATGAACCCATGATTGATGAGGATATCTTTGATAATTGGGTCTAATTACAGGGATTTAGGTTATAATAAGGTCATTATCAATTGATGATGGGGATATTTTGGAACAGTGACAATGCAAGAAAGGTAACTTAGATAGAGATGATGGTTCTGATTATCCATGTAGGTGAATTTAAAGTACTCTAAGAGGGCTAATCCATCAAAATATTGTGAAGGATGCATACCAAAGGTTTTGGAGGTGATCGACCTCTAGAGCTATTGATAAGCATCATATCTAAAGATTTTAGAATCGTGTGTTCAATCATGCAAAATATCACAATGTGGGAAAGGAACCATGGGAAATGACTCAGGTCATGCTTAACATCGATGGAGCTAGGCTTTAGGATGTCTTGGAAATGATTGATCCAAGAGATTACCATGAAAATATTTGTGATAATCAGAGCAAGGTTGGAAAAGGCCTTGATGAAGGGATAAGTATGGCACATTATGGGAAAAACCATGGTGGACACAAGATTACCAAGTGACCAATGAGGAGGCATACAAATGGTAGTGAAAAAATTGGTAAAGGAGAAAAGGGTATGGGGGATTATGGGGCTTTCCCATGGGTTGACATAGTGGTGAAAAATGTGACAAGTGGCAGTGGGACCACAGGTACAAATGAAAAGAGGGTGATGGGTGAAAAGAGCATCCCAATGATTGACACACTGACAAAGGGTTTGAAAGAACAAAAAACCAAGATTAGGATAATGTGGCACAATCAATGGAAATAATATCATTGAGAGTTTAAGGGAAAGTGCCACGCCACACATCAAGAGACACTGTGTGAAGACCCTAATTGGCCAACAAATCAACAACTTGATTTCCTTCTCTGTAGACATACTAAATAATGATATTATTATGGTTATAAAGGAGCTTTTAGACTCTTTTATGAGATTGGAGACTCTCCAAGAAGATACTTTATCTCCTTTGATATAGTTAATGATGTTCAATGAGTCTTCTTCAATAACAAGATTGCAGGGATGATCACTAAGAATGGATAGTCCCTAGAAAAAGAGCTCTAGCTTTAGCAACATGATTTGTTTAAGATCCGATATTCTTCATGAACACAATGATGGCATTTCCAAGGTGATCTTTGATAATGCCATCGCTATCGGATTTCCCTGGATTACCTTTTGTTGCACCATCAAAGTTTAGTTTGAACCAACCTTAAGGGAGAGGACTTCACTTGACAATGGTTCTATTGGTTGATGGAATTGAACAAGATAGCTCTATGGAGAGGTTAAGAGAACTAGCAATGATGGTATCTAGGCCAGGGTCAGGGGCTTTTAGATAGGGGTCAAGTTGGGCATTCTCAATGGTGCCACACAACACTTTGGTTTCAATAGATAAGGGATCCTTATAAATGTTATATAAAACCTTGTTATTGTACTCAAGCCACACTTGCCACAAAAAGTGGGGACGGTAGAAGGACCAAAGCGATTTGAGATGACTATTTTGAAAGGGATTGGACCATTGGATAAACAACTTGGAAATAAAAATTGATTGGACCCACCTAATTCTAAAGGTTGACAAGAAGAAGTTGAGGACCGCATTGGAGAAGGGGTAGTCAAGGAAAATATGGTGAATAGACTCCTATCCAAACTGACATAGATAACATCAGTTGGGGATGATCATACCTCTAGATAGAATTTTATTTTGGGCTACAAGCCAAGAGAAGAAGGTGATCTTGGGAATTGGAAGTTTGATCTAGATGGAGTTGACTGGGAGTTGGCAAATGGTGGTATCATCTTGAAGGAAATAAGTGGGCTTGACTATGAACTGACCACTATCACACTCTCTCTAGAATTGGGAATTCAGAGGATTTTTACTGGGAATAACGTAGGTTCTAAGGAGAGAAGACAACAATTTTGTGGTAGCAATAAGATCTTCGGTAAGTTTGGTAAGGGGAATTGACCTCCAAGCATGTATACCAAGGGTACAAGCTAAGAAGTTAGATACTTTATCTCTAAAGTGATGATGAGTTATGGGATTCAATATGGCTAGGTTGGGATTGAAAATCAAGGGTTGGTCATAGATCCATGGGTCCTTCCAAAATTTGATGAGTTACTCATTGCTAAATTGTCATCTGGTACCTTTTTGGATTATGGACTTGGACTTAATAATATAATTCTAAAAAGAAAAATCTCTTGGGGGTGTTCCATTGTCTATGAAAACGTTGTTCTAGAGATATTTTATTTTTATTATGGATACCCACGTTGTGTTGGCATTGGTGAAGATTTTTCAGTCTTGTTTGATGATTAGAGCCATGTTCATTTTGCCAAACAAGGTTATGCATAAGGGGTTGGACTTAAAATGTACTTGTAAAAAAATGGTGAATCCTAATCAAAATCAAGGTGAATCATGGTGAATCCTAAGCAAATCAAATAAATCATCTTCATACCAAAATTTGGAGCATTTGAAGCCCTAAAAAGTAATGTCATCTTTGGGACACATTTTGACCTATTAAATCATCTTATAACTTCATAAAAACACAACCATTATATCAGGATCGAAAATAGATTTCCAACGAGTACAAATATGCCTATGTTTGGATATATATTATGGTGAATTGATCCTAAGAAATAATTAGTTCTAAAAATTTTAGGCGAATGGGCCGACATCAAGGGTCCTGATATTTGCCAATTTCCAAATTTGGAAATCTTAATATTCGCCCAATTTATGAATATTCATCACTATGCATAACCCTGTTGCCAAATTTCCTGAATCTTAGACCTCCTTGAGACTTTTTGGTGCATATCTTAGATTATTATCCCAAGCCACTAGAGAAAACCTTTTTTTTTTCTCCGAACCTAACCACAAAAATATTTTTTTGGATTTTCTCTATCCTGTGACAAATTAATACGGGGGCTTTGAAGATGAACATGAAATACACTAGGATGTTTTGGAGACAACCATGCACAAGAGTAGCTTTGGCTGCTTGACTTAGGAGAGCTCCCTTCCACTTGGTAAGCTTTTTGAGGAGTCTTTCAAGAACATTCTTCCACATGCTTTCAGCTAGATTTCTAGTGAAAAGGGAAAGGCCAAGATAATAAGAAGGTAGGTTCGAGATGATACATCCAAAGGACACAAGTAATCCTTATCTATTTGTCACTGGAAGTGTTATAAAAAATGTTTTGCTCTTCAAGTAGTTGACCATTTAGCCCACAACTTCCTTGTAAAGGTTTAGGATGGTCTTGATGGCTTTGGCTTTCGAAATAGATGCTAGGGTGACCAATATAGTTTCATCAAAAAACTACTAGTGTGTTATGGGGCTAAGGAGAGAAGTAGCATTGATACCAAAAATGGATCCAATAGAGCATGTTGCTTTGAGGGCTCTCCCAAGGGACTCTGCAAGGATGATAAAGAGGAAGGGAGACAAAGGATCACCTTGCCTTAACCCCCTTAAGATTTTAAAGTATCTAGTAGTAGACCCATTTATGATGACAGAGAACCATGCTGATGTTAGGTATTATTTTATGAGATTAGTCCATTCATTGTGAAACTTAAATTTTTTTCAAAGTATTTGTTCATGTTAAGCTTGAGGAAGAAACCTACTTTCTTGCTTTTAGAAATGGAGTACATAAGTTTGTGAAAAGTGATGATCCTATCAATGATATTTTTTCCTTGGATAGTGCTTCCTTGACACAGATCAATGATGAACGAAAGAATCTCCTTCATTATATTGGTCATGAATTTGGTGATAATTTTGTAGATAATATTACAAAGGCTTATTGGCTTGAAGTTAGAGATACTTCTGTATGAGGGTTAGGAAAGTCGAGTTGATATCCTTGGGGATAAAATTCAACTTTTGTACCTCTTGGATAGTCTTGTAGATATCTCTACCAACGATGTCCCAAAAAAACTGAAAGAAGCAAGGCAAAAAATTGTTCGAACTTGGGTCTTTGTTAGCTTGTATTGAGAAAAGGGTTTCTTTGATTTCATCATGAAAGAAGGTTTTAAGGAGGCACAAATTGATTTCAGGATTAATTAGGCACAATATATTTTGGATTAGAGAGTTGTGGGAGTGAACAGAGCAAAGGGGATAAGGACCAAGAAGATTTTCAAAGTGGGCAACAAATTTAGCATGAACATTAGTAATACTTGATGTGACAGATCCATCGCTCTTGAGTAGTTCTCTAATATTGTTGAGGTTGCAATGTTTGAGAGTTAAGGCATGAAAAAACTTTGTGTTAAAGTCTCCTTATTTTAGCCAAAGGTGTTAGAAATTTACCATGTACAAACAATACACAGTCTATGGAAGAAAAAAAAATAATAACAACGACAATGAAAAATAGTTTAAACTTTAGTTAAGCAGTGCAATAAACAATAATCACACAAATGTAAGAGACACAAGATATACGTGGTTTGGGCAGTGTACCCTACTCCACGAAGAAACAATCAGTCCTTTGTATTAGCAACAATACAATAATATTCTTCACTTGTACAATGTCTCCTCTCCTCTCTTCCTCCAAACTAGAAAAGAGCCTTAACCCTCTAAGACAGTATTTACAGTACAAAATATATAGAGATTTGTGGCTTTTTCTCTACCCGAAAACACATAGTGGTGTCGGAATACAATGGGCAAAAAAACCATGAGCTGAAACCACCCATATGCTTATCACGTTTTTTAAATATTTACTAGCAATTAAATATTTAATGGTAATTAAATATTTAATGCTAATTAAATATTTAATGTTGCCTCTTGGAACCCTATTCACGTTCCCATTATTGAACGTTCCCATAAATATTTAATGGCCTTGGAACTCTGCCAACAATAATGGCCTTGGAACCCTGCCAACAATATTTAAATGGAAATTAATTTCTTGTTATCAATTTGGCTCCATTACCTAACATTCTCCCACTTGGAGACAAGATTGGTGCAACATCCCTGCACCCTAGGACTAAAAGTTTCTCATAACATGACCTTACTCCTTGATGAGGCCAGGAATTGCCTCATCTATGAACACTTTTTGATACATTTTTGACTATTTGAATTACCCTTTTTACTATGATTTTTATGTTAATTATGGAAAAATGCATTATATAATGATGTTTGCAAATTTTGGAATGACAAAGTGCATATGCTCTGTTTTACTATTTTTACTGCAATTTCACCTGTTTTTCAGTTAATCAGTAGTGTTATAGCAATTTAGAACTTGTTTGAATATCTGATGCTTGGTAATATGGTGTTCCTTTGGTTAAACTAATTCAAATGGAAAAGGGCGCCAAGAATTCATCATTGTAGCTGATCAGTGAGAAAACAGTCATGAATCGTGATAGCTTCCAACCAATGTACATATACAGTAGGGCTTGGAATTAGTCACTCCAACACATGCCATCGATGCAGAAGGGTGTGAAAGGAGAGTGGAGAAGTCAACACGTTACTTCCTACGCGTTTGGACCACAGATCAGCAACAAATGGTCACCTGCCTGTTGTTTCGGAGCAGTGCAAGAATAAGCGACACAGGAATAGGGAATAGCGCAGGAACAACTGAAGGTGGTCAAAAAGCGATAAACCGATGGAGGAAAGTATTGGAAATTGACCAAGAGGTTGTCCCAACTCATATTAACATGATTTCCTCAATAGATGCAGCCCAACAATAATGAATGGATAAAGTTTTGACAAAGTAAATTCCTGCAGTCTAGGAAACAGTTATGTAATTAGTTGTAAATCCCTGCAAAGTAGTAACCAAGCATATCAGTGTTATCTTATAAATAATAAAGCTCCCATATGGTCGAGCATATATATAGATATATAGATATAGATAGATATATAGATGAGTAGGCAAGAGAGTACCAAAATTAGCATAGAGTAAAGTTTTTCTGTAGTAGAACAATAATTTGTAGGTTTTTCCTGCATTATTGTAATGCATTTTCAGATTGAATAAAAAGGTGCAATCTTCAGTTTTCAATTGGCATGTTGAGGTTTATGAGTAACAGCTAGATCCTCTTAGCATAACTCCTCACCTTCTTCTGGTTCTGGAAGCAAGGGCCCACTTGCAGGCCAGAGGAAGGCAGTTTTTGACAAAAATTTCTTGCTGTAGCAGGTTAGCAGAATTCTGCCAGTTTGCATTTCTTTAAGTAGTTTTCAATACAAATTTCAGTAGTGGATAGCATTTTTTGAATTTACAGCAATTCCTAGATATTTTGTCATCTTGCAGTTTTATAGTCATTATTGGTTCAATTTTGCAGTACACAACAATTTCCAGATATCTTGTCATTTTGCAATATTGGCAGTTTTTGTTGATTCAGTTTTGCAGTAGTTAAAATTCTGTTTTGATATTATCTAGTTGATTTACTTCCATGCAAGAGTGTGTGTGTTCTAAATTCTGCACTTTATTTTTCTCGTCATTTCAATTTAGCAACATTTCATTTTCTGTAATTTTCAGATTCTGTCATTTCATTTCCTGCAATTCTGTTTCTACAAAAGTAAATAGGAGTTCATTTCATTTCTTAGGAGTTAAAGGTCACAACAAAACCCCCAAAATGCTAACTGATCCACCAATAAAACCTGTTCTTGAATAAACTGAACCTGCAACTGTAACACCTCCTATCGTATATAGCCTCTGGACACCACCCTGGATTGACACACATAATGATTAAATGATGAATGATCAACGACCCTCATCATTTTTGGTGCCGTTGCCGGGGAACAATCGGTGTTGTTAGGAAAAGTGAAACAGGTCAAGAATTGTGTTACAATTTTTGAAATATTGTATTTCAGTTTATTTACTGAATAGGCATGAATGCATAGGCCAAGAGACGAAAGAGGGAGGTTTATCAGAACTAGTTCTGAACCACCAAGGCGTTCTTCACGATCAGATGAAGAATTGCCAAAAATACCTTCTTCACCAACTGAAGCTTTGGATAGATTAGAACAAGAACTTTTGGTAGCACTTTCTGCTAAACATTCCCTTAAGACTGAACCATCCACATCAAACTCAAAGAAAATAACTATGGCAGCAACAGCACCACCACCAGGTGGGTATGCTGATGATCCTCCTAGGACTTTTGAATACCCCATACGGTTGGATCCAACTCTAGATGCTCCCATGAAAACTATTTCTCCATCCATATTGCCAATTTTTAGGGGAACTATTTCAGAAGATCCTGATCAGTTTCTGTTTGAATTCAAAGTGTTATGTCAGACTTATGACTACATAAATGATAATCAAAAATTGAAACTATTTCCTTCTACGCTTAAGGATGCTGCTCTCCGATGGTTTATGAGTAATCTTGAACCTAATTCAATCCGTACTTGGGATGACATGGAGACTGCATTTTTACATAAATATCAGGATTACTATCGAGTACGAAACAAAAAAGATGAGTTGTTTCGGATCAAGCAAGAAGAAGATGAGAGTTTAGAGGATTACCTTGATCGCTTTGCCTTTGTCCAAAAGAGATGTGGTCCTGTAGAACCTAATTTCTTAAAGCCTATCTTCTTAAGAGGATTACAAGATGAATCTAGGGAAGTGTTAGATTTAATGGGAAAAGGAGACATAGATCAACTTGACCTTGAAGATATTGTGGAGTTATGTAGAAACTATTCCCGTACTCACCATCGGAGAAAGAAAAGGAATTCTGGCAATAATGACATAAAGGAGTTGATGGAGGAAATGGCTAATTTAAAAACTGATATCCTTGTTCAACTCAATTCTCGCATTAGGTGAGAGAAACATAAAACCCAATTCTACACCACCTTTGGCAATTTATTGCCCGAGATGCAGGAATAAGCATGCCTTGCAAGATTGCCCTTTAAACAAAACTTCTATTTGTGGAATTTGTTCCAAGGAACATTCAACAGATAGATGTCCTTTGTTGCCTCATCTAAAATCTGTCTTAGGCACCCAAATAGAAGAACTTAATGCTATTGGGCAGAGATCCGGTGGTGGCTATACACAATATCCCAATGCTCCTCGGTTTCCAAATTGGGGACAATCTCCTTGGAATATGAACATGCCATGGGGACATGCAGAAGTCCCTGCACAACCTTGGAACCAACCTTGGACAACTCCTCCAGATTGGTCACATCCTGGATGGATGAACCCACCTTGGAATGCAACTCATCCATAGTGGACACAGCAAGGACAAATATGGGGACAACAATATCCACCATATCAAGGACAACAAAGGTATCAAGGGCAAGCTCAAAACTTGTTGCCAGCACCTAATCCAAATTTTTAGGGAAGAACACAACATCAACAAATGCAACCAATGAAACAACCTCCACTCCTAGCTCAACCTGTGACTAACCCAAATAATACGGACAAACAACCCTCGTTTATGAGGCTCGAGTCCGAAGACTCTATCGCAGTTCATGTGCTTGACTGTAGTAACATCCAGCTACGTTCAGGGGAAGGTTTTACCCGAACCTGTTCCACCCACCATTGAAGAAATAAGTGAGAAACAAGAACCTCCAAATCAGGAGACAGTGCAACAAAAACAAAAAGATGAAGTAACAAAAAAAATGCAGGAATCTTCTCCAGTAGCATTACCATACCCTGAAAGGTTTGATCACATTGATACTGCCCCTGAATCAGAATTAGTGATAGAACTTAAAAAGATGTCAATTTCTCTCCCTTTGTTGCAGGCAATAAGGGATGTGCCTTCACTCAAAAAAACTATTCAAGAGTTATGTATCAAGAAACCTGGTAAAAAGAAGGCCTTTCCTAAAACCGTTCAGGTAGAAGGCAAATTAGCTGATTTATTGTCTGGGAAACTAGTTCCTCCCAAATATAGTGATCCCGGTAGTCCAATAGTTACAATTACTATTGGATTAATGCAAATTCCTAATGTGCTAATTGATCTTGGAGCTGCAATTAATGTTATGACTAAGGACACAATGCAAAAATTGTAGCTCAAGAATCTTAGTCCTACTACCACAGTTTTGGAAATGGCAGATAGGTCAGTTGCTAAACCTGAAGGTATCTTAGAAGATGTAGCCATTGAAGTCTCTTCTTGGGAATATCCCGTAGACTTCTTAGTGTTGCAGCCTAGAAAATCAGTCAATGGATACCCTATCATTCTAGGACGACCTTGGTTGGCTACTGTAGCTACTTTTATAGACTATCTGTCAGGGGAAATGACCATATCTAATGGTGTTGACCTAAAGAAAATTTATTTGTATCCACCTGCTCAACCTTCCACTAAATTTTTTGGACAAATTTGGTATCCTGAGTCTGATGAAGAACAGGAAACCATTGCCACTTTGGCTACAGTTGTAGTTAAAGAACATATTGAGGAAATCACTACACCTGAGAGAGAAATATTTGAGAATGAAACTATCCTAATTGAAACATTACAATCAAAGGGACTAACTGATGATCAAACTCTTGTTCATCGGTTGTTGTGGCAAGAGGAGGAACAAAATTCAGAACCTCTGTCATCCATGCCTAATCAAGAAAGATCATTCATTCTACCACATGGATGGCATCATCATCTCCTTAACACCTTCAAATGTCCTCTGATTCCACCAGGTATCATTTCTGAGATAGATTCTAGAGTATTTCATACTCTACAACCACATCATTGTCCATTAAATGCATTAATCAATAACTATGAAGCAACTAGTTCTATCTATCCAGGGATCAAACAAATTGAAATCCAGCCAGGTAAATTTTTGAACATTAATAGCTGGCTAACTGAGGACCAGGAAGCCAAATTATTTGTTGTCTTACAAAGACATGTTCAGGATTTTGCATGGAATTATAAAGACATGATTGGCATTCATCCTGAGGTATGTACACATAGGATATACACAGAAAACGTAAAACCAGTAAGGCAACCTCAGAGACGCTTGAATCCTGCTCTAAAGGAAATTGTGAAAGAAGAAATTGAAAAACTCTTAGATGTTGGATTCATTTATCCAATCTCAGACAGTAAGTGGGTATCACCCCTGGTCATTGTTCCAAAGAAAAATGGTAAAATGAGAGTATGTGTGGATTATAGGGAGTTAAATAAGGCCACACATAAGGATCATTTCCCATTACCATTCATAGACCAAGTATTGGATACCCTTGCTTGGAAAGAAATTTTTCTGTTTTCTTGATGGTTTCAGCGGGTATAACCGGATACAAGTTGCGCCGGAAGATCAGAAAAAGACTACCTTTACATGTCCTTGGGGAACCTTTGCTTACGGTGGTCTTACCCTTTGGTTTATGTAATGCTCCAACAACTTTTCGTAGAGTCTGTTTTAGCAATTTTTTCTGATTTAACCAATGAAAGTGTTGAAATTTATATGGATGATTTCACAGTGTTTGGAAATAGTTTTGAATATGCATTAGAACAACTTGAAAAAGTGCTGATTCACTGTGAAATATACCACCTCTTTCTCGAATCCCGAGAAATGCTTCTTAATGATGGAGGAAGGAATTGTCCTTGGACATCATATCTCTTCTTTTGGAATCAAGGTTGATCCTAAGAAGGTTGAAGTCATCAAAAACCTCCCTCCTCCACAAACTCAAACTGATGTACGCAGTTTCTTAGGGCACATTGGTTTTTATCACAGATTCATTGCTAACTTCAGTACTATAGCAAATCCTATGTTTGCTCTACTCATGAAGGATTCTGAATTTGTTTGGTCTCCTGAATGTCAAACTTCTTTTGAAAACTTAAAGGAAAAGTTAACCACTCCACCTGTATTAAGAGGTCCTAATTGGGAGTTACCTTTTCATATTCAAACTGATGCTTCCAATACTGCTATTGGAGCTATGTTAGGACAGATTGAAAATGGGGAACATTATGCTATTTATTATATCAGTAAAAACTTGACAAGAGCTGAGAAAAACTACACTACCACTCGAAAAAGAATTCTTGGTTGTAATCTATGCTATTAACAAATTTCGACACTATATCACAGGGTATCAAGTATTCATCCATACGGATCATACTGCAATCAAATATTTGATGAATAAACCATTGGTTAGTGCAAGAATTATTCGTTGGTTGATTCTGTTGCAGGAATTTGATGTTACCATAGTAAACAAGCCTGGGAAATCTAATGTAGTTGCAGATTTCTTGTCAAGAATACCAAATGCAGATACAGGGGAAGTTGTGGAAGATACCTTTCTAGATGAAAAGTTGTTTGTTGTCTCTGTACAATCTCCATGGTTTGCAGACATAGCTAATTACTTAGCTACAGGGAAGATTCCTCTTCACTTTACCCCCAAACAAAAGAAACAGTTAATCAAGCAAAGTGCTTCTTTCCAATGGATAGAGGGCTTACTGTTTAAGTGCAGTCCTGATCATGTTTTACGTAGGTGTATCCGCCAGGATGAAGTATATGATATCCTACGGGCATGCCATGATGAACCATCAGGAGGGCATTATTCAGTCAAAAGCACTATTCGCAAAATCTTGGGAACCGGATATTATTGGCCATCTTTGCATAAAGATGTAAAGAGGTACATTAGACATTGTGATGCCTACCAGAGAATGGGAAAACCTACCTTTACTAATGAAATGCCATTACAACCTCAAATAGGAACAGAACCATTTGAAATATGGGGTTTAGATTTTGTAGGACCCATTAATCCTCCTTCCCAAGGCAAAGTGCATATCTTGGTATGTACTGATTATGTTACCAAATGGGTAGAAGCTCGTGCTTTTAAGCATGCTAGAGAAGAAAAAGTTGCTGATTTTTTGTATTCATAGATTTTTTTGCGTTTTGGAGCCCCACAATCTATCACCACAGATCACGGACCCCAATTTACTTCCAAGGTTATTGAAGCCTTCACTCACCTCTATCAAGTCAAACACAGAAAATCCTCACCTTATCATCCACAAGCCAATGGCCAAGTTGAAGTGACCAATAGGGAATTAGAATGAATTCTGACCAAAACCATAGCAGTTCATAAAAGGAATTGGCTAGACAAATTACCAGAAGCTATTTGGGCTTATAATACCACTTGGAAATCTACCACTGGATTTACGCCCTATGAATTGGTCTATGGAAAAAAACCGCTTTTGCCTATTGAGTTTGAATTACTAACTCTTCGAACTGCTTTGGAAGTAGGTATTGATCTGTCACAGGCACAAGAAGAGCGTATTCTGCAACTTGATGCATTGGATGAACTACGCATGGATGCACTACATCATATAGAGATAATCCAAGCACAACGGAAGATGTGGCATGATAGTCACATAAAGCAACAAAAATTTCAGCAAGGTGACTGGGCCTTGTTGTTTGATTCACAATACAAGGATTTCCCTAGAAAGTTGCAGACCATATGGCTTGGACCTTACCAAATTGAGGAAGTGTTTGACAATGGAGTTGTTCGTCTTACACCTATTGATGACTCACAACGCAAGTTGGTGGTGAATGGACATCGTCTTCGTTTGTACCACAAACCATACAACAAGGCAGAGTTTCTCAAACAAGTGGAAAGTTTGAATGTACACATTTGGGAAGAAAATACTTCTTCCATACTGAATTCAGCAGATTGACACAAGAATTTGATTTTAAAAAAAAAAAACAAAAAACAAATAAACAAATTCAGGAAGTGAAAACCTCTTTGAGGCACTCCTGAGTTAGGGTTTACATGAAAACCGATTTTTCGGCATGTTTACCTAGTTGGTTTCACTATCATTGTTCGGTCTTGTCTCATGACCGTGGTTTCGTCTATTTTCAGATTGCACCTACCTAAGTTCAAAGATTGATTAGCTGGAAATCTCAGCAGGAGCACCTCGAAATGTAGATAAAATGGTTATAACAGGTATGTGTCTTTTTCATTCTCTGAATAATGTAAATCATTAGTATATAGTGTAAATATCCTTGATTAATATAAAAGCATGTAAAAAGGGGGAATAAAAAATGGAAAGACCTTGTCTATAATGCCTCTGCCTAATTCTGCTCTGAGAATGAAAAAAAATAGAAGTGCGCTGGAATAAGGAAAGCGTAGGAATAACCTGTTATATTCCAAAGCGCAGGAATAATCCATAATGCGCAGGAATAAACTGTTTATATCCTAGAGCGCAGGAATGATTTAACAAGCGCAGGAATAAACTGTTTATATCCCAGAGCGTAGGAATGATTGATTAAGCATAGGAATAAATCACTAAGCGTAGGAATGAAATTATGTGTAAAAACTGGTTATGACACGTGGCCTATGGTGAGTTCATTGGTTTAAAAGGAAAAAGACAAGTCACCGACTCACGGTTGCATGTGACAACTGTCGTCCAAACAAAAATGAGTGAAGGTACGGGTGATAACTTCACATGCATTGCCACGTCATTATGTTGCAAGTTTCGAAGCAGTTCCTACACTGCTATTATTCCTGCTACGGTGATTGAAACCCTAAACCAGACGCACGCTCATACTTTTTGCCAATTTACAGAAACTACAGAACAGAAGGCAGGAAATTACACCATGGGGGGAAAGAAAATCAGAGCCGAACCTGAAAACATTAGTTACCTAGAAAGTGACCCTGCATCCCTGCAAATATTCGCTGATGGAGGATTTCTGCCATTCCTGCACAAATTTGACGGCTATTCTGAGGGCTTGGTAGCAGAATTCACATGCACCTTCCGCAACAATCGAGTGCACATTAATGGGATGACTATCCAGGTAACCCCCAAAATACTCAGCCAAGTCACTGAATTACCTCTTCAAGGCTTGCAGATTGTAAAAATTGGGTGAAATATTTTGAATAACCTAGTTAATCAGTTTACGAAAGAAGGGGATGGTGAAATTGAGTTTTTAATGCATAGAAATGTTTGTAAGGGGGTCAAAAGACTTAGTTTGCCAGTCCCTTGGAATGAAGTTGCAATGTGGGTGATGAGGTACATCACTTGTGACGACCAATTTCCTGTTGTATCTAGCCCACACCTTCGTATCCTCAACCATCTGTGCCATGGAGCAGTTAAACCAGAATGTAGGGTTAATGTGCCCTTATACATTTTTCAGGAGTTAAAGGCTATGGCCAACAAATACCAAGTAGGGAAGGGAAGCCCTAAGAACCATGGGCTCATCAAATTGATTTGTCAGTATCACTTTAGGGGCAACCCTAGAAATTTTGACCGTTTCTTTGCCCCTTGGGCAGAAATAAATGACTCTAATATTGCATCAGAGGAAGGGGAAGTAGAGGAAGAGGAAGCAAAGGAAGAGGAAGGACCACAAAACCGAAATGATCCCCCGGATGGCCCCAATCAAGAACTCAAAAACAACTCTATTTAAGGAACCTTCAGAAGTGTATAATCCAGTTTCAAAAATTTTGTGTAGATTTATTTGATGATGCTATGGTAGCTTGTAAAAATAGAAGGGGTGAGTTATCTATCTCTCTCCAGAAAAGAGATTCAATTTCTCCCACTAATTTGCTGTGTTCAAGGAGAAGGGCAGAAGGCATTGTCCTAATTATATCGAAAATCAAGGAGCTTTGGATAGGTCTGAGGTTTAGAATGCCCATAATTATTACTCCTGTTCCCTACTTCTTTGATACTGACCCACAACCTGATGAGCACTTCCAACAATGGTTTCAGTCCATCAAGGCAGTCAGTGGATTCTATAAAATTGGTGGCGCATTACTCAAATTTCATGAAAGATGTCTAGACCTGGATCTCGTGTGCTGTTGTCGCCATACAAAATGCATGAGGACATGCATTACCATAAGTTGGGGGGGAATGATGAGGCCAGGAATTGCCTCATCCATGAACACTTTTTGATACATTTTTGACTATTTGAATTACCCTTTTTACTATGATTTTTATGTTAATTATGGAAAAATGCATTATATAATGATGTTTGCAAATTCTGGAATGACAAAGTGCATATGCTCTGTTTTACTATTTTTTACTGCAATTTCACCTGTTTTTTAGTTAATCAGTAGTGTTATAGCAATTTAGAACTTGTTTGAATATCTGATGCTTGGTAATATGGTGTTCCTTTGGTTAAACTAATTCAAATGGAAAAGGGCACCAAGAATTCGTCACTGTAGCTGACTGTGCAAGAAAACAGGCTATAACTGTGACAGTTCCAACCAGTTGTACATATACAACAGGGCTTGGAATTAGTCACTCCAGCACATGCCACCGATGTAGAAGGGTGTGAAAGGAGAGTGGAGAAGTCAACACATTACTTCCTACGCGTTTGGACCACAGATCAACAAAAAATGGTCACCTGCCTGTTGTTCCGGAGTAGTGTAGGAATAAGCGATGCAAGAATAGGGAATAGCATAGGAACAACTAAAGGTGGTCAAAAAGTGATAAATCGATGGAGGAAAGTATTGGAAATTGACCAGGAGGTTTTCCCAACTCATATTAACGTGATTTCCTCAATAGATGCAGCCCAACAATAATGAATGGATAAAGTTTTGACAAAGTAAAATCCTGCAGTCTAGGAAAACAGTTATGTAATTAGTTGTAAATCCCTACAAAGCAGTAACCAAGCATATCAGTGTTATCTTATAAATAATAAAGCTCCCATATGGTCGAGCATATATATATATATATAGATATATAGATAGACATATAGATGAGTAGGCAAGAGAGTACCAAAATTAGCATAGAGTAAAGTTTTCCTGTAGCAGAACAGTAATTTGTAGGTTTTTCCTGCATTACTGTAATGCATTTTCAGATTGAATAAAAAGGTGCAATCTTTAGTTTTCAATTGGCATGTTGAGGTTTATGAGTAATAGCTAGATCTTCTTAGCATAACTCCTCACCTTCTTCTGGTTTTGGAAGCAAGGGCCCACTTGCAGGCCAGAGGAAGGCAATTTTTAACAGAATTTCTTGCTGAATTCTTGTCGATAGCGAGTTAGCGAATTCGCCAGTTTGCATTTCTTTAGTAGTTTTCAATACAGATTTTCAGTAGTGGATAGCATTTTTTGAATTTATAGCAATTCCCAGATATTTTGTCATCTTGCAGTTTTACAGTCATTATTGATTCAATTTTGCATTACACAATAATTTCTAGATATCTTGTCATTTTGCAATATTGGCGCTTTTTGTTGATTCAGCTTTTGCAATAGTTAAAATTCTATTTTGATATTATCTAGTTGATTTACTTTCATGCAAGAGTGTGTGTGTTCTAAATTTTGCACTTTATTTTTCTGTCATTTCAATTTAGCAACATTTCATTTTCTGTAATTTTTAGATTTTGTCATTTCATTTCCTGCAATTCTATTTTTGCAAAAGTAAATAGGAGTTCATTTCATTTCTTAGGAGTTAAAGGTCACAACAAAACCCCCAAAATGCTAACTGATCCACCAATAAAACCTATTCTTGAATAAACTGAACCTGCAACTGTAACACCTCCTATCGTATATAGCCTCTGGACACCGCCCTAGATTGACACACATAATGATTAAATGATGAATGATCAATGACCCTCATCACTCCTTAAGGCCAACTGAAGTAGAGCAAAAGCTCAACTTCTCCCTGGTTACAATTTTAGTAAGCATATCAATTTTTTTTTGGGAAGTGTGAATCTTACCCAAATTTACCAAATCATCCTCCATTGATGATCGAATGAAGTGATACCTCAACTAAATATGTTTTGCCCATGAGTGAAAAGTAGAGTTCTTCACTAAATGAATGACACTTTGGCTGTCACTCCAAAGTGTTCCATCTCCTTGCTCCTGACCCAACTCCTCAATCAACCTATGAAGTCATATGAACTCTTTGACACCTTCCATGACGACTACATACTCAACCTTCATAGTAGAAAGAGCTACAACACATTGTAGCTTGGATATCCAACTCATTGTTGTACCTCCAACTGTGAATACATACCCAGTAGTGCTCCTCACACCATCCAAATCACCTACCATATCTAAATCCACATAGCCCTGTAACTCAACTTTGGAACCTCCAAAATTTAAACAAAATTTTGAAGTCCCTTTCAAATACCTAAGTATCCATTTCACTGCTTGCTAGTGATATTTACCTGGATTACTCATGTACCAGCTCACAACTCCCACTTCTTGGGTAATGTCCAATCTTGTACACACCATAGCATACATCAAACTCCCAACTACTGAAGCATATGGCACCTTATTCATGTACTCTTCCTCCTCATTTGTCTTGGGACATAGCTTCTTTGAGATCTTAAAGTGCTTTGCAAGAGGTTGGACTACTAGTTTTACATCATGCATACTAAACCTCTTAAGCACCTTTTCCACATAATCATCTTGAGACAAATTCAGTGTTTTATCCTTTTGTCTCTAGTGATTCTCATGCCAAGGATTTTTTTGGCTTCCCCCAAATCCTTCATGGCAAATTTACTTGCCAACTCCCTTTTCAATTTATTAATATCTTGCATATTGGATCCTGCCATAAGCATATCATCAACATACAATAAGAGAATAAGGAAGTTACCATTTCTTGTATCTTGAAAATAAACACAATGGTCACTTTGGATCCTAGTAAAATTAAGCTCAATCATGAAAATTTCAAACTTAATATACCATTGCCTTGGATCTTGCTTCAAACCATACAAGCTCTTTTTCATTTTACACACAAGGCTCTTCTTTCCTTTGACCTCAAACTCCTCTGGTTGGTGCATGTAGATATCCTCCTCCAAATCCCCATGAAGGAATGTTGTCTTCACATCTAACTGTTCAATATGAAGATCTTCTACTACAACTATACTCAAAATAGTTTGAATTGAAGTCATTTTTACTACAGGTGAGAAAATGTCATTATAGTCAATACCTTTTCTCTGTGCAAATCCTTTCACAACAAGTCTTGATTTGTATCTCTTGTTGCCATAAACTCCATCCTTCACTCTGTACACCTGTTTGCAATGCAATACCATTTTCCCCTTGGGAAGCTCAACCAAACACCAAGTTTGGTTTTGAGTCAATGAGTCCATCTCATCCTTCATAGCATGCTCCCACTTGATCCTAGTTTCCAATTGCAAAGCCTCATGAAAAAAATTGGGCTCACCTGCATCAGTGTATAGAATGTAATGAAAAGGAGAATACTTATTTGGTGCTATTCTTACCCGAGTAGATATTCAACCTTTCGATATTAGTGGTGATGGGGGTGATGTTGGAGTAACCACAATTTCCTGTTCATCTTGCTCTTCCTCATGAGCACCACGTTCATCAATCTGAACAAGAGGCTGTATTTTTACACCATGCTCTGGGATTTCATCCAAGTCAACAAACTTAGGTGCATCCTCTTCAACCTGTATGTGCCTATCCTTGTACAACCTATCCTCATTGAAAATCACATCTCTACTCTTGATAAATTTTTGACCAATGTTATCCCATTGCCTATATCCCATCTCATCCACACCATAACCAAGAAAATAATACTTTCTAGAATTTGCATCAAGCTTACTCCTATTTTATTTATCTATGTGGGCAAAAGCCTCACAACCAAATACTATAAGGAAAGAGTAGTTTACAGGTTTACCTTTCCAAGTCTCCTCTGGAATGCCTCCATGCAATGTAGTCAAGGTCCTCTGTTTATCAAATAAACTATTGTATCAAATGCACTAGCCCAAAAAAACAATGGCAACCCTGCATGCAATATCATGGCTCTGGCATGCTCCATTATAGTTATGTTCATCCTCTCCGAGACTTCATTCTCCTATGGTGTTCTAGTAGTAGTCTTGATTCTCCTAATTCCTTCCTTTGTGCAATAGTCCTCAAACCCCTTACTGCAATATTCACCACAATTTTTAGATTTAAGGCATTTAACATTCTTACCTGCCTCATTCTTCACTAATGCTCTCCACTTCTGAAAAGTGTCAAAAACATATGATTTACGCCTGATTGTGTAGATCCATGTATTCCTACTAAAATAGTCAATGAAGGTAACATAATAAGAGTAGCCCTCAAGATAAAGTACCGATGAGGGACCCCACACATCCGAATGAACTAACTCTAATTTCGCTTTCTTCCTTTCTGGACCAACCTTTAGAAATATTACCCTTTTTTGTTTTCTATATACACAACCTTCATAGAAATCCAAATCAACCTCCTTGAGTTTTTGTAACAGTTTTTAGGAGTGAAGGATTTTCATCCCTTTCTCACTCATATGACCCAACTACAAATGCCATGCTTTTGCATCATCCTGAGCAGCATAGTTCAATGTACAATAAGATGAGTTCTACAATAAATACAAAGTTCTAGTCAAATCACCTTTTGCAATCACCATTGAACCCTTTGTCACTCTCCATTGCTAATTTTTGAAATTAGTGTTGCATCCCTCCAAATCAAGTGCACTGGCTAAAATAAGGTTCCTCTTCAGATCAAGAATGTGCCTAACATTGTTAAGC
The DNA here is from genome assembly GCA_028583015.1 of Wollemia nobilis. Classification (NCBI taxonomy): domain Eukaryota; kingdom Viridiplantae; phylum Streptophyta; class Pinopsida; order Araucariales; family Araucariaceae; genus Wollemia; species Wollemia nobilis. The sequence continues at coordinate 2,104,650 of JAQPPZ010017221.1, forward strand.
ACCCAAATATTTCTGTTTGGCAACTTTACATTCACCGTGCCAATACCCACAATCTCACATGGACAATTATTACCCAAAAAAACCTCTCCATAATGACCTAGAGTATAATAAACAAAGTACTCCCTATGAGAAGTGACATGATAAGAAGCTCCAGAGTCCATAACCCAATACTCACTCGTGCAATTTGCTACAAGAATCAGGGCATCCTAATAAATTACACCTGCAATATTTACCTCTTGAGCATCATTCCCATTATCGTCCTCATTATTATTTCTATCTTTGCACTCCATCTTGAATTGTTCACTCTTCCCACAATGCCAACAATCAATCTTACTTTTATCTTTGCTTTTAGATCTACCATTCGATTTTCCTCTATTCTAAATTTTCCATCTAGCTTGGAATTTTAATTTTTATCTATTTATGCCTCTACTTTCTATAGATAGTGCTACTCCAGATGATGAAGTCTCCCCAGAGGTTTTTCTCATCATATCCTCACTGAGGATTATGCTAACCACATCATCAAACACCAAATTTCTAGATCTAGGCACAAAATTACTCATTGCCATTACAACGCTACCCCACGAGTATGGTAGTGAACAAAAAAACCCTAAAGCCATAACCTCATCATAAAAATCAAGCCCTATAGATTTTAAAGAACACATAACAACATAAAACTCATTAAGGTGTTATTGGATAGATCAACCTTCTTGCAATTTCATAGTAAATAGTTTTCTAATCAAGAAAATTTTATTTGAAGCTGAGGGTTTTTTATACAACTTAGCTAGTATATCCATGGCTCCTTTGGTGGTATTTTCCTTCTCGATGTTATATACAACAGAATAAGCCAGACTCAACCGGATCACCTCTAGTGCCCTATTGTCTATCAGATCCCATTCCTCATCATACATCAAGTCAGGTTGACCATAATTCTTCCCTTTTAGAGCCAAGTACATATTATCCTTCTGATACAGATAATCCTCCACTTTGGTTTTACACATACCAAAATTTTATTCGATAAAATTCTCCTATTTAAACTTCAAACTCTCTCTTATTTCTCCCACTCGAACATAAACTCTCCTGTGAGTGCCCTTTCCCAAAAAGAACACTCTGATACTAGTTGTTAGAAATTCACCATGTACAGACAATACACAGTCTATGGAAGAAAAAAAAATAATAACAGTGACAATGAAAAACAGTTTAAACTTAAGTTAAGCAGTGCAATAAACAATAATCACACAAATTTAAGAGACACAAGATATACGTGGTTTGGGCAATGTACCCTAATCCACAGAGAAACAATTAGTATTTTGTATTAGTAACAATACAAAAATCTTCTCCACTTGTACAATGTCTCCTCTCCTATCTTCCTTCAAACTAGAAAAAAACCTTAACCCTCTAAGGCAGTATTTATAGTACAAAATATATAGATATTCGTGGCTTTTCCTCTACCCGAAAACACATAGTGGTGTCGAAATACAATGGGCCAAAAAACCATGAGCTGAAACCACCCATATGCTTATCATGTTTTTAAAAATATTTACTAGCAATTAAATATTTAATGGTAATTAAATATTTAATGTTAATTAAATATTTAATGCTACCTCTTGGAACCCCGTTCACATTCCCATTGTTGAATGTTGTCCATCAATATTTAATGGCCTTGGAACTCTACCAACAATAATGGCCTTGGAACCCTGCCAACAATATTTAAATGGAAATTAATTTCTTGTTATCAATTTGGCTCCTTTACCTAACAAAAGGGCTCTTGCTTTCTATCTCCAAAAGGTTTCCTCTTTTGCATGCACATTATGATAGTCGGCTAGGAGTCTCCTTTCTTCATCCCTAGACTACAAATATGGATTCTCCATTTGGGTTTGATCTTATAAATCTCTTAGTTGTTCCTTGATGCTCTATTTATTTTCAAATATGTTGCCAGAGATCTCCTTGTTCCACAATCAGAGGTTGCCTTTGATGAAGTGTAGCTTTTTTGGCTATTTGAGATATGAGAGGACTAGAGAAATTTTGGTTCCACCATTTAGCTATATGAGCTCTAAGATCAGGGTGTTGGATCCACTTGGCTTCAAACCTAAAGGGAGTTTTGAAAGCTAAAGTAGGTTTGAGATCTTGAGAACCAATGGGTTGTGGTCCAAGTCGCTTTTAGGGAGGGAATGAAGAGAGACATCGATAAACAAATGAATGGATTCTTTGGAAAAGAGGAATTATCGAGCCTCATCTGAATAAGTTGGCTTTCAACCCTCCTATTTCTCCATGTTAATTTTCTCCTTTGACTTGAACATCCATCAACTCATTGTTGTCTAGAAATTCATCAAAATCATCACAACATCTTGGTGAGATAGCGATACCTCCAATTTTATGGGATGGAAAGAGAGGAAAGTTAAAATATCCAACAAGCATCCAAGGTTCGTTTGAGAAGATGGTTCTCATTTGGCTAAGGGTATTCCATAATGCTAGTTTACCTGAAGGATTATTGGGTGCATAAATATTTGAGAGTACCCATCTTGCTTTGTTATCTTTGCAGTAAAAGAGGATATTTTTTATTCTATAAGATGAAGATAAAAGTATTCCTTCCACTTTATGGGAATCTCATAGGTAAAGGAGTCCTCCTGAAGTTCCTTTCACTGGGCTAGCAATGAACTCACTATTTCTCTAGATGTCTTTGACAATTCTTCCAATATTAGCATCTTCAATTTTGGTCTCCTGAAGTAAAATAATTATATGTCTAAGTTATTTTCTTATGGATGCAACAAGTCTCTACTTGGTTGATACATTTAGGCCTCTCACATTACATGAGAGAATATTCATATGTGATTTTTAGCAAAAGACTTTTTCTCTCTTTTACTGTGAGATGAGGGGGGTTTGGTTCTCTTTCCATCATCCTTGGAGATTTTAGCAAGGGTTGAGAAAATGGTGGTTTGGGTGCCATTGGCAATATCCTCTTCAACTTCTCTTCTTATTTGGTTGAGTATGGAAGGTCTCCCTTTCTTTTTATCATTGCCCACATCGATAGAGGCTTTCTTTTGGATTTTGGTACTTTGCTTAAGCTGTCTAAGGGATGCTTGATAGACAAGGACAAATCGATGAGGGAGTCCATATATATTTGGTGAAGGGGAGGGAACACATATCTAGAACTTGATAGGGTTTGAGGTAATAGACCCTCATTGAGGAAAAAATCTTAGGAAGGGCACTAAATATACCCAAGAAATATTAAGTCAACAGGGTAATTAATCTCATCAAAAGCAGTAAGAGATTCAGATAAGGGGTTGAAGCAATTGGATAAAGCAAAAAGAGAACACACCTAGTCTTGGGACTCCATAAGCGAAGAGGAAGCTGGTTGTTTACCCTTGGAAGCGAGGTGGTCTACCCTGGTAAGATTTTTCTTATGACTAGGAACATTCCTCAAAAGAGCTTCAAAAGGTTTCTTAGGCCAAGCCTCCTATTTTTTCTTGGTCTCCTTTCTAAGAGAGGGGCATTGAGATCTAAGATAAAATTAAGTGTGATATTCGATGCATAAGATAGACTTGTTTTTGTACTCGATAGCTTGGTTCTTGTGAAAGAAGCCAAATACCAAGTCCACATACATGGGTAGGTCTAAGTAAAGATTAGTATTGATGCATAAACGGGTATACACCATCCAAATATTTGCTTTAGTTTCCAAATCAAAGGTAATAATATCACCAATGATACAAGAAATTCCTCTTAAAATTTTGTTGTGCTAGAATTGGATTGGGAGTCCTAGTAGTCTGACCCAGATGGGTGTTATGTTTATGATTTTATTTTTAGGATCAAAATCCTCTGCCCATATCATGATAAAAAGACTACATTGGCCAAATAACCAGGGTCCACTCATAATAATACCAATGGTATCATCTAGATTGTTGAGTTTGATGAGGAATAATCCTCTAAGAAGTGCAACTAGGTCCATGCTATCATAGGTATGCAACTTTGAGGAATCCCATTACGAATGGATTTGATGTCTAGATAGGATCCCATGAATTTATCGACCAAGGATAGAGAATATTGAGAAACAAAAGAAGCCATGATGCTGGGAGGAATGACCAGTTATTTTCTTGATGGTATGAGGGAAAAGGGGCCAAGATAGTGAGGTGGAGTTGAAATCCTCTAGCAGTTCCATATTATCTCCACATAGGAGATAAGTTTGAGCTTTTTATGGTCTATTGGGAGGTCCCCTCCAACACCCATGACTTCCACTACCCTGCCCGAATGATATTGGGATTCAAAATCACCGTCACCATCGTCTGCACTAAAAATACCATCTTCATCATTGATATCGCCTGAGCTAGAGTTTTTTCCTGAAGGGAATTCAAAATTATGAGTTTTTCCTAAGTTCGCCATCACCTGAGTTCATCTTCTATAAAATGTAAGAGAGAAATATGAACAATTGAGTTTAACTAGATTTTACCATTTTAAAAATATTGCATCCACCCATATACATATGATAATAAAACATGGATAGCATAACACAACTATAATACATATGATAATAAAACATGGATAGCATAGCACAACTATAATATTGAACAAGATATTATGATGGCCTATGATTATATTAAGTACCCCAAATAAATGTTTAAAGTATATTATATAATTTTATTAAGGGCCCAAAAGATGATATTTTCTTTAACTTAAAATATCAATATTTCTTCAACACACAAAGAAAATATTTTGGATTGTAAATAGGTTATCTTTATATAGCCATTCACTATATTTTTTAACTACTTGATGCAATGTACACTAGGCTAAGAATGTGATCCAAAAAATGAGAAGATAATTCCATTTGAATCCCCTAAATTAACCCATATAATGGGTAATTCATTACAATCACAATTCTCAAGATAATATATAACATGTAAGTATCATGCATTCATATTTCATCTTCATTCCATAATAAGATCTTGGTAGGACAACACATCCCACTGGCATGACATAATAATATGAAAATATTATAACATATGCTCATCAAAATAAATATGATATATCAGATATTTTACTTACTTATATGTGATTAAAATAAGTCCCTTCCATCTTATATCATGAATGCATTATAATGCTTGATTTTTGCAAACTACATTATTTTGGTACTACAATAAATCATATTATCATATATAATTTTATCATAGAGATGTCTATCATAATAAATATATTTGAACATGGTTTGTGATCATATATTTTCTTTTCATTTATTGTTATTCCATAGTTCCATAGACATGAATATATTATATTTTGTATTATTTTTACTTATTTTTTTTATATCATTTTGCTTTTTCTTATGATAATATGCTAAGTTATAGGGATGTTTGTAAGAAAAATGAGGTCTAGAAAATAGATATATTTTACATAAGATATAAAATTGGCCAAAGCACATGCATTTTGGAGAAAGCATTTATGTGTATTATAATGAATTTGGTCAAAGTCCTAATCTATCAAAATAATGCATAATATTCATATAATATTATAAAAGAAAAATATCCAAAAATGTGACTCATGATGTAAACAAACATTTAATAAATAATATCAAATAAATATGGATAAAAGATATATTAGGGATATATAGACCCTATAACTAGACGTCCTTACCTCAAAAAGTAAAATTTTATAAACTAGTTCATTTTTATTTTTTATCACAACTAATATTTATAAAATCTAGAACAAAATAAAATTTAATTCATTATAATATTATCACTTGCAATAAATAATAAGCATCCATTAGAATATTAGAACCCCATAATAGTTGTTAGTTTGAACCCTACATCAAATTAATCCAAACAATAAATAATAAGATCTCAAGATGAGTTGAAAGAGGGTCCAAAATTAAGGATATAGAAAACTAAGATTGAGTACCTTAGGTAGATAAAGGAAAGTAGATGACATATGATAGTAATTTGTTAATTTCTTAAATACAAACAATAAATAACTCTTATACTTTGGTTTTAAATATGTTAAAGGCCAATAGTGTCCTTATAGATATTATGTAAGTTAAAGAGATTGTAGACTGAAGTAGGATAGGAACGTATAATACACAAATAACAAAACCTTTTATGATCATATAAAGGCTTTAAAATAATAAGAACTTAAGTTGTCTTGTTGTTAACAAACTTAAATATTGTATATCCATAAACACTAAATGTGGTACTCCTTTCTATGCAAGTATACCCATATATTGGTATAACTAATATGTTCATACTATGGATAACTCCTGATTATTTTTCCATTTAAATGTTTGAAAATCAAGGAGCAAATCAACACAAAAATAGATATAGCATTAGGATAAATCCTAACCATGTGAGTCTAGCTTAACAATATGGAAGCATGTAATACTTCTATATCATTTAGAAAAATACTTTCAAAGATGACCTAGATATGTTAACATATTATGGAACTTGATTGATGCACATCCTCACACTGTATCAAATATATATTTTGTCTACTAGTGGTATAAGCCCTCATATACAACATTCATATATCCCATCCATTTGTGCATATAATATGGAAAATTATATGTCAGCCCTGTTGGATATAGTATGTATTAATATGATTTATTTTGACATAAACACCTAACCTACAATTTATTGATACCATAATGCTATCATAATACCATACTATTAGATCACCAACTAGTTACCTTAGTGGAGCAACCTAAAAAGTTGGTTCCATTTTAATTTTTTATTAAATTTATTATTAAGTTCACACAATATTGATTACCTATCCATATATTTTATTTTATTTTTTTTGTTCCAAGAAAAAACATATGGTAATCTTATTAGGTTATCACCATAATAGTTATACTCTTTATGGATATGGTGATCTAAATGGAGCATTGACATTGGCTCTACTTTGAGTATATTTATAAATTAATTTCTAGTAAGAGTCTCGATTTAACTATTTAATTTGATATTTTATTGTACTTATACCTAGTTCAGTAAAATTATACTATAATTTTTGTTGTGAATCTATGTGAAATTTATAAAATGGCATAATTTGTATGCAAGCTTGTATGTTTTAAAAAGGTTATTATGAAAGGACTGGTGGTAGATGTATCATCATAAGCATCTAGTTTCATTTTTAGTTTAAACTTTGAATAGGTAGATACATATATTTTTTATTGGTTATATAGAATTTAAATGGCCCCTCTCATATTATATCATGACCACATTATCATGATATTATTAAAAATTGACATTATGCATATATCACTTGGAAAATTGGAGCATTGATCTCTATCTTAAAATTTGGTGTATTTAATTAGTTGAGATCTTGAAATTTTACTATCTTAAGTTTCACCTAAAACCTTTTCTGATAATGTGAAATTGATTGCTTTCCACCACTTTCTCTAAATATTTTGTGATAAATGTTAGTGTTCATCATTGGGATTAGAAACTTAGTTTATAATGTGAAACTCTATAGTCCCCACTACTTTCCTCAATCCCAATAGGCCTAGTAGATACATTATTATTCTTATAACACATTTATTTTTTAATTACTTTATTGCAAGTAATTTATGTTGGCAAATAATTATCTTCAATTTTTATCCCTTGCCTTCAAAATGATCTACATTGAATCATGTGCATATATATGAAGTAATTTACTTGTAATTGATAATAAATTATATTTTTCTTATTTTCTAAATATTGGAATAATTTAAATTTGTATATATTGTAATATTTTGTATTGGTTATGAATGTGGTTTTAGTTCTAATTGTATGAGAACCAATAATTCTCTTATTTAAACTTTGAGTAGGTAGATACATATATTTTTAATTGGTTATAAGGAATTTAAATGGGCCCCTCTCATATTATATCATGACCACATTATCATGATCTTATTAAAAATTGAAATTATGCATATATCACTTGGAAAAAATGGAGCATTGCTCTCCATCTTGAATTTGGTGTATTTATTTAATTGAGATCTTGACATTTTACTATCTTAAGTTTCACCTAAAACCTTTTCTGACAATGTGAAATTGATTGCTTGCCACTTTCTCCAAATATTTTGTGATAAATGTTAGTGTTCACCAATGGGATTAGAAACTTAGTTTAATGTGAAATTCTTTAGTCCCCACTCCTTTCCTTAATCCCACTAGGCCTAGTAGATACATTATTATTCTAATAACACATTTATTTTTTAATTACTTTATTACATGTAATTTATGTTGGCAAATAATTATCTTCAATTTTTATCCCTCGCTTTCAAAGTGATCTTTCAAAGTGATCTACAGTGAATCATGTGCATATATATATATATATATATATATATATATATATATATATATATGAGGTAATTTACTTTTAATTGATAATATTATATTTTTCTTATTTTCTAAATATTGGAATAATTTAAATTTGTATATATTGTAATATTTTTTATTGGTTGTGAATGTGGTTTTAGTTCTAATTGTATGAGAACCAATAATCCTCTTATTTAAAATTTGAGTGGGTACATACATATATTTTTAATTGGTTATATGGAATTTAAATGGGTCCCTCTCATATTATGTCATAGCCACATTATCATGATCTTATTTTTTTTTTGAAAAAATTGAAAAAAGCTTGCATTAAAACAAATTACAGTTACAAGAGGGAGAAAGGGCATCCCAACCAAGAGCAAAGAGACCAGAAGAACAAAGGGCGCGAAAACGCGACAAGTCACGAAAACGCGACAAGTCACGAAATCGCGACACCAAACCTAACAACCGCCGCGCCACGACAACCGGTCGCGAAAACGCGACATGTCGCGAAATCGCGACATGTCGCGACATCGCGACAAAACAGCGCCGAGGCCACACAACTCAAAAAATGTCGCGAAATCGCGACAGCACAGCACCAAAGCACCCAAACGCCAAAAACGTCGCGAAATCGCGACGAGAAAGCCAGAAGGCACCTGCTCACCAAAATTGTCGCGAAATCGCGACGAGTTCTCCCTTAGACAACAACCTTGAGAAAGTGTCGCGATATCGCGACGACTTTTCCTTAAAGCCCCAGTTGGTCGGAAGTGTCGCGAAATCGCGACAAGAATTCCAATGGGCGCCCCTTCCGCAAAAGTGTCGCGAAATCGCGACATGTTCTCCCCCATGGTGCCCTTTTCTTAAACTAGTCGCGAAATCGCGACGTTTATCCTTCATGCAGTTTGTTCTCCAGAACTGTCGCGAAATCGCTACAAGTTTGCCCCTTTGCTTCCTTTCCTTAAAAATGTCGCGAAATCGCGACAGATTATCCTTTGAGAAGCTTTTCACAAAAAATGTCGCGATATCGCGACGGTTTTTCCACTTAACGCAATTTTGCTCAAAGCGTCGCGAAATCGCGACAACTTTCCTCCAACAGCGGAACCGACAAAAAAGGTCGCGAAATCGCGACATGTTCTCCCCATGGTGCCCTTTTCTCAAACTAGTCGCGAAATCGCGACGTTTATCCTTCATGAAGTTTGTTCTCCAAAATTTTCGCGAAATCGCTACGGGTTTGCCCCTTTGCGTCCTTTCCTCAAAAATGGCACGAAATCGCGACAAATTTTCCTTTGAGTAGCTTTTCACAAAAAATGTCGCGATATCGCGACGGTTTTTCCCCTTCACGCAATTTTTCTCAAAGCGTCGCGATATCGCGACGCCTTTCCTCCAGCAGCAGAACCAACAAAAAAGGTCGCGAAATCGCGACACCTTCTCATCAAAGACCGCGACGACGCAACAAGTCACGAAATCGTGACAATTTTCCTCCCAAGGCCGCGGCAACAAAAAAGGTAGCGAAATCGCGACAATTGTCCAGGAAAGGTCGCGACAGAGCAGCATGTCGCGAAATCGCGACAGCTTTCCAAACAAGGTCGCGACGGCGCAATATGTCGCGATATCGCGACAAAAACTAACCTTAGCCATTTTTGAGCTCATGGATGCAGGGATCGTTCCAGACCACTCCGAATCTCTTCATCTATCATAGGCATATCACTGTGCAGCTGAACACCTACCTCTTTCTCAACACCCATCTTCGCAAGGAAGTCAGCTACCGTGTTCAAATTTCTACTCACATACACAGGGATAACATCATCTAACTCCCTCCATAACTCCTTGATTTGGGATATCAAAATCCGCAGTCTCCAGGCTTTTAATGAGAAATTTCGCAAGCAATCAAGAGCGCCGATCGAGACTTGAGAATCCGATTCAAGAATTATCCTCCGATAACCCCGCTAATAGCCCGTATAGACGCCGACTTAATGGCAAAGGCTTCGGCTTCATTGTTCGTGGCTCGCCCAATCCCCGCAATTCCCAGGAAAGAACCGCACTCGAGTGATCCCGACATACAACACCAATTCCTCGCGCTGCCCGGGTTGCCTTTTGCAGCCCCATCGCATTGATCTTGATCCAGCCCAACAGGGGAGGTTTCCAAGATGCTCTGCCTTGCCTCTCATGTCCCTCAACCCCCTCTTCAAGATGCCCAAGAGCAGCCTGATTCTCTTCATCAACATAAATAGCAACAGTTTTTGTGACTTTGCTCCGTATGACCTGCCAAACGCCGTCAATCGAGGAGAAAGTGTCTCTAAAGATCCGGGCGTTTCTCTCCAACCAAACTTGCCACCAAATGAAGAGAAAGCCTAACTGCCAGCCAGTTCGGAGAGCTATGGAATTGAACCTGCCCCTTTTCCATTTTTCCCAAATATTGGTACGATTGAAAACACCATTAGCCTGGAGTTTAAATTGAGAGAACCAACGTTCCCAAATCTGATGAGTAAAAGGGCACTCAAAAAACAAATGATCTACAGTTTCCTCATGTTGGAGGCATAAAGCACATTGAGAGGGGCCATTGAAACCCCTACGTCTGAGATTGTCAAAGGTGAGAAGTCCATTATGCATAAGTTGCCAAGCAAAGAAATTCACTTTCGGCCAACCCTTTGAATGCCAAATCCTTCTCCAATGCTGAACCGGAAAAGAGTGTGGGGGAGGCTCAGGGAGGATCTCTTCATATCCAGCCTTAACTGAGTAGACCCCAAGGCTTCCATAGCCCCAGGCTAATTCATCTTCCTCATCCCTCCCCGTGAGGAACCTTTCTGACAAGATTTTTTGCAGGATGGGCGCCAACTCCGGAGAGACAGTAATTGGCCACTCCTCCCACCGCTTAAACTTTTTAAATTTATACCCCCCAATTGACTGGTAAGTAGATAATTATCAATATGGATCCAGCCCTGGGCTTCTAAGGCGGTCATGATTGGTTGTAGCTCAGGGAACATGACAATAATGGGCGGATGTTGGTCCCAAGAGTCAGTCCGTAAACGAGCCTTGTCTCCTCTCCCCACTTTCCATAATAATTGATCTTTGATAACTGGGACCCAAGCTTGAGAGTCTCGCCACACTAAGGATCCAAGACCTTCCAAGGGAAAGCGACCCACCTCATTGGGATGAACATGCCCCAAATATTTACTCGGAAAGAATTCTCGTCGAAGAGGGAGGTTGGCTGAGAAATCCACCTCCAATACAGTTTTCCAGCCAAGGCTCGTTATTAAGCTTAGAACTTCTCAAGCCCAACCCTCCTTTGTCCTTAGGCTGGGTAACTTTGTCCCACCCAACCAAAGCCCATCTTTTCTTCCCTTTTGCGCCTTCCCATAAAAATCTTCTAGCCATTTTGTCCAGCTCTTTCCAGATGGTATGAGGGGCAGCCAGTATTGAGAATTTATAGATCGGCAAAGCCTGTATAACTGACTTCAGGAAGTTTAATCTACCCCCATAGCTTAGCCATTTATGGGCCCAATGATTCATTTTGTCTTTGATGCCTGCCAACAGATTCTTCCAGATGTCAATTTTTAACTTTTTGAAATGAAGGGGAACGCCCGTGTAAACAATTGGAAGAGAAGTCCTTGTGAAGCCCAGGATCTCAATAACACGCTCCCCGTAGCCGTTGGTCAAGATTGAAAAAGACCACTTTGGACTTCCCGTCATTTAGAACCCGATTTGAAGCCCTTAGGTAGAAATTCAGAAGTATCTCTCGATTCCTCTAGCTTCCCGAAGAGTGGCCACACCAACCAGGCCAATATCGTCCACAAATTGCAAGTGAGTCAAAGTTTCCTCCCCAACCTTGATACCAGATAGCAGACCTTGTTGCCTTCTCCTCAGAAACAGTCTGCCCAAACCTTCAGCCAAGAGAAGGAAGAGATAGGGAGAACAAGGGTCTCCCTGGCGAAGACCACGAGTGGCACCGAAAGGATGCGAGGGAAGGCCCTTGATGAGAACAGAATAAGAGGGAGAAGAAACACAACTCATAACCCAATCAATCCATTCCTGAGAAAAGCCAAAGGCAGCCATCATTTTCGACAAGAAGCACCACTCCACCCGGTCATAAGCCTTGGACATATCCAGTTTAATGAACATTCCTTTGTTGCCCGAAGTTTGCATTGAATGGATGGCCTCCTGGGCCAAAACCACCCCATCCAAGATTTGTCTTCCCTCAACAAAGCCCCCTTGTTCAGGAGAAATGATGTTGTGAAGAAGGGGTTTAAGCCTCTCAGCCATTATCTTAGTGATGATTTTGTAAATCACATTGCATAAAGCAATAGGCCTGAAATCAGAGATATGAGTCCCCGCTTCCCCTTTTGGAATTAAAGCTATGAAGGTGTGATTGATCGCCCTGAGCATTCTTCGATTGGATCTCGGATTCCTCAAGAATGCCCAAAACATCCTCCCCCAAGGTGTCCCGTAAAGCCCGAAAAATTCAATAGGAAAGCCATCTCGGACCAGGAGATTTTCCAAGGACTCATACCAAAGACCACATTTCTCAGTTCATCCCTTTCAATGGGTCTAAGCAGGGCCTGATTGTCTTCTTCAGAGATAATAGAAGGAATAACATTAAGAACTTCGTTCTGAGCCTCAACATCTTGCTCCATACTTTCCTTAAAAAGTTTAGAAAAGTAATCGATTGCATGGGAATGCATGCCAGGAAGAGTATCGAAGACATTTCCATGTTCATCTTTAAGAGCTTCCATATTGTTCATCTGTCTCCTAGCACAAGCTGACCGATGAAAAAATTTGGTATTTCTGTCCCCCTCTAATAACCAAGTATTTCTAGCCCTCTCGCTTCCAAGATATCTCCTCTTGGTTGTCAATGTCCTCAACCGCTTTACGCAGTTCATCATCTTCAAATTTGAGTTGCTCAGTAATTGATCCTTCCCTAAAAAGTTTCTGAACCTCCTCCCATCTAGCCACCAAGGGGGCCCTTTGGGACTGGAAATCCGACTTGTTTTCTTTCCTCCACTGTTTCAATTGAATTTTGACAAATTGAAGCTGTTTATGAAATTTGAACATTGCTGTCCCAAAAGGTGGACGGCCTTCTGTCCACCATTGAGTAATTTTCTGTCGAAGGTCCTCCTTTTGTAACCAAAAATTCTCAAATTTAAAAGGCCTATGGTGCTGCCCTCTCGAAGTCCCTCCCTCTAGCAAAATGGGAAAATGATCCGAAATAGGGCCCTCCAAAATCTGGAACTTAAAAGTCCATTTAACAAAAGCCTCCTCCGAGACCAAAAAGCGATCTAACTTGACCTTCCCGCTATGTGGCTCCTTTCTCTTGTTTGTCCAAGTGAAAAAACACTAGGGCCTTGAACGTCCACTAAATGAAAGGCCTCGAACTTGGGCAATCGAAGCCGGTCCCCCGGATCCAAAACAGGGGTGCCACCTTCCCCGGTCACGAACGGATAATTTTGCATTAAAATCCCCTCGCAATAATCCAGTCATAACACTCCCTGTATGCCCTCATGTTGTGAACAACTTCCCATTGGAGCCTCTGGCCATCTAGGTCTTGGGCCCCGTAAAAGTTGGTGATTAGGACCTGCTCGTAAGTGAAGTTATTTCTGAAGAGAGAAGTAAGAACACCCCTGCAAGCTATATGTTCTAAAGCAGTCCAGACCAGAGGGTTCCAAAGGGTAACAATTCCACCTGAAGCTCCTTGGGCAGCCACATCCATATGCCCAGCTCCCCGCCAGATTTTAGTAGCAGTTTTACTCATAATATCTAAAGACATTTTGGTCTCCTGAAGAAGCAAAAAGTCTGCTTTACGGTTTTCTAAGAGTCTTTGAACAGCAGATTGATGGGTTCTACTGTTTAAACCCCTAACATTCCAAGATTGAATAATCATTGAAAACCTTGAGAGCAGGAAGAATCAATGGTCCTCACCAATCCTCCATTGATTAGCTTATCTCCTTGCGCTGTTAGTAGTTCCTTATTGGATTTTCTTCCCGCTCCTTGAGAGTTATTGTTTCTAGATCTCTTCTCCACCTGGGTAATCCCTAAAGCAGGCCTTTCTCTATTTTTATCTGCATTTCCCATGGTGACATCTTTGATAGCCGACTGTGCTGGGGAGTGTATAACCAATGCCCCCGAATTCTCTGGATCGCAGATTCTCACCGGCACAACCACTGTTCTACTACAGGAGTAAAGGAAGGAGAAACAAGAGGTGGAGTGTTGTCATTCACACCATTCCCATCCACTCCCTCCATAGTTTGGTCCTCCTGATCCACTAATGACTTAAAAATTTCATACCGATTGTTTGGCTTGAGCTGCACCTGCTCCTTGCCATTTTTCTTTTTGTTTCTCTTTCGTTTCACCTGTTCAAAGCCATCCTGCCGAGCATCAGGACCTGGAGAATTGCTAGAAGGTTCATTGACAGGACTGGACTTACCCTCTCTAGGGCGGTTTGACATTCCGCTCGGAACCTCCGTTTTTGTGCTCAATATGTTTGGGCAAAACCTTGCCAAATGTCCATGCTTATGGCATACTCGGCACCTGAAAGGTAGGGCCTCATAGTCTAGCTCGCCGGATCCAGGGTACTCCCCGCTAGCTCAAGTTCCGCCTCACCGGTAGAGGCTGACTAATGTCCATCTCTACACATATTCTAGCAAAGACAATAGTATTTCCCTCTATGGTATCTTTGGAGACTCCCAAAAATCTGCCTAGGGAATTACCTATTAGTTCCAACACCTGCTCACCCCAAAACTCCATCGGGAGAGCGTACAACCGAATCCAGACC
Organism: Wollemia nobilis; assembly: GCA_028583015.1. Taxonomy (NCBI): domain Eukaryota; kingdom Viridiplantae; phylum Streptophyta; class Pinopsida; order Araucariales; family Araucariaceae; genus Wollemia; species Wollemia nobilis. The sequence continues at coordinate 2,119,680 of JAQPPZ010017221.1, forward strand.
GGGACAGCCGTGGGTTCGATGCGGGGGTCGAAACCCACTCTCCAGGGTTGGACAAATAACCCTGCTGGTCCGTGGTTTCTCTTTCTCGATTCAAATGCTCTGCTTTCTATCTCGCTAAAGAAGAGAAACTAATGATGAAATACCCATTGCTTATAGGCCATAAAGAGTACTCACCGTGTGGCTCCCAGTTTCGGCGAACCCTGTATGCAAAAAATTCAGTGTGGGCCGGATGCCCATGAATTTGCAGATCAAGTCGTGATTAGCTCGGTAGACGATTGTATCTTCGACCAGCATTGGTTCTATAACAATCTTAGGCCCGGAAGTGGATTGCGGGAGGCATCCATTAACGCGGTGAGCATTTGGGCCATTGCCAACATTCTTGAGTATCGTTTGAAAAGCATTCCGCTGAGCTCCATCAGTGGAAGGCGAGGGGTTATCTTTCAACTTCTCAGCATATGAAGTCTTTCTCCCAACAGGAGAAACTGGAGGAGACCCCATCGGGCCCTCCCGGGACCACGAATGTACCTTCAGATGAATTCAAAATCAACCCCCCAAAGCCCCAGGCAAGATCTTCGGGCCAGAATCCCTCGAGCAACACCAGACGCCTTCACAGAAATTTTCCCGCCATTATCATGAATTTATTAAAAATTGAAATTATGCATATATCACTTGGAAAAATTGGAGCATTGATCTCTATCTTGAAATTTGGTGTATTTACCCAGGTGTTGTAGGTGAATTGGAGAGGAGAGGACAATCCTCCAAGGGAGGTCCCAGGTTCAAATCTCCACCCTACCAAAAAGCTGAATTGGGTATCCAAAATCCAATTGATAATGTTGGTGCAGGCAAGGTCGGGTGCGACTCCCGGGTGACTTTGACGGTGTAGAACCCCCTGTTCATGGTCTCTTAAACCAAGGCAGCCCCACAAGGGGTTTTCACTTAAAAAAAAAAAAATTGGTGTATTTAATTAGTTGAGATCTTGACATTTATTATCTTAAGTTTCACCTAAAACCTTTTCTCACAATGTGAAATTGATTGCTTACCACTACTTTCTCCAAATATTTTGTGATAAATGTTAATGTTCACCAATGAGAATAAAAAATTAGTTTATAATGTGAAACTCTTTAGTGCCCATTACTTTCCTCAATTCCAATGGGCCTAGTAGATACATTATTATTCTTATAACACATTTATTTTTTAATTATTTTTTTTTTGTTACATAGATGAATTGGTTACAATCACAATTTTTAGTAACTCCCAGCACAACTAGTAGGGTTCAAACTATCAGCCAAGGCTTCCAACACCCACCTTATCGTTAGTGGTAACCCGACATGAGATGGGGACCGCCAGACGCATAGGGTTTGCATCATCTTCGTCAGTCTGGTTTAACACGTGGCATGAAGGGGGACTTCCAGACAAGTAGGAAACAGATCACCCTCATCAGTCAGGTACAACACGTAGAGGATTCGAATCGGGCTACTGCTTATGCATGGGCACACCAGTGAGATTGGAACCTAGGTATTAAATTTTTAATTATTTTATTGCACATAATTTATGTCGGCAAATAATTATCTTCGATTTTTATCCCTTGCCTTCAAAGTGATCTACATTGAACCATGTGCATATATATGAAGCAATTTACTGGTAATTGATAATAAATTATATTTTTCTTATTTTATAAATATTGGAATAATTTAAATTTGTATATATTATAATATTTTTATTGGTTATCAATATGGTTTTAGGTCTAATTGTATGAGAAACAATAATCCTCTTATTTAAACTTTGATTAGGTAGATACATATATTTTTAATTGATTATATGGATTTAAATGGGCCCCTCTCATATTATAGCATGACCACATTATCATGATCTTATTAAATATTGACATTATACATATATCACTTGGAAAAATTGGAGCATTGATCTCTATCTTGAAATTTGGTGTATTTAATTAGTTGAGATATTGACATTTTATTATCTTAAGTTTCACCTAAAACCTCTTCTAACAATGTGAAATTGATGGCTTACCACTACTTTCTCCAAATATTTTGTGATAAATGTTAGTGTTCACCAATGGGATTAGAAACAGAGTTTATAATGTGAAACTCTTTAGTCCCCACTACTTTCCTCAATCCCAATGGACCTAGTAGATACATTATTATTCTTATAACACATTTATTTTTTAATTACTTTATTGCATGTAATTTATGTTGGCAAATAATTATCTTCAATTTTTATCCCTTTGCCTTCAAAGTAATATACATTGAATCATGTGCATATATATGAAGTAACTGACTTGTAATTGATAATAAATTATATTTTTCTTATTTTCTAAATATTGGAATAATTTAAATTTGTATATATTGTAATATTTTGTATTGGTTATGAATGTGGTTTTAGTTCTAATTGTATGAGAACCAATAATCCTCTTATTTTAAACTTTGAGTAGGTAGATACATATATTTTTAATTGGTTATATGGATTTAAATGGGCCCCTCTCATATTATATCATGACTACATTATCATGATCTTATTAAATATTGAAATTATGCATATATTACTTGGAAAAATTGGAGCATTGATCTCTATCTTGAAATTTGGTGATTAGTTGAGATCTTGACATTTTATTATCTCAAGTTTCACCTAAAGCCTTTTCTTACAATGTGAAATTGATTGCTTGCCACTACTTTCTCAAAATATTTTGTAATAAATGTTAGTGTTCACCAATGCGATTAGAAACTTAGTTTATAATGTGAAACTCTTTAGTTCCCACTACTTTCCTCAATCCCAATGGGCCTAGTAGATACATTGGTTATGAATGTGGTTTTAGTTCTAATTGTATGAGAACCAATAATCGTCTTATTTAAACATTGAGTAGGTAGATACATATATTTTTAATTGGTTATATGGATTTAAATGGGTCCCTCTCATATTATATCATGACCACATTATCATGATCTTATTAAAAATTGACATTATGCATATATCACTTGGAAAAATTGGAGCATATATCTCTATCTTGAAATTTGGTGTATTTGATTAGTTGAGATCTTGCCATTTTATTATCTTAAGTTTCACCTAAAACCTTTTCTTACAATGTGAAATTGATTGCTTGCCACTAATTTATCCAAAAATTTTGTGATAAATGTTAGTGTTCACCAATGGGATTAGAAACCTAGTTTATAATGTGAAACTCTTTAGTCCCCACTACTTTCGTCAATCCCAATGGGCCTAGTAAATACATTATTATTCTTATAACACATTTATTATTTTTAATTACTTTATTGCATGTAATTTATGTTGGTAAATTATTATCTTCAATTTTTATCCCTTGCCTTCAAAGTGATATACATTGAATCATGTGCATATATATGAAGTAATTTACTTGTAATTGATAATAAATTATATTTTTCTTATTTTCTAAATATAAAATAATTTAAATTTTTATATATTGAAATATTTTTTACTGGTTATGATTGTGGTTTTAGTTCTAATTGTATGAGAACCAATAATCCTCTTATTTAAAGAGGACAACATACAACATTTGACTTAAATTAGGTATGTATAGTTTGACACTTGGAAGGGTACAACAGACTAATATTTTACATAGTAGTTGCATTGTATGTATCTATTTAAAAATAATATTATATATAATTATTCTAGTCATACTATAATCTTGTATTATGGATGGACTACTCCATGAAGAGAAATTCAAGGACCTTAATATGGTATCATTTATACATTGATATATGAGATACATTTTAGGGAATAATATATGGTTGAAAAATACTCTTTATATGCATTCATTTTATTATTATAGTTAATTCTAGACTTACTTAAATATCATGCTATGTATGTTTAATGGAAACTCTATAAATTAAAATGACATTAACATGGGATAGCACTAGATTATGACATTTATGTAACTAGAAAGACAATATGCATGATACTATCTAGAAAATAAGTAGATGGACATGAACCATGATTATGAACTCAATTCATACTATTCTTAGTTACATTTATTAGTTTAATGTTACTATTTTAGTGTCAATCATGAACACAATTTAGTATAAAAAAAAATTACTAGTTTTAACAAAATTTATTCAATTTCAAGACACTTGATGAAGGCATCTATTATTTGGTGCTTTGATTTATGACAACTTGATCAATTGATATAGTATAACTCAATATTAAAATTCACAACCTTTGATCATATATGTTATGAATATAGGATATTAAAGTTGTGCAATTTGCTTTTTACAACTTCTAAAATATACACAGTTGAAAAACACATATATAGAAATACAAATAAGAAAGATTTTTTTTATTTTTATTTTTGAAGTTGGTAGTAATAATACTAATCCAAACAAGCCATAAAACTGCTCTTTTACACAACCAAACATATCTCAAAATTGTTCCTTTACATAGCTAAACACATCTTAGAACTTTTACATAGTCAAATGCTTTTTACACAACAATCATAAAACAACAAGAACATTCTAATTTTTCCACATTGATATGAAAAGAAACTATTGGATAAAAATTGTAGGATAAAAAAATTGACTTGAAAGAGAATATTTATTTACTTTCCTTTAGTTACTAATTCCATATCTAACTAAAAGAGAATATGCACAACTAATTGAAAGAGAATATTATACATTTATCCTTAGCATCACATTTCCAATATTCTTCCCTTTGATGCTAAGAGGTCTCACCAGGCTGCATATAAGTTTTAAGAATTGACTTTGGAAACTCCTATGAACACATCAACAATCTAATCTTGAGTGCTATAGTATTTCAACTCTATATTTTTTTTTTATCATATCCTTGATAAATAAATACTTTAAATCAAAGTGTTTAGATCTACTATGACAGATGGTATTATTTTCCAATTTAATTGTACCCATATTATCACAAAAAATAACTATAGGATACCATTGCTTCTCACCAATATCCTCTAATACTATCTTAATCCAAAGTCTTGTGCACTAGTTGAAGTAACTTCCAAACAATCAACTTCCAAAGAGGAAAGAGAAACTAATAATTGCTTATTTGAGAGCTATGTGATCATTCCAAAACCAAGAGAAAAACAATTGCCAAAAGTAGACTTTTGGTTTTCCAAGCTGTCATCATAATTAGAATCACTAAAATCAATAAGTTGTTAGAGAATATTACCTTATTTGGTTGGAATGTAAATATACTATGAGGTACAATGGTACAAATGTAAATATACAAATATTAGATTAGGGTGTGATTCTATAGTTTAGAAGTGTGATTTATATTTATGCTTTGTGCATGTGTCTATGTGCAAGATGTGCACAAGTTATATGTAATTATGTATGCAAGTGTGATGAGTGAGAAAGTGTGTAAGTGTCATGTAATAGAGTGTGCAAAGTCTGCAAGAGTAAATAGATAGCCAAGAGTCAAGTATACAAGTCATAATATGAGAAGCCAAAAGGTATGAGAGGTTTTTCTTATGCATGGAATAGGAAAATATGCATCTCTTGGATATGTGAAGAGTGCAATAGACAAAGAGTCCAAGATTCACCTTTCTAAGGTTATATTATGGATACAAAGCTCAATATACAGTAATTGAATGAATTATAATATTGAAGAATGAAAATAGCAAGTCTGAATAAATCTTGTATATAGTTTGAGCAATTATGTTGTAAGTTTTATTAATGTTATTGTGTGAATGATATTGGCCATTTTACTTCATATTATTGTTATTTAATATGAATTCTTGTTTATTAATATTTATTGCATATATATATTAATTGTTTATATATTTGATTCTAAATATTGAGACTTGTGATAATATAGCTAAAAGGCCAACATAAGCTCCATAAAATTAGTTGCATAATAATGAATGTCAAAATTAAGATTACCTTTCATGTACTTCAAATTCTCTTAATAACCTTCATATGAATTTGATATGGTTCATTCATGTATCTTGAAACAAGAGAGACAACATAAGCAATGCCTGATCTAGTGTTAGTGAGAAACATAAAAATTTCCACAATGTTCCTATAATATTTCATATTTACTTTCTTAGCTCCATAATCCTTGCACAACACTACTCTATGAGCAATTTGAATGTGAGTTGGTTTACATTTATCTATAGAAAACTTCTTCAACATATCTTTAACATACTTTGTTTGGCAAATAAAAATTTGATCTTCATGTTAATGAACCTACATTGTAAGGAAGTAATGCATCAAACCCAAATAATTTCTTTCAAACTTATTCATCATAGAATTTTTGAATTTATCTTTCATTTTTAATATATTACCCATATAAATTGGATCATCTACATACAAACATACAAGAATAATATCATCACCTTATTTATTGGAGTAGAGGGTATGCTCACTCTTGTTCCTTTTATAACCATTTTGTTGTAAGTATCCATCTATTTGGGTATACTAAGCCCTCAGTGTTTGGTTAAGGTCATGCAAGTTATTTTTCAACTTCTGTACAAAGTCTTCTTTACCTTTAACCTCAAAAGCTTGCGGTTGTTGTACATACACTTATTATAAGTACACATTCAAGAAGGTTATTTTCACATCCATGTGATACATATTCCATATCCTTTGGACTTCCATAGAAATGACCATTATGATTGTTTATTTTCTTGCTATAGGTGCAAATTGTTCATCATAATTAATTCTATACCTTTTTGTGAATCCTTTAGCAATAAGTACAACCTTATGTATTTCAATACTACCATCACTATTATATTTTATCTTGTAGACCCACTTGGAGCCCACATATATATTACCATTAAGAAGTCTCACAAGCTCCCAAATCCTTCTTTTGAATGGAATTGATCTCTTCTTGTATTACTTGCACCTGCACATTATGAGGGCAAGTACCTTCAAAATAAGAAGGATCAAAATTATCTTGAGATATCAAATCATAATTAACTAATTCACCTTTAGGATATTCTTCATCATATCCATATATATACAGCCTTTCCAATATTGAAATAACTTGATCAAATTCTTGAGCTTAGCATTTTGTAAGCCTCCTTTAAAAATGGATAGCAAGCATTTAACTTGGTGGGTGAGCTTGATGAGTTCTCTTCTCCTTCTTAGTCTTCATAAAACCAGTAATGAGTGATGAATTACCTAAAAAACTTGATGAAATCTCCTTAGGAGTGCTTGAAAAACTATTTGAAGGACTTTTAAGATGAATTAATGGAGAAGTAGGCACACTAATGGTTTATTCACGACCAACACTAACATTACCAAAATTGATGGTCTTACTAGCTTGGCATCTTTGAATCACATATTGAGAAACAACTGCTTTGTTAGAATTTGGATTGTAGAGCTTATAAGCTTTGATATTTTCACAATATCCAACAAGAATACAAGCATCACTTTTTGGATCAAGCTTCTTCCTTTTCCCATAATTAATATGAACATAGGCTAAACAACCAAAAAATTTAAAATAATCACCATTGGGTTTCTTCTTGTACCATATTTCATAATGAGTCATCTTATCAAGAGAAATTTGGGAATCCTACTAAGAATATATAATATTGTAGCAACTAAATTAGCCCAAAAATAGTTATTCAATCCCTTTGTTTGAAGCATATTTTATTCCATATCAACCATAGTCTAGTTATTTCTTTTAGACACACCATTTTATTAAGGAGTATATGCAGTTGTGAGTTACCTCTTGATTCCATTCTTATCACAAAACTATGTGAACAATCTTGAAAAATACTCATGATTGTAATGAGTCCTTAAAAATTTGATTGTATATTTACCTTCATTTTATATAAATACTATAAATCTCCTGAAAACATCTAAATCCTTATCTTTTATTATTCATAAATTATAACCAACACTTTTTGGAAAAATCATAAATAAAAGTAATAAAATAAGATGTCTTACCCAATATTTTGGTTTGCATTGGGCCACAAATATTAAAATTAACTATTGGAGTGGAAGTTGGGCCCTCCATGCTTTTCCTCTTGGAAATATTTCTTTGGTATTTTTTTCTTTGGCACATCTCTCACAAACATAATTGTGATCTTTAACTTTGGCTAAACCAAAAAATAGCTCTTGATAAGTCAACAACTTCAAAATTTGAAAGTTTAAGTGGCCATACCTTAATTTCCACAACCGACTCTTATATTCAATAACAATATTTAACAATATACTGGAATTATCTCCAAACTTGAAAGTAAATCTTCAATTGCTTGACATGGAAATAATAGTGACAACTTTGTTCCCATGGTTCTTGTCATATATGATACATTTTTATCATAAAAAGCTACTTTGTAATTATTTTCATAAAGTTTCCCATCACTCAATAAATAATGCTTAAGATTAGGAGTGTAGTAAATATCATGAGTTTTCTTTTTACCTTAGTATTTGTCTTTTATGCCTTTTGTTGCCACCTTCAAAGGTTTATTTTCACTAAACTTAATCTTGATCTTGAATTTCTCATCCATAGGAGCAAAGAACTCCTTGTTGCCTTTCATGTGGTTGGAATAACCAAAATCAAGATACCATATATCTTGAAGAGTCTTTTCAACTTTATCATAGGATAAGAACAAGTTGTGTGAAGCATATTTATTCTCATTTGCATAATTTATTCTTTTTCCTCTATTTGTAGCTTTTACTCTACATTATTTTTAAAAATGTGCACACCTTTTGCAATGGTAGCATTGTACATTTCTCTTTTCAAGTCTTCCTCTTCCTCTACTAGTAGGTTTGCCTCTTCTTCCTACTCTTCCTCTTCCTATTAATTTTTTTTGATTATGCACTTTACCTTGTCCTTGGTTGCTTGTACTAATACCATCACTCTTTGAGACTTTTACCTTTGAGGCAAAATCCTTCTCTTCATCTTCATCAAAGGTGTCTCTTAGTCCTTTTTTATGTGATATAAGAGAACCAAAAAGATGATCAAACAATAATATTATGAAATCTTTACTCTCTTCAATAATGATGGCAACATGGTTCCATATTTGTGTTAGAGTTTTTAATATTTTCTTCACAGTAATTTTACTTGGTCACTGCCTTGGTAAGCCTCTTGGAGAGCCTTCCAAGCATCCTTGGTTGATTTTACATCTACAATCCTTGAAAACAAGCTATTGTTAGAGCTGATTGAATGTGGTATAATATCAAAGTATTCTTCTTCTTGGACTTCTTAGCATTTTTTTCATTATGTGGGATAATAGAACAATCTGGTGGATCATCATAACTAACCTCAACAATATCCTAAAGATATTTGCTAGTCAATAAAATCCTCATGTTAATGCTCTAGTTGTCATAATATTATCCACTAAACTTTGGAATAGAAAGGAAGTTATTATTGCTCATAATCAATGGTTAGAAAGATCATGTATTCAACCTCACTTCAACCCAAGACTAGCAATGTATCTAATACAAAATGTTCAATCTATTTTTTAATAGCTTCTAAAAAATACACACAAAAAAATACAAATGAGGAAGAGTATATCTCTTCTAAAATTGACGACAATAATACTTAGTTAAAATCACCATAGAACTACTATATTACACAACCAAACACATCTTGGAATTGTTCTTATACATAGATAAACACATCTCAAAACTTTACACATTCAACTAATTCTTACACAACAACAAACATGAAACAATAAGAAAAATTTGATATTTTCTGCATTGACATGAAAATAAATTGTATGATAAAACTACAAGATAAAAATTGACATAAAAGAGAATTTTTTTCTACTTCCCTTTAGTTACTAATTCCGCAAATATCTAAAATATTATATGCATAGCTAATTGAAATAGAACATTATGCATTCTTGCTCAACATCACATTTATGTGCATAGCTAATTGAAATAGAACATTATGCATTCTTTCTCAACATCACAATTCCAATAGTAGTATGTATTTGGATTATCAAATAATTGCTATTTAAATTTAAATTTAAAATATTATCTAACATGTTGCATTTGTTCATGTAAATCCAAAGTTATCATACTTAGTCAGCATCCTTTCAATGACTATAAGAAAGGGAACTTAAAACATGATAAGGATACTTATTAAACAATAACCATTAAGATTTATATGCAAGTGATTATATCATATGTTTAACTAACTTATGTAAAGATACACATAACATATTTACCCATGTCCTTTTAATTATTTCTAAATTGGGATAATGAAGTAGGATTGGGACAACCATTATATAATAATTAGAAGTAGATGTTTTAGATTATAGAAACAATTCATTCTTTCTAACATATTGAAAATGATAGGTCTTGAAAATGATATTTGTAGGTGTATGTCATAGTCTAGTGTAAATACTAGTTCTCAAGCTTCCTAAAGTATTATATATTAGACACAATTAGATGACATAAAAGATGACATAACGGTTTTTTAATTGATTCTTCAATAATTAGTGTTCATAAAATTCCTCACTAAAGTAAAACTTTTAAGATATTAATTTTTTTCAAAGGGACAAGTTCCCAAATAATGGACTAGGGGGAATATATGTGTTTAAATACAAATAGAGGTATTTGAGGATTTGTAAAATTTAAAACATGATATCATTGGTAAATATCACATTTATTGCATAGAATGTTGTTCATTTTCCTAAGAAACTAGTTTAAGAGATTCTTATAAAGCATGAATCATGTGAGCATCATCATATTTGAGGTGCTGATATTTGAGATAAAATTAGATAACTAAAAAAATTATCCTATATAATTTTATTTTTGAAACTTAATGATATGTGTCTAATAAATAATTCATTACTATTTACTTTTGGGATTACAAAATTATTAAAGATATAAGATTGGTGAGATTGAGCATATTTTAAAATAAAGTAAGGGAAAAAATATTTTAAGCATAATTCACCATTGTAATGTACTAAAACTCTAGTCATGTTAAAATGATATCATTAAGCAAGTCTCACATTACAACATCAACTTTTATTGTCAATTTTCAAAAGAAAATAGCTTTAAAGAACTCTAAAAATGTAAAATCATGTAGGTATAATCATGTTTGATATCACAAGTCTAGGATATTATTAGATAACTTAAAATACCATCTAATGATCTTTTGATTCATCAAAATAATGCTCAAATTTTAATAGCCTTATTGCTAAAATATACCTTCTAGCACAAAATTTCATTGATAAGTTAAAAAGCCTACTTATTAGATTGGGTGAGACTAGCCATGTTAAAAAATAATAAATGGAATATAAAGTTGTTTAAGGAACCACTAACCAATATTAACATACTAATAAATTTAATTCATGAAAAAATATTAGAATAGTAGCTTGGCTAAATTCCAATAAGATATTTGTCATGGTAGATAAAGGAGAAATAGTTTTGCATCCCTGCAAATAGTAGTGTGAAATAGAAACTCTTGATTCGTCAAATTTTCTTCTAGCATCAATAAAAAATAATCTAGATTTATAAATTTGGCTAAGTACAAGAAATTGCTGATTTATCAATAAACTCCTAATTCATAAGATTCCCTTCTAGTATTAGCATGATGAAGTCCATATTTGTAAATTTGGCTAAGCATAGAAATTAGAAATTCATCAACATAATCCTAATTCATTAACTTACCTTCTATCATTAACACAACATCATATTAAATTATAATTTGGCTATGAAAATTAGTGATGATGGATCAAGTAACGAGAAAGAAATTATTTCATTCAATTAGAGCATCTGGCATTACAAATATATCTATTCAAATGTCTATTGGTTTCTCAAGACACTCTTTGTGCTTTGGAGACCAACATGTCTATTTGTATTCTACCTCTTCATACATAACATAAATATTACATAAATAATATAATAATTGTCTAGCATCCCCCATTATTACATTATTTAGTTTTTCGAGAATTCCTAGTAGCCATGTGTCCACTAGATTGACCTTGGCTCTATCTCTTAGCTCTAGATTTGTCCCTTGGCTTTAACTATGGCTATGGATCTTAGGTGCTCTCACTTTAAAATTTAGGAATGATTATCCATTTTCATACTATGGTGATGTGGTTTTTGTGGTTATCAATCAAGGACTGCTATATTGAACACTATGGAGTTCTTGCATAATATATCTAGGTGAGGTAGGGTAGACAACCATACTTTATGTTACTTATGCATGAGGATACATTGTTGTTGTTGGTCTAGTATTTAATTGTGAAGATTTATTGTTGCATATAGATTATAAAATCCTTGGATAATATTCAAGTCTAGAAGATATGCTAGATACCTTAAAACACCCAAACAGAGGATAAGGATTGTCCTACTAATATGAGTAGGGACTAGGTTGTGGAAATGTCAAATCACCTTTATAAATAGGCACTTCACCTTGAGAACCCACTAAGTGACTATGAGGCCAAGTGTGAATGATTCCTAATGACATGAGATTACACTTATCCCCATGTCATCGATCATTGAAATTGATTTTGAATCTTCCATCGCTAAAGTCATCAAGCCTAGATTTACTTCCTATCATGTACTATGAGTACATGCTCATATGGAAATTATATTAGGTGGTGTATTAATATTACATCTTTGAGAATATTTAAGAGCTATTTTAGAGTCTTTATTTATTGTAGTGGAGCAACCACTATTGAATTTGCTATTGGTTCATCAACCCTTTTTGAATTTTACTCATCTTTTGTAACTTCTTTGTGGACTTTCTCATTTAACTCATTGATCACAACATGATATGTGGTATCATTAGACTCCTTAGGATTTTTAGCATTTATCTTATTTTTAAATTGTTTATAAAACATCATATCCCTACTTATATGTATATTAATTGTGATTGAATTAGTTAGTTGATAAGCTTTTGATGCCTCATCATACCCAAGAAATATGCAAGGCAAATTTTTTGCATCCAACTTGGTCCTCGTATGATTTTACATATGCATCCTTACTTACAAAGACTTTGAGATACAAAATTTATGGATTCCTCCTAAACCAAGCATATTTAAGTGTAATCCCTTGAAGTACCTTTTTTGTAACTCTATTTTGAAGATATGTCATAATAGAAATAACTTCAACCAGTACTACTACTCTAGACCAACTATTGTGAGCATATAGTGAATCATTTCCATGATGGAATGGTTTTCTCTATTAGCAATCCCATACTATTATGGGGTGTAGGAAGTAATAAGATTTCATTCAATATTGTTTTGGGAAATAAACCTTAAAAAATTGTTAGATGTCATCCCCCCTTAATCTAAGAAAGGGATTCATATCTGATGCTAAGCTTTTTGAAGCATTGGAAATTCATGAGGGCATCTAACTTGAGTGGTAGGAAATACACCCACATATTCTATGAGTAGTCATTAACAAAGAACTAAAAATACCTATGCCCATTGTAACTGGATGCCATAGGCCTACACCGATCGATGTGTACGACATCCAACAACCCTCTTGCTCTATGAGTACTAAGCTCAAAAGGAAATTGGTGTTGCTTTCTTGCTAAACAACCCCAACATATTATCATTGTGGATGAAATATTGGATAGAATTATCACCATATAATTCTTACTTAGCTGGATTAAATATCCAAAACTTAGATGTTTGTATCTCCTATGACACAGTGAAATGGCATCTATCATGGCAACAAACAATGCAACATTAGGAGATGCTTTGACACAAAGGGCAAATAAGTCATTATTATAGGAACTAATTGCTAAAAACTTGTCATTTTTTATGATGAAACACCTATTTTTTCCCTCACCAACCTAGAATTCAACTACCATATCTCTATATAGAATCTATGATATAGATAGCAAGTTGTTTATTAATCCTAGTATATATAACATATTTTCTATCATGCACTTTCCATTAGTCAGACTGATATGAATGTTTATCTCTCCTTTAACATGATAGGTATTATAATTAGAAATGGTGAATGGTTTCCCATCTATTTATTATAAGGAGTCAAACCATACTTTATCTCCAATCATAGGCTTGCTAGAATTTGAATCAATATACCAAATTTTATCCTTTAGTTTTATCATTGCCTTGGATATCCATATCTTGTATGATAGTTCAAAGTCATATTGATAATCATATTCTAATTCTTCATGTGAAACATGACCTTATTGTTATTTGGGAAATGGTTGTTTACCTTGTTTTAATTGGGTCTTATTTTGAGGAGTTTTATGGACTTGGCCCCCTCAGTTCATAAAATTGTATCTATACTACTTTGTATCATGTCCTTCTCTTTTGCAAATATGATAACACCTCCTTTATTTTTTAGGTTGTTTTTGTAATGATTATGAATAAGAGGAAATACCATTATATAGTTTATTTCAATAAATGAGTGCATTGTTTGACAACCGATCCTTTAATTGATTGGTTTCTTCCTCCTATTAAAGCATATTTACCAATTATTCAAACGACACCTTATTATTTGATACTTGCAATGAAGTAATTAGCACTCAAAATAAATCACGTAAGGATATAAGTATGATGGGTAATAAGATCATATATTCTATTATCTCCCCCATGGTATTCAATATTGCTTTAATTCAACAACTATGTGAACAAATTATTCAATACTTTCTCCATCTTAAAATCTTAGTGCATGGAGTTGATATTTAAGGTGAAGAATTATGGCTTCATTCTTCTATTTAAAGATGGTATAAAGTGAATCCTATGCATACTTGGATGTCTATTATTCATCAATGTGTGGTTTAATGACATCTACTATGGCACATATGATGACCATTAGTGCCTTGACATCTACCTCATCAAAATGCTATTGAGCCTCTATGTCCTCTTCAGGTCAAGCAATATTTATAATGAGAATGTCCCAAAGTTTCTCAACCACTAGGATGGTTCTCATCTTGTTTTTCTATCGTCCAAAATTTGAACCTTTGAGTAACTATGATTTTATAAGAAATAAATTTTATGTCACCATGGTGATGCTTCCTTATATTTTCCAAATGGCCCCTCTTTCTATATACCATAAATCAAATATACCAAACCTTTATATATACTTGACCTTCTTGTATACCTTTTGGTACATGGAAAATGCTAGTCCTCTCAATATACATGGTCATATGTAAGAAATATATTAAGGTACATGAAAAGGAATGATACAAGATACCAAGGTAATGTAGAAAAGGATTCACCCTATCAATAACACCTAGTTTAAAAACAATCCTTGTATGTGGGTGTAACTTCTTTATATATTAAGAATTTCTCAATCTCAAGATTTATGTCTAGTGATAATGACAAATAGGGTAGAAAATGGATTGAAAGAGTCATAAAAAATGATGCCCTTATTTCTTCTCAATCAGTTATAAGGTTGATGCCTAGACATTATTATGGCAACTTTGTTAGGCTATAGACATAGTAGCTTAACACAATAGCTTTAGCTATAAATGCAAGCCCAAGGTGCCATATATACTAAATTCTATGAGTGTGCTTAAGAATGTGTTTAATTTGTATACAAAGTATCCAAATTTTGAAGCAAATTACTTTTATTTTTTTAAAAGAGTTTGAAGTTGTCAACCACCACCAAAAATATATATTTAAAAAATATACTTCCATTCTTTTAATTTTACAAAATATTCACTATAATTAATAATTTGAAAATTTTTTACACACAATTATAACTATTGGAACTTGCAAAAATAAACTATAGTAATTTTTTTTTAAATTACTATTTTTTTCTCTTTCTTTTTTTCTTTTTTTAATGAGAAAGTGAAACATTTAAAAAAACATGTATACATTAACTAGTTTTAATAATATTTTCCCCTAGAATATAAAAATATTTCCAACCATTTCAATAAAGCATCTAACATTATGTCTTATAAGCCACTTTGCATTGAGAATAAAAATCATGTCCCTTTAAACCATTATTTTATTAAAGTATATCATCTATGAAGAATCCACATGGACATCTCAAGGTACATATCCTCTAGGCTAGTATCCTTGCATTGATGTGATGTGACCATATTGACATAACACTTGTCATCAAATACTTGTGACTTCAAACCTTTTATTTTAGAAAAATATCCTCACAAGCGCATTTCAAAAGTGGCAATTCAAGGTGCCAATGAAATCCTCATAGTTCAAGTCAATGTTTGAATCCATGTAGCTCTCCATATGAAGGTGAAATGTTTGTTGATTGTAGTACACATCTCTAGCCATTTGATTTTAGTTATATGATTTTAGTTATAGGCCTAGATTTTAGAAATAATTTCTCTAGTTATATTTTCTACTATGACCAACATGAATCCAAACTCCTCCCTCTCTTAAGAATTTCCACAAATAATTTTTGTGTCGATCAATTGTATGTGGAGATTCCATTTACAATGAAGAACACCTTCAAGGCCCTTGGATGGTAGTTGCATTGCATAGTTTCATCCTCGTCATACTTGATATTGGCTGAGAGGTCATATGTATTCAATACAAAAAAGATCTAGGTTGTACTAATTGTGAGTACCAATCCTAACAAATTAGAGGTGTTTCCAAGCTTTACCAAAAATGATCTCTTGAAATTTGTGATGACCACTTTGACCAAATCCTTCCATAGAAATATGTTTATTTTGAATATGGATTTGATAACACAAAGTTTTAATCCATCTAGATGTGACAAGGATCAAAATTATCAACCCCTTTGTTGTTAGCTTTTGATGCTAGATAGTTAATGAGCAATCAACCACAAGATATAAAATAAGCATGCAATATTGAACCTATGATAATGGCAATATACTAAGAATGCAAAACTCATAAGAAACTTCTAAAATAACTCATAAAACTACCATTAATGAAATCTCACGAAAATAGGATCTTCATACAAAATGTGAATATCTCAAGGACTCCATGCTTCATACAAGTTCTACATTACCTCAAAATTGTATTCTACTCTACTCTGATATGGAAATATTGATTCTACTTGATATGGAAATATTGATTTTACTTGCTCACACCAAGGCCAATATATAGTGGGATGTGACTCTTGGCCTTCCATATTCCTATTACTTTTCACCTTCCTATTCTATGGACTCATGCACATGGGCTATGATGCACGTTTACATTATTGAATACTTTGGAAATTCTAATATTACTTGTGTATTTATTACATTGCATAAAGTAAATACTCAAACCCTAATTTAAAAAAAAAAATCCTAATCTAAAGATGTACCCATGGTGGTACATTGGCATGTACCAAATAATATAATATATTTCAACACCACCCTGTATTACATTATTTGGTTATTGAAGACTTTAGTCTTCAATATGGATCTTCATATTTCAAATGTTCTTCAACTTGATATGGTTCTTGTCCTTCTATTGGTTTAGTATTCATTTTATTCTTGGAGATCATGTTGTTTTTTCTTGTCTTCTTCATTCCACTGCTTCTTTGTATTTCAAAGTGTTTGATAAGATCTTTGTTCTTGAATTTATTCAAGTATATTTGATAAAAAAAATATCTTATTATCTTGCAAATCCTAAGTGAATCAGAATTGATCCATTTTATTTTCTTTTTTCTTTGGATGACCTTTATTCTTATTCTATAGAAACTTCAAACTTGAACTCATTATTAGTAGATGCTTCAAAAACAAGAACTTGAAAAATATAATCTAGTCTGAATATCAATATCTCTTCAAATATTTTATAGTACTTATCTTTATAGTAATAGAACAAATATGAGTGGGATTTTCCTCCACAATATTTACATGGATGGAGAGTCCAACAATTTGTTTTTCATGACTAGTCTTGTTGCAATAAGTACATTGTAAAGATATCTCTACTCCATTGTTGCTTATCTTTGAAAATTCAAGTTCATCCATTTCCTTGATAAAATAGTAAAACCATTTGTGTACAACTGAAGCTATTCTATCTTTACTTCTTTCATAAATATGTAGGACATATTTCTAATCAATATTCTTTTCTACCATTTGAGTATGATTTTTTATTTTGTTCCTAATATTTTCATCAATATAGTTGGCATCAATTGCTTTCATCATGTCATTGGAAGATGTCTCTATAGAATCTACTTTTTTCATACAATCAGCTTGTCAATTCTCAAAATTCTTTCTAGCCCATATTGGATCTTTCTCTTCTAACCATATTTTTTGCTATTATCATCTCTAGTATCAAGTATATATTTAAACCATTTTTATTCCTTGAATCTTGTATACTTAATAATATTTTCCATAGTGGTATTAGTACCATTACCATTACCACTAACCGTTCCAAAAAGGATGAGGTTAAACCTTGTCACCAAGGTCTTTGTAAGGTCCTTTACAAGTTCCTCCTACCGCATTTACCTTTAGGTAATCTCTCTGCCCTTGAATCTAACGAAGAGAATTCTTCCTCAACCCCGAGCCCCAGAACCTCCAGATCCAAAAGAAAAGACAAAGGGGGCAAATCCATTTTTGATTTTTCTACTAGGAAGAAAGCCAGAGTTGAAAAGACCCCTGTCCATAGTTCTCAGAGGTTGAAACATAAAGAAATTTCCAAAACCCCTTCATCCACCTCTGTAAAAATTCCAAAGGACAAATCTAATTCTCCTGACCTTGTTGAAAGGTATCTTCACAAGCTGGTTGTGCATGCTACTTAAGCCACCATTGATCATATTTAAATTGCGCATTTGGCCATTGAAAAGGTGATATCAACTCTCAAATAACAATGCCATGCACTAAGCCTCTTATTTTTTTGTGATAATTTTGATAATGTTCCAATCTTGGCGGGTGCTGAGGTATCCTTTGATACCAAAACTGATGTCAAAGATGTTGTCAATGATTAATATGTAATTGATATTGCTAAGGATGCTTGCACTACTATTCCTAAGAATATTACTAAAGATATTTCTAAAACAGATGTAAAAGATGCTGGCCTGGAAGGTGCTGCTTCATCTCTCATGCAGATGGACATTCTCCTTGATGACTGACAGCTCTGGCTCTTCCTCTATTTTTGGGTTCCTTTGTGGTGGAGGATTGTTTCTTTTTGTGTTCCTTTTTGGTGGAGGATCATTTCTTTTTGTGCTCTATCATCTTTTGGCATGTTTTCTCTCTGTTCCTTTTTGTCAAAGGTTGTTTCTTTGGGTTCCTTTTTGTCTGAGGATGTAATTTTGTTCTATCTTGTAGTTCTGTGGTTCCTTTCATCTGTTCCTCTTTTGTTACTCTATTGTACAAGGCATTAGGGTGCCTTTCAAATGCCCTATTTTTAATAACATTATTAATTTACAAAAAAAAAAGATTTTCCATAGTTGTTTTTACAATAGTCTTTCTTATAACTCTTTGGTTTAAAAAGAACAATTTTTGGTAGAATTTTAAAAATCTCTAAATATTTGAGGTTGAATACCTTATGAATCCCTAGTTTAGAGTATGTGATCGGGTTTGATAAGATATTTTTAATTTTTAGGTTTTGAAGAGTACATTATGTCTACCAAATGTTCTGAATATGGCTTAGATAGTATGCATAGCTTTATAAGTTTTCCTTTGAGTTGAATCTATTTTATCTCCCTAATTTTCAACTTCTATTCTTCATCTTATTTCTCCCTATTTGTGAATAGAAAGATAAAGATAGTTTTGATGCAATTTTCAATTTGATAAAATTCTTCGCCTTCAAGAACTTTAATTTGGATTCCTTATGTCTCATTAATTTGAACAAGAGACTAATTCCAATGCAGTTTTCCAACTTTTCAACAACTCTATGTTTTGTTTCTTGTATCTTTCAATTATCAATGGTATAGTTTCTAAATTCTAATAATCTATGTTGATGTTGAACTCCTTATAACTCTCTAATTAGAAATTTAGTGAATATTTGCAAATTTAATGTTTCAATTTCATATTTAGAATTCTTTTTTTCTCCAAATTTAGTTATTTGTAAATATTTCTTATGCTTGAATAAAGTAATTCCAAATGCTTTTCAATTAAATATTTCTTGTTTCAAAAAGCTTTCAAATATTTCAATAAAGCATCCAAGGTTGTAGTATATCAATGCAATTTCTTATACTTCCATTTATTTAATTAATATCAAGCATAAAAGATTAACTAAGTTTCACCTTAGAATTAATATTATTTATTTATCCTTTCCCTTTAAAAAATGTAAGTAAATTTAAATTCTTTTAGTACCTTCTTGATTATGGCGTGTTGTGTATGCAGTATGCTTCTCCTTGAATTCTCTATTTTGTAACTTGCACTCTGATTAAGGTACTACCCTCTTCACTGAATTCAATGCAACATGACACCTTTATGAAAACATTTAATGGTCCTCATTTTAGCACCTTCTAAGATGTTGACTATCCTTCTAATGCTAGCTAATTTCATTGACTTATGTATATGTTATGGTCCTTTCACCTATATTATACTCTTATATTAAGAGTGAACTTGTATGACTTGTAGTTGTATTACATGCAATGAAGATGTTTCACTTCCCTTGGAGTTACCTTCTGCACTATGACACTTAGCAATGAAACTCTTCACTCCTCTTATGATTGTATTTAGTCATTCCAGTTTATGGCACTCCTCTTCCAAGTAACGTCTACGTTCTTTCTTATTAACACTTCCTATAATCTTCTTTTCTCAGTAACACTCTATTCCACATTTATGTAGCATGATTCATTTTCTTTGTAACACTCCTTTAGCTTGATAATGTATTGCTTCTCTTATACACCTAGAAGTAACCTGATTCTTCTCCTCAAACATCTCTACTTGATTCTTCTATGCCTTTGTAACAACAAATGGTGTTAGGTTTTCTTTCAATGCCTTACAAATTTAGGTATTCTCCACTTCTTAGAAATGATGCTCATTCTTGGCTTTGGTGGCTCCTTTTCAATGTGGTGGTACCTTGAATTCTTGGTGGTGTTATGGTTGTGTTAATGGTGCTTAAGTTTCTATATTTGTGGTACTATATTGAGACACCTCTGATGATACTATCCTATGGATATATTGTTGGCACTTCATTGGTTGCTATCTCATGATACCTGGGTGGTGTTTTGATGGTTGGATTTTCTGACTTGGCTCTTCACTTGGCTTGATAATCCACAAAGAAGTATGCACTGCCTTATTCAACAATAGATACTCTAAATACCTAGCCTTGGCTTCTACTTTCGAGTAGTAAAACTTTATATTGCTTTTATTATAAGTTATGCCTTGTATTTAAGTATTATTCGATGTAATATTACAATAATTTGAGGTTTAGAAAATCAAGGTAATATACCTTGTTATTTGGGTGATATTTCTCTTTGTAAAATCACCTCTTACTAGTCTTCAAAAAATTGCACTTTGTTGACTCTACAACATGCTGTGAAACTAATGCTTTCTTCCCTTATAACTCCTTTTATGCAATATATAATTTGCTTTATACTATTAAAATGTGCAGGTTTAAAGATAACCAAGATGCCTCCTTTGTCATGACCCTCACTAGCTAACTTTATAGCACAAAGAAAACAATGTATTAACCTATGATGTGGTGATACCTAGTTTGAACAATCAAACCAACTATATGATGTTTAGTTGATTTATAAGGACATGTTATAGCTAACATATTGCCAAGTATTAAGGTACACTCGTATGTGGAACAAGCAGAATCACCCACCAGGAACGAGGGTACCAAATATAAGGGGAAATTATGATTAAGGTACTCAGAGGTAACAGGGATAGATACCTTCATATAGGCATGCATTGACGAAAGGGATAATCATCGATGACTGATCACGTTGAGCTTTAGTTGATAGCCTAGTAGCTATCGTAAAATATATAGCTAATATAGGTGATTGGGTTAATGAAATGACTCCCTCTTTGTTGTTTTATAATTTTTTTTGCTTTGTACAACATCATGGATTTGGTATCTTAATGTTGGGTTTTCTATAGGAGAACAACTACAAAATGTGTGTGGATGCCTAAAGTAAATTGTCATGTTGAAGTGAAAGAGTATCATTCTTATGAATTAAAGCAAATTAAATTTATATACCGAATATATATTCCTTTAGATTAATTAATGAGGTTTTAATTAAATAATTTTTGACTTTGGAGCTCATTGATAAACTTCATTGCAATTAACAAATGAGATTTCTTTTGAATTAATTAAAGGTGTTCATTTTAATGATAATGGAAAAATTCATTAAAAGACTTTAATTAATTGAAATAAATAAAAGAAAATACATTTAAAAAGAAATAGATATCTTTTTTTTTATTTAAAAAAAAAATAAAAAAAGAAAAAAAATAATGAGGTTGTTTAAATAAAAGAAATATATTTAAGAGCTGATAAATATCATGGGAATGATATTTTATTCAAAATGTACCATCCTCATTTTAGAAATGTAATTATTCCCTTTCCCTATATAGTGAAACCTATGCGGCTACTAATTTCCAAAAATTATGGGAAGGAATGCATAGAGGATAGGGGATGGAGCATTGAAAGAAAGAAGCTCAAGGTTGGGGAGGTTTCGAGAAGAATGACGAACGAGCCACCTGGGCAAGGAGGCACGTAAGGAGGAAGGAAAGGAAAAAAAAGAGGATTGAGAATGAAAGAGGAAGGAAGGGACCACCGAGGAGATGCAAAACAGGGATCAGGAAAAATAGAAGAACGCACCAGAAGTGAGGAGGAGAGGCAGCCAGACATTATAAGATTTCCATCTCCATAGAAGTTTTAAGGTTGGGTTGCTTTAAACTTTGAATCTGGTTTTTATTCACATTGGTATGGTGAGAAAACCTGGTTATGCTCCCCTAGTTTCATTTCCTCTATAGCGTGAAAGTCCATGGAAAATATTGGAAGCACCTACATCCAAGTTTATGGTGAGCATTGTGCTTTAGGAATCCTGACTGTATTTTAGAGAAACCATCATATGTTTATGGAGAGAGTTGTGCTTTAGGAATCTAGGATGTGTTTTAGAGAAACCACCATATGTTTATGGAGAGCGCTATGCTTTAGGAAGCTAGGTTGTGTTTTAGAGAAACCACCATATGTTTATGGAGAGCACTGTGCTTTAGGAAGCCAAGATGTGTTTTAAATAAGCCACCGTGTGTTAATTTGTGAGCACTATGCGCTATGAAACTAGAGTGTGAGCGTTGTGTTTTAAAGAAACCACCATGTGGTAATTGGTGAGTGTTGTGCGCTATGAAACCAGAGTGTGTTAATTGGTGAGCATTGTGCGCTATGAAACCAGAGTGTGTCTTATTGGTGAGTGTTGTGCTGGGGAAGCCAATGAGCATTAATGGTGAGTGTTGTGCATGTTCGAAGGCCATGATATGCCGAAGGGAGTGTTGTGGGGGTTCGAGGGTACTACGTATCCGAGAGTATTGTGGGAGTTGAGAGCATCGAGTAATTGAGAGCACCATGCTCCAAGAGTGGGAACTCTGGTATGACAAAGGTAAGAGGAGTACCTAGTTCTAGTTGCTTAGACACTAGGTTGTTCTATGGTTGTTCAACATCTACCTTGTAAGGCGTTGGCCTCTGGTTGTAGACCTATCTTAGGAAGGTGTTGTAAAATATAATTAAATTGAAAGGAACCTTAGTTTTATATGAAATTATTGAAGGTTTTTAATTAGAAATAACCTTTTATTTATTTAAAATATAATGAAGGGTTTTAATTGGAAAGAACCTTTTATTTATATGAGATTTATTGAAGAAAGGAAGCTTTGTTTTATATGAAATTATTGAAGGCTTTTAATTAGAAAGAACCTTTGATTTATTTAAAATATAATAAAGGCTTTTAATTAGAAAGAACCTTTGTTTTATATGAGATTTATTGAAGGTTTTTAATTAGAAAGGGACCTTTGATTTATATAAAATATAATGAAGGCTTTTAATTAGAAGAAACCTTTGACTTATGTAAAATTATTGAAGGCTTTTTAATTAGAAAGGAACCTTTGATTTATATGAAATTATTGAAGGTGTTTAATTAGAAATAACCTTTGATTTATTTAAAATATAATGAAGGCTTTTAATTGGAAAGAAACTTTGATTTATATGATGTTTATTGAAGGCTTTTAATTAGAAAGGGACCTTTGATTTATATAAAATATAATGAAGGCTTTTACTTAGAAAGAACCTTTGACTTATGTGAAATTATTGAAGGCTTTTTAATTAGAAAGGAACCTTTGATTTATATGAAATTATTGAAGGATTTTAATTAGAAAGGACCCTTTGATTTTTATGGGATTTATTAAAGGTTTTTAATTGAGAAGGAACCCTTTGATTGAAGTTGATTATCTTAGGAATTTTCAATTAAAAAGGATGTGGATTTATTCGTTAAATTGAAGTTATGGGGCTTCAATTTAGGGAATGAATGAATTATTGTTTTAAATATTAAAGGTATGGGACTTTAATGCTTTAAACAATAATTGGTTGATTGGAAATTATGAATTAAAAAAAATGTAGATTTATTCTTTGAATTGAAGTTATGGGGCTTTGATTTAGGGAATGAAAATGAAAGAGATTATTTTAAAGGTTAAGGGTATGGGACTTTAATGCTTTAAGATATGAATGAATTTGATTAAAGTTAGATCTTGATCTAAGTAGTACATGATGGATGACTCTCTAAGGGAACTTGAGAGGGGAAAATAAAAGTAAAGGTTCTTTTATAATATCCATTCTGCATTAGATGGTTAGAAACTTAATTGAATTTTGTATAGTTGCAATTTGGCAAAGTAAATGAGTAGATGCATTTAAAGGCATGCCTATCTTGAACCATGAGTATCATGATACCCTACTACCCTCAAAGATACAATGAGAAGAAAGGAGAAGGAAATAGTTCAATAGAAATAGAGTATATGTAATTGTATCTTACGTGATTTAATTATACTCAAATAAAATAGAATTGTGGGGAGATATCCCCAATGCAGTTACTATAATATTCCTTAAAGTAAGAAGGATTTACCATGCAAATTATGATGCAATAACTATTTATTGGTTTAAATAAGGTACTTTTAATTTATTTTTGTATTTGTTTATATATGTAGTTGTTTCTCTTTTAGTGTTAAGATTGCTTTATTTTTTGGATGCTTGGTGATTGATTTTTGATGTTGTAGTATCTAGATGTATCATTGTTTGGTTGCTTGATGATAGAAATCTAAGTGTAGAGTTCTAGGGTGAACTCAAAGGTGACCTAAGGGAATTAAGAACCCCTTAGGGTGAACATAGGTAACCTAAGGGAATTGAGAACCCCTTAGGGTAAATATAGGAGACCTAAAGGAATTGATACCCCTTAGGGAGATAAAGGACTAAGTTGTGAAGAGATTACATATGAGTTAATATAGCTCATTGTGGAGATGAGATAGATAGCTTAACTCGCAATACTCGTAGCATACCTACACATAATAATTTGTGTATGGTATGGATATGTGTGTATACCTTCGATGGACTAAGGGTGATAGGTCTAGCTCATCAAGAATGATGGGACAGATGGGCTTATCTACAGTGACACATGATACACCTACACAAACGGACTTGTGATAGGGTACTTCGTGAGATGTAACTTCTAGGAAAACTTAGGGGATTGAAAATTTAGGTAAATACTAGTTGGGTTAGGGGTTCATAAAGGGTTCATGTATCCCTCTACTTAGTAAAAAAAAAAACTCTTTCTATTTTTCTATTTTTGGTTTGTGTGTTTTTTGGTCATTACATCCTTTCTCACCTTGGAGACACTAAGATTTAGAGCTCTATTTTGCTAACTTTAATGGCTATAATATGGTGTTGTTATAACCTTAAAGTAAACTAGTTTAAATACTTAAATAATAACTTTTATAGCACCAATGTGGAATACCTTTTGTAGCTAATTCTTCTCCGATATTTGAAGATATAATCTTGAGACCTTTCCTTTTGCTACTCAAGTATGGTATTAAAAAAAAAAAAAACCTAAATAAAACTTGGATATAAAACTTTAATAACACCAATTTAAAAACTTATTTTGGCCTCCTTTGCAGAAAGCTTTGTTGATGATTTTTTTTTCACCTATTTTCTGCCTTGGATTTGTAAATTTTGTAGCTCTCCTTTTCACTTGATTGTTGTCTCAAACTTGTCAGTTTTGCAGCTCTAATTGCTGCCCAAATTTTCTGCTTTTTAGCCTTTAATTTACTATCCAAAATATGATTTTTGTGGTTCCAATTCTCCTCCAAATTTGTTCTCTTAAACTCTAAAATTTGCAGCTATTAGTTCTGCCCAAAATTATGCCCTCTTTCTGTCCTAAAATCTGTAATTTTCAGCTTCTAATGCAGTCAATTTCTCCTTCATTTTGATATCCTTAATTCTCTCAAATTTGCTAGGAAACTCCTCCAATTTGTAGCTCTAATATTTATTTTCAAAACCCTTTAGTTTTCTATCCAAAAATATTTTAATTTTCAGCCTTATTTTATCCTTCTAATGCTGCCTAATTTTCTTTATTTGCTACCTTTTTTTTTTGCCAAATCCTCCTTCAATTTGTTGTTTTGTGACTCTTCTACCTTCTTTCTCCTTCTTAGCTCTTGTTGAATTCTGACTTCAAACTTGGCCTATTTAGTTGGCCTCTTTCTAAAGAATCTAAATATCTTGGGATCTTTGAAAAACCTATCCAAAATTTGGAAAACTTCTTACCAGATTTTTCTTCCTTTTGGGCTTGTTTTCGGATGGCGATAATTGTCGCAAATTCTTATTTTTAGGAGCTACTCCTTCTTGCAACCTTTTCCCTCGAGCTTTATTAAAATATTCACCAATGGCCACTTCTTCAATTTCTTCAATGGGGCTTCTCTAACCTTCTTCTTATTTCTCCTTCCAAATTTTCTTAAGATCTCTTATTTTTCTGGGTCTTCAAATTATGTAGCTTCTCAAATATTCAATAGGATTTTTTCTAGTCCTTTTCTATCTTCAATCTTCCAAATCTGGAAGTTCTTCAATGGGACCTTTAACAATTACAGAATAACTTCTTTGTTTGATATGCTTGATCGGATAGGCTCTTTATGCACTATGCTGCCATTGTTTCCTCAAAGCTTTTGTGAATCTCCCATCTTCGAATCCATACCCCTTTTATCCTCTCTTCATAGATTATGGTGATTAGGGGAGAAGTCCCTCTCTATCTCCTAAATGGATTTGGTTAACTTCTTGTCCAAACAACTTGACCATTCTTTCAACCAAGTGTAATAAATTATTACCATTGTCTTTGGATGATAATTATTTAATTCTTCTTCTCTAATGTTTTAGACAAATATATTAATAATTAATATTTCATTTTTCTAATGTCCAAAACATTAGTATTATTATTTCTTATTATTGGATCCTTTAATCAAAGTATAATTCCTTTTTTAAACTCCAAACATAAAGGACATTAATAGGTGTACCATAAACCAGTAATCATAGCATATCATGTTGCTAGCCATGCTTGCATCCCTTAATAATCAAAGTCGACCTCACCAAAGTCACCTTGTAGATCCCCTAAGTCAAGGAGCTCTGTCTACTCATCCACTATGTGGTGATGCACATGTCGCTCACCTACATATACCACCTCATCATCTGGAGACTCATCATGACACTCCTCCTCTGGAGCATCCCTCAGTGTCTCCTCTACCACCGCATTTGCATCCCCTCCTAGTGGTCCCTCTCCTCACCACTACCATGTCACCCATAAAGAGTCATACTCATCTATAGTCATAACATCATACATATTAGATATTTTTACTTTAGAATATAAATACTCCCCCAATATCTCCATTGTAGGCCAACTCATATTCCTCTCATCCCCACAATGTCAGTAAATCATCATCTCACTAGGAAAACCTTGGTGTATCCCGAACTACCATAGTACTCAAGCATAAGAAAATTACTCTCACTCAATACCATGTCACCCAACTAGCCATATACTTCACCTCACATAGCACAACTATGTCTCAGCCTCAGCCCATACTGGAAAATATCTATAAGGTCTCCAAAGTCACTATCATCTCCCCTGTAGGTAGGTGGAAGGTGTTGGTGTGCAAATCCCATAAGTCTATCAGGGCAGTCAAGTAAGCATGGTAGCCCACCATAGGTTCCAACTATATAACATGCTTAAGACCAATGGCATTGAGCCATTTCCAATCCTCCTCTATCAAAAGATCCCTAGTGGCTGAAATAGAGTCGAAAATAGATATCGACTCTCTTCACCACTTGACAGAGTTAAGGAACTTGTCAAAAAGGCACTAAAAATGCATTAAAAAGTCCAAAAATATCACAAAATGACCATAAAAGGTCCCATTTTGCTCCAATTTTGTGACCATACCACCTAGGGACAACCCCCAATTTTTCAGCCATCCCACCCAGGGATGGCCCCCAAAAATGACTAAAATTTGGTTATTTTGACCCCTAAAATAGCCCTATAAAAGCAAGAAAATAACAAAAAAATAAAAAACTAATGCATCTAAAATACAAATAAAAGCTTTCATTCCTACATTTACCTACTATTATAGTTTCTTAACCGATATTTAGTGTATGTTATGGAAAAAGCACGATAAATTCCAATTTCAAATTAAATAAAGAAAAGGAGAAAATGTAGCCCATACCCGTCTCACACCAACTCCGTAGCCTGTCGAGTCCTGTGGTTGGATAATTATGATTGTGGGATATTTTTGTAGCACTCCACTTTGAAAAAATCAACTCCCTCCTCTTCACCTCTCAATTTTTCCAAGTTAAACATGCACAAATGAGCTCATTTGCCTCATTTTGGGCTTATATAGCAATAAAAAGAGCATGGCTTCCCCTTGGTGGTACAGTCAGATAATTGGTCAAACGTCCCACATTGGGATAAACATAAAAAGTGTAGCCATCCCACCCAGGTATGGCCACCAAAAAATCATACAAAAACAACTAAAAAAGTTCAAAAACATGGTCAAAAACCCACCAAAAACAAGTAAAAAAAAGTTAAAATTCACAAGGGATCAAGATTGAACCCAAAATATTTATGGATGCTCTAAAAAGTATTTATTTAACTCCCAAATAAGGCCATTATATCTGGACCACTCCACGAGAATGAAGTATTTAGTCTTTTGCTTCCATGAAACATCATCAAAACAATCAAAATCCTAGCAAAATTGATACATCTTGAAACAGGCAAAACTGATGGTTATACCAATTAATTCATATGGTTCAAGTGACACATTTATTAATAATTAGTCATTCCATCATCTATTAATATCTTGAGGTGGTAGTCATTGTTGAGCAGGGTGCAAAAATAATATTGTCATTGTTGTCAACACAGTTAGACTGATCGGTTGATACAGTGGACAGGAGTTTAGAGGTTCTTCAGAGTATGTACAGTGGTTTTCCAAAATATAGAAGTGGCCCATATACTAAAAATCAAAAGAAAAATCACAAGGAAGAAAATTTTCGTGATATCGCAACATGTTGAGAAGAAAGAAAACTGTCGCGATATCGCGACATGTTTGGAGAGAAAGAGCAAGAAAGAAAAATTGTCGTGATATCACGACATGTTTGGAGAGAAAGAGCAAGAAAGCAAAACTGTCACGATATCGTGACATGTTTAGAGAGAAAGAGCAAGAAAGAAAAATTGTCGCGATTTCGTGACATGTTGGAAGAGAAAAAGACAAGTAGAAAAAGTGTCACGATTTCGCGACATATTGCAAGGAAGGTTGTACGGATGAAAAAGTGTTGCGATTTCGCGACATATTGCAAGGAAGATTGTACGGACGAAAAAGTGTCGCGATTTCACGACATGTTGCAGGAGAGAGAGTCCAAAAGAAAAAGTGTTGCGATTTCACGACATGTTGCAGGAGAGAGTCCGAAAGAAAAAGTGTTGCGATTTTGCGACATGTTGCAGGAGAGAGAGTCTGAGAGAAAAAAGTGTCGCAATATCGTGACATGTCAGGTTTTTGTGACTCAAAGTCAAGAGAAAGCGCTAAGGAGAAAAAGTGTCATGATATCACAACATGTCGGGTTTTCGTGACTCGAAGGCAAGAGAAAGAGCAAAGGAGAGAAAGTGTCGTGATATCGTGACATGTCACATTTTCATGACTAAAGGAGGAGAGATAAAGTAAGGAGGTGAAAGTGTCGTGATATCACGACATGTGTTTTCATGGGTGCAAATCCGAGAAGAGGACAAAGAGGTAGAAGTGTCATGATTTCATGACAGGTCACTTTGGCACGAGCAAATAAGAGAACCCAGCTGAAATAAGATATGTAACAGTTAACTAAAGTTAGTATGTCAGTTACAGGTGCAGTTACAGTGAAAATGCATGCATGCATAGAAAAGAAAGCGAACAGTCTCTAAGGAAAATACAAATAGTCGTGACCAAGAAGACGAACAGTCATGGTAAAAGTATATGTGTCAATTCATTGCATGTAACGTAAATGCCTACTCTATATAGACAAAATGAGTTATATATAAAAGGCATTACAATTGACAAGTGGCAGATGAGAATATGAAAGAAACAGTTACAATTGACAAGTGGCGTATGAGAAATGAAAGAAGGCATTATAACTGGAGTTACAAAGTGAAAGGATTGTTATAAAAGGAGATCTGCGTGAAGAGTTAAGTGCTGCTGAAAAGAGAGAAAAGGTGCTGTAAGAAGAGGGTTGTAGAGTGCCATAAGAAAGATTTGAGCAGAGCCGTGAGAGCCATAAAAGTGTAGTAAGCAAAGCTTTTAGTGTGTGTGGCAGTCTTGTGAATAGTGAGAGAGGTTGGGTAAGCAATAGACCAGTCAGGGTCTTGAATAAGTGAAGGCATTTTTATGTCAGTCTTATAGCTAAAAATTGGCAGTCCAAGTAGGTGCTTGGAATTAGGGGTTGGTGCTCCTTTCTGTGGGTGAAGATAAATCAAGAGTTGGTGCTCTGTCCAGTTGGTGTTGGTAAAGTGATTGTAAAATTGATATTTTGTAAAGGCTATATTTGGACGTTAATCCAAGCAGTATGTTTTGAGGAGTAGCCAAAACTGGTGAACCTCGTTACATCTTGTGTTGTGTGATGCTCTCTTGTTACATTTGCTTTATGTGGTTTTAAGCTTTCATTGTTTTGGATTTAAGAGTTGAAGTTTTTAAGTTTTAAAGATCCACACTGATTCACCCCCCCCTCTCAGTGTCATTGTACAGTCATAACAATTATTTCATAATAAAATCAACACTTAAACACTCAAAAGTGCAATTTTCATATATTTAAAAGAATCTTTGCCAAAGATAAATTTGCAAGCCCATGTTGGGGCAAACAATAAGAAAATACAACAAAAAAAAGGTTTGGCCTCATTTAATACTTAGTAATTCACCCATGAAAAGGCTTACAAGGGAACAAGGAACCAAGACCAAGTATACCCTGAGCCCCTACAACTGTCATTACAGTGTGGCTGAAAGGTATACCAAAATCAATCTTTCAACTATGTCAAAAACAAGGACTTCAAGAATGTATGCTCTTTCTATAATGGAGGCATATAAATTTGGTTAGGTTAATAATTTAATTATTTAGTTATATATTTTTGCTTAGCGCTCTATTGCACACAGCGCATCTCAAAGAGGTATATATAGACACTAAAATCATGTAAATTGGATAAGAGTTCTAATGTACCACTATGCGCCACTCTTATCAACATCATATGGCCCCATTGGGCAACCCTAAAAGGTTAATTAGGGCTACCAACCACTTTTGGGAAGGTTCACCCCACTTTCGATAGGTTTTGGACCATGTAGCCATAACCATCCCACCCAAGGAGGGCCACTAGCAACCATCCTTGGGTGGGATGACCATGAACTAGAACCTCCAAAAGTCAAAGGGTGGGACAAATGACAATTAATTCCTATCGTTTATCCTTCCCAATCACCCAAAATTTATTTGGATGTTGTCATAGACATCAAGACCTACAAATTGGAGGTCCAAATGGGCATCCTCTTTCACCTTGTGCATGGAAAAGGAATTGACAAGTGGTGACATTTGCCTTTCATGCTAGAACTTACCCATTTTACCCTTTTTCCATTTTTGGCTATAAATTGAGGTGCTCTCACCCAATTTCATAAGGAGAGATTTGCAACATTCGACCATGAAGTGCTGCCCACATTTGTCCTCACATTTTCCCAAGTATTTTCCTCGAAAACCTCTTCATTTTGAAGGCACTTTCAGGGGCATCCCAAAATACACTAATCAAGTCCAAAACGTATCAAATCTAAGAGTAATTTGATCAAATTGTATGAAAACACATTTAAGAGAGTTCTAAACTAGATCCCCTTGGAATTGGTGGCAAAAACCATCCCGTTTTGTGACCATCCTTAATGGGGATGGATAATAGTCCTAGTTGGACTTGCTAGGGATGACCATAAAATGGCTATCAATTATGATCCAATTTTAGCATAGATCAATTCTATAGCATTAGAATAGTAGCATACTCAAATTTGGTTAAGTTTGAAATAGATTTGATGTGTCAATTTATGTTTTGTAATTTCAATCTTAGTTGTTCTTGCCAGGGATGACCACAGGTTCTGATCACAATTACACTTTAATTTATGCTAATATCCTTCCAAAATCATCTCATTAACATTATATTAAAATTTCAAGTCATTTGGAGTTGTTTAGATTTGTCGCAAATAAATTTGATATTCACTATTGCATGTTTTTCCTAGTTTTCACCATCAAACACATATGCTATTAACGTATTTCAATATCTTATGTGTAGGTGCAGGTATTCTAGGTATGAGGGAGGAGCTAAGAAACTGAAAAAACATAGTCCAAGAATAGCTCTCAATTGTGGGTTGCAAGAAGAACACTAGAAACTCACCATTAAGCTCATGAAGGGATTTGGTCCCTTGTAATTTGTAATCTGAAATGTATCAAAATGAGAAGCCCTTAAGGGGGCGTATTGTAATCATTGGATTGATGAATTTATAAATACAAGGAGAAAACCCCCTATTTTAATTCAAATCATTCATCATTTCAATAGCTTACTTGGTTTACTTCTTTAGCATCTCTCTTTTGCATGTTTCTTATAAACACTAGATTACATTTAAGTTTTGATCTATTAAGTAAGCTATTTTTTTTGCTACTTCACTTTGAATCGAATTTGTCTCTAATCCCATCATAAGATAATCCATTATCGATAGTTAAGTGAAGATCCGAAGGTGGAGAGAATTCAGTTCATGTTGGGATTATGGAATTAAGTAAACTACTACTCTTAATTTGATGTTACCAGAAAATAAAAGGCTTAGCTATGAGTTCAATATGGGAACCCTTCGTTGCACCATGCCTTGATAATTTTTGGAAAAGTCATTGAGAATCTTAAATAATCTAATAAGCATTGAGTCAAACTTATTTGTAGTATAGTTGATGCAATGTCACAAATATTTTTATGCCATTTGTAGAAAGGAAATTGTATATAGAATTTATTAACTGGAAGAGAAACTATTGGTTCAATTCCATAAGTTAGTTACTCGCTGGAACATGTTATTTATGTCCTATATTAATGTATTTCTAGAAAATAGCTGAGTTAATTGAAAATTATTTTGGTGAACATTTGTTGCTATGTGAACATCATTAATGGATTATTTATATCAAGTGAATGATTACTTTAGTCTTTGATTTGTTGTAAACTAGTGTTTATTCATGAAATATTTGGAAACCGGTATTCTTAGAGACTAATGTATTATATTTTGTTGGAATTGTGTATGGCTTAAGTTATAACCCTGAATTTTGAGAATGATAACTAAGGAAACAAATTAATTGAATGAAGCGATCCTTATTCGATGACATCATTTAGATGTTGGTGGATGAAACTTTTAATTGAATTCAAAGAATTTTATAAAACATTGAACTAAATCAACGTTATACGATTGTTACCAAGATAATAGTAATGACTTAGCTTAGCTGGAAATGGGTAGTACGCTTGTAGAGAACTATATAATGATGGTTAGGGTAACCATAATAGACTTTGGTTAAGTACGTTAGCTATCTTGGAAAAAAAAATTATTAACTCTTCAAACAAGTAGAAGAGTTAGTCAAGTTTAGGAAAACTTTCACATAAAAGACCAATGTGAGTTGTGGTAATTATTAAAATTATTTCAATTGACTGAAAAGAATGAGCTAGCCTTTAGTTTACCTAAAGAGGAATGAAGGCTCTATTTATAAAACACCTAATACTCATTCTTAGATAGAAGTGAGTATGTACGACAGATGGGTGAGTCTTTACACCTAATATACTACATTGATAGACAAATGTAAGTATAGAAATGGGTGAATGCAACACCTAGTATACTACATTGATTAAAAAATTTAAGTATAGAGATGGGTGAAATATACACCTAGTGTATTTACATTAATAAATAAATGTAATTATAGATATAGTTGGATAATATGCTTACATTGATAGGCTAATGTAAGTATAGTGTTGGGTGTACCTTAACTTAGTGTACTTGCATTGGTAGATAAATGTACGTATAGAGAATAGAGTAACCTCATTAGGTAGTGATTCACCATTTCAATACTATGTTAGATAATATAAAGAGTTTTAAATAGAGAAGTGTATATATATATATATATATATATATATATATATATAACGTAGTTGTTTTGGGTTGGAAATTTGGGTGATGATATTTTGGTATCAGAGCCTGGTTTATAGTGGAATAGGTTCACTGTGTAATATTAGCTACAATATGTGATAGAAGTCATATTTAAATAAAGTAAAAAAAATAAACTAGAAGAAGTAAACCTATCTAGTTATTTGAGTTGATTGAGAAAATAATTGTTAGTAGGAGGGGCAATTTGATAGAAATATTTTTTAATGAAATTCCTATTGTCTCTTTTGTGTGTGGTCAGGTACAATGCCACCAAAGAGAAGAAGAAGGATTTTTGCCCCATCTACAAGGCAAACATGACAAAATAATGTCAAGAATAGAACCTCGAATGTAGGTTCAGAGAACCCTAGTAATGAAAGGGAACATCTTACTGAGATAGTGGCTCTACTTTAGGAACAAGTAGAAACACAAAAATAGCTGTTGCATGCCGTGTTGAATTAGGAAACATAGGCTATGAACTCTAATAGGAGACAATAAAATTAACCATTTACTAAGGCACAATTGGCCAATATTCAACTTGAGGTAGATTTGGGCAAAGAGATGAAACTATAACACATGGAAAGTAGAACATCAATTTCAAAACTAATGAAAATATGCTAAATGCTCTTTATTATTGATTTTAAAAGGGGTTACAAATGTTCTTTCTCTTAAGAAATATTTCCCTCTCTTTTTCAATATGAATGTAGATGCACTTGTTGATGCTTTTCGATGCCCTCAATGTAGGTGGGCTTCTTTGCATGTGTGCCACCAATTGGATGCTTGGATATGTCCTAAATACCTATTTAAACTTGTAAAAATGTGTTAATATGTTTTGGGACCTATCATAGATCATATCCCATGTTTATACAGATAAAAATGACCTTGAAATGAAATAAAACATGCTAAAAACTGGAGGAAATGCTATAAAAACCATAAATAGAATATACCTACCTGATCTATAGCTATAGGGTTGTTCTAGACTAGGTTCACATGGCAGTGTGTGAACCTCTACTCGGGTTCGCATGACGATGCATGAAACTTGTTGTTGTTGACTGGTTGTTGTAACTTTATGTCTGGATGTGCTCTGGGTACTATTATCTAATGTTTGATGGGTGTAGAAATGACAAAGAATATTCTAGGATAATTTTAGCAGAGTTTTGGTAAGTTAGCCAAAAGGGTGAGAGATATTTTCATGGTGAAAATGGCCCTCTATTTATAGAGTGGGCCAAGGCTAGGGGGGATGAGGTGTCCTTTGTGAGGTGGCCTAAAATCTGGGTTAGGTTCTACCATGGTGAGGTTAGGGTGATGAAGTGGCATGTGAGTCATCCCTTCATGTGCCCTGAAGAAATATCCTAGGTGCACACATGTGTGAGCAAGGGTTAGGGTTAACCCTGATTAGACAATCCCTAGGTTAGTTGGAGGTTAGGTTAGGCATATTTTGGAAATATCCTAACTAAATAGTGGGTGCACACATGTGTGAGGATAGAATTAAGGCTAATCTTGATTTAACCCTAATTAAACATGTTTAGGCAATAAAGTACACTTAAGTGAAAAAGTGACTTTCAAAATAGAATTAGAATTACCATAATTAGGGTTTTTGGAGGAAATGGTTGCATGGGGACCCTAATTAGGTGTAGGAGAGGGCTTAGATGGCCTAAAGGGGCTTGTAGATGGCCCTTTCATGAATAGGAGGTGTTTTGGGTGTGATTAGTGTAGTTTTGTAGGTTTTGCAACTACGATTGACTACGATTGCCTATGATTACCTATGATTGCCTACGCTTTCCTATGATTGCGTACGCATGCCTATGAGTGCCTACGCATGCCTACATGTGCCTACACATACCTACAGGTGTATATACATGTCTATAGGTTCCTAAACATACCTATATGTGTCTACGCATATGTACAAATGCCTATGTATACCTATAAGCGATTATGGGTGACTATGTGTGACTTTTAGGTGTCTACATTTACCCCTTTTTGTACTATGTTGTGTAAAACATGGTTTAGTACAAAAACATGATAGAAGAAGGTGATGAGGTGATTGGAAAGATGAAGAATCTATGGATGAATGAATGCGGATGATTACAAAAGAAACATGATGATGAAACAGGTGATTTTCCAATTTAGTACAACATTTTGCAATATCATACTAGGTGCTTTTGGGAGAAACTTAAGACTACTTTGTTCTTGTGATCAACGCAAGATGGTCCAATTGTGAATAGAACAAATGCCTTTTCAAATTTTTGCTTTTGATTGATTGATGAGTGCATGATGACATTTTTCAAACCATTTGAGCTGAGTGGTGAGGACATATCAGGTGCAACATTCAGAATGTGGTCAGTGCCACTATAAAGAATAGAATCAAGACATGTCCATTTGGTGCATGGCTCTCATGATTTAGCAAATGTTTTATTGGGATGGGATTTATGTTGAGATAATCTTTAGCAAAAATTTTTTGTAGATATATGTAATACCCATGATTGGATGTTTGGTTGTTTGATCATGTGTAAAGCAGATGTTTGTATGAATACCCCCTCAAGTGAGGAATCGATAATGGAGTAGATGAAAAGTGGTGATGAGTCGATTGATAGAAGATGATGGTGACAAAAAGTGGAAAAATGGGGAAAACAAGGATGGAAATTGAAGAGGAATCTGAAAAAGTTAGAAAAAAGGTGAAGATGATGTGGTGAGGGTTGGTTCGCATAGCAGTATGTGAACCAGATTTGTATGGTAGTGTGCGAACCAGGTTCGCATGGCGGTGTGCAAATATTGAATTTTGAGGAATAAAACCCTCTTTCATGCATGTGAGCATCATTTGTGTTGTGTAAATTTGAGAGGAGAGGAGTGAGAGAGAATTTGTGAAGTGAAGCACTACCAAAATATCAAGTCAGAGCTGAGATGGTGGGAAGACGTGAGCACAAGTGGTGGGAGTGGTACACCACCAATAAGTGCATGAAATCTTAAACTCTTTGATTTGCATAAATTTTTGAAAAGTATGAAAATGCATGTTTGAGTGTGAATGAATGAGTGCATGTTGTGTTTGATTGAAATGTGTGCACAAAGTGTGAAAATGGCCAAATGGGTATCCAAAAATGTTGTTTATTTTTTGTTTTGACCATTGGATTGTAATGTTTGACTCATGTGGCATGTGGCATGTGTATGAGGGTTGACTTTGTTTTGTTGTGTGAACGGTGTGCCGTTTGTGAAATATGAATGAATTTCCATCATGAAAGGCCAAAATGGGTATCCAAAAAAGTTGTTTGTTTTCTATTTTGTGATGTTTTGGCAAGTCATGTGAATGCGTGCCTCAAAGTGTGTGCTGTGAGGTTGACTGAGTGTTTTGTATGCATTGAATATCTTGTTTTTGGGTTTTGAGAAAAAATTTACCATGAAAGGGCATAATGGGTATCCAAAAATGCCCTCCTTGGAAGGTTCACATGATAGTGTGCAAACTAGGTTCTCATGGTAGTGTGCAAACCACATTCACACGTATGAACCAATTTTTTTTGAATTATGTGATGCATGATATGTGATGAATGATGTGTGGATGTGATGAATGTTTGTATGTAAAAATGATAATGAATTTATATACATGTAAAACTGATGAGCAATTTGTGTGATGTGTTGGAATGAAAACAGGTGAAGAAGATTGAGTCGCGGCATCATGTGTGGACATTGAGAGATACCCTAGGGGATAAGTGGATAGAAGAATATGGGAAGTGGATGGGCAATGTGTGGATTAAGGGCTTGTGGGATATGCAGAGTGTGCATGCCAATAGGGTGTATATATCAGTGTTATGTGAGAGGTGGGACCCAGATAGGAACACCTTCCATCTCCCAATAGGGGAGATGATGATCACGCTAGAGGATATATACAAGATATATAAGTTACCGATAGATGGTATGACAATGAGAGTGGTAGTAGATGGCATGCAAAATTATATACTACAATAGACTTTCGGTGATAGGTGGAGAGAGGTGCAACATGAGAAGGGAGTAGATTATGAGTATTATTGGAAGAACGAGATGTTGTCTAACCACCATTGTATGGTAATGCTCATGATAGTGACCTATGCTCTACCAGATAGTTCAGGGGTGAAATTCCCCTAGAATATGATGGGCATAGTGTGCGATATGGTGGAGCACAAGGTGGTATTTGTATGGGCACTTGCACTATTAGCACAGGTGTACAGAGAGTTGTATGAGGTGGTGAGGGTAGGGTGATCTGGCTTGAGTGTTAGCCCATTATTATAGGTGTGGGCATGGGAGCATATCACGATGGAGTGACCATCGTTATTGCCTTATAAGGCACATGAATTGATGGGAGACTTTGTACCCTACACCTTGAGATGGTATACTGATATGGAGAAGAGGATGAAGAGGGGACATGAGGGGGATGGCCTATTTTAGAGAGGGATGCTAGATGAGTTATGACCTGAGCATATCCTATGGAGGCCTTGGAAGGGTGGGGTTATATGGGATGAGGATGAGGAGTAGTTGGGGAAGATCCATCGAGGGTGATGGGTAGTGGGGTGATATCAGTGATAGGTGGAGTTCTTCCCATTCAGTAGGGTGATGTGATAGTTTAGATTACGATAGGGGCGACCAGATCCACCTATCATGATTCAGAGGAGGGATGGAGATCTGAGAGTATGACCTATAGTGCCTCCCTTGGATGTATCGAGGGATCCATCGATGGTTATCCTAGATGTGGATGATGTAGGGATGACTCCTAAGTATGATATATGGTGGGCGACATAGAGGTGGCAGCCAAGAGTTGGGGTGATAGATGACTGGATGGATCCAATGGTAGGGTTACCCATAGCAAATGGATAGGTACCTAGAGGGAAGCTATACCTATACTTGATGTAGAGTCATAGGAGGATATGGAGGAGCCTCTTTGATGATAGAGGTAACATCAAGATGATGGGGTAGGAGTTCCTGTTATTGGGTCACTAGAATGTTAGATGAGCAGTGGAGGCCAACCATTAGATGAGGTTATGCTGATGGAGGAGGAGGTAGGAGGAGTAGTGGTAGATGATATAGTAGGGTCTCCTAAGGTTGGGTCACTAGAGTGATAGGAGGGTGGTGAGAGCCAACCATTAGATGGGGTAATGATGATGGAGGAGGAGGATGAGGGATGTATGCTAGATGTGACATTTGATATTCAAGATGTGATAGATGCCCATGATGAGCTGGTGATACTATGAGAGAGAGTGTAATATTTGGAGGGGAGATTGAGTGAGATGAAGATAGATTGGGTTATTGATAGGGGGAGGTTGGTAGAGGAGAGAGGAGAGGCTAGCAATAACCATGAGGGAGGTGGGGGAGTTGGCCATAGAGAGATATGGGGTGAGGGTACAACTAGCAATGAAGCAGGAGAGTCATGTAGAGTGTGTGGGAGAGCTACAATGCTAGGTATAAGATACCATAGCCTTAGAGGAGAGAGAGTAGATATTGTGGCACTATAGAAGAGTGTGCAACGAGTG
Source organism: Wollemia nobilis (assembly GCA_028583015.1). Lineage (NCBI taxonomy): Eukaryota > Viridiplantae > Streptophyta > Pinopsida > Araucariales > Araucariaceae > Wollemia > Wollemia nobilis. The sequence continues at coordinate 2,159,603 of JAQPPZ010017221.1, forward strand.
TAGGTTGATACTGACACTGTGCAAGATACACATGAGGTATAGGTAGGATGCCTACATGAGGATATAGAGAGATATCGATAGGTGTAGGAGGAGGTAGATCATTCTAGGGTAGTGAGTGAGAAGGCCATGGTTGAGGTGGTAGGCCTTAGGGGTGAGGTGGAGCATTTACGATGAGAAAATGTAGACTTTTCAAATAGGTATGTAGGGGAGGTATTGGTGAGGGTATGGTGTGAGTTTGCATTGGCATCGTATGGTCATGTGCTCCTAGAGTACACAAGATCATAGGTGAGGTTGAGGTTGTAGTCTCAAACACGTACACACTCATAGTAGAGTTGACAGAGTGCTTCATATGTACTGCCAATAGAGCCAAGGATGTCAGTGCCAACATCATCGTAGGTGGTGGGAGCTACCCCAAAGTTGAGTAGGGTGGTCGAGGAGTAAAGGGTAGAGGTGGCGATGATGGCATAGGAGGAGAGCAGTGAGACTCCTAGTGGACAGCAGGGATGAGATGTCTATGTAGTGTTATATAGTGAGGTGGTGGCTAGGGAGGCCAACCATAAATGTATGATATATGTACTCTATTTTTGTAGCTTAAGGGTATTGATGACATGATATATATATATATATTTCTGTTTGTGGATTTATTTACATGTGTTATGATTTTGTGTGGATGAATGCATAGCTTAGGATTATGTGTATGTATAATGTAAGATATGGTAGGTGAATGTAATATGGAAGAATATGTATGCATGTAGTAGAATGTATGGGAATGATATCATTGTATATTGGATGTAATAAAAAATTAAATGATGTAGATGAGTTAATGTAATATAGATGCAATGATGCATGTATGTGTATGAGAAAATGCGTACAGGAAGCACTTGTATCATTGCAAAACTAGTGGCAATGTGATCCGTTATATTATATCAGATATGTGGGATGGTAAAGGAGAGTTTTGTAGTAAAGTTGACTATCATAGTTGTAGCAATCAAACCTCATGAGAAACTGAGCAAGGTTCAACCACAACCCATAACTAACTTGATTGGATCAAAGTCTATCATGGACTAGTGTGTGCAATGAGTGATGTTCATTTATCCATTTTGAGGGAGGTAGGACTAACCCATTGTAAACTTAGCCAAAATAGCTAGCTCATCCATAAGCGTGTAGTGATCTATACAAAATAAGGTCGCTAATGTGACAGATGTGTCACCACTTGTAAGACTATTCCACTGGGTAGCAGGCTCTTGGAGCCTATTTTTAGTGATGGAAATCGTCCCATGATGTTATGTTAAACCGAAGGACCAAAGGGATTCAAGCATAGTGGTAGTACTCTTGGAGGATTTTCCTTTTGTTTTCTATCCCTCTTCCATTTGATTCTATTTTTGTGGTGCTCTTTTTTTTATGGGCATTGGATTTTGTTTTCTACCCATTTTTTGTTTTTGCTTATGCTTATCCCTTTGTTTATCCCTAGGTTGTATTTTGATCATGCAAATGATAGGATGAGTAGGGGAAACCGTTCGCTAAATGGGAATGTCTACGGAAGGTGTTGTCTTCCCTAGACTCAAAATTTTCTTAAAATGTGACTTGTGTGAGTGGTCCATGAAAGAAATCAAACCAACCAAAGGAAGTTGTGAGGAGTGTAAGAACTTGTCAACTAGAGGTGACGTTTGATTGGCTCAACTAGCGAATGGTCAAATCATGCAAAACACTATACAATCCGTAATCCTGAAAAGGGGAGTGGGCATCCAAGTGGTGATGCTAACAAGTGTGTGTTTTAATCCATCATGAGTACATTTCTATAAGGATAATGTACAAGTATGGATATGGATGCAAAGGAGAGATGTGTATATGCAATGGGAGCAATATGAAAGACATAGTATGTAGGAAAATATGTACAAGAGGAATTTGTGAAACTAAAAGAGATGAGATTGGGAAATATCAAGAAAGAGGTGAATAGATGAAAAGAAGATGATGAGAAGAATGAACATTAGATGCAGTTGCCCCAACATGTGGGGAGGTGCAAAAAGTGGAAGAGATGAATGCAAGAGGGAGAATGCATGTGATTGCCTATAGCGAGAAGAGTGACAGGAAAAAGAGATGGTGAAGAAAGCAAAATTGAAGAAAGTAGATGAAGAGGGGTGAAGGAAAAGAAGAAGAGAAGGGATATAGGAGAAAGGTAAAAGAGAAAAAAGAAGAAGGAATAAGAAGAATAAAAATGCAACATAGGTATGTAGACACTCGAAGAATGACCATACAAAAATGCAAAATAGAAAGAAGAAGGAGAAAAAGATAAAGGAAATCTAGCATAGGTATGTATCTGCTCAAAGCGTGACCATACAATAATAAAAAATAATGAGAAGAAGAAGAGGGAGATAAGGGAAATATAGCATAGGTATGTAGCTTCTCAAAGTGTGACCATATAATAATGCAAGATAACAAGAAGAAAAAATAAGAAGAGAGCAGGGGAAAGAAAGAGATACTGGGCTAAACTAGGGACGTGGGGAGTGGCAAAGATCAAATTACAAATCACTAGGTGGAGTGACAATGTGACTAGAATTTTGATAGTTGGTGTGGTTGTGTAGCTGTTGGAAGTAATGGGGTGTGGATGTGAATGATGCACGTGATGGCATGGAGTGAGGAACAAGATGAAGTGAGGTTCTTGAAACTCTAGTCAGAGAGGTGGCATGTTAAGAGGGTGGAGGAGTCTTTCCATCCACCATGTCATGGATGAGACATTCAAATATGTAGCACTTGTTGATGTGGTTGATGATGGTAGACACAGAACTAGTGTTCAATGTATCCCATTGATTTTAGGTAAAGTGGATCAATTGGTTGGATCTCAGGTAAAACAAGGAGTCCTAAGTGAAGCAGTTGGTGGAATGTGTGGGAGAGAGGCTTTGAAAGGATAGGCATAGGGTAAATATAAGGTGTGGCTGATTATGATCACAAGGAAGGTGGGATAGGAAAGGGTGGGTGGATGGTTGACCTTTTTATAGTGGAGGTTGCATGGATGGACAAGGGATGTGCATGGAAGATGATAAGGAGGTATGAGTTGTACCAAAATGGTGATTGGGTGAATGACATCTATAATAGCTTATGTGTAGCTCAAGTTTGTCGAGTCAATTGAGAATGTGTTGGAGATAAATAGGTGGGGGAGATGATATTGAGACAGGAGAAGAATGAGAGTCTAGTGGAATGGTAGTGTTGGGATATGAACGCAGATATGAGGATGGATGAGGTGATTGAGGTGAAGATGGATAGTGGTAAAGCAGTGGCGGTAGAGGTTGAATATGGGTACTAGAAAAAGGGACTAGAGGGGTTTAATGAATAGGTGGGGCTTGTAATGGCTATAGGGAGTGACAAGGTTGATATGGGTATGTACATGAGGGGATGGGTTGAGAAAGGTGCTGACAAAGGGCTTGATTATATTATTATATCCCATCAGCTAGGGGTGAAGGTAGTACCAAGGAATGTGGGAAGGTAGGTGGATTCCCCTTTTTAGGAGGGAAGGAGATAAAGGAGGGGCATCGAGCTAAAGAAGCAGGTAGGTAGGTATCTATTCCATTGACTAATATGGGAGGATACGGACCCTTGGTGTTAGGGCATGGGGAGAGGGAAAGTTCCCCCATATCTAAAAATGGGTAGAGAGTGTTATCATCGAAGTGAGTAGAAATGGGTGAATCTCAATGATCGGGTGAATGGGGCTAGAGTGGAGCATCATGGTCTAAAGGGAAAGAGAAATATGACTGGTAAACATAAACATAACTAAGTGGTTTTGTGTGTTCAGTCAGGGTGATAGGTGCAAGGAGGAGTGTCAAAAAGTATTACATGGTGGATTGAAGGTATTATTGTGATGCATATTTGGTGTGATGTATCCTATCAAAGGTGGCACGGTCAATGATAGTGAACTTGCAAGAAAAATGATATAAACAACATAAAAATGACATATAAAATAAAAGTGCTTCTATTGTGTAATAGAAAGTGCAGAGTGCTTTTTGAGTGCAACATGCATCGTGAGTGTACTAGTAGGGTGATATATACAACATGATGATGGCGGTATATACAATGATTGGTGAGTTATACCTAAGACAACTAGGCATTGAATGTGCAAAGATGAATGATGTTGATTGGTTTAGGTTCTACCAGACCTTCGAGATTAGCCAATCGATAGGCCCTATAATTGAACTTGTGTGTGATAATGTAAGGACCTAGCCAATTGGGTGTGAATTTGTCATGCAAGCTGGTGGGGTTGACTAGTGATTTTTTGGTTCTCTTTAAGAACCAAGTCACTGATCTGGAATTTGTGTTGGTGTACCTTACTATTGTAGGTGCGGTGAAGGTGATCTTGGTAAACATGTGTGTGTTCTATAGCATGAATGCGATACTCATCTAGGAGGGTTAGTTGGTTGAGTTTAGCTTGATGAGCAATATCTTCATCTATGAAGTCTTTCATAGAGATGCATAAGGAGGGTATCTCGAGCTCAAGGGGTATAATAGCCTTAATACCATAGACAAGAGAGAAGGGTGTTGCCCCAATGGGGGTATGAATGCTCATTTGATAGGCCCACAAGGCCAATGGCATTTGATTATGCCAATCTCGATGAGATTTGACTATCATTTTGTGAAGGATGGTGTAGATGGTTTTGTTAGTAGTTTATGCTTGGCTGTTACCCTAGGGGGTATAGAATTTGTGATGAATGTTGAAATTGGTGCACATCACATATACATTCTTATTTTTTAAGGGTGTACCATTGTCTAAGATGATCTATAAGGGGATTCCAAAGTGGTATATGATATGTTCAGTAATGAATACCATGATTTTGGCTCCCATGGTCTGGACAAGTGGGATAGCTTTGACCCACTTTGTGAAATACTTAGTAGTAGTGATGATAAAATTATGGTTATTGGATGAAGTGGGTGAGATTTACCCAATAAGATATAGGCCCCATTGTGAGAATGGATACATGGATTGGATGGGCTGCAGTGCTTGTGAGGGTAAGTATGTGAGGTTGGCATGTTGTTGACACTTGATGCATCATTTAACATACTCACAACAATCGTGTTCCATTTTGGGCCAATAGTAGCCCATGCATAAAATGCACTTAGTAATGGCCATGCCACTGAAGTGGCCATCACAAGTTTCATCATGGGTTTCTTGAACCACTCGTTGAGCTTCTTGTGGTTCAAGGTAACGTAGAAGGATGCCATCGTGACTATGATAGTAGAGGATGTACCCTACCAGAGTGTAATGAATTACCCTTTATTTGAATGCTCAACAATGAGCATGTAGTAAGTTGCAAGGGAGAAATCCTAATTTGATGTAATCCTTAATCTGGGAAAAGCAAGGATCATGTGGTTCAGTGTGGATGACATGAATGCCATCATTTTTTATTGAGGATAAAGGTGAAATAACAGATTGGGATAAAGTATATATGGACACATGTGTCATGTTAGAGAGAGGATTTTGTGACATGAGTGAGCCCAAAGAAGCCATGGTGACCATGAAATGGTTTAAATAATGGGGAATGGTCTTGATATCATATCACTCAAGCTGAGTGAGTAATTGTTGAGCAATTTGTTTGTACTATTGGATTATCAGGTAATGACATTGCAAAAGTTATTTGACTTGATTTATGACAAGAAGAGAATCACAAAATATTTTAAGGCATCTAATGTGCATAGAAAGTGCTTGCTTCAAGCCAAGAATGAGAGATTTATATTCGGCATTGTTATTTGTGCAAGGAAAACCTAATTTAAAGGAGAAGGGGAGAGGTTCCCCATCAGGTGTGAAAAATACAATCCCAACACCCCCAACGTGAATGCAATGGGAGCCATCAAAGAATAGTGTTAGATCAATTGGAATTTTGAGTTCCACATATTCTTTCACTTTGGTGATGTGAAAGATGGAATCATCGAGAAGCTGAATAAGGAGTGGTTAGTTATCAGGCAATAGGGCCTCAACAAGTGGATTGGTGATGACTTATCCTTTTATGGAATTTTAGAAAATGAATTCAAGGTCAAATTTAGTAAGAAGCATGATCCATTTAGCGGTATGAGAGTTATGATAACTCTTATTCATCATGTACCATAAGGGGTTATCATGAGCGATAACAAAAGTTATGTGGTTGAGCATGTAGTGGCATAGATTTTGGGTAGAAAAAACTATTATCAGGCATAGCTTCTCCATGTAAGCATATCACATTTTTTAGCTGACCAAAGTGTGGCTAATATCATATATGGCTTGCTCGTGGTTGAGTGTGTTCTTTTGAGACAATAACGGTTCGATTAACAAATCCATGGTGGAAATGTATAAGAAGAATGGTAACTACTGATGTGGTGGAGATAGGACTGGTGGTGAAGTAATATAGGATTTTATTGCATTAAAGGCTTGTTGGAAGTTTGTATCCCATTTTAAGGTGACTCATTTTTGTAAGAGGTGGTTAAATGGTTTGTATTTTTTAAACAATTGAGTGATGAAGTGACAAATCATTTGAATTTTGCCCTATAAACTATGTAGTTGTTTGAGATTCATGGGAGGAGGCATCTCGATGATAGATTTTACTTTGTTAAGGTCAAATTAAATACCTCATTGAGAGACAATGAACCCCAAGATATGTCTTGAAGTAACACCAAAGACACACTTCTTTGGGTTGAGGCACACGTTGTGTTCAAGAATATGATAAAAGATCTTACAAATATATACAAGATGTTGTGAGCTCTCTTTCAATTTGGTGATGAGGTCATCAATGTAATCTTCCATGATCTTGTGCATGTAGTCATGGAAGATGTAAGTCATAGCACGCTGGTAAGTTACTCCAACATTCTTAAGGCCAAAAGGCATGACCTTATAACAAAAATTCCCCTAGGGGGTCGTAAAGGATATCTTGTGTTGATCAACATGGTTGATCTTGATTTGGTTATAGCTAGAAAAGCCATCCATAAGAGATATCATTTCATGGCCTGCTATGGAATTGACTAACGTATCGATGTTGGGGAGTGGGAAATTGTCCTTGGGGTAATATTTGTTCAAATCCTAAAAAATCAATGCATACTTGAACCTCTCCGATGGGCTTTGGTACAAGGACCATGTTGGATAATAAATTGGTTGTATGACCCACATCAAGAAGCTTTTGGAGTTTAGATTTAACCATTAAGGCAATCATGGGATGCATGCGTCATAATTTTTGCTTGATGGGCTTGGCATCCCCATCAAGTGTGAGGTTGTGGATGACTAGTGATGGGTCGAGTCTTGACATATCCATATAGGACCAAGAAAAAAATTGATGTAATATTTGAGGAAATAGGTAATCAAAGTGTAATCTTCTAAGGAGAGGCTTATGGTTAGTTTAACAATGTGGGGATTAGCAGGATCATCACCAATGTCCACATCGATAGTATCTTCCACAAGCATGTGGGAACTGTTAGAAATAGAGCATATTACATTATTTGGGTCATGTAAATGTACCTTCATTGGTACATACTTATGACATTAGGTTACTTTAGAGGGAAGTTATCTAGTTACTTCATGCAATGTAATAAATGCACAAGTGTCAATGTGCAAGCTATAATGTGCAAGGTGTCCACTTGTACAACTAGATAGAGTGTTGGTAAAGGAACTTATCTTCCTATATAATGGCCATATATGTAGATCATAAGATATCATCATAGAGCAACATCACTATCAGTGTGTGATATATAGGTAGGAGTGTAGTGTGTGTGAGCTATAAGCTCAGAGCTCCCTCATGGAGTAGTAGCATATATTATGGAGTGCTCATTTCCTCCATAGCCACTATTGTAATATTTTTACCATTTCTATTTATAGAATATTTTAGTCTTCTCATAGATCTATTTTATTTCTTTCTGCATCTTCTGATTGGTATTCCCTAATGTATGTGGTATAAAAAGCTAATAGTGGTATCAAAGCTATGGTAGATCAAGCCATAGTAGGTCTATAGGGAAACCACCATTATTTTTTGATCTTGAGTTTTTTGAGAACCTGACATGCCATTGGACCAATCACTATCAAAATTTCTCAGAAGATTCTAGGTGGTGGAATTAGAGAGAGTTACAAGTTAGGACTGAAATATCAGTTTTAGAAATACTAATATTTCATAGGGCTAGAGTCTTTCCATAGAGTTGAAGGAAAACTCGTGAAGACTAGGACTCAACATTTGATCTACTAGGTTGATGAATCAACTAGTGAAGCTAAGATATCTAGAAATACTTACCTAAAATTTTATTTTATTGCAAGGAATTAATACTCAAATGATTGAGATACCTCCTAAAATAGAAATCTAGGATACCTCAACTTCATTTTTCAAAGGTTGGAGTGCCCTCATAGTGCAGAGATTAGTTGTTGCAGAAAGGAGAATACTTAAGAATAATTTTTTGGAAAAGAATCATGGTGAAGTTTGGATACGTGATATCTCCATTGATATATTGAATAAATTCACAAGAAGAAAAGGCCATAGTAGCCTTGACATAGAATAAAAGGCCATGGAAGCCTTGATCTAGAAGAAAAGGCCATAGAAGCCTTGATCTAGAAGAATAGGCCATAGAAGCCTAGATATCGAAGAACAAGCCATAGAAGAATTGATATTGAAGAATAAGCCACATAAGCCTTGATATTGAAATAGGCCTTAGATTCCTTTTATCCAGAAGAATATTCCAAAGGAAAGGATCTAATTTTTTTTGAAAAATTTGAAAAAACTTGTATCAAAACAAAGATCAATTACAATATGGGAAGAGACTCTTCCCAGTCGAATTTAGAGAGAACACAAGCTTACAATAGTAGAAGAAGATTTGCAATGGAGCCAAATCTCCTAAACCATTAACTAGCTAGCAAGGGGCCAGCATGGAAAGTTGATGCAGCTTGTCACGAAATCGTGACACTATTCTTCTCCTTAGGCCACAAACATGCAACATGTCACGATATCGCGACACCTTTCCCCTTTGGCCGCGAAAAAGCAACATGTCACGATATTGTGACATTTTCGTCCTTTGGCTGTGAAAATTCAACAATTTGCGATATCGCGACACTTTTCTCCTTTGGGCACAAAAGTGAAACATGTCGCGATATCGTGACACTTTTTCTCTCTCGGCCATGATGAAGCAACATGTCGCGATATTACGACACCTTTTCTCCTTTGGCCGCAAAAATGCAACATGTCGTGATATCGCGACACCATTTCTCCTTTGGTCGTGAAAATGCAACATGTCACAAAATCGCAACACCTTTTCTCCTTTGGCCACGAAAAAGCAACATGTCGCGATATCGCGAAACCTTTTCTCTCTTGGCCACGAAATGCAACATGTCGCGATATCATGACACCTTTTCTCCGTTGGCCACAAAAAAACAACATGTCACGATATCATGACACCTTTTCTCCCTTGGTCATGAAAAAGCAACATGTGATGAAATCATGACACCTTTTCTCCCTTAGCCACAAAAAAGCAACATGTCGCAATATCGTGACACCTTTCCTCCCTAGGCCACGATGAAGCAACATGTCATGATATCGTGACACATTTCCTCCCTTGGCAATGACGAAGCGACATGTCATGATATCACGACAACTTTTTGCCCAAGACCGGGATGGTGCAACATGTCACGATATCACGACAACTTTCCTCTAGTGACCGTGACAATGCAACATGTCACAATATCATGAAAACTTTCCTCTAGTGACCGCTATGATGCAACATGTCACGATATCACGACAACTTTCCTCCAGTGACCGCGATGACGCAACATGTTGTGATATCATGACAATTTTCCACTAGCGACTGTGACGGCGCAACATGTCACGATATCACGACAGCTTTCCACCAACGACCACGATGGCGCAACATGTCGTGATATCATGACAACTTTCCTCCAGCGACCACGATGGTGCAACATGTCGCGATATCGTGAAAACTTTCCTCCAACGGCCGCGATGGTGCAACATGTCATGATATCATGACAAATTTCCTCCAGTGACCGCGACAGTGCAACATGTCGTGATGTTGTGACAACTTTCCTCCAGTGATCGCGATGACGCAACATGTCGCAATATCGCGACAACTTTCCTCCAGTGACCGTGACAGTGCAACATGTCGCGATATCGTGACAAATTTCCTCCCTTTGCTTTTTCTTTGATCATTGGCTCAAGGACCTTTCCAGACCCTGTCTAATCACCTCATCCTCAATATCCATGTCACTGTGCAATTGAACTCCAACCTCCTTTTTCGCACCCATCTTAGCCAGAAAGTTAGCCGCTTTGTTCAAATCTCTACTCGCATAAACTGGGATCACATCCTCCAATTCCTTCCATAATTCTTTAATTTGGGTAACAAGAGCCCTCAACCTCCAAGCTTTCAGATCAAATTTTTGCATGTAGTCTAGAGCTCCAACCATTATTTGCGAGTCTAATTCAAGAATAATCCTACGATGGCCATGTTTCACTGCCCAAATAGAAGCAGACTTGATGGCAATGGCTTCAGCTTCATTGTTAGTGGATCTTCCCAGGCCTTGCAATTCCCAATAGAGCACAGTCCCAACATGGTTCCGGCACACCACTCCAATTCTGGCTCTACCCGGATTGCCTTTTGTAGCTCCATCAGTATTGATTTTAATCCAACCTTCAGGGGGAGGTTTCCAACAATTTTTGTCCTATCCCTCTTGTAGTTCAAGGTGTTCTTCCAAAGCTCCAATGCCAATTTGAGCTTCCTCCTTAGCATGAACAGCCACAGTTTTGGTAACCTTGCTCCAAATGGTCTGCCAAACCCCATCTAGAGCAGTAAAAGTTTCTCTAAAAATTTTGGCATTTCTTTCCAGCCATACTTGCCACTAGATAAAGCTTAAATCGAGCTCCCAACCAAAATGAAGAGCTTTAGATTTGAATCTACCTTTCTGCAATTTTTCCCAGATATTCATCCGGTTCAGGTCACCACTTGAATTTTAAAGTAAGCAAACCAACGCAGCCAAATTTGTCGAGTGAAAGGGCAACCAAATAGCAAATGGTCAGCAGTTTCCTCGCTCTTGTAGCATAGTACACATTGAGAAGGGCTGATGATACCTTTTGATCTAAGATTATCAAAAGTGAGGATTCCATTGTGCATGCACTGCCAGGAAAAAAAGTTAACTTTCAGCCAGCATTTAGAGTGCCAGATTTTTCTCCAGTCCTTAATCTAAAAAGTGTGAGGGGGGTCTCTGGGAGAATGCTGTCATATTCGTCATTTACTGTATAGACGCCAATACTCCCAAAGCCCCAGGCTAATTCATCCTCCACGTCTCCCCCTATAAGAAATATTTCTGTCAGAATTTTAGTCATGATAGGCAACAAATCCGAAGGGATTGAAATGGGCCACTCATCTAACTTCTTGAACTGCTTAAACTTACACTCCCCCAGCTAAGTAGTTGTGAAATAACTTTCAATATGGATCCATACCTTGGCTTCAATGGTTGCTTTTAATGGCAGTAATTCTAGAAATTCAGCAATGATGGGAAGGAACTGATCCCAAGAATCTATCCAGAAATGAGCCTTCTCCCCTCTTCCCACTTTCCAAAATAAGCGGTCTTTAACAACCTGAGACCCTAACTTGAGAGCCTGCCAAACTAGGGACCCAGTACCATCCAAGGGGATGCGAGCTACATCAATTGGGTTGGCCTGTCCCAGGTATTTTCTAGTTAGGATTCTACTAAAAATGGAGGTGGGTTGGGAGATCCATCTCTAGTACAACTTTCTAGCCAAAGCTTTATTATTGAGCTTAGATTTTATCAAACCCAGACCTCCTTTAACCTTGGGCTGGGTAACTTTGTCCCAGCCCACTAAGGCCCACTTTCTCTCTACCTTTGCTCCTTCCCACAAAAACTTTCTAGCCATCCTGTACAACTCTTTCCATATTGTAAACGGGGCAGCCAGGATATAGAATTTGTAAATTGGCATGGCTTGAATGACTGACTGTAAGAACGTTAATCTACCACCATAACTTAACCACTTGTTAGACCAGTGATTAATTTTGTCCTTGATACACTCCAACAGATTCCTCCATGTGTCTAATTTCAGCTTCTTAAAGTGCAAGGGGACCCCCAAGTCAACCACTAGGAGAGAAGTCCTAGTGAATCCCAGGATTTCTAAAATTTTGTTTTGAAGCCTTTTCTCCAGATTAAAAAAAACCACTTTGGATTTCTTGTCATTAATGACCTATTGAGTAGCCCTGAGATAGACATTAAGAGTATCCCTAATCATTCTTGCTTCCCTGAACCTGGCCACTCCCACCAAACCAGTGTCATCCATAAACTACAGGTGCGTTAAAACTTCGTCACCCACCCTGATACCCAATAATCTACCTTGTTGTCTTCTCCTCAAGAAACGTTTGCCAAGACCTTCAGCCAAAATGAAAAAAATATAAGGAGAACATGGATCCCCCTAGCGCAGTCCCCGAGTAGCTCCAAATGGTTGCAAAGGAAGGCCCTTGATTAGCATAGAGTAAGTCGAGGTAGAGACACAACTCATGACCCACTCTATCCAGTCCTGAGAGAAACAAAATGCTGCCATCATTTTAGCCAAGAAACTCCATTCAACCCTATCATGAGCCTTTGACATTTCCAATTTTATGAACATCCCTTTATTACCAGAAGTGTGCATTGAATGGATTGCTTCCTGGGCCACAACCACCCCATCTAGAATCTGTCATCCCTCAACAAAACCCCCTTGCTCAGAGGAGACAATGTTGTGAAGGAGAGGTTTTAGGCACTCAGCCATTACCTTTGTGATTATTTTATACATCACATTACATAAGGCAATAGGCCTATAATCTAAAATATAAACCCCCTCCTCCCCTTTTGGAATTAAGGTAATGAAAGTGTGGTTTATAGCTTTAAGCATTCTCTTATTTTCTCTGGACTCTTCTACAACAACCCTTACATATTCCTCTAAGTAGTCCCAGAAAGCCTGAAAAAACTCAATTGGGAAGCCGTATAGACCTGGAGTTTTACCAGTGCTCATTCCAAAGACCACAGTTTTCAATTCATCTCTATCAATGGGTTTGAGGAGGGCCTGATTTTCATCCTCAACAATAACAGCAGGTATGACAGAAATAACTTCATTTTGGGCCTCTACATCTTTTACCACACTTTCCTTAAAAATCTTAGAAAAATAATCCATAGCATGGGAATGTATACCTGGAAGTGTATCAAAGGAATGACCATTCTCATCTTGAAGGGCCTCCATATTATTCATTTGTCTTCGACCACAAGCAGTCCGATGAAAAAAATTTGTATTTCTGTCCCTTTCTAATAACCAGGTGGTTCTTGCTCTCTGCTTCCAATAGGTCTCCTCCTGGTTGTCAATGTCCTCAACTGCTATATGCAAGGCATCATCCTCAGCTTTGAGCTAGTCTATAATTACTCCTTCTCTAAACTATTTTTGGACCTCATCCCATCTGGCCACCAATGGAGCTCTTTGGGCCTGGAAGTCTATTTTATTAGCACGCCTCCAGAAATTCAACTTAGCTTTGACATATTGTAGTTGTTTGTGGATTCTGAACATTGCTCTCCCATAAGCTGGGTGGCCTTCTTCCCACCACTGTGGAATTTTCTCCCGAAGTTCTTCTTTCTGAAGTCAAAAATTCTCAAATCTAAAAGGTTTGTGATGCTGCCCCATCCTAGTCCCGCCTTCCAACAGAATGGGATAGTGATCTGAAACTGGGCCTTCTAAAATCTAAAAATTTATATTCCATTTTACAAACACCTCCTCTAAAACTATAAAATGATCTAGCTTAACCTTCCTGCTATGTGGCTCCCGCATTTTATTAGTCCAAGTGTAGTTAATGCCAAGACATTTAATGTCCACTAAGTGCAAAGCCTGGACTTGGGCAATCATGAAACAGTCCCTTGGGTCCAAAAATGGTGTTCCCCCTTCCTGGTGTCTAGAAGATAATTTAGCGTTAATGTCCCCCACTATAATCCAATCTAAATCTTCCCTTGAGGTTCGCATGTTATGCACAACCTTCCACTGCTGCCTCTGACCATCTAGGTTTTGAGACCCGTAAAAGTTTGTGATTAGAACGTGTTCCATAGTTATTCCTAAAAAGAGAAGTGAGAACCCCCCTTCAGGAAATATGTTCTATTGTAGACCATTCAAGAGAGTTCCACAAAGTAAAAATCCCCCTGAGGCACCTTGGGCAGCCACATCCATATGACCAGCACCCTTCCAAATTATGTTGATTGTTTTGGACATAAGATCTAATGACATCTTAGTCTCCTGTAAAAGCAAAAAATTAGTATTACGATTCTCTAAAAGTCTTCGAACAACAGATTGATGGGTTCTACTGTTTAAACCCCTCACATTCCATGATTGTATAATCATTGGTTACCACTGGGAGCAATAAGAGTCTATTGTCCTCACCGATCCTACCGTGATCAATTTGTCTCCTTGGGCTACTAGCAACTCCTTATTGGATCTTCTACCTACTCCCTGAGAATTGCTATTTTTTGATATTTTTTCTACCTGGGTTATCCCCAAAGTTGGCCTTTCCTAGTTTTTCTCTGGTATTCCCATGCTGACATCTTGAGATACTGTCTGCTTCTGGTTATGTACTACTAAAGCACCTAAACACACTGGCTATGATACCTCACAAAGTTCAACTACCTGATGTATGACGGGAGGAGAAGAGAGAGGGAGTTGCCTGGGAATATTAGAAGTTTCCTTAATACCCTCCATGCCCTCCATAAATTGTTCCTCTTCGTCAACCAGTGACTTAAATATCTCATACCTATTGGCAGGTCTGATATGGGATTGCTCCTTTCCCTCTTTTTTCTTTGTCCATATTTTTCTTTTGGGCTATTCAAAACCCTCTCTCTGAGCTTCTTGGCCCTGAACGGTGCTATTAGAATCTTTATTAAGTGTTGCCTTATCCTCTTTAGGAAGGTTTGGCATTCCTAAAGGGACCTCCATTTTAGCATTCATATTATTAGGGCCAAAACGGGCCAAATGTCCATTTTTGTGACAAACCCTACATCTAAAGGGTAGGGCCTCATAGTCTAGTTGTTGAAACTAGGAGAGACCTACCAATTCAATTTCCATCTCTGTTGGCAAAGGCTGGCTGAGATCCATCTCCACACATATTCTTGCATACACCGCCATGCTCCCTTCAAGTGTGTCTTTGGCAACACCCAGATGTCTTCCAATAGAATTGCCAATCCTTGCCAACACCTGCTCACTCTAGAATTCCATTGGGAGAGCATATAGTCGGATCCATACTGGGACAACAATAGGTTCAACTCGAGGATCGAATCCCACTCTCCATGGCTGAACAAATAGCCCTGTCAAGCCATAACTTTTCTTCTCTGACTCGAAAGCCTTATTTCTATCGGCCAAAGATGAAAAGCTAACAATAAAATATCCATTGCTAATAAACCACAATGAATACTCACCGTGAGGCTCCCAGTTTTGGTGGATCCAAGAGTGTAGAAAATTCAGGGAAGGACGTATACCCATGAACTTGCAGATTAAATCATGATTAGCTCTGTAAATGATTGATTCTTCAACCATACTTGGCTCGATGACAATTTTTGGCCTGGTTTTGGCCTACGAAAAACATCCATTCACACAAGGTGTTGTCGACCTATTCCCAACAGCTGTGAAGAGCATTTTATATGCCATTTTCTGAGCTTCGTCGTTCTTTGGAGGAGAATTTTCTTTAAACAAATATGCGTAAGAGCTGCTACTCCCTAGAAAAGGAGCTGGAGAAGTCCCCATTGGACCCTCCTGGGGCACCGATATAGCCTTCAGATCCACCATACCCCGAAGGCACTTCTATAATCTAGCTGAAGCCCTAGATTTTTTGAAGTTCCAAAAACCCTAGTTTAGAGGAAAAAATTGCCAGAGCTCATTTTCCCGACTCTTAGGTTGTCCTAGGAAAGGATCTAATTTAGAATAATATTTTAGTACTAATATTTTTGTTGTAGGTAAAGGTGATCTAGTAAGTCGGGAAAGCTTCCTACAAGAAATATAGGAAGAAAATCCTCTTCAAAATCAATTCGGTACCTAAATAAAAAGAGATCAAGAGGAGATAACATTGAAATAATTCTAGGTTAGGAAGAAGAATAAGGACTAGGAGAGTCCTGCTTGTATACAAAAGCATTATAATTAGATATCCATGATAAGATCTCAATACCAACACTTCCAGAAGTAGAAGGTTGAAGATAAGGTCTCTAGGAAGACTAGAAGAAGTTTCAAGATCAAAGACCTTGACTAGGTCCCGACGAGCATCCAGTAAAAGGCTAGGAGAGCCTTGCTGAAGAAATACTCAAAGGAGAACTCACTAGAGAAATATACTACCAAGGAGAAGTCCTTGATAGTGAAGGACTTGGGACAATTATCACCATTCGATAATAAGCCCAAGAGGAGGAGAATTTAGCAAGGAGTGCCAAATCCAAGTAGAAGAATAATCCAATGAAGACCTTAAGACATTAAAAATCTTGAGGAGAAGATCCTACTTGAAATCAAAGTTTGACAAGAAGACTTGTAGGCAGAAGATGCTTATCAAATCTAGGAGATTTGAAGATTACCTCCTATAGAAAGAGATCACTGCTTCATAGATATAAACTTCTCCAAATCTATAGAATAAGGAAGATATTACAAGAGGAGATCAAAGTCACCAAATCCTAGGCTCATCAAATAAATTTTGATACCATCAAATTGGTGAAGAAGGAACTATTGAAAATAGTCTACAAAGAGCTGCAAGATACTATTCAAGGCAACAACTTGGTGTTCTTAGGCACCAAGATCTACATCCTCTACAAAAGTAGAAAAGGTGCTACAAAAGCATTTAGAAAAAGGTAAGCAACTATTGGTGCAAGTAGATTCATTAGGTAAATAATTTATCAAATTTATTAAACCACCTTAATCCTAAATAAAGTTCCAAAAAAGATATTTGTATTGCAGTCTTCAAGTGTGTAAAAATAAAGGTTATTTTAAGGTTCATTTGCACATTAGGATTTGATTAGATTTAAAAATTTGAAACATCTATCAACTAGCCTATTATATACTTTGGAAAGCAAAAGAAGACTATATCCTAATATCTTGCTTGTAAGAAATTTACAGAATAAATATTGAAGGTTCATTTGAGATTATTATTGATTAGTTGCAATGAATTGATTAAGTGCATTTTATTGAGAGTAGATTGAAGTGATAAGATGTAATATGTTAGTGCATAGAAGTAGAATTTGTTATATTTATTTGCACTATTATTTTTCTCAAAATAAATTAGTTTTGTGCTTTGAAATAAAGGCTACAAAATCTAGTTTGGATCAAGTTTCTAAAGATACTTTTAAAGCACTAAAAATTGCAACTCATATTGGCCAATAGAAGCCACTAAAATTGGTTAGTACAAGCAAAGGAAAAATAAAAAAAACTAACCAAAAAATAAGCTTCTAAGATTGAGACTTGGTGAGTCTCAAATCCAAAGCAATTAGGGTTAGTGCAACTAGGAGAAAGCTTCTTTTCGATAACATTTACAAGGATTGGATTCACCATAAATTATACAAGAAAAAGGGTAAGGAGTCTAGCCAAAGAGACATCCTTAAAACCCTCATTTTGCACTCATCAATTTGCTACAAGAATAATTTAGACCTGTGAAAGAGTGCAAGAAAAATGTGCAATAAAAAAAGTTCTATATACATGTAAAGGTCATGGTGTTGCATTTCTACTATACATCAAATTTAGGGAAATGAGCAGATTTAAAGATGCCACAATAGGTACAAGAAAAAAGGCATCCAAAGAAAGGGCCAAAGGATCGAGCATTTTCCAACACCGAAAGGGTATTCTCTCCAAGATTGAACCTATAGATAAAGGAAGTTTTATGTAAATGATAGTAAGCCTTCAAAGGCTATTTATGTAAGCTAAAGGAGCTAAATGAAATATATCATGAATGTTTACATAAATCATATCAACGAAGAAGAAGCTATCTACATAAAATAAAATATCGACCATATTTTAGTGTTAAAAAGCATCAAACTTCACCTGTATCATCATGAACATGGAGTAAAACAAAGGTATAAGCACATAGAAGGAAATAAAATTCTACATTAGGAGTAGCATCAACAAAGGGTAACAAGAGAGCTACCTCATCCTCGTCCAAAGCTCCAATGCAACTCACAGATTACCTACAAAAGAAAAGATATTGCTTGCTATTCAAGAAATCAATGCAAGCTAAGGAGAAGATATTTGAAGGAGTTATAATATCCTTCTTGGAGGCATTACATAGTAAAATACATGCAAAAGAGTTGAGTGCCACTTGGCACATTATTATCTCTCAACTATCATTTTTCTAATGCTCAAGAAATAAACATTGAGGGCACACAAACAAGAAGGATACGTTATGTAGGAGTAATGGCTAGTGTAGCAATGTTACAAGAAGAGGAGACAACATTACCAAGCTACAAGAGTACAACTTATTAGCCAAATATTACCCATATATGTAGTGTAGAGAGTGAAGGGATAACATTCACATATGACATCTGTAGAGTGTGTGAAGATCAAGGGCATTCCAGTCAATCCATAGCATGGAATAAGAAGAGAATATGAGCATTTAATACCCCATTAAAAGGACCAGCATCTACTATCTAAGCATCGAAGAGGAAGCTCGATAGCCATACCACACTTGTTTACTCAGCCTCATCAAGTCAAGCATCATAGAAAGGGTACGTAGAAGACTATCATATTTTAGTCAAAATCAGTGCCATTCAATTGTGAAGTCAAGAGGGCTAAGGTAAGAAAAATATCTCATTAATATTGATTTTAGACATAGGAGATATAAGGTTATATTTTTAAGGTTGAGAAAGCAGAAGACATAGGAGATAACTTACCTAAAAATTAGAATACTATTTGTAATTTAACCTAGGATATATAAGGAATTCTACTTAGGTTGAATAATTTAATTACTTTGCAAATATTATTATCTTTTCTAATTTTCCAAAGTTGGGAGTCACAAGGTCTACTACTACAAATTTATTTATTAGAAATTGGAAAAATTGAATTCAAATATCAAAGGGCCATTATAAGAGGTTTATCCAAATCATATAAAGGTTGCAAATTATAATATTTACTTGTATCAAATTCCTCTCAAA
Organism: Wollemia nobilis; assembly: GCA_028583015.1. NCBI lineage: Eukaryota > Viridiplantae > Streptophyta > Pinopsida > Araucariales > Araucariaceae > Wollemia > Wollemia nobilis. The sequence continues at coordinate 2,178,720 of JAQPPZ010017221.1, forward strand.
TAGATAAAAAAGATAAAACATTAAAACCTCTTGAAATCTAGAAAAAGTGCTTAGTTCAATAGGAGCAATAAGGACAATAGAAGTTGATTTTTAGCATTTGACATAATTTTACAAAATCAACTAATATTGAACTATATCTTACAAAAACACTTCATATCTTGTCCAAAACATACTAGGGGGTCTTAAGGCATTCTACTAAACTTGGTAATATCATATTCTATTGTTTATCAAGTTGCAAATCCATTAGTAATATATAAGCTATCTACAAAACTTAAAAATCCTTATGAGTACTTATTCTAATTACTAGGGAGATGTAAAAAAGTCCATAAGAATCAAGGATTAATATAGTTTTTATCAAATCAAGCTTATATACTTATATCAAAGATCATATATCCTAATAGGAAGCCATAATAATGTCTACTCTCCAAAATATTGCAAATATCAATAAAGAGAGTCAGTGCCATAAAGCTTGGAATCATGAATCTTCTCTTGAAATCAGAAAATAATGTTAGATCTAATTTCTAAAATAATCCATAGCGAATTTCTAGAAGACAACTTTGACACTATGAAATACTATCTTCAAACTCGTCTTAATGAAGCTATAGGAAATGGAGAAAATTTTGTTACATTTTCCTTAAATCTTGTGAACATATTATATATGGCTTTACTCATAAACAAGCACTTCAAGAATGAAAATATAGAACAAAAGGGATTGATAGAACTACTAAAAAAAAGGTAGAACTAAGTGAATCATATATAGAAAAGTTTATTCGATCCTCATCCAGAATTGATACTTTAAGTTCTATTAACTCAAAATTTTATCATGATGACCTATGTGGTTTTTTAGAAGCATTTGTACAAACTAAAGGAGAATCATCCATGAAAGAACCAAGTAGCAGCACAACCACCAATGAAAAGGGAGATACCGAGTTAAAATTGAAAGCTAAGGAAGAAGAAGGAGATAAACCCAATGAAGGAGGAATATAGTGAAAGGTGAACTAAAATAAGGGTCTACAACTTTAGCCTATTTTTGCATCATTTGAAGACTAAAGCAACTACTGAAGAATCCAAAGATCATTTTGAATATGAAGATCCAATTCAAAGCCATTAGATGGAAGAAGATCCACATTGAAGACTAAAGTCTTCAATACCCAAATATTTTAATTTAGGAGGGTGTTAGAAATAGAGCATATTACATTATTTGGGTCATGTAAATGTACCTTCCTTGGTACATACTTAGGACATTAGGTTAATTTAGGGGAAAGTTATCTAGTTACTTCATGCAATGTAATAAATGCACAAGTGTCGATGTGCAAGTTGTAATGTCTAAGGTGTCCACTTCTACAACTAGATAGAGTGTTGTCCAAGGAAATTATCTTTCTATATAATGGCCACAGATGTAGATCATTAGATATCATCATACAACATCATCACTATCAGTATGTGGTAGATAAGTAGTAGGGTAGTGTGTGTGAGCTATAAGCTCAGAGCTCCCTCATGGAGCAGTAGCATATATTATGGAGTGCTTATTTCCTCTATAGCTACTATTGTAATTATTTTACCATTTCTATTTATAGCATATTTTAGTCATCTTGAAGATCTATTTTATTTCTTTATGCATCTTATGATTGGTATCTACCAATGTATATGACATCAAAAGCTAAAAAGAACCATATTGGAGTTGATCATGAATGGAAATGAGATGGACGTCATCAATAGCCTTGGGTAAGTCAAGTTAATCATCTAGATATACATCTGTATGATTAACCCATGGAATGTGAGGTAGAGTAGATGGTGAAGGAGTGTTTTTAGCACTTAGCATGGGTGGTGATAGCAAGAAGTATTGCAATGAAGGTGTAGGTGAGATATGAGTGAATTCGATGAAGTCCAGGTTGGGTGTGTCCATTTGATCCACATGAAATGTGTAGTGAAGTGCGATGAATAAGTTAATATCAACCATGTTAAGAAAGGTAACTGAGATAGTGAAATATGGGGAACTTAGAGATGAATATGCAAAAGGATGTATATGATGTGTTAGATTCAACATAGGATGTAGAACCATGGGTGGAGAATGAGGTTGAATCATAGAGTGGCAAAACTACCATCGAATAGGTAATAATATGAATAAATGAATAGGCAATGGAGGGGGATGTGAGGGAGTATGATCTAAGTAGAAATAAGTGAGAGAAAGGGTAGCAAATCTATCAACAAAATCATCGATGCAGTAGGTGGATGTGACATCAGAAAGTGGTGCTTCCTGAAAGAATGTACATGGAATATTGATAGTAGAATGGGGGGATGGACACTCATCAAGGATTTAAATGTTGAATTCCTTTGTTAAAAAGTGTGTAGGAACTTTTGGAGGATGGATATTGGCATCTTGAATTTCATCTTTGAGTGAATGAACGACTATAGGGTGATAACCCAAAACAAATTTATCTATGGGTAGTTGAACATAGGGGTTAATGGATGTATGTAAGCCATGTTCATAACATCCTAATACAAAACCATGCCAATGGAAATGCCAAAGGTAGCATAAGAAAAATGTATATTGGACATATGGTTTAAGGTGCCATAAAATCTAGATTGTGGTGGTGGGGGCACAACTACTCAGAGTGATGAATCAAGGCCTGCATAAATGAAGTTTGTACAATTATTTTGTGGACCAAGTGGTACAATGGTATCGATTGTGAGTACTAAAGCTGATGGGTGACCAAAGTCATGAGTAGATTGGATTGTGAGAGGACACACATGAGAGTTATACACATTATATTGACCAAGACTAGGATTCATCATGAAAATGGATACCTATGGTGAAGTATGGGGTGGTGAGTTTGAATCTAAAGATGAAGAAGAGAGCTAAGAGTTGTGTATGGTAGCATGAGGGTATTAGAATAGTTGGGCATCTAAGTGGGAGGCTCACTATTCCTACTCATGACATTTAGCTATTGTGGAAGGGATGGAATGAGCTGCATGTGGGAACTATGATGTGGGGTGAGAAAGAGTTGCATTGTGAGGTGAAGTGAAAGACCAAGTTCAAGGACAAAATGGAAGTGGAGGTGTATGAGGAGTAGGAAGGATAGAAGGATCTATAGAAGAAGATGAATTAGAAGGATAAGGATACCATGAAGAAGGTGGTAAAAAATGGTGCAAATATAGGATGGGGATGTGTAGAAGAATACAAATTAGGAGGAGGGGGCCACAAAGAAGGTGGTAAAAATGGTACAGATGTAGGAGGGGGATCCATAGAAGAGGATGGAGGTATGTTGGAAGTGGACACAGATGAACGTGTTCATGTTGCAAGTGAGTGATGTGAGGATGATTTAACTGTTGGAGAGGATGCAAATGTCTCTGCCTGATGATGGGAAGGAATAGGAAAGACTTGGGTAGAGGATGATGAAGGTCCTAGTAGGAGATCTGCGATGTTGCATAACTTGAATGGGTCACCATTTATGGGAATGCAATAGAATAGTCCATCATGCATATATTTGAGGTAATAATGCAAGGTATATGGAACGCATTGTATGCTATGTATCCATGGAATGTCCAAGAAAAATATTGTACTACATTTCACCTTGAATAATGTGGAATAAGGTAGACATGGTCCTTATACCTATGTGGATGGGTAGGATGATGGAACCAATTGTAGGGTGCATAGAACCATCAAAAGTGTGCAGGTTGAGTGATGGTGTAGCAAAATGAGTAGGAGGAAGGTGGAGGTGATGAAGGGTAGTAGTAGAGATGATGTTAATGGAAGAACTAGTATTAATGAGGACACACTTGTAGGTGATGTCATTTATGGTCGCTTGGATATGTAAGGGAGGATCAACTCCTTCACCTACAAGTTTGGTAATCTCATGGTCATGGAAGCTTGTAGAAGGCTGCATGTAGTGAGGGATGTTTCCAAAAAAATTACAAATATATTTGTGTTGTGGGTTTCAAGGTCGATTGAGCAAAGAATGTCATTTAACGCCTTGCAATGAGTTTGAGATTGTTGTAAAAGATAAAAAATGGATAGTCTAGTTGGAGCATTGCATAAATGATGAGTGAGACTACCATGAATAGTGATGATATTGCATGGTAGTAATGGGAAATCATTTCATGCTATAGGTTAATGAGAGAAATTTAATGGTATAGGATACAAAGTGATGGATGCATCCTAGTGCGACAGGTAGCACTAGGTACGAGTAGTAAGGTTAATCATACCGACCATTTCATGTGAGGAAGGATCATGATGGATATTATTAGCTTTTCTAGATTGGGCTTATTGTGTGCTTGAGCCCCTTGGGCATTGATCCATGTTCATGAAATGGGTTCTAATAGATACCCAAATTTTGGTTTTTTGGTGTGAGGGGGTTTGAAACCTAAATAGTGTCCCGATCGATAAGATCTTGTACTAGGTTGCAAAAGGAGTGACAAGATCCTACATCATGGTCACTCTATCGATGCTATGCACATAAGACCTATTCATTAAACCCATGAGGTTTGGGTTTATTTGGATCAATAGGTTGAACATCGGGTAATGTGATATGACCAACATCAAACAATATCTTAAATAATATTGGAAATGGCTCAAAGAGTGGAGTCCAATTTCACTATGGAGGCTAGGGATTAAGACCATGATTTTTTTGGGGTTTATATGGAGGATGTGCATTAGTATGAAACATTTGTTGTTGTGGAGGGGGTTGTGATATTGATGAGGGGGCTAGAGAAGCTGCTACCACTTTATTGATTTGTGGTAGTTTGGAATAGGGTTGATTTGGTGTATTGCTATTGAAGCAGTAATTTGAAGTGTAATATGGCTTCTACCAAAGTTTGATTTTGCTAGATTGGACTTTGATGTCCTCGATGACTTTTTCTTGAGCAATGGCTTCATCAAATGTGTGGCTTTGATGAAGTTGTAAGGGTGTAAAAATATGTTTATGGTAACTCTTTGAAAATAGGATGACAAGTTCAGGAGATGGGATGCTATAAGCTAGGTCATGGATGATCGATCTCCATCGAGAAAAAAATTCGTAATGGGTTCACCATCAACCTTTCGTATGGTGTAAACATAAAAAACGTTCATCTTTTTATTGATGTTGATGGAAACATGTTCAAGGAATGTATTATCCAACTATTCAAATGTGAATAGGCTATGACATAGGAGCATGTTTTACCAATCAAGGGTTTGTCCCCCAAGTGAGAGAGTGAAGGTACACAATATGAGGGGATCATTGTTGTGGAGCTGGTAACATGCAAAGTGATAGTTACTGATATGTTCTCAAGGATCCTCTTTACCTTTGTATTTTTTGAATTTTAGGATTTTGAAATGATATGGATAAGGATGTATTTGAATATATGGATAAATATTTTCATTGTAAAACTCATTGTATGTTGGTTTTTGGGGTCCATAACTAGTCGTGCATAGATCCAACATCTTGATTTATTCTTGCAACGGTTGGAGTTCAATTGATGGGGGAATAATAAATTACGATGGATCGATGGAGGACTAATAATAATTGGGGTATTGGAGTTGCTACTCCTCCAATTATGAAAGGGAAGTATACTAAAACTATTCCTATGGATGTCATTGATGACTAGCATGAAACATGGAGGTTGGAGGGAAAACCTGCTATGGGGTAGACATCTACTATGGATGGAAGAATTACGAGTAAGAAACACATACTTTATAAAATGAAACCTGTCGTAATGGTTGTACGATTGGAGAGAATGAACAGGAAGGAGGTGTGGTGAATAATGTAGGTACAATAGGATGTGGTGGGGAAAGAGGTGTTTGGATAGAGGATGAAGGTGATTGGTGAGATGATGTGCCAAAATATGGTAACTACACCAGAGCAAATGAGAGATGGATATAAAACTCATGTTGGGCAGAATAACATGGGGTATTAGAGAGATAGGATGGATAAAGTGGATTATAATAAGAAAGAGGGATGGAAGGGAGATCTTGAAATGGACAAGATGGAGGAAGGTGAAAGGTGGAAGTAGATGAAGGTGGAAGTGGAGTGGAAGATGGCATACCGTACATCCTAGAAGAGGAGAATGTAGGTGGTGGAAGTGATGAAGGAGTATAGGTATTAAATTTAGAAGCATTAGAATAAGGGGAAGTGAACGTATCCACAAAGAATTGTGAAGATAGGTCTTGTTGATATTGTTGTGGAATGAATTGTTATGATTGGGATGTGGGTTGTGATATGGAATCAAAATATGGAAAATATGATTGCTCAAAAGGTGGTTGTTGTGGTGCTTGAGAAGCGTATTGGTGATATGATGTGAAGGGAATGTATTATTGTTGCAATGATGACTATTAAAGGTTTAATTCTACTGAAGGCATATGAGTTCCAGGAGTGAAGGATTGGGAATCTAAAATCATCCCTATTATGGAAGTGAATGATGTAGTCTTGGGATGAGGGAAATTAAGCAAAGAAGGGTCATCACCAAGAAGGGAATGAGATAAATCCTAAAGAAGTGGATTAATATATGTGGGTGAGGTAGGTGGAATCTCCTTGTTAATGGTGAAGAAGGGAGATGGATTTCCTGGAGCGGTATAGATAACATGATTTCAAAATATGGATGACAAATTAGGTGGGTATGAATGAGGAAGAAGCAGGTGATTCTCACCGAAATATGTGGTAAACATATTACTAAAAATAGATGTCTCATCGTGGGACATGGTGTGTATGTGATATGGCTCAAAACCAGTAAGGATATCAGGTGTGAGAGTGGATGTTTCCATCATGAATAGAGGGGGGTATTAGACTAGCTGGAGGTGGCATAAGAGGCCTCCTCCTCAAGATGTGCTTGCTCACATACTTGAATATGAGTAACAATAGGTATGATAATGTAAATACTATTAGGTACCCAGAATTTTTTAGAAATATAAATCCAAAGTTTATTTTGTACAATATTTTGTGCAAATCTATGAGTATTGGTGTGTTTAGGTGCGCTAGAACAAAGTTTACATATTTTTGTGTGAACTTGTACTATAGAAATTTGGTTTGCATAGTTCTATACGAACCTGATCCAAATAGTAAACATGATAGAAAAATTATAGTGACTGACTATGAATAGCCAACAAGTGGGTGGCTAGCAAGTGAATGTGCTAAAACCAATTTTTATGAGAGTGCAATACAAAAAATGCAACTGAAATCAATGCTAAACAAAGAAAAATAAAATTTTGGTTGTTTTCTATGTTTGAATGATAGTACCAGCTCTATGACATGACACTAGAAATAATGTGATACTCTAAAAGGGAATGTCGTTGATACAAAATCTTCTGCAACACCCAAGGATTAACAGAATAGAATAATGTCTCAAAAGGCAAGGTGCGACTAAATGGAAGGTACAATAAAAATATATAAAAAAGGGAGGGACTCAAAATATACTAATGAGTCCAAATCCTCTCACGGGAAGAGGTAGCACTATCTAAGACCTGCTAATGGCCTAGCTAGGCGGTCTCTTCACTCTCGAGCAAGTTTATTCAAGAACGATAGTTACCTGTTCATGAATTATATGAGCCTTGCGAACAAAGGCATCTAGTCCTATCCCACTCCAAAGGTCCCTTTCAGTGATGAAATTTGTAAAACTAGTATCAAGAGTAGGGGATCTTTCGATGATGAAGTTAAAAAAAACCACTCCTAGGGGATACTATGGTGTCTAGGGGGTGAGCTGGTGGAAGGAGATGATTTCCAACATCACTAATCTTGAGTGGGGGTTGGTGATGAAGTCGAATATTACCACTGTGTATGAAAAGTGAGTGTGTGGTGGTGAATTTGCTACCAATTATGTGAAATCAAAGAACTAGTTAAATGCATTTTCAAAATAGAAACTAAACCTAGATGCCTTTTGAAAGAAGCTAAACCTAGATGCTTTTTTGGAAGGAAACAAAAGAAACTAGAACTAGATGCTTTTTACAAAATAAATCTACTCTAGAAATATAAAAAAACAATCAAATATGGGGTACTTGAAGGAAGGATATTTGAAACCTATCTATTTTCATTAGAAATAATTGTGAAATATGATCTAATGAATTGAAATAAATTTTGAAATTTACCTAGAGGATTTGTGAAAGAGATGGGAAATTTAACCTAAATGTGCTTTGAAAGAAATTTGAAGTCTAATCTAGTGATTTGAAAAGGAAATATGAAATTTACCTAGAGGATTTGTGAAAGAGATGGGAAATTTAACCTAAGTGTGCTTTGAAAAGAAATTGAAACCCTAATTTAGTGACTTGAAAGGAAATATGCAAGTTACCTAGGGGATTTGTGAAAGAGATTTAAAAATCCTATTCTAGATAATTTGAAAAGAAATTGAAATCCTAATTTAATGATTTGAAAGAAATTGAAAGTGTTCTATAAATTTAAAAGAAATGAAAAGGATATCCTAATGATTTTGAAAAGGAATTTGAATATTATCCTAATAATTTGAAAGAAATTGAAACCCTAATCTAATGATTTAAAAGAAATTGAAAGTGATTTGTAAATTTGAAAGAAATGAAAAACCTATCCTAATGCTTTTGAAAAGGATTTTGAATCTTATCCTAATGATTTGAAATAAATTGAAACCCTAATCTAATGATTTGAAAGAAATTGAAAGTTATTTTTAAATTTGAAAGAAATAAATAACCTATCCTAATGCTTTTGAAAAGGAATTTGAATCTTATCCTAATGATTTGAAAGAAATTAAACCCTCATCTAATGATTTGAAAGAAATTGAAAGCCTTATCTAATGATTTGAAAGAAAATGAAAGTGATTTGTAAATTTGAAATAAATTAAAATATACTCTAATAATTCAAAAAGAAATTGAAATTTTAATCTAATGAGATGAAAGAAATTTGAAAAAATCTAATCTAAACGATTTTGAAAAATATTTAAAACCCTAACCGATGTGCTTTGAAAAGGAATTAAAAAAAATGAGTTGATACCTTTGAAAGAGAACATTACTTGCAAAATAACAATGAAAAATAGTTGTTCTGAGAAGAATACTTGAATCTTGGTGTATCAAATTATCTTTCTACTATTTGTGTTGCCATGACCTACAATTTTGGGTTGTTCTAAATCTGTCTAGTAGGGTTCGCATGGTAGTGTAAAAACATGCCTATGGTTCACACGACGGTGTGTGAATTGGGTTTAGAATCCTGTAACTTCTTAATAGAGAGCCTGAGGTGTATTTTAGAGCTTTTGTAGAATCTATTTTGGGTTCACAATACCTATAACACCAAAAATAAAGCCATACAATGAATTAGATAATAATAAGGCTAGTCTAAAATAGTTTTTTGGGGATCCCACCGAACGTGCCATAATGTAACACACGGAAAGTAGAACATCAATTTCAAAACTAATGAAAATATGCTAAATGCTCTTTATTATTGATTTCAAAAGGGTTTACAAATGTTATTTATCTCAAGAAATATTTCTCTCTCTTTTTAAATATGAATGTAGATGCACTTGCTGATTCTTTCTAGTGCCCTCAATGTAGGTGGGCTTCTTTGCATGTGTGTCTCTAGTTGGATGCTTGGATATGTCCTAAATGCCTATTTAAACCTACAAAAATATGCTAATGTGTTTGGGGACCTATAATGGATCATATCCCTTGTTTATACATAAAATAATGACCTTAAAATGCGATAAAACATGTTGAAAATTAAAGAAAATGTTGTAAAAACCATAAAAAGGTATACCTACCCGATCTTTAGTTGTAAGGTTACTGTAGACCAGGTTCATATGGTGGTGTGCAAACCTCTACTCGGGTTCACATGATAGTGTGTGAACCTTGCTGCTATTTACTGGTTGCTATAAATTTCTATCTAGATGTACTCTGGGTACTATTGTCTAATGTTTGATGGGTGTAGAAATGATAGAGAATGTTTTAAGATAATTTCAGTAGAGTTTTGGTAAGTTAGCCAAAATATTAAGAGAGAGTTTCATGATGAAAATGAAACTCTATTTATAGAGTGGGCCAAGGCTAGGGGGGATGACATGTCCTTTGTGAGGTGTCCTAAAATCTAGGTTAGGTTCTACCATTGTGATATTAGGGTGATGAAGTGGCATGTGAGTCATACCTTCATGTGCCCTAAAGAAATATCCTAGGTGCACACATGTGTGAGCAAGGGTTAGGGTTAACCCTGATTAGACAATCCCTAGGTTAGTTGGAGGTTAGATTATGAATATTTTGGAAATATCCTAACCAAATAGTGGGTGCACACATGTGTGAGGATAGAATTAAGGCTAATCTTGATTTAACCCTAATTAAACATGTGTAGGCAATAAATTACACTTAATGTGAAAAAATGACTTTCAAAATAGAATTAGAATTACCCTAATTAGAGTTTTTGGAGGAAATGGTCACATGGGGACCCTAATTAGGTGTAGGATAAGGCTTATATGGCCTACAGGGGCTTGTAGATGGCCCTTTCATGAATATGTGTTTTGGGCATGATTAGTGTAGTTTTTATAGGTTTTGCGACTATAATCGCCTACGATTGCCTACACTTGACTACAATTTCCTACGCATACTTACAGGTGAATACATATGCCTACAAGTATATACGCATGCCTACAGGTGTTTGCACATGCCTAAAGGTACCTACACATACCTACAGGTGTCTACACATGCCTACATGTGCCTACACATGCCTACAAGTGACTATGGGTGACTATGTGTGACTTTTAGGTGTCTACAGAAATATTTGAAATCTTCCAAGTTTTATTGAGAGGAAGATGGTGATAAGGTCGAGGCATGGTTGAAGGAAATAGAAAACTATTACAATATGAATAATGTTTCCTTGGGTACTCAAATATCCTATACCACATTGCATTTTCAAGGATATGGTTTGGATTAGTGGGAAAATATTAGTGCAAATTGGAAACTAGCAACAATAGTCAATCTAAAATGGGATGAATTTGTAAAAGCCTTCAAAGATAGATTTATCATGGAAAAATTCTATTCCCAAAAGTTTTAGGAGTTCACTAAGCTTTAATAGGTAACTAGAACAGTGGAAAAATACTATAAAATATTTATCAAGTTGTTGAAATATGTGTCTGCTTATAATGAGAAAATGAAGATTCACAAGTTTATACTAGGAGTGAATCATAGAATAGGGTAAGAAGTAGATATGAGGGAAACTACTACTTTGCAAAAGGTGTATGGTTTGGCTAGGAAAGCTAAAAAATATATCAAACCCTATTTTCAGTATGAAGGTTTAGACGATCAAGGCAGGGAAGCATTAAGAAAAAGGAATAGCGTAGGTTTTGTTAAGTGGGAAAAGAATTGGCAAACAAATATTTCTCTAAGCATGATAGAAGGAATGATAAAAAATAGGGAAAGTTTAGAAGAAATTTCCAAGGAAAGAATCAGTACTTCCAACAACTGTGACAAAGTAAACAATAAACCATCACAGGGATAGGTCAATTCTCCACATGCAAATAAAGTAAAAGAGGGACAAAAATCGAAAGAACATCCAAGACTGAAAGAAGGATGTTATCTTTGTAGAGGATCACATTATGCCAACAATTTACCACAAAGAGTAGGAATGAGTTCAAAAGTAAAAGAACCAATGTACAAAGAAACTGTGCTTAAAAAGCTCACGCACAAGATTTATGCAGCTATAGGAAACCAAAATCTTCATGGTCAATCCACATCATTATTGATTAAAGGTAATATTTTTTATAGGAATGTTAAAATATTGATTGATAATGGTGCTATAGATAGTTTTATTTCCACTAGTTTAGCTAAATATACTTTAGTAAGACCAATAATCTTGGCTCATGGGTGGAAGGTCGAGTATGGTTTAGGATAAAACTACTCCATTAATTAATGTTACCCTATGGCAAAAATCACCTTACCTAGTGGAAAAATAGTAGGATGTTTGTATGTAGCACCTCTGCATGCTTTTGACATAATCCTAGGAATGTATTGGTTGCAAGTGCATAAGGCAGTACTCAAATTTTAGGATAGATGGATTGGGTATATATAATATAGTGGTGTTGTGCGAAGGGTGTATAGCCTATAAGGGGATTTTCAACCTCAAATATTATTGGTAATGCAACTTAAGAAGGCCATAAAGAAAGGAGGTATGGTCTATGTAGTTAAGATTAACAAAATTTATAATGAGAAGAAGGAAGAGATGTTTAAGAAAAACCCAATTCTTCAAGAATTTAGGGGTGTCTTTCCAGAGGATTTACCTAGATTACCCCCTAAATGAGAATTTTTATTTTACTATTGAGCTTCAATAAGGAAAAGAACCCATCCATATATCTCCTTATAGAATGAATCCCATAGAAATGTAAGATTTGAAGGTGCAATTGCAAGTGTTACTAGAGAAAGAATTGATCAAACCAAGTGTATCACCTTGGGGTGCACCAATAATATTTGTAAAGAAGAAGGATGGTTCCTTGATATTATGCATAGATTATAGAATGTTGAACAAGGCAACTATCAAGAATAGATATCCTCTACCAAGAATCAAAGATCTCTTCGATCAAATAAAATATGCCACAGTATTTTCAAATATTGATTTAAAATTAGGATATTACCAATTGAGAATCCATGAGGAGGATACTCACAAGACAACCTTTAAAACTCATTATGGATATTATGAGTTTTTTGTCTTACCTTTTGGTTTAACAAATGCTCCAATGACATTTATGAATTTTATGAATAACATATTCAAGAAGTACTTGGATAGATTTATCTGGTATTTTTGGATGACATTTTGATATATTCCTGAAACAAGATTGAGCACGATGAACACCTCGGGGTTGTGCTAGAGCTATGAAGGAAAAATTAATTGTTTGGTAATTTATCCAAGTCTGAATTTTATGTGTTATAAGTAAAATATTTAGGACACATTGTTTCGACTAAAGGGATGACAATGGACCCTAAGAAAATAGAAGCTATTATGTATTGGTCACCACCTACAAATGTGATAGAAGTTCAAAGTTTCATGGGCTTAACTGGATACTATAGGCATTATGTGAGGGACTATGCTAATATCACCTCACCAATAACTAACCTTCAAAGAAAAGGAAGAGAATTCAAGTGGACAAGATTATGTGAGGAAGCCTTTGATTTTCTTAAGAAAAATATTATCACGCCTTTTATACTAAAGTACCTGATCTTCAGGGAAGTTTCTCTGTTTGTATTGATGCATCATTAGAAGGTTTGGGAGGATTGATCTCACAAGAAGTAGTGGTAGCCTATGGATATCGGAAACTAAAAATACATGAGGTTAATTATGCAACCTATGACTTAGAGTTGGCAGATATAGTGTTTTCTCTCAAGAGTTGGCGACATTATCTGGTCGGGAGACCCTTTGAGCTAAGGAAAGACCATCAAAGTCTGCAATTTTTATTCACTCAATATTTACTCAATGCTAGGTAGAGAAGGGTGATGGAATTTCTCGTAAAATATGATTTTGGAATTGAGTATATAAAATGAAAAGAGAATAAATTGAATTATGTGTTGAGTAGGAGGAGATATATAGCAATTTTATCTCGCATCCATGTCGACGTGATAGAAAAAGTCAAGAAAATGCAAAATTAGGATGCTTATTACAACCAATTCGGGAAATGATGGAAATAAAACTTTATGAAAACAAGGATTTCATCATCAAGGATGGTTTCTTATGTTTTAAAAATTAGGTAGTAATCCCTGAGACCAAAAATTTAAGAAATATAATAATGAATAAAGTGCAAAAATATCCATATTTTTCTCATCCAAGAGGAAAAAATATGAGGGAGAATATGAAAAAGACATACTTTTGGCCAATAATGAAGAGATACATAACTAATTTTATCTCTCAATGCCTTGAGTGCCAAAAGGTAAAAGTAGAATGCATACATCTTTCTAGATTGTTGTATCTGCATGATGTGCCTATGCAAAAATGGTAAGTGATTTCGATGGATTTCATTGTAGGTCTGCCTAAAAATAGCTTTCAACATGATGCAATTATAGTAGTGGTTGATAGACCGACCATGGTTGCACACTTTATACCTGGGAACACCAAGGATAACACCATGGCTGTGGCTAACATATTTTCCAAAGAAATATTTTGGCTTCATTTTTTTATAGAGGTAATCACATTAGATAGGATCCAAAATTTACATCTGATTTTTGGTAATCCTTGCATCACACCATTGGTAGTAGATTGAACATTAGTTTTTCTTATCATCCAAAAAATGATGGGTAAACTAAAAGAGTGAATCAGGTGCTAGAAGACATGCTTCACATGTACTATATGGATCAGAAAACTGATTGGGAGGATTACTTGCATATGGTATAATTTACCTATAATAACAATCACCATTCAACCATAGGTATGGCTCCGTTCGAAGCTTTGTATGGTATAAAATGCAGAACACCATTGTCATGGGATAATCTAAAAGACCAGATTGTGCTTGGACTATAAATGGTCAAAGAAATGGAGCAATAGTTGAGGGTGATCTAAGAGAGGTTGAAGGAAGTCGTAGACCATCAAAAAAGCTATGTCAATCTTAAGATATCACCAAAAGAGTTTGTTGTGTGTGATAGAGTGTTTTTTAGGATAAAATCAAGAAAGAGTACAATTAAGTCCATAAATGTAGATCCTCACTTTGTGGGACCCTTTGAAATCATAGATAAGATTAGTCCTATGGCATATCGACTTGCCTTACCATCCAATCTATCCAAGATTCATAGCACCTTTCATATTTCTTTGCTTAAAAAGTATGTTGCTAATCCTGAACATGTGTGATATTTTTCTAATTTGCTATGATGAACCCAGAGGCTATAGAGGTTCAACCAGTAAGAATCCTTGACTTCCGAGGAAAGGAACATTAGAGCAATGTAAGGACAAGTGGGTCCACTATTCTTAAAGAAATGCTACTTGGGAAAAAGTAGTAGATATGCAAAAATAATTTCCATTTATGTTTGAATTTTTTTTATAAAAACTATTTAATGTTTATAATGTTTTAAACATAGAGGAATGTGTTAAGCCTAAGGGGGGATGATGTCATGACCCACCATTTGGAAGACTTTTATTTTGAGGAATTTATGTTTGCAATATGGATTATGGATGAAATAATGGACTATTTTAGTTTTAGTATTCAAATACTTGTTTATTATTGAAAATCTGATATGTAAATATTATTGTGGGAGGTAGGATAATTCCATGTTTGGTTTTGTGAAAACCTACATTTTATATATGAATTGCAGGAATAGGTCTCTTCATGGTGGCAGAAAGAATTAACCACCGAGAAAATATTACTTTGGGAAAAATATGTGATGGGTAAATTGTCAGAATAATTGAGGAGGCAACATGGATGAATGTCCCTTTCATGAAGATGCATAACATGATTTGCATGGGAAAAAAATATAAATTTATTTGAATTTATAGTGCATAATAATTGTTAATGAAGAAATTTTTTTTGAAAAGGAAAAGTAATTTTATGAAAGGAATGGATGTTTTTATACTTGTATTACCAAATAATAAATATAGGAACAATAAGCTTTTAAAAATAAAATTAAAGAAAATGGAGGCTACATTTTTATTGCATGTATGTTACTTCATTTAAAGACCAGTTTGAAGTAGAGAACTGAGAGTTATGTTATGGACTATGTTGGTAGTGGAGCTTTGATGAGGCACTACCAAGGATCTAGCTAGAATTTCTCCCCTTGGATTCGAAGTAAGTGATGGCATTGAGATTTGTGGGGGAGGAAGAAATAATGGTGAACCATTTGTATGGACGAGAAGGGAGGTAATGGAAGTAATGACTGGGTAGGCTGAGAGAAAAATTTGAGAGTGTTGGGTTGTAGAGGGTTTTTTTTGTTTGTACGGTTGCGATCAAGGATTTGGGAGGAGAAGAAGAGGAAGCCCATTGTAAAAAAATAAAAAGAAAAAATATACCTGGTAATTTCTATTGAGGAGAGACGTTGACAAAATCAGGTAACCTAGTAAACCATTGTAGACTGTATTGAGGTTTGAAAATGATGATTCAAATTGAAAATAATTGAATGATTAGTCACCTCTATTATTTAAGCTTTGGAAATTTGTTTGTTTCCTTATTTTTTTTCCTATGTGTGTGAAAGAGTATCCAGTTTAACTAATCCAGTATACAATAGATATTATAGATGAAACCAGCCATGAAATACATTGTTTCCTTGCTAGATTCGGGATCAATGAAGTGCTGAATATAGATACTATTATCATAGTTTAAGTTTAAATTCCTTAAACTATTGATCATGTATTCCATCAAATGGAGAATCCATAGTTTTTTGCAACTGAAAACCTATTTTAAGATTTAAAATTGAAATAGATGTTATTGTGAAATCTAGTTGAATGAATGCCTGATATAATTTACCATAGAAAATATAAAAGATAGTCTATTTTGCATAGACGTATTAGATGACAATAAATCGATACAATAGATAATATTTTTTTTTTATTGGTAGAAAGGGTTTTGAAAGGTCCCTGAACCTTGTACAAGAGAGATTACAATAAATCCAAATCGACCGAGGTGGTCCAAGAAGAAAGGAATAGAATGCTGGCAAACCTCCACCCTAGGGAAGGTGTCGTGAAATCGCGACCAAAATGGTGATGTCACGAAATCATGACAAGAAGCACCATTAAATCCAAAGGAAGAAAAGAAGTCGTGAAATCGTGACAAGAATCGCCATCGGAGCCGAAGAAGGGAAGAAGTCACGATATCGTGACATGTTGCAAAGTGTCGCGATATCGCGACAAGTTGTAGGGTTGGAGCCGATCGAGAAGAAGAGTCACGAAATCGTGACAAGAAAAAGGAGTCACGAAATCGCTACAAGAATTGAGAACACTGCCGAAGAGAAAAGGTGTCGCGAAATCACGACAAGAATGCAGACCGCAGCCGAAATAGAAAATGAGCCCCGAAATCATGACGAAAGTGGAAGCCTGCTGCCAAGAATAAAAAGTGTCGTGAAATCATGACAAAAAGGAAGACCGCCGTTGGAGAGAAAAAATGTCGCGATATCGCGACAAAAATGAAAGTCCGTCATTGGAGAGAAAAAATGTCGCGATATCGCGACAACCTGGAAGCCCGCCGTTGGAGAGAGAAAAAGCATCGCGAAATCACGACAAAAATGAAGACCGCCTTTGGAGAGAAAAAAATGTCACGATATCGTGACAAGTTTGTGCAAAGGCACCCGGAGAGAAAAAGTGTCGTGATATCGTGACAACTTTGTGCAAAGGCACCCAAAGAGAAAAAGTGTCATGATATCGCGACAGAATGGAAGACCGTCGTTGGAGAGAAAACCTGTCGCGATATCGTGACCGAATGGAAGACCACCGTTGGAGAGAGAAAAGGTGTCACGATATCACGACAAAAAGCAAGACCGTGCCTGAAGGCCAAAAGTGTCGCGATATCATGACAAGTTTGCAAAAAAGCACCCGAAGGGAAAAGGTGTCGCGATATCATGACAAGTTTGCAAAAAAGTACCCAAAGGGAAAAGGTGTCGCGATATCGCGACAAGTTTGCAAAAAAGCACCCGGAGAGAAAAGGTGTCGCGATATCATGACAAGTTGGAAGACCGCACCAAAGGGAGAGAAAAGTGTCACGATATCGTGACAAAAAGCAACCTCGCGGCCTAAGCAAAAAGGATAACGCAGCAAGCTGAGATTTTGCAACCAACTTAGAAAAATGACGCAAAAACGCTCCAAGATGCCAAAATGCAGCCGAAAAACCCGAATACCAGTAACCCACTCACATTGTGCAAACATTGGAACTTGAAGAAACGTCCCTTAGGCCGATTGGAAAGGAATCTCTCCAGACCTGAATGTCTGTTGCATCAACTCCCTTATTAGCAAGCCAGTCCGTAGCTTTGTTTCCTTCCCGATATTGATGTTGAATTATTAATTCTGGATAGACACCAATTAGTGTCTTACATTCGTCGAAGATGGAAACAAGGGCCCAGGGAGGCACAAAGGTTCCTTTGAGCCAGTTGATGCAATGCAATGAGTCTCCTTCTATGATGAGTTTATTGATAGACAAGCCTTCCAAGAGAATCAAGCTTTGGAACAAGGCCCGAGCCTCGACCATATTGTTGGACTGAATTCCTAAGTTCTGAGCAAAGGCCAAAATTATTTCTCCTCTGTGATTTCTAAGAATTCCACCTCCACCAGCCACTCCAGGGTTGCCTTTGGCTGTTCCATCTAAGTTGAGCTTGTGCCACCCAGAAGGAGGTAAGACCCACTTGATAACAGACCTATCAACAGAAGTGCGGGGTGTTGCGAAAAAATTGAGAAGATTGAAATGATTTGCTAGATCCAATTCAAGTCCAGGAGGGGGAGGTTTGGACGATGAGACGAGAGAGGCATTCTCCGCAGCAAGGGCCAAGATTTTGACAACAACAATCTTCTTATCCTTGGCAAGATTTTGAAAAATTCTAGCATTTCTCTCAAGCCAAATCTGCCACAGGAAAATGTGAAGGCATGCTTGCCACATGAATTTGAGTTGACTAATTTTGAAGGGCCGGGGCCACTATAGAAAAAATAGGGGAATGGAATGAGGGAGGGCTACAGAGATGGCAAAACTGTTGAAAACCTGGTAGAGCACTACAAGGGAGAAGGGACATTCCAGAAAAACATGCTTAGTAGACTCACAGGCATTTTTACATAGGATGCACCAATTGGGGATGAGAAGCCCTCTATTTATCAGATTGTCAGTGGTGAGGATTCTATTTTGGATGGCCAACCAGCAGAAGAATTTAACCTTGGGAATGATCTTGGGAACCCAAACCAGATTAGTGGAGTCACGGCCATCACTAGGAGCTTCTTGGCTGTAGTAGGCAGATTTAATAGTGAACTGCCCAGAATCTTCAAGGTTCCAAACCATGGAGTCTTCTTTGTGAGAGCTGGGGATTATGCAGCTCCTCAGTAAGTTTTGAAGCCGTCTAAGTGCCTTGATGATAAGTCTAGGCCCATTCAAAGCCAATTGTTTTCATTCGGGTCTTGTAGTACTTGGGTTGATGAAATGACACACCTTATCTCCAAAGGTAGATTCGGTCACCGTCTTGAGCATAGCAAGATGAGGATCTTGACTGAGAGGTTTGTCATGGATCCAAGGATCATCCTAGAAACGAATGGCCAATCCATTTCCAAGACACCACCTTAAACCTTCCATGATGATCTTCCTTGATTTAGTGACACCATTCCAGAAATGAGATCCGCTAGGAAGGTTGTTCTCTCCAAGAAAGGGAACCTGATGAAGGTACTTAGCTTTGAGGATGAAGGTTGTGCAATAGATAATATTTGATGATTGTCATTTTTTTGATTTTAAATTGTTAATGGATGTGATAAATGCATTCACTATTCTTTGTATAAGGATCTGGTTTGTTTGGAATATTGTGTATTGCCTGAGAAAGGAAATAGTGAGCAATATGTTGATTTGTATTTAAGAAAATATTATGTCATCCTTTTGAACTTTGTGAGTGTTCTATTTTAGGACATGGACTGATTTGGTTTTAGAATATGTTTTTTTTAAAATAAAGTCCCAAATGATAGAGAAAGATTTATGTAGCTCTTATTTCTATATACTCTTTGATTTATGAAAGATGATTGGATTTATAAGTGAATGTTGGAAGGCTTAAATTAGTTCTCATTGCTTAAATAGTGTGCTTTGAAAATGATTTACATGCATTGAAATATGCAGATACCTTTGAATCGAAGCCATATCTGATCCCATCACAAGGTAATCCATTATTTATAGTTAACTAAAGATCTGAAGGTGGAGAGCATTCTGTTTGTGTTAGGATGACAAAATTAAGTAAACTACTCTTTGTTTGATGTTACCAAAAGAAGAAAAGGTTAGTTGTGAGTTCAAGATGGGAAAACTTTGTTGCACCATGCCTTGGTCATTTTTGGAAAATCTATCAAGGATCTTAAATACTTTGATGAGTAGTGAGTCAAACTTATTTGTAATATAGTTGATGCAAATATCACAAATATTGTTATGTCATTTGTGGAAAGGAACTCGTATATAGAATTTATTAATTGGAAGAGAAACTATTGGTTTCATTCCATAAGTTAGTAACTCGCTAGAACGTGTTATTTACATCCTGTATCGATGTATTTCTAGGAAATATCTGAGTTAATTAAAAAGTATTTTAATAAACATTCATTTTTGTGTGAATGTCATTAATGGATTATTTATATCAAGTGTGATTACTTTAGTCTTTGATTTGGAGTAAACTAGTGTTTATTCATGAAATATTTGTAAATCGGTATGCTTAGAGACTAATGTATTATCTTTTGCTGGAATCGTGTATCACTAAAGTTATAACCCTATATTTTGGGAATGATAGCTAAGGAAATAAATTAATTGAATGAAGTGACCCTTTTTCAATGACATGAGTTAGATGTTGGCTGGCGAAACTTTTAATTGAATTCAAATAAGTTTAGAAAATGTTGAACTAAATCAACATTGTACGGTTGTTACCAAGATAATAGTAATGAATTAACTTAGCTATAAATGGGTAGTAATATTGAAGAGAACTAGATAACGACAACAAGGGTAACCACAATAGACTTTGGTTAAGTGAGTTAGCTATCTTCGAAAAAAATTATTAACACTTCAAACAGGTAAAAGAGTTAGTCAAGTTAAGGAAAAAAATTCACATAAAAAACTAATCTGAGTTGTGGCAATTATTAAAATTATTTCAATTGACCAAAAAGAATGAGCTGGCCTTTAGTTTACCTAAAGAGGAATGAAGGCTCTATTTAGACAACACCTAATACTCATACTTAGATAGAAGTGAGTATATAGCACGAATGGGTGAGTCTTTACACCTAATATATTACATTGATAGACAAATGTAAGTATAGATATCGGTGAATGCAACACCTAGTATACTACATTGATGGAAAAATATAAGTATAGATATGGGTGAATTCTACACCTAGTGTACTTACATTAATAGATAAATGTAATTATAGAGATAGATGGATGATATGCTTACATTGATAGACTAATGTAAGTATAATTTTGGGTGTACCTTAACTTAGTGTACTTGCATTGGTATATAAATTTAGGTATAGATAAGAGAGTAACTTCGTTAGGTAGTGATTCACCATTTAAACACTATGTTAGATAATATAAAGAGTTATATATATATATATATATATATATATATATATATATATATATCTAAAATCCGTAGTTGTTTTGGGTTGGAAATTTAGGTGATGACAATGTGACCTATCATATTCCATCTAGCTATTGTAGTTGTCTCATTTAATCATCCATAGATTCTATTTTATTCTTACTATTCTTGAGTATCATCCACATGGTTGGAACATCTTAATCAATAGGAAGAATGACATCAACTATATATGAGATAAAATAGAAACCTATGGATGAATTTGATTGTGGCACTATAGGTCTATGTTGTTGTGATGTATCAATATATAAAGCTACATTCCTTTCCATTATTTCATATAGCACATAATTTACTTGCCTATGATACTTAATTTTTATGTAGTCATATTCTTATGCTTAATACAAAATTGGGTTATGAAATATTCCATTACTTCATTGAGAAAGTGTATATCTTGGCTATAGATGATCTCCACTGGACAACAGAGCTTGGTAATAATTCATTTATGGGTGAATCATACAATTTATTCCCCTCTCTCACTAAGTTGGTTGATCTTTATTTGAGTTGGTCAACTAATTTGTTGTAACAATGATAAAATCATTTTTTTGAGTTGTTGTAGAAGGGGTCCAATAGTATCAATATCATATTTTTCAAAAGGTGTTATGAGAATTATAGAACAAAAGGGTGCAACTAATACATTTTTTTCAAAATATCAACACACATTATAGGTATAACAATACCCCATACAAACTTTAAATATTATTAACTAGTGATATATTGCATCTTACATTCATCTAGATCTAAGTTGCTAGAAAATATACTCTAAAAATCCATTGTTTAACTCTTTGATAAATTATTTTTTATTATTTTGTCCCACTTTTCATTGATATCTTGTGCTTCATCCTACTTGTTAGGAATTTATTACATCATTGGCATAGGTATTGTTTAATAATGTGGAGCATGCTACCTAAGTGCAGTTTAGGTCACCTTCACTATAGTTAGTCTTGATAATAATGGGTTATTTTTTACACTCATATATATGAGTTTCTTGTAGTTAGATACATGAAGCAAATCCACCTTGTTGTTTAACAAACATCATTTTTTATTAATAAAACTTGTATAACACCCTATTGATACAACACTAGTTGATACAAAAAACCCTATATTATTAAGTAGGGACAACTAACATAAATGATTCTCATATTCACCTTTGGTATCATACATTGGTGTTATCACATAACTTGCCATCTAGAAGAGCCATGCAAAGTTGGCATCATAAGATATTTACATCTAAAGTGAACTTTGACTCTATTATATGTTTATTAAGCCATCTAGCAACATGTTTTTCTAAATATGCATGAGAGTATTCTATTGAAAAGTTGTCATCTAATCAATGTATGGGATATATGAAAGTTAACTTTAAGTGAAGTGTTGTTAGTTTAAGGTTTGTGTTGCACATTAAAAAATAATTTTTACCTATATTTTACTGAGAGGAAAGTGTTGTGTATGATCTATTGTATGCAAAGAACACATCATATAGAAATGAAAAGAAGGAATAAATATATTTAAATAATATCCCACATTCTTTGTGGGAAGGCTCTTTGAAACCTGTAAAAATTGTTATTATTTGCATTGTTATTAAATTTACATGACAAGATGGTGATTTGGCATATTTTTATTACCCTATAATGTTGATAGAATGTTCCCCAAATAATTGTAGTCACTTTGATGTGACATTATGATGTTTTTGTAAATCCTCCTTAATATCCCACATGGATTATGTAGAAGTTATTTTGAGTGCTAATATATGCTTTTGGCAAGAGACTGTTTGTGCTCATGAAGAGTGAGGAACTTGGGTTGTCCACTATGCTTAATTAGTGTACTCAAATATTGATTAATTGGTGATAAAAATAAATTTTTAAATTTGGCACCATTAAATCTTCCAATTTTTGCAAGAGTTGGATAACTTGATGTGGACAAAGTTGATTAATTACTTTCTATTACTTGTTTTATTTTGTTTTTGAGTGTGATGCAACCTTTGTATTTAAGAAATATGTTGAGGATGTTTAAAGACTACATGTTGAAAATATTTGTTAGGTTTGAGGAGGCTATATGGTTGAATTAGTTGTGATCTATTTTTAATATTAAATTAGACTACATTGTCTACTGGAGATAATGTTTTATTTGAGATAAGTGGATATCCATTATCAAAAAAATATTAGAGTGTACCCCTATTCGCATATGACCATGTGAATGGTTGTGTGTGTCCTTATTCACAAGCATTAAACCTATGGTTGGTTGTATGTATCATTGATCACAAATAATTTAAGACAAATGAGTGTGTTTTTATTTGTAACTATGTAGATAGATAGCATGTGTCCCTACTCTATTTATGATGTAAAATTTAGGATAGTTGCATTTTATCCTATTCTTGATTAATTTTAGCATGATTAGTCTCATTAAGATGAGCAGTTGAGTTTTTCCCTATTCACAATGATGTAAATCATGGAATATTGTGTGTGTCCTAGTCCATGACTATTTTGAACCATGTAAGTTGTTTATTCCTAACCCTATTGGAAATATGTTGTAACAAGTGGGGAATATTAAGAACTTATTACATCATTAGCATAGGTATAGTTCAATAATGTGGAGCATGATATCTAAATGCATTTTAGCTCACCTTCACTATAGTTAGTCTTGATAATAACGGGTTATTTGTTACACCCATATGAGTGAATTGGTTGTAGTTAGTTACATGAAGCAATTCACATTGTTGTAAAAAAAACATATTTTTTTATTATTAAAAATTGCCCATCATTGTGTTGGTATAACACTATTTGATACAAAACACCCTATATAATTGAGTGGAACAACAAATGTAAGTGGTTTTCTTCTTCACATTTGCTATCACACCATCTAGAAACTTTATCTTATTTAGGTATTTCCAAATATATATGTACTCCTATGGGATGACTTCTATTGCTAAAAATTTTGCATTAGAAAATTCATCATCCTCACATTGAAATCCAAAACCTTCATATGATATCAAAAGAAAATTTGTATTATCAATAGATAATGTTAAATTCATATTCCTATGAAAGCATAATCCATATTTCAATCATTCCTAATGAATTGGGCTTACTGAAAATATAGTAGAGGGAAACATCGTTTGTAACAATGTTGATTTTTACCTCAAAACATAGTTTATAAACATAATTTTTGCAAAAATGATGGCCAATGCATCATTTTCAATAATTATATAATTTAATTTAAAATCGCTAATTTTTTTGCTATAGAAATAAATTAGACAATCATATCTATTACCATATTGTTGACTCGGTTTGCTTCTAAGTATCATATTTCATGCAACCATATAGATGAAAAATGACCTAATTTAATATGGATTATTCAAAACTTGTGCTTTTACCAAGACATATTTCAACTCCTTAAATATTTAATTGGCATCCTTTCTTACATCATAGTGAATGTCCTTATTCAAAATATTTGTCAATAGTTGCACAATATTTAAGAAATTATTGATGAAATACCCTTAGTATCCTACATGACCCAATATCTATTATAGTTTGCTCTTGTTCGTAAATGATAGTTTATTGATTTTTGTGACCTTCTATAGATAATTTTTAATCCCTTGATGAGATATTACATGCCCAACAATATACCTTTGGTGGATCCAAATATGTGTATTCAAGATTGAATGAAGCCTTTACCTTATTCAATTTATCAAATACCTTTGTGATAGAAGATAGACTATGTACTTTATTTGCATATATAGAGAGAAATCATTTTGAAAAACTATGATAAATTCTAATATAAGGTTCAAATGACTTATTCATTATCCATTATATGGTTGTAAATACCTTTTATAACTTAAATGACATCATTTAATGGTAAATATGCCCCATAGAGTGGAGAAGGCGGTCTTTGACTAGTCCTCTATAAAGCAAACATGGTTTAGTTGTTATAGTCATCTACAAAGTTATAACATTCCTACTTTACCAATTTATCCAAGATCTGATCTTATAAAGGGATGTGGCAGCGATCCTTCTTTTTAGCCTTGTTTATATTTTGATAATATACACATACCCTCAAATTCTAATTCCTCTTCTTGACAATTATAGTTGGAGATATCCAATCTAATTTATATTCTATGAAAATAACACCTGCATCGAGTAGGTTATCTATTTATTTCTTCACAATATTTGTAAATTTTAGATTCATATGATAAGGCTTTTGATTTACAAACTTTATGATATCAACCAAATATATCTAGTATCTCATATAATCATCTTGTATTAATTATATCATCAAAAGTGAATAAATAAACATGCCTACAAAAGAACCAAAAAGTAGTCTTCCTTTGCATGCTCTTTTATTACATATCTAAAGTGTAGTTGCCATAGTTGATTCTCCACCTCTTTATTAAAATACCATCATGAAAAATCCATAAAGACATAAAGAAGAATATCATACAAGGATATTTACACCTTGTTTTCTTCTTCCTTGGTATCCAAATTATAGTTGCTAGCATGATTTGAGGCTATCCATATGCTTTCATATTTTATTTTTATTTTTATTAATATAATAGGTCAAAGAAATATATTTATCCTAACTCAGTTGGTATCTTCATCGATGGTTATGTATCCCTCATGCCAATAATTATGATCATGGTATTTTCTTAACCATGACCTAGCTAACAATTTTGGGTAAGCATGAGAACAATATCGCATGACTAAAAAATATACTACATAAATGAATCTCATGATTGAAATTGCTACATCGGTGGCTACTCCTTTTAATTTTGATTTTTTTTCTTTATTTAGAGATTTAATATTTAGGTTGGATTTATGATCTATCTATAGATAGACCTAATACCTTTAATATAGATTCTATCATTACATTGAGAATAACTCCATTGTATACCATGATATTAGAAATGAAGATATATTTGCATAATACTTTATCTTGTGAAGCATATCAGTTGGCATATGTGTCAAACATAATGAATTAATCTTCTTCTTTCATATTATATTAAGACTATGGTGTAGACCTATCCATTTTTTCAATGATAATACATGTATCTTCCCATATGTAATGTTGGTTATGTGCTTAGACAAGTCCTCATTTATTAACTATGGTGTATGGCCTATTAGGATTAAAAAAATTTAAACACATTTTATTCTTCTATGTTTTTTTGGGATCTTTCTTCTTTTTAGTCTCTCTTTCTTCACAAGAATTTCTTTATTGAGCTTGGTTTGTTTCTATAGCATTGAATTCTTCTTCATTATCTCAAACAAGATCTATAATATTGACTAGATAAGCCTTATTAGGGAAATATGTTTTGTAATACCCTTTATCTTTGTATATATAGTAGACTACTTCAAGTAAGTTTTTCGTGGAACTATTATCTTCATATTAGCAACATTGAGTTCCTACCTCATTCCCTCAAAACATATTTGAAGAACACAAGCTTATACTAAGATGGGGGGGTGAATAGTATAGCACCACTTTTTACTTTCTTTCCAAACCAATATCAATTAGTGTCCTTAATTGTAATAAACAAAATATAGCAATGTGCATTAATGACATAGATAGCAATAGTAAGCAAGAGCACAAATCACCACACACAATTGAGGCACAAAATTTAACGTGGTTCCTCCAATGTAGGGTACTCCACCAGATAATATCCTTATGATATTTCACAAAAAAATAAGGATCCTTATCCCAATACAAATGATTAATTTGATCTTCTTAAAGCTATGAAATCCACTGATTTGCTTAGGTAGGTAATCCTGATCTACTCAGGTAGGAAATCCACTGATCTGCTTAGTAAGGTAATCCATTGATCTGCTCAGCAAGGCAATCCACTGATATGCTCAACTAAGCAATAATGATCTACTTAGAATCTGCTTTAGCAAGCTCACTAAGAACTTGCTCAAATTTGCTCTGGCAAGCTCACCAATAACTTGCTCAAATATGCTCTAGCAAGCTCACCAAGAACTTACTCAAATATGCTCTAGCAAGCTCACCAAGAACTTGCTCAAATATGCTCTAGCAAGCTCACCAAGAACTTGCTCAAATTTGCTCTAGCAAGCTCACCAAGAACTTGCTCAAATCTTCTCTAGCAAGCTCACCAAGAACTTGCTCAAAATATGCTCCAAAAAGCTCACTCAAAACTTGTTCAAATCTGCTCAATAGGCTCACTCAAAACCTCATCAAATATTCTCAATAGGCTCACTCAAAACCTCATCAAATATGCTCAAAAGGCTCACTAAAAACCTCATCAAATCTGCTCAACAAGCTCACCAAGAACTTGCTCAATTGCTATCCCAAATCTGTCCACAAATCGATCCCAAAAGCCTTATCAAAGGCTCAATCAATCATGCACAAAAACTTCCATAAATATGTCCGAAAATCTATCCCAAAGGTCTTCTCAAAGGCTCGATCAATCATACACAACAACTACCACAAATTTATCCAGAAATCTATCCCAAAGGCCTTCTCAAAGGCTCAATCAATCATGCACAGAAGCTACCAAAAATCTATCCAAAAATATGTCCCAAAGGTTTTCTCAAAGGCTCAATCAATCATGCACAAGTAGCACTTAAATATCATCCACAAATATATGAAGGCAAGGCTCAATGATGAACTCAACAATGAATGGCAATGCACTCTACAATGGATGACAACAATGATCCACAATGATCTCAAATCAAATCATAATATAGAATAGTTTGTTTCATGGAACTTGAACAACCACTTCACACAATCACTTGACTAGGCTCAAACAACTCTACTCAACCAATCACCATAAGTAACAATTCTTTCTCACGAACCCTAGTCCAAGCATGTATCAACCAACTCAAATGTTTCCAACAATGCTCAACCACAAATATCACATAACAATGATACTCATGTTCTCATCTAACTCAAGTTCAAGTTCTTTGCATAACCAATGGGCTTCAACAACAATGCTTATAAAACATTCTTCACATAACAATGATACTCATGTTCTTCTCAAACCCTATCTCAAGTTTTTCACACAAATAATGGATTCAACAAAAATGCTTATAAAACAAGGTTTAAACACAACTCTCAAACAATTTTTTTTTGAAGCATTCAACCAACCACTTTCAAAAAGGAAACCGCAATCAATAATTTTCTCTCCAATGATATTTCAAAAATCAACCACCACAAACAAAGTCAATGGAGAATATTGCTCATACATTTTTTTGATGCCTTATTAGTTGTCCACTAAATCTGCCACACTCAACAAAATTTCTTTTTCAACTTTCAATAAGGTTTAGAGATCTTGATTAGTAACACAACAATAATATCCTTATAACACCTTATTACTCCTACTAAATAAAATGCATCATGTCCCCTTATGAAAGAATTAATCACCTTTGAAAAATAACAAAGTAACCTCCAATTTTGAACCCATTTACAAAATCAGAAATATCTCTTTACACACATTTTATTTCTCCCTCTAAGCAAGTTAATCAAATAGCCCTCGAAATAAGCTTTCCAACGATATATAATATTATCTACTTCTAAAAAGTAAATCACCAGAAATCTCTCTTTTTCTTAAAGTGCATCACAACCCTTATCTCTTCTAGTGCAACTTTAGAAAAAATAAAATAATAATAAAAAATATTCACTTGCCTCTGTCATTGACAGGATTTTATATCTTGATGCCTCCTTGCTTAGCGCCTTAATAGTGGCCAAGCCACCGTTGGGCCACATGCCCTCACGTGCTCAAAAGGGGCACGAATCAAAACATAACCCTTAATATTCTGTGCCCTTTGAAAACTCAAAACGCTTCGAGCGTTTCAACACAACAAACAACCACGATGGGACTCAATCGCAGGACCTCTTGCTTCACATAGCGTAGGAACCGCTAGGCTAAATATGCCTATGTGTTTGGTTTTACTCTGTGAACATTTCTTCAATGGACCCAAAAATCGTAAAACCCTTCACTCGAAATCAAGGACAAGGGGACATTATCAAAACTTTTGGTGGCATATATATATATATATATATATATATATATATATATATATATATATATATATATATATATATATATATATATATATATATATATATGCCTTTCCTCATTTATTTAGACATCGGTGCTATAATTATTTTTAATATATGCATTTCCTCCTTTCTTTAGACGTCGACGCTATAACTTTATTTTAAATTTTAAATAATTTAAAATTTAAACTAAATATATAAAATTAAATATTTCCATCACCGGGGCACCTTTTTTGATGAAACGAAAAGCCAACCTGGGTTTTAAGAAAAACCCATTTCAAATCTGCCATCCATGGTTTTAAATAAATTATTTTATTTTGCCTACCTTGGTTTTCACAAAAACCCTGTATACATCCATGCTCTCCAAAAGTGCTTTTGCCATAAAAACTCAATGTGATCCATGTGACATCAATGACAACATAAAATAACTCAAATTACCAATAATCTCCCCCTTTGTCATTGATGGAAACACCTCTAATGCAAATCACACAATCACTGCAAAAACCATCTCTAAGAATCAAAGCTGCTCCCCCTGACTCAATACTCTCTATGGAGGCTGCTCCCCCTAACTCAATACTCTCTTTGGAGGCTGCTCCCCCTAACTCAATGCTCTCCTCCTTACTCAAATCTCTCCCCCTTTGACATCAATGACAAAAGGGACACCTATGGGGCTAAAATATATGACTCTTAAGCTTAGCCCCCTCACCACCTTCTCTCTTGAGGTGATTAATTTTGGGGTGGGAGTACTTTTACTCCCATCTTACATTGTTTATTTCCTCTGTCAACTTCCTTCCATATTTTTTTGATATCCTTCTATTGATGAATTACTTGATCTTCTTGTCTTGAAACTACTTGACCATTATCCGTGTGATAATTTTTGACTTGTGCATTGTATCCTTGAACCTTATTTGTAGTATCTAAATCCTCTTCCTTAGTTTCTTCCTTGCTTTCCTCTTCAAGAATTTATTTTCCTTTTGAACTTGATTCAACTATCTCAAAATAAGATCCAAACCGGATGTTTGAAGCCATAGGAACTTTGGAAATTTCTTCATAAAACTTAGGTGCTTCCTTGCTTTCATATTTTAGAACTTCCTTTCCTTTTGAGTGTGATTTCCAAAACTTGAAATATGATATCTTTGGTGCTTTGAAACCTTCTCTTATTTCTCTTCATTTGTGTCAAGTAGTAAATTGGCATCCATATTTATTGTTTTTGAAATATATACTTCCTTCTTAGTGAAAATATCTTGACTTTTTGAGTCATGTGATGGATCAAACTTCTCAAGTATGGAACATCTCAATAATTTTAGATTCTTCTTAAACTCTTGTAGTTGCTCATGGATATCATTGAAGTCTTCCTTTAGATCAACTGAGACATCTGTCTTTATTACACTATTCTCTTGTTTAACTTCTTCTGTTTGGAGTGAATTTTCTTCTTCTACTTATTTTATCCCATAGAAAAACCCTTCTTCATATTCATTGTCACTAATATCATTATAATATTCTATAGCAAACAAACTCTCATGATTTCTTTGACCATACTTGTTTCCTTGATGTGTCATCTCATCTTCACTATCACTGAATCCATTGCAATATCCTGATATGTAATCTCTTTGACCACACACAAAGCACTATTCTCTTTCACCTTCTATTCTTAGAAATAGATGTTCTTCTTTTTCATCATTTGACTTGTCTCTTTCACTAAGATCTGAACAATCACTTGCTTCTACAATGTAGAAAGTTTTCTTTGTCTTATGAAAACTTTTCTTCTTCTCATACCTGGTTTGCTTGTATCTATCATCTTTGTCGTGCTTATGCTTTCCATCTTATTTTATTCTGTGAACCTATTTTTCATCATCACCATTTTCTTCATGTGGACACTTGTGTGCATAGTGACCAAAATCATCATACTTGTAGCATTTGACTTTCTTCATATCCCTATAATTTCTTAAGTATTTTTTTCTTTTGATGAAGTTAGATTCCTCATAATTATATGAATCTCTATCTGTCTCTAGAAATTTCCCTTTATTTTTCTCTTAAGCCTTGAATGCAATTTCTTTTATTGGAACCTGATGCTTACTTATCCTCATCTCATAAGTTGTGAGATTTCCTTGTAGTTCTTTCATTGTTAGCTTGCTGATATCCATTGTTTCTTCTATTACTGAAACCTTTACATCATACTTCATGGGAAGTGATCTCAAAACCTTTTGAGTAACTTCTAATTCTTTCATATAAAATATTATACCTCTCATGGTGTTAGCAATCTCATCAAATCAAAGTAAAAACTTTGCAATTCATTTTCAATTCCTCAAATATTTTTCTATGAGTTTGTAGTTTTGCCAACTTTACCTTGGAATCTCCTCATAGGTATTCTACAAATTGGTCCACATTTCATTAGCTTAATTACATACCATGACCTTTACAAAATATGTCTCACGTAGCCCACTCAAAATACAATTCATTGCCCTTGTATTGATCTCAACCAATTTCTTGATAGTCTTATCTACCTCGAGATCACATTCAACCTTATACCCTTTTTCAACCATCTGCCATACCTCATATCCTTGTGATATCAAGTAGTTCTTCATTCTCATACTCTAGAAAACATAATTTTTATCATCAAATAGTGGAGCCTTATTTGTAGATGATCCATTATATGAAGCCATCTATGTTCTTGTAGAATCTACCCTCAAGCTATTAGCCTTTCTGAAGGAACCCGTTTTGATACCAATTGAAGAACACAAGCTTATACTAATAGGGGGTGAACAGTATAACACCCACTTTTTACTTTCTTTCTAAACCAATATCAATTAGTCTCCTTAATTGCAATAACCAAATATAGCAGTGTGCATTAATGATATAGATAGCAATAGTAAGCAAGAGCACAAATCACCACACACAATTGAGACATAAGATTTAACGTGGTTCCTCCAATGTGGGGTACTCCACCAGATAATATCTTTATAATATTTCAAACATAAATAAGGATCATTATCCCAATACAAATGATTACTTTGATCTGCTCAAAGCTAGGTAATCCACTGATCTACTCAGGTAGGTAATCCTGATCTGCTCAGGTAGGTAATCCATTGATATGCTCAGCAAGACAATCCATTGATCTACTTAGCAAGGTAATCCACTAATTTTCTCAGCTAGGTAATCTTGATCTACTCAAAATCTGCTTTAGCAAGCTCACTAAGAACTTTCTCAAATCTGCTCTAGAAAGCTCACCAAGAACTTGCTCAAATTTACTCTAGCAAGCTCACCAATAACTTGCTCAAATATATTCTAGCAAGCTCACCAAGAACTTGCTCAAATCTGCTCTAGAAAGCTCACTAAGAACTTGCTCAAATCTGCATTAGCAAGCTCACCAAGAACTTGCTCAAATATGCTCTAGCATGCTCACCAAGAACTTTCTCAAATCTACTCTAGCAAGCTCACCAAGAACTTTCTCAAAATTTGCTCCAATAAGCTCACTCATAACTCATTCAAATCTGCTCAATAGGCTCACTCAAAACCTCATAAAATTTTCTCAATAGGCTTACTTAGAACCTCATCAAATCTGCTCAACAGGATCACTCAGAACCTCATCAAATCTGCTCAACAAGCTCACCAAGAACTTGCTCAAATACTGTCCCAAATTTGTCCACAAATCTATCCTAAAAGCCTTCTCAAAGGCTCAATCAATCATGCACAAAAACTACCATAAATTTATCCACAAATCTATCCCAAAGGTCTTCTCAAAGACTCAATCAATAATACACAACTACCACAAATCTATCCAGAAATCTATCCCAAAGGCCTTCTCAAAGGCTCAATCAATCATGCAAAAAAGCTACCACAAATCTGTCCAAAAATTTGTCCCAAAAGCCTTCTCAAAGGCTCAATAAATCATGTACAAGTACCACTCAAATCTCATCCACAAATCTATGAAGGCAAGGCTCAATGATGAACTCAACAATGAATGGAAATGCACTCTAAAATGTATGACAACAATGATGCACAATGATCTCAACTCAAATCAGAATATATAATAGTTTGTTTCATGGAACTTGAACAACCACTTCACACAATCACTTGAATAGGCTCAAACAACTCTACTCAACCAATCACCACAAGGAACAACTTTTTCTCACAAACCCTAGTCCAAGCAAGTATCAACCAACTCAAATGTTTCCAACAATGCTCAACCACAAATCTCACATAACAATGATACTCATGTTCTCATCTAACTCAAGTTCAAGTTCTTTGCATAACCAATGGGTTTCAACAACAATGCTTATAAATCATTCTTCACATAACAATGATACTCATGTTCTTCTCAAACCCTATCTCAGGTTTTTCACACAACTAATAGCTTCAACAAAAATGCTTATAAAACAAGGTTTAAACACAACTTTCAAACCAAAAAATATTGAAGCATTCAACCAACCACTTTCGAAAAGGAAGCCACAATCAATCATTTTCTCTCCAATGATATTTCAGAAATCAACCACCACAAACAAAGGCAATGGAGAATATTGCTCATACTGCCTTATTAGTTGTCCACTAAATCTGCCACACTCAACAAAATTTCTTTTTAAACTTTAAATAAGGGTTAGATATCTTTATTAGTAACACAACAATAATATCCATATAACACCTTATTACTCCTACTCAATAAAATGCATCATGTCCCATTATGAAAGAATTAATCACCTTTGAAAAGGAATAAAGCAACCTTCAATTTTGAACCCCTTGACAAAATCAGAAATATCTCTTTACACACACCTTATTTCTCCCTCTAAGCAAGTTAATCAACTAGCCCTCAAAATAAGCTTTCCAACGATATATAATATGATATACTTCTAAAAAGTAAATCACCATAAATGTCTCTTTTTCTTAAAGTGCATCACAACCCTTATCTCTCCTAGTGCAACTTTAGAAAAAATAAAATAATAATAAAAAATATTCACTTGCCTTTGTCCTTGACGGGATTTGATCTCTTGACACCTCCTTGCTCAATGCCTTAACCATGGCCAAGTCACCATTGGGCCACATGCCCTCACGTGCTCAAAAGAGCACAAATCAAAACATAACCCTTAATATTTTGTGCCCTTTGAAAACTCAAAACACTTCGAGCGTTTCAACACAACAAACAACCACGGCGGGACTCGATCGTAGGACCTCTTGCTTCACACACAACACACGAACCACTAGGCCAAAGATGCCTATGTGTTTGGTTTTACTCTATGAACATTTCTTCAATGGACCTAAAAATCATAAAACCCTTCACACCCTTTTTCACACACGCTTCACCACACAACACACAGACTCCTTTTTTCGCATTACTTTACCATTCGAATGCAATCGAAATCAAGGACAAAGGGACATTATCGAAACTTTTGGTGGAATATATATATATATATATATATATATATATATATATATATATATATATATATATATATATGCATTTCCTCCTTTCTTTAGACGTCGGGCGCTATAACTTTATTTTTAATTTTAAATTTAAATTCAAATTTTAAATAATTTAAAATTTAAACTAAATATTTAAAATTAAATATTTCCATCACCGGGGCACCTTTTTCGATGAAACGAAAATCCAACCTGGTTTTTAAGAAAAATCCATTTCAAATATGCCATCTATGGTTTTAAATAAAACCTTTTATTTTGCGTGCCTTTTCACAAAAACTTTATATACATCCATGCTCTCCAAAAGTGCTTTTGTCATCAAAACTCAATGTGATCCATGTGACATCAATGATCCATGTAACATCAATGACAACATAAAATAACTCAAATTGCCAACAATATTTACCCCATATCATTAATTAGATCTTTATCAGTGCAAGGATGTTGCTATTGATGGTGCTAATTATAGATACTAGATATAGGAATTAATAGCAGAGGTTCCTCTTGTAGGCTCTCCTATCATTTTGTG
Source organism: Wollemia nobilis (assembly GCA_028583015.1). Lineage (NCBI taxonomy): Eukaryota > Viridiplantae > Streptophyta > Pinopsida > Araucariales > Araucariaceae > Wollemia > Wollemia nobilis. The sequence goes on from JAQPPZ010017221.1 coordinate 2,213,819, forward strand.
ATGTTGTATGCTTATATGATAACAGTTTATTGTTCACACTTAAAACTATGACCTAATTTTTATATTTAATAATATCCTAAAACATTTACAATGCATGCTATCCACAACAGCTATTAGGTACAAAATTATGCCTCAACTTTCCTTCAAAGCTTCCATGAAATCATGAATGCTATTATCAACTCAAAGTATTTTTACCAAAGACTATACTCCTCAATCATACACTCACTAATAGATCCCTATGAATTCTTGATCTTATCTTCAGTCTTAAACCATTGTAAAGTAGTACCATTCAAAATTATTAAAAGAAATTTGTTCCATTGCTCCTTCCTTGTCAATCCATTATAAATGCATGCTCTCTTTGATGAAATTCTTAGTATCTTGGAAGGATCAAGTTGAAAAGACAATCTATGGTAGACTTGGAATCCCAGGTGTAACTAGGACTTGCTACATAAGTTGTGTCATTATATTACTCCTTCAATATTTACCAACAGCTCTTCTTCATAAAAAAATTCAAGTTCACATAAGCTTGAGGCTGAGTCTACTTTTTGAGTACTATGAATACTAATTCTACCAGATTCCAGTGCATCATTCTTGCATTTGCTCTGTTGGGAAACTTAATCTAAGATTATTAAGCGGTGAGCATCTTTCTTCTTTTTTGATGTGCCACATTAGGTGCCTCTTGCGAGTATCTGACTCGATTCCGACTCAGCGAGGATAAGATCAGCAAAAAGCAGTGTTGTTCTTACTTTAGGATTGACTTGAAGATTAAGACCTTGTCAAGTTATTAGTTATTATGTAAATGCGTCACATCACATCCCACCTTGTCAAGTTAATATGTAAAGGCGTTACTTCAAGACTGGCTGGTTGAAATTTAAATATCTTTTTAAAAAGATATCTAAATTCTGAAGTTAACAAGAGACATGGTTTCTGTTTACGGAAATGGAAGTATAATTATTTTTTTTAAAGTTGAATGCGAATTATAACCGAAAATACTTATAATAAAAATCCAAAAATGTTCTGACAGAAAATCCAAAAATGTTCTGACACTGTTATGAGAGAATAATAAAAATCCAAAAAATACACCAACTAGAATGTTCTGACAGTGTTATAAGAAAATCTTATGTTTTTCTACCGTCCTGAACCTTGTACAAGAGGAATTACATGAATTGAAGAGCGAGAATCTTATGTTTTGACTGCTAAGTAATATGTGTCTTTTGAATTAGAATTATACTGGTCAAGATAGTGCATGTTTTTAATAAAAAGTAGATATTAAAAAATTATGGATCATTCGATTGGAACGAAAGTAATAATAATAAAATGGGAGGAGTAAAAAATATATATATATATATATATATATATATATATATATATATATATATTTATTTATTTTTTTCGTTATATAAAATTGAAATAGATTTCACACTTATTATATATGATTATATAATAATATTGTACATATATTGTTTGGTGAGATTAGACTTTAATTTTCTTTTTAAAGAAATTTACCACTTTAAACTAATATTTTTTAATAAAAAATAGACCTAATTAACAATATAAAAGCATATAAACCACTACTAAATGAAATATAAATTTTCAAAAATATATTTTATTATGTATTTAAATATATAACAATATCTACAATTGATATTAAACTATGACTTATATATTCTATTTTAAACTATGATGCTTAAACAAGATTCATGGATTAGATGCACACTAACTCTCTTTTTCTTTCTATATATATTAGTTAGTTATAAATTTTTATTCTAGAAAAAATTAATATGTACACTATTTACATTTAAAATAATATGACTATATTAGTATTGATATAAATGTATTAATGTATAATTATTAGAATATTGATCAATATTTATATACTAATAGAATTATATATATATATATATATTATATTTATTTATTTTTTTTATAGATAAGAGGGTTTTGAAAGGACTTTAAACATTTTACATCTTAGAAGTCGAGAAGGTGGAAACCCCATTGAGAGTAGAAGAGGAACCCATCCTCACAAAACAAGAACAAAAGGAAGTCATCCAACGAATGATAAATCGTGGATGACTTGAACAACCAAAATCAGATGGACAACCCAGACAAAAAAAGACCCAGGCAAAACCAAAAAGGAAAAAGAAACAACTAAGACCTGACAATCCTACGTAACCAGAAAGAAAACAGGTACCACGAAAACCTCATTCTTTAGGATTATCCTATTCAAATGCATGAGTAGTAGTTTTAGGTTCAACTCCTTGGGTGCTACCATTGTTCATAGTGGTGATTCTCTTCTCGGTTTGGAGGAGCATGGAGGAAGCAAAATTAAGAAGCTGAACCATACAGACCCAGGGCCCTTTCTTCTTCAGTATTTTCCCAACATTCGCAGAGCGAGTGTGAGTAAAAACCCTTTCAGATTTAATTTTCTTCACTGACACAAGGGTTATCTCAACAGTGGAATCTGATAGGTCCACTTCCATCTTGGCCTTGGTTCTCGAAGTGCTCTTGCAAGACAAGCATCGATAGGGACCTTTCTTCGTAGAGGAAGGGGTGTAGGTTGAAGATGCTTCACCTTTGACTTCTACATTAGTATCAGTCTTCGAGTCGTCACTAGGAGCCGATGCACCATGGGCACCCACATATTGGGTGTGAATCACCATGAGGGTAACTCTATCTGCTTCTTTCTGGAGAGCAAAATGATACAGAAGAATATGAAGCCCTTGGTATTTGGAATGGGTGGATGACCCTTCTCTAACATGATCAATTGATATTTTAATTGACTTGTAAAGGTACTTAGGTATTTTAATGTCCTTCACTAAATGCATGTGGTTCAGGAAGACCATGTGAAAGCTCCTCAAAGGAGTGTTGATATCATCCACAATTATGTACTCCATTATTAGGACCATGATTCTATTCAAGGGCATAGGAAGACCCTTTCGCACAATGCCACCCTTATCTTTATCAAGACGTTTACCCTTATCTCAGAAGTGTATTAACTCCCTAACCAAGGTGTGCTTATCCCTATGGATATTATTGTTGTAATCACAATGACACTGAGAGGGGGGGTGAATCAGTGTGTTCTTTAAAATTTCTAAAACATATGATTTTAAAACCAACAGCAATTTAAAGCAGATAAAAGAGATACTAAATGCATCAAGAAAGCATCACACATAACACAAAATTTTAACGAGGTTCACCAATGTGGCTACTCCTCAAAAAGACTGCTTGGATTACCATCCAAATCCAGTCAATGCAAAGCTACAACTTTACATAATCCTTTAACAACACCAACTGGAAGGAGTACCAACCCCTTAACTTTATCTACTTCAACAGAATGGAGCACCAACTCCTATTTTACCAGCACCTACTGGAAAGAGGCACCAACCCCTTAATCCAAGCAACAACTTGGAAGACAATAATAAAAATTACGAAATAAAACTTTCACCTCAATTTTCACGGTCTGTTGTTTTTCGCATTCTCGCTTCTTCTCGCGCAAAATGAGTCGCACTATTCCACCTCTTCTCCGTACTTATTTGCACTCTCGTCGCATTCAGATGATCAATCACTTCTATAAACTGCACACTGTCACTTTAGACTTAGAACACAACTTCTGCACATCTCGCTCTTATCTTCGCACAAGTCACTCTACTCGCTCTTCACACATTATCTCATCGCAACGCACACCTTACTGCAACTCCAAAGAATTATCATTTCGCTCTCATTCTGAATCGAAACGACTTGCTCTCTGCTCAACACGAACTTCACTTTCACAAAAACTATGCTCGCATTTGCACTTTATCTTCACACCCCATCTCATAAACTCGAAGAAGCCCTCCTTTTTATAGAATAAATTTCAAGAACAAACCCTAAAAGAACGTCGGCTGAGAAACCCTGGAATTTGTCAGCTGCCAAACCCTAAAATTCGTCGGCTGTAACCCTAAGAATTTCGGCTGCAAAACCCTAGAAATTATCGGCTGCCAAACCCTAAAATCCATTGGCCCAGATTTAACTTTGTCGGCCTCAAAATATTCTGCCACCTTCATCACTTTCCTGTAGCTTATTGCCACGAAATAGTAACACGTCGGCCCTTTTAATTTAATTTAATATTTTAATTTAAATTTTAAATAAAATAAAATTTAAACTAAATATTTAAAATTAAATATCTTCATCATCGAGGCATATTTTTCAATGAAACGAAGAGCCAACTTGGGTTTTAAGAAAAACCCATTTCAAATATGTTATCCATGGTTTTAAATAAAACTTTTTATTTTGACTGCCTTGGTTTTCACAAAAAACCTTTAAAATTTAAACTAAATATTTAAAATTAAATATCTTCATCATCGGGGCATCTTTTTCAACGAAACGAAGAGCCAACTTGGGTTTTAAGAAAAACCCATTTCAAATTTGTTATCCATGGTTTTAAATAAAACTTTTTATTTTGACTGCCTTGGTTTTCACAAAAAACCTTTTCGCTTCTTGACATCTCAAGTTCTGAAGACTTCTTCTTCTCATTCTCGAATTATGTTTTCTGCTTTCGTGCATCTATCATTTAAGGACTCATGATTTGACTAACTTTTGAACTTTATCCTCCGCATCCGAGTGACTTCGAACCGCTCTGTCCATTGCATAATTAGATCTAACTGACTATATTGACAACAATGACAATCCTCCTGCAACACCTTGCTCAACACTAAACTCCTATCCATTGTACTTTGGATGCACCTTGTTGTTCAATAAACTCTTGTCCATTGCATCAATAAATCCGTCTGACTGTGTTGACAACAATGACAATATCGTTTGTCGCACTTTGCTCAACAATCTCCCCCTTTGGAATTGTTGGCAACACATGTGCAATTTTCCTGTAAATCTTCTCCCCCTTTGACAATAATACCAAAGGGCTGTTGCAGAATCCCCCTAAGTCTATGCACAATATTCTTAGACAAAAATTATTACAATTAGCAAATATTCCAAGCATGAACAATAAGAAAAACAAATACACAAATGCTCCCCCTGAGTCCAAGACTACTTCATTTCATTGATTGACAACATCATGATAAGCATAATAGGCATCAATAAAATCAACAATGTGAATAGCAGCAATAACCAGTGAATGACACCATCACCGTCAACTTCACCAATATAACATGTGTAAGAACATGACTGAACCACCTGTCTTCTATGCAATTACCCTCTGTTGCTTTGCAAACTCAAACTTGTCCACTGTTAGTGAAGGCATACAATAATCTTATATAGCCAAATTTTTGTTCTGCAATGCCAGCAACATCTGCATACAACTTCACCATGCATCTTGGATATATTCTCAACAAGCTTGAACCCAATGACAGCTATTTGTCTCTCTCTACAGTGAGAATCCAACAGGCTACCTCAATCCACTTTCAACTCGTGCAAGTACCAAACACTGTACCACAACACAACCAACATCTTTTCTCAACCAATTAGGGCTTTATCAACAATGCTTATAGACAAGGTTTAACCAACATCATTCAACTCAAGATTAACCTTGACGCATTCAACCAATCACTACATGAAAAGAAAACTAGTAGACATCCTTTTCCTTCCAAAGGTATTTGAACAAGACAACCACCAACATAAATCACCAAGGCAAAGAATAACTTGCTCAAATCAAACTCAATGGAGTAAGCCCAAATCATGTATCAAGAAAAGCATTAACTTGATCAAAACAACCACTATGAAAGCAACTCAACTATTCATCACCAGGCTGGAAATCATCCGGCTGCTCATTAAAAAACTTTTTCTTCAATCTTCCCATTCAACATGCCGATTTCACTTTTGTCAACGGAATTGACAAGTGACTCACATCCGTACCAATTTTTGTCCAGCACTGCAATTTTACTTCCAACTCTTACTTTCAACTATGCATGTCGAAAGATGACATTTTGTCAAACACTTTATGGCCAACCGTAGTGCACCTTACTCAGCCTCAAGCTTCTTATCCTTGGACTGGCATTAAATCAATAGTTAAAACAAAACTGTCTATGAATTAAATATATTCACCAAGGTGTCATGAAAGATCTGGCAATCTTCACATCAAAGAGTAAAAACAAATACATGCTGCTCGAAACACAAATACACAGATAGGGCAAGCATTCTTTCGTTGAGCAAATTATCCGGACTATTATGATTCGTAATTTTGAACAAGTGGTATTAAGAATCATCAACGACATAACAAGTGACATATCTCAAAACTACCAATGGTGATAGCTCTCAAATTAAACACCACACTTCATGACATTTCCACAAACCACTATATAAACTAAAAAACACACTTTAACAACTATACAACATTAACCCGACTGCTTACCTTTCATCCTTAGATACCTAGACAAATACATAGGAGCATTAAAATAAAACTTTAATATTGCTCCTCCTGAGGATGTGCCACCTGGAGTTGCTTAGAGCAATGGCAGAGTAGCCTCCTTCATCCAAGGAGACACAATTTTCTTTCTTCTGCCTTTCTCCGGACTTTCCCGAACTTGGGCTTGGGTTTTTCAACAACATCCCTATTTTTCTCCTGTTCGTGAACTTGAACATTTCTCTTGTGGGGTTGTCTCTTGTGCATTCTTGATGGATGATTATTTTCTTTTCTTTTATGCACATGATATGTTCCTTGTCGATGTTGTCCTCTTTGTGTCTGATGAAATCTAGGGTTTTGCCTTAGATTAGATATAGAAGTGCTTGGACAGAACCTTGCTATGTGCCCTTGACCGTTGCATTTAAAACATTGCACATGTTTTATTCCCTATCTGTATTGCATTCTATGTGTATGATGAAATCTATGGTATTGCCTTAGATTGGATACAGAAGTGCTTGAACAAAACCTTGCTATGTGCCCATGGCAATTACATCTAAAACATTGCACAGGGTGTTCACTCAAAAAAATAGAAGTATTTTTATCAGCATAACTCTTTGATCTATTGTTCGACCCACAATAAATTGCCTTGTGACCAAAGTGGTTGCAATTAGAACAATAGCCATAAAAAGAATTATTATTAAAAGAGTGAGAGTGAGAGAACCTCTTTTGCTATGGTTGCTTTGCTGTAGATCTTCTTTGATAGTTTCTTCCTTTTGAGGATTCAGCTTTAGATTTTTCTTGTTTCAATCCTTCAACCGAGGACTTCTTCTTCTCTGCATATTTGGAGGATGAAGGTTTCAGCTTCATATCCAAGACCAAACTTAGCTGTGGGGCTTCTTTGTTGATTTATCATTGTATCTAGCAACTCGTGCTCTTCTCAAATTTGAGATTTATATTGGCCTCTTTTAGTTGTTTCTTCAATGAAACAATCTCTTCTTCTTGTTGGTAGCATACGGCTCTCTTTCTCATTGATCCGAGACCTAAGAATATTTTCAATCCTTTTGTTCTGTTCTACTTATGCACTTTAGATCAACAATAACCTTTTTATATTCCTCTTCACTTGTGTTGTATATATCATTCTTATTATCCAGGTGTGTCTTCAAGGCTTCTTCGGATTTCTTGGCCTTTTGAACTTGTAGGAAGAGATCTTCAATCTCATCCTCATATTCTTCTAACTTCTTGGACAAGTATTTTGTTCTTTTTCTTTTCTATACTCCACTCTTCAAGTGCAGATATCAACTCTCCTTCAAAATCTACTTCAGCCTCAATATTTTCATCACGGACTTCAGGATTCACTTCTTCTACCTTTTTTGGTTCAAATTTCTCTTCTACAGAATTGAAACCGATCGGGATGCCTTTTTGGATGAGGATCTATTCTTCTTAGCCATTGTGTACTAATCCAAGATCAACCCCGATCGATTTAGCCAAAATTGGGAACCTGGCTCTGATACCAATTGTTGTAATCACAATGAAACTGAGAGGGGGGGGTGAATCAGTGTGTTCTTTAAAATTTCTAAAACATATGATTTTAAAACCAACAACAGTTTACAGCAGATAATAGAGATACTAAATGCATCAAGAAAGCATCACACATAACACAACATTTTAAAGAGGTTCACCAATGTGGCTACTCCTCAAAAAGACTGCTTGGATTACCATCCAAATCCAGTCAATGCAAAGCTACAACTTTACATAATCCTTTACCAAGACCAACCGGAAGGAGTACCAACCCCTTAACTTTATCTTCTTCAACGTAATGGAGCACCAACTCCTATTTTACCAGCACCTACTGGAAAGAGGCACCAACCCCTTAATCCAAGAAACAACTTGGAAGACAATAATAAAAATTACAGAATAAAAATTTCACCTCAATTTTCACGGTCTGCTGTTTTTCTGCATTCTGCTACTTTTGCACAAAATGAGTCGCACTATTCCACCTCTTCTCTATACTTCTTTGCACTCTCTGCTGTATTCAGATGATCAATCACTTCTATAAACTGCACACTGTCACTTCAGACTTAGAACACAACTTCTGCACATCTCGCTCTTATCTTCGCACAAGTAACTCTACTCGCTCTTCACACATTATCTTATCGCAACGCACACCTTACTACAACTCCAAAGAACTATCACTTCGCTCTCATTATGAATTGAAACGACTTGCTCTCTGCTCAACACGAACTTCACTTTCACAAACACTATGCTCGCATTTGCACTTTATCTTCACACCCCATCTCATAAACTCGAAGAAGCCCTCCTTTTTATAGAATAAATTTCAAGAACAAACCCTAAAAGAATGTCAACTGAGAAACCCTAGAATTTTTCAGCTGCCAAACCCTAAAATCTATCGGCTATAACCCTAAGAATGTCGGCTGCAAAACCCTAGAAATTGTCGACTGCCAAACCCTAAAATTCGTCAACTTGCATTTAACTTTGTCGGCCTCAAACTCTTCCTCGCCACCTTCATCACTTTCCTGTAGCTTATTGCCGCGAAATAGTAACACGTCGGCCCTTTTAATTTAATTTAATATTTTAATTTAAATTTTAAATAAAATAAAATTTAAACTAAATATTTAAAATTAAATATCTTCATCATCGAGGCATCTTTTTCAATGAAACGAAGAGCCAACTTGGGTTTTAATAAAAACCCATTTCAAATCTGTTATCCATGGTTTTAAATAAAACTTTTTATTTTGACTGCCTTGGTTTTCACAAAAAACCTTTAAAATTTAAACTAAATATTTAAAATTAAATATCTTCATCACCGAGGCATCTTTTTCAATGAAACGAAGAACCAACTTGGGTTTTAAGAAAAACCCATTTCAAATCTGTTATCCATGGTTTTAAATAAAACTTTTTATTTTGACTGCCTTGGTTTTCACAAAAAACATTTTCGCTTGACATCTCAGGTTCTGAAGACTTCTTCTTCTCATTCCGAATTATGTTTTCTCGTTTCGTGCATCTATCATTTAAGGACTCATGATCCGACTAACTTTTGAACTTTATCCTCTCGCATCCGAGTGACTTCGAACCGCCTATCCATTGCATCATTAGATCTAACCGACCGTATTGACAACAATGACAATCCTCCTGCAACACCTTGCTCAACACCTGAACTCCTATCCATTGTACTTTGGCTGCACCTTGCTGTTCAATAAACTCTTGTCCATTGCATCAATAAATCTGTCTGACTGTGTTGACAACAATGACAATACTGTTTGCTGCACTTTGCTCAACAATTTCACCATCGATGGGAAGTTCAGAAACTTCGGTGATCAAGTGAACACTCACCTTGAATTTAAACTCTTTGACAATTACCCTCCTCCTATCCTAGGAAGCAATGAAGTCATTGAAAAAAGTAGGATTGTTGCCTTGAAATTTCTAGATATAGGGCATTAGCTAGCGCAGAGTAAGAAACTCTTCGACCAGAGCATCAATGTGCAGGACTGTGAGCTTGAGTTGTGCCATGGTTGAAATATCCACCTAGTCAAAATCACAACAAATCTACCACACATAATGGAACCACTCAAATCAATCGTAATAGAAATCCAACTTAGGAATAGTGGTAAGGTGGGAATTTATGGCCACTATGGACTGGAAACTAATACTTACCTCATCACACATACCACCAATAGAGGATGACCATTGATCCAAATGCATGATTATGATGAGTATAGAACTGATCACATCGATCCGACTGATCTTGAGGTGGCCAATAGGTTTTAAACGTCACTCGAGAAAAGGCTTTGAAATGAGAGAGGGCCTATCGCAAGAAGATGTGTCCCACCTTAGAAAATAATTCATCTTTGGAATGCAAGCTAGAGAAAAACATTTCCCATGAGCCCACATCACAAAGAAAGCACTACACAATCTGGTACTATGATGGCCAATGTAGATGTTGCTTATACAAGGTTTACTACACCACTTGTGGGAATGATTCACACGAAAGACACTAGTAGGGAGAGATCACATTCTGGAATCTTGCAATCCAAGGAACACCATGTACCACATGATTCCTTGTCCATGGAGGATGCTACGCTGGACATGGGTGAGTAAGCAACCCTAAAGACAGGTAAATTTACATTGATGATTTGGATGAAAGCCTTCCAACTAGTAACATTGATTGATGTGATTATGAGGAGCATTCATCATGGGGATCGATAAGTCAAATTTCCATGCCTACTGAGAAGGTGGTGACATGTATTGCTCATGGTATGACACCTGGTACAACCCTCCTGCATGGTCCAATCAAAGGAAGGTTGATTCATTTTTATTATGGTTAGTGAAAATGCTTTGAGGAAAGTGGTCGAACCAAACCCAAAGATTGTTCTTGAAATTTCCTAAATTTACGATGGCATCCATAAATTTGTTTTCATCTTGATATGTGTGCTAAATGGCCATATTTCTATAATTTCCCAATAATCTCTTGGAATCTTCAATCATGTTTTGCATATTTTTGGTACTAGGACTGGTGGAGGACTTGATGGTATTGGTGATGTTGAGGGAGTCACCCTCGATGATGATGTTGGTGAAGTGGAGGTAGCTAAGAATGAAGAGACATTAATGAAGAACCCATGCTTCTACCACATAGTTCGATTCCAATACTTTTAGCAAAGACCAGGATGACTTTGCCGAGGTCATCTTTGACAATTCCTCCACCACCATCTTGCCTATTAATGATAATACAATTTGATATAAACCTTGTGAAAAATAGGCTAGCTTTCAAGGTATTACATATTTTTAATGAATTCAAAAGTACACATAGATATGTTATTTTTACCACCTAATAACAAGAAAAACAAAAGCATTTACATAAATCTAAAAATACCCATTAATTTGGACACATTCCTTTTTCATTGGAAGGATGTCCTTTTATACTAATGCCCCTATTTTTTTTTGAATGAAAAATAGGCTAGCTTTCAAGGCATTACATATTTCAATGAAATAAAAAGTACACATAGATATGTTATTTTTACCACTAACAAGAAAAATAAAAGCATTTATATAAATCCAAAAATACCCATTAATTTGGACACATTCCTTTTATACTAATGCCTCTATTTTTTTGAATGTAAGGTTAATCATACAAAAAAGGGTGGGTGGAATTAGCACACCCCACAAATCATAAAAATATTTAGATGGAGAAAATCACACCTCCCCAATAAAAACAGAGTCTAAAAAACATTACTACACGCTATTGTGAGCAATAATTACACATAAATCCTAAGATATAATCAGTAAACAAAGATCAATGAGCGGGATGGAAGTTATCTTACTCACTAAAACACTTCTAGTTGCCATCCTAAGAGACTGAGGCAGTCCATCCTTCATTAGCATTACCGCCAACCAGAGTCTATTGAGGAGGACCCTGGTTGAATTAGCTTAGAATTCTTGGTAGAATACATGTTGCACATAAGTTGCGGCCTCTACCGCCTCTAATAGTTAGACCTGAACAAACTTTATGCTTCAAGCATTAGTCTTTGGTCAATTTTTCATCAACATAATTCACATGACGACTTTTCAAGATTCATAATATCCATGACATCCTTAGAATTACCTAGACCCTGAATCAAACTGAAGGAATTAGCACCTCCACTGAAATTACCCTCACCCAAGGATATTTGGTGATGCTTGTCAAAGATCAAGCCCAAGCTGTCCCTCAAGGGGCTTTGATAATGATGAACTTTAAAAGCTTGTTCCTTCATAGCCATGGAGTATGTGGGCACTACTGATGAAAAATTTGGCATGGTAGTGGGATGAGCCTTTGTAATAATCTAGGCCCAAAGATAATATAAAAATGTGGGAGCTGAGTAACTATAGGGGTGGTCGGAGTAGCATTTGGGACCCCTATAGCTTGCATGGTGGACTACATGTTAATGATAGCCGACGTGATGGATTCAAAAAACTGCACAAAGCTAGTGGGGGCGTGCATAACCTGGGTATCAACGGGTCTAGTCTGAGTAGGCTACACAAAGGGATTGGCCTGCTCAGAGTGCTTAGAAGCATAATATTTTGGATAGTGACCATTTTACAGTTGCCTTGGTATTCTAGGGTCACGTTAGATTGAGCTACTAAATCAGTCAAAGGGGGTTGGGTCTGTTTGAACTTACCCTCCATCAGTGGGTAATATTGAATATTGTGAGTAGTAGATTGGTAATGATAACAATTATTCAGTAAATTGATATAGGAAATAAGTTGCCTAATGGAGGTATCACCAATCTAGATATCTATGAAATTTGGTATATCTTTGATGAGGTTGACTTTGACACAAGCCCGCTTGGTAGGGCGAGCTAAGAAAAACCATTCAGGATCAAGACATACAAACTTGCCAAGGGAAGAGGCGAGCATTTACCAAAAAACCCAAAAGGGGATAGGTAAACCTAATAACTCAATCCAAATAAGAACTTCCAGCTCAGCTTGGTCATTGGCTATGAAGTCACGAGTGTAAGATTGCAAAATTAACAGGGAATTTCTCAACATCCAAGGACCTTTGGCTAACACTTTTTGATATTGAGTAGGATTAGGGAAGCAAAAAAGGAAATAACCCTTGGTGAGATTCTAAACATTCTCAACTATCACACCATGCAGACCCAAAACTTGTTGCACCCAGGACCTAATGAGGGTATCATTGGGAATTCTACCCAAGAAATACCCGACAAGGGTATGTGACTCAAACTAGTGGCAAGCATTATGAAAATCATGTGGAAGCAATAGGGATAGTACTCTTACCTTGTAAAACACTTTTGGGATAAACTTTCTCAGGTGCTTCCCTAGCACCATTGCTCTCCCCAACCAGCTCAGTAGCAATTGAGCTAGCCATTTACGAATGACGATAGACCCAAACCCTAGCAGAGCAATTTTTCCTCATCAAACACTAGCAGAGTAGTTTTTCATCATCAACAAAAAAAAAAATCATTTTACAAGATGCATGCCCCTATTTTTTTTATAAATATACCAATTTAAGAACTATAAGCATAAAATACCTTATGTATAATCTTATATTTTATCATCTAATATCAAGACAAACAAAAGCATTTACATAAATCCAAAAATACCCCCTATGCATTTTTTTATTTCATGTCGTGGTTACGAGACTTCTAGTATGTATGCTGATATTATCTTTAATTATTGGATTAAACCTATCCACAAGCTTATAAAGTTTTTTGTTTTTATTTTTCTCATAGTTGAGCACATACATAATGAATTTAGTAAACTTGGGATAAATTTTGTATATAAAAAATTCATTGATTTAGGTCAGGAAAGTTTTCAAACTCTTTGTTGGAACGTTTCTTTCAGGATTTTAATGTTTGTAAAGAATGAAAAAAGATTTAAATAAATATATAGGAAATTGAAAGAGAAAAATAGCTTCTTCTTTTAAAGTATAAGTTATTTTATATTAAAGTGAAAGGAAAATTTGTTCTTTATTTCTCCTTCAGTGTCAAAATAAATATCTCTTTGAAGTGAATTCTATGGTCTATTTACTTTTGTATGAATTAATCAATGTAATTTTAACTTTTTTATTTACTTATTATGTGTATGTTGAAGCATGGTGAGTCATTTAATGATGAAAAAAATAACTTGTGATGGTTGAGGATTTTATTTTCTTATATGTGTAATTAAATGACTTCTTGTGATGAGTATTGACTTGCATTCAAGATTATACAACTCTTTTCAAAAAATCAAATATGAACGACCCTTGATATTGGAAAAGCCCTACTATAATATTTTTTGTTTCCTTTTCTTGAAATGAAAAATATGGAGGAAAAAGGGTATCAATTTTAGGTGAATAACATGATAATAGAGGGAAGGGTATGTCCTCTATTATTTATTCTAATTGATATAAAGAAATTATTATGAGGAAGAACCATATTCTATGCATTTGTTTAAAATAGTTGGTTTTTAGAAGTGAATTGTGAGATAATTTTGATATTGTGTTACCACTCAATGTATAATTGAAACTGTTATAAGATCAAATACATAAATCCAAAGTTTATTTATTATAATCCTTTGCAATACATTGTAAAATTATTTGTTTGGTTATAAGCATATCATTTTATAAATAAATAAATTATTCCTTATTTAATATATAACAAAAAATATGCAATTGTATTATTAATTTTCAAAATGGAATACTATTCTAGATAACATATTACAACATTTATCTTTTGAATGGACATTTTTGAGATCTTATTTACAAATATATCACAATAAAAGGTACAATATTGAGAATACTATCTTCTAAAGGTAAACAAATATCATCTAAACTAGGGAGATAACCTCCACAAGACCAACAACAAATAAAACTAAAATTTTAAAAAGGTTTTCCTACCAAGACTAGGGAAAACCATCACATAACTAGAATGAAATAAAATTTGAACAAGGTTTTTTTGCCAAGATTGAGAAAAACCACATGCAGGAAAAACAGATACCACACCAAATAAAGTGAACAAGGGACCCCAAGCCCCAACTGAAACAAAAAATCACTCATAAATGAAACATGATTCCCTCTCAAAATGAAATTGGAATCCCACACAAAGAGGAAATAGGTAAATTCCATATAGAGGAGCTTTTTGTATGCCTAAAAGAAAAACCATCAACATGGGGAGATACCAAAAGGCTATGGGATCTCACTAGAAATATGGCCTAGAAGATAATTCAGCAACTCGAGGAGATCTCCACAGGCTGCAAAGGAAATGGAGATCACAACATTAAGGTGAAAAACCTAGAGAAGAATAAATCCACCATGAAACCTCATGGATGGAAGGAACATCTCACACAGGGATTGCCATTAGGAGACCATATTCTACACTAGGTATGCATGCATAGGGTCCCCCATCCTAAGATAAAAAAGAACTACAAAAGAAGAATTCCATCAGAGTCACCCATGCAAGATCACCACCCAAACCAACCATATATCCATCCAAGAAGATATCCATGGATACCTTCACCCGAAGCTACATGAGAAACATAGGGCTAGTTTTGAAGACCAAAAAGAAGCAACAAATAAAAGTATCACATAAAACCCAATATAGACAAAAATGGATCTTCTACAAGAGCCACTCAACTATGGACTATACAAATGTGGCCACCTCAAATACCAAGAAATATGAAGTGAGAAAATATCGAACCTGTTTCTGATGATTAAAATATCACAAACTCACTTTTGAAGGTACATCCCAACAACAACCACAAGATCCACTCAAATGTGGATGATAAAATCATGACCACCCTAGAGATAAAAAAAAATGCAAAGAAAAAACCCTAGGCTACAACATCAAGGGCAAACAAAAAAGTGGGAGTCCCCTTTCGAAAGCCAAGATTTAGAGGGGAATAGAGGAAACCCTTCCAATAGATAGTGATAACCCATGGGATCCTCTCAAAGGCCATAAATTTCCATTACGATAGTTTTCGCAACTTCAACTACCAAACTTGGCCATCTAAAAGCTAACTACCACTAAAGACCACCAAGGAAAGAAACTCGAGTTCAATCAAATCAAGCAATTGTAATCATGTCAAAATGGGAAGGCACATCCTGGAAGGCCCTAGGAGGATCTTGTAGACATCCTTGAAATATAGTAGGGATATCCTAGGAAGGTCTATCCATATAAGAATCTATAGGACTGGAGGGTAAAAGTTGAGAATTCAAAATGGGATCTTCCCACCTAGAGTAGGAGACCTCCTGCTCCATCCTATTATGAATGTAATTGAAAATATATGTTTTATTCACATTAATAATTTTCATGAGAAATATTTGGATTAGATTATTTAAGACATCAACAATTTAATTTTAAGAAGGTTAAGGTGGTGAGTATATTGTCATAGGATCTTAAAGGGGATCTTTTTATCCACTTATTACTTGTGTCAATGTCCATTCAATATTGATTGAACCAATACATACATACAACTCAGTTAACATCAAGTTACTAACATACTTATAAAAGATGTACAATGATGACGAGCAATGAGGTACATCCATATATATCAAAATATAGAATTTATAAGTAATTATATGGTATATAAACCAAACACTATAGCTCTTTGTCATATAATGGACACCCATGTTGAAAACTTGAAATCATCTTTGAGAAATGGGAGATATTCTCTTACCTTAAAATAAGATGTTTTTGTTACAATGTAATTGATGATTGTGAATAACAGTAGTGCAATACCCACCTCCTTGAACCATTGATAAACTTATAATTATAGATGAATGCTAAGCCAATACATATAGTAGTAATATATTATTTGAACTAGTAAACAATGAGTAAAAATATGTGATATGATGTATCCAACTCAATAATATTTTGATAGATTGTATGTGATGATATTAACAATGTGGAAAAGCAAATGTTGTGTTTTGTAGGTGTCAAAGGTCATAATTGGTGTAAGATAAGACAATTAGATATATATATATATATATATATATATTGCATTATCATTGTCTTGTCTTGTTAGTCAAAACTAAAATATGACATGAAACTAGCCTTGTGAAGTAGGTCAAAATCTAGGGTGTTTGGATGTGCCCTATTATGGCAAGGATAAAATACCATTAAAAATATAAAATCGATATAACTTGATAACTCTAATATAAGGGATCATTTAATCAAGGGATGACTAAAATATTTTAGAAAATTGAAAAAAAGGACTTCTAAGACATTAAAGATGACAAATTTATCTAACCATACCCCTTTAATACATTGTTTCTTTCTTAACTATGACACCCTAGATTGGAATCATGTCTCATGGGAGGTCTTGGAAAAGGGACATGTGAATTTCATGGAAAACACAAGAACTCTAAGGGAGAAGAAGAAAAATAGGGGAGAGATCCATACAGTCATACATACAACCAAACACACAAATAGACACATAGGGGAGAGAGAGAGAGGAAGCAAATATAGAAGGATGAGAATCCAAGAAGAAAAAAAAACAACTCTAAGTATGAGTTATTATGAAGGACCACCATCGGTAAGAATGACCCAACAACCTAGGTATTAGGAGCCAAGGTAAACTCCTATCAAATAGGTTTATTTTTAGCTCTAATGAGAAAAGCATGAGAGAAATCTAATGGGTAAAACTTAATTTTCCTCTCCTTGACCATATAACTATAATGAATGAATGAGTTGAATATGATGCATTGATTGTTATAAACTAGAATGGTTATGTTGTTGTTATATGTTGTTTTTATACCCTGATGCTATGTTTTAGATGTCAATATTGGAATGTTGTAGATGGATTGTTGGCATGTAGATTGTGTGTTTATTTTGAATTAGTAGGTTACTAAATGCATGGTTGAATCCTTAGGCCTTGTTTATTGTTAGACTATAAATGTATGTGTTGCATATAAAATTTTAATCTCTAAATGTGCACTTCACCTTTTGTTCCTATTGCTTCATGACTTATGACTATATTTATGTGTTGCATAAGATGTGAAAAGTAATAAATTTAGAATTTAGACAAGGGATGAGGATGAAGGGTAGGATGGACTATCAAGATGTTGACATGGAGCAATGAATGGTAGCTTCTCCATGTTGAGTATTTATAGGAGAGGAATTGGGGGAAGTGCTTCCAATGAATGTGTTATGAAGCATGTGCAATATTGTAAGGATGTATAAGTATGAATAATGAAGATATATGATTACAACATAAGCATGGCTCCTCTGGATATGGATGTGATACATATTGGTCAATTTTAAGTAAGAGATTTTTGGGAGACCAAATGTCAATGCAATTAGTTCATGAATGTTGTATTATTTAAATTTCATCATGTGTACTCATGATTGGAGTAAGTGTTATTTCTCCAAAAGGGGATGTGGTCATTAGATATAAATATGTCCAAACAAAGTGGAACTTATCCAAGAAGGATTTTATCCCTAGAATTAGAAATATACAAATTAAATATGGCTTCTCTAAAGATGAATGTGATACATATAAAAAAATTAAATTGTCCAGATGAAAAATATGGATCTAGAACATGTGTTGTATGTGATCATGTTACAATTATACTATGATAATCATGTCCCTGGATTGATACATTATGTATTTCATGTGTTTATATTGATAAATTCTAGTCTACATATCGATGTTTATTGGACCAATGAGAAAATTATCCATATGAGCTAACTCCACTATGTAGATCCTTCTTGCTTACCATTACCTATGTATTTTTGTTGTGATTCTTATATTTTTAAGTGGTGTTATCATGTCCTATTTGTGCTTATGCTTTGGTTTGACTTTATGGCAATTAAAATCCTTATATTATCTTATTTTGTTTAGATTTTTGGTCTTGGACAAGGTACAATTTTAAAGCTTTACCTCAATTATGGTCTACCCTAGCTGACAATGGTCATGCGAAATATTAATCATTCAATTGCCCTAGGAGTTTTTGGTACTCATCATATCAATATAAGCATGATATCATTAAATATTTCTTGTAGAGTCACAAGTAGTTCCAATACATGTTAAAAATTAATGACATGATAAACCCTTACAAATATCATGGTAACGGTTTTAATTAATGTTCTTATATTGTTTCAACTCTATTACTATAATATCTATCTTGTGAAGGTGTCAATTGATGACCTAGTATGACCATGTGGATATTGTGTATCCTTTGACCAGTGGATTCTAAACCTAGATTATTGATGTTGTATATGCATTACCTTATTAGTTTATTGAATGCATAGAAATATAATGTGTATATTATTAAAGCACTAGAATATTAATTTGCTAGTTTCAATGCATGAGATATTTTTGACTATGAAATAAGGTGTACTTATTCTCTATATACTTGTATACTACATTATAAAATATTGAAAATAAAAATTTGTTGTGATTTGAATATATTAAGGACCTTGATTATTTTTGACTAAGATACCCTTTTAAAAGATAGTTGGAATATGGTTATTTGTTTAGGAATAAATGTTAGCCAGAGGTACTAAACGACTTGGTCATCAACTATATATCTTAATAGGCATCCATGGGTATGCATATTCATGAGGTGATATTGTATAGAGTAGTGTTGGATATCTAAGAATACAACTAGAATATTTTGGGCTTGGAAAGAGTCTAGTCGTACTATTTACCCTTGGATATGATAAATATAATATTTTATCTTCACCTATGTGAAGTGGATGAGTAATGATTCCTTGTCAAGTCTTTGTTGAATTACTTGAACTCTTATGATATCAAAAAATAAATTTTGTACTACTTATCCTCATTTAGTGAAGTAATTCATAATAGAGAAAGATAATTAGGTATCCTTAGGTTGTGATAGATAATGACACTCTTTGTATATGATAAACTAGTGCCAAGGTTATAGAGCGACCAAAAATAAGAGTCTCATCTCATTAGTTGATTGTAGTGTCAATAATTGAATCAATATCATGAACAAGTACAATATTGAAACCAAGAAACAAAAGTGGTATTATAACCAAAATTGAAGATGTCACTAAAGTGTAGATGTTATTACCAAGGATATGATAGTTTCCATGACAGAATATAATAGGAACTGATAATATGAGAAGCATCATGTTCTCTTAGGTAATCATATAGGTATTATGTGGATTATTCCATTCTTGGAGGTGTTAGAATATATTACATTATTTGTTATGTATGTCAAAGGTCATTTTGAGGTAGACCAAAGGTCATTTGTAAAATCTATATACTATGGATTCTTGGTTCTATATTGCATTGTAAAATTTTGTATAAGGATTTTCAAGTTATGTATCTTCTTAAATAGTTCACAAATTTATTACTTTTTCCTTTATCTCATTAGATTACAAATTCTATAATTGTGTTCTTGATTAGAATTAATGTTTCAAATTATATTAATGGTATCAGAGACACAAGGGATATTGATAGAAGATAGTAAAATCCACAAGAGATATTGAGAGGAGATAGGGATATCTCATTTTCATAATTTTTAAAATTATGTTTTGGTTACAATCTTTCCACAGGGTTATAGGAAAAATCGTCAAGACTAGGACTCATCAAATATTGCTTTCCACTAGATTGGAGGATAACTAGTGAAGGGATTAGTTATGGAAATAGCATAGAAGTTGAAGAAGTTTTCATTGGAGGAGATTTGAAGAAAGCTCAAGGTAGAATATTGCAAGTAGGAGAAGCTCCTAAAAAGAAGAATTTGGGATAATTATCACCATCCGAAAACAAGCCCAAAAGGAAGAAGGATTTGGCAAGAAGTTTACCAAATTTTGAAAAGGTGTTTTTAAGACCTCAAGAAATTTAGATTCTTGAGGAAGAGACCATAAAAAGAGTTCATATTTGAATATATAATTCAATGAGAGCTAAGGATAAGAAACGAGATTGCTAATTTTTTGTAGCAAAATTTGAAAGGTCGTAGGACAACAAATCAAAGGTGATATAGAGCTACATTTTGGAGAATTTTGGGGCATATTTGGGAGAATCATTGGACATCATTTTGTAAAAGGAAGTAGAGCTACAAATTTTACAAATTTAGGACAAAAAAAAGGTGAATCAAATCACCAATAAGAGCAGGCCAAAAGGTATGCAATATTGGTGCTATAAAAATTCAAGCATTCACATTAACCTATTATAAAGTTAAAAGGGAGAAATAAGGAGAAAGAAAAACCATATATAAGTGTAGAATCTATTGAATGAAATAAGGTTGAATAAGTGATAAAATAAGTAGTCTTAAGGTGTCTAAAGACACCAAGTAAGGCACTATAGATTGGAAAATATAGTGGTAAGAAGCAATCACTAAAGAAGTGACAAAACCACCATATTAAAGGAGATAGAAATTTTTACCATTTGGCTAATGAAGAGCATTGGAAACTACCATCAAGTTTTTGGTGAAGAATAGCCACCAAAGGAGTGGTAGAACCACCAAGTTAAGAAGTGAAATCACATTACAATACAAGGAAAAGGAATGTCATTTTAGTTAACCACCAGAGGAGCCACCAGAAGCTTCATCTTGAGCCATTGAATCATTGTCTACATATGCAGGAGAGCATGCAAGTGAAGAGACTTTGAGAGAAAGTGCAAAGGATGTGAAGGGGATAATAGGATCAGTTGGAATCACAATAGCCAAAAGAGAAGAAAACATTGGCTTCCATAACTACCAACATACTAAAGAGAACATGGCGATTATTGCATGGTGAGGTAGAACATTTGCTCAACTACCTGGGTATTATTTTAAAAAATTCATAGGAGGTTGAGTGAAATATAAGTGTTATAAAAGAACAAGCATTGCAAAGGAGGTAAAGAGCCATTTGAAAAGGCCGTTGAAAATATTCTTGCCACTTGGCACATTGAAGGAGGTTACATTGCAAAGGATAGAGTGAAATGAAGAATGTAGCCTAAAAATATTGAATCCTAAGCTTGTAGATATTGGAATATCTTACATCATTTGGATATTTATTAATGTGTCGTAAAGGATACATATTTAAGTTAGGATTATATTAGGATATAAATAGTTTATTAAAGTTATTTAATAAATGCACAAGTGTTAGAATGTACAATGATGTAAATGTGCATGTAGTCCACATGTACATGAGTCTTAGGGTTGAGTGAAAAGCAAGGAATCTATATTTCTATATAAAGAACTTATTGTGAGTGATTGTGAGTAGTCTAGAGTAGTGCAAAGATGAGAGTAGTAGTAGGTACAATGTAGCTCCATTTTTTTATCATGGAGGAGTTGAAAAATCCATGAGCAGGAGCATTGTAATTTTCATGAGATGTATTATATGAGTATTTCTAGAGCATTGTATCAAGTTTTATATTACATGTTCATACATGTTAAGTTGCTATTATCATAGTTATTTCAATGTATGATTATTTAAACACTTGTGAATGCATTTTGTTTATTTTTGTGGCTCCAAAATATAATAGTGGTATTAAAGCCACAATGGATCAAAGGAAAGCCACAAGTGATCACCATTGCTATTGTTGAGTATTTACAAACTAGACCAGTCATAGTGCACCGCTGCATAAAAATACCATCACAATAGATTTTTTTTTTATAGAAGTAGCTCTAGGTAGAAGAATAGAAAATAGATAAAGCCACATGATAGATTTGGCTAGAGTTTTTCCATAATATTTGTAACACTTGTGAAGACTAGAACTCAACATTGTATCCACTATATTGGCAATCCAACTAGTGAAGATTATTTTCATAGAGTCATAGGATTTTTTTATTCCATTGCAAGAGATAAAAATAAGTTTTTAGAACCATTGGGTTACTATCATATAAGTTTTTATTGTTGCAAAAAAATAAGGATTGAAGATTTGGAGGCCTAAGCAAAAAAGTATTATTAAAAGATTTGCATATTGAAGACTCCTAGTTGAAATATCAAGGAGAGAGCTAGTGGACAAGGAAGCCACATTGAATATTGTAAATCTAGTAAGGAGGTCCTAAAAAGAAGATCACATTGAATATCAAAGAGACTCAAGGAGATTCCTAGCAAATATTGGATATTGGTGATATCCATTTAAGACTAAAAAATTCACATTGAAGAAGAGGTTCATTGAAGGCCCTATTGAATAAGACTTCCATTGAAGGCCCTATTGAATAAGAGATCCATTGAACGACCTTTTGAAGAACTTCCATAGTGTAATATTAGGCATTGAGAAGAACTAAAAAATTTTCTATTGCAGATTTTAGTAGCAACAGATTTAGGATAACCTAGAAGGAGATCTCATTTCCATAGTTGAAGATTGAAGAGGCCAAGGAAGGTCTCATTGAATATTTTGAAGTTATAATATTGAGAAACTTGGAGAGGTCTCAAGGAGAAATAAGAAGAAGACTTGGTGAGCCTCATTGAAGGAGTCCCTAGAAGGACTCATTGGAGAAATTACTACCAAATAAGAAGCTAACTAAGTGGTATAATTATCACCATTCAGCAACATGCCCAAAGGAGAAAGTTTGCCAAGAAGATTATCAGTTCAAAAAGGTAGTATTGAATAGATCTTAAGATTGATTGATTGTTTGATGAGGAGATCTACTTTGAAGTCAGAATTATCAGCTACTATTTGGGGAGAATCCTACCATTTTTTTGGGATTCAAGGACATCATTTCAGTGATGGTATTGACTGCCTTACAATCTGGAAAATTTTCATATTTGAAGATAAATAAAAGGTAACACATTGACAACACTTAGAGCTGCAAAATACAGAGTTCGTAGGAAAAAAAAGGGTAGCAAATCTGTTAGAGTATACTACATCATTTGGATCATGTAAATATACCACATTAGGTATAAAGTTAGAGTAGGAGATTACTTTAGGGAGAATTTAGCTAGTTACTTCAAGCAATGTAATAAATGCACAAGTGGTAGTGTACAAGTTGTAATGTGCAAGGTGTCCCCTTGTACATCTAGGTAGAGTGTTGGCCAAGGAATCCATCTTCCTATATAAAGGGTCTCATAGTGGTAGATTAGAGATCAAGTAAAGTTCTTATCTAGTGTAGTGTAGTATATAGTGGTGCTCCCATATGGATTACCATGTAGCTCTTTAGCTCATAGTAATGAAGTGTCCATTTCCTCCACACAACATTTTAATTTTATCATTTCTATTTATAACATATTTCAATCACATTGAAGACTCACTTTATTTAATATTTATTACATCTTGTTAGGATGTGTGTTAGATTTATCCCATTGTATATATCCTCAAAAGCTAATGGTGGTATCAGAGCCATTGCGAATTGAGATAGGAGGGCCTACATCCGTCATAGTTTCTCTTTGAAATTTTGGAAATAGGACTCACTAGAGTGCACCACCACTTGTAAAAGTCATCATAAGAGAAGTCCAGTAAGTCAAGAGGAATAGGGAGAGTTACTATTACTACTTATTGACCTGCATCTTTGCAAACCAAATCTACCATTGTGTGTCTCTGCATGCAGAAGTTGCCATTAGAAATCTATAGATAGAAATAGATTTAATAGTTAACATGATTAGAAAAGTGAGGACTAAAATAAAACTCAATTGTAGAAATTCTGAGATTACATTTGGCTAGAGTCTTTCCAAAAAGTTGTAGAAAAACTTGTGAAGACTAGGACTTAGCATTCATACCACTAGATTTATAAATCAACTAGTGAAGATTATTATCCCAAATTTATAAATTATTTCATTCCAGTTTCTAATAGATTTTTGTAATAAAAGGAGATTCAAAAAATGTTGGGAAGAACCATGTAAATACCATGACCTTCGACTTCATTACACATACACATTATAACTCACAGTGGTTCATCCCATACCTAACCCTATGGTCGTTCCGAATAAGTTCAATGAGTATGAAATTTATCACAGTACTCTTTGAGTAGCAACTTATAAAAGGCATCCCATACCACCTTCTCGTACCAAATCTGACTGAGTCATTTTTTTAGACCAATTCAGTCAGTCAACAGTTGTCCTGAAGTTTGTTGTGTGCATACCCACACCTCAAAAATATTGGATGTTTTTATTATTTTACTAATTCTTAACCTCCTGATGACCTCATATACAATTACTATACTATCCCTTCCCTAGGAATCATACACTTCTCATTCAAGTTAAAGGTTATATTTATAGAAAAACATTTTGAAATTAAGAGTTATTGAATTCAATTACTACAACAAAAGTGCCACCAAACCTAAGGCTCAAAAGATACTATTTGTTCACTATATTTTTTTAATTAATTCCCATTCCATATTATTTACAAGATGCTTTGCATCAAAGAGCTTTTTAGGAGTTATAATGCTTGAACTAAACAAATTTATGTTGAATCATTAAAAACTATGCAAGCAACTAAGTTCACTTACCATAGAATATTTTTTTATTTACAAAAGGACAAATTGACCTACCACGCATACCCACCACAACATGCCCCAATTGTCAAATTTGTTACCAAGATAATTTAGAGATTGTTATTTGATTTACATCTCATTAAGTTTGAAATCTACTATCTTAGTAGTATATGAACATGTTATTAAAATTCCCATTCAGGTTGCACACAAGGGTTTTCTTTTTATACACTGGTCCAGATGGGATTCGTGAACATGCAAAAATTGACCCAATTCCAATCTACATTTCAAATATTTAATCATTACTTTCAAAACCAGCTTTCTATTTTTTAAATTAAAAAGAACAAAGTTTGAAATGGTATTTCAAAGTTCCACTATAACACTTATTGCATACTAAGATATTATTTATGGCTTTATTTTAAAAGTAAATCAACCAGAATGCTTTAAATAACAACTACCCAATCCTACATTCTAGGATATTTTTATTTAATGCTCCCTAAAAATCTTTGAGGTAAACTAGCTATGTTAATTAAACTTAGCACAACAAAAATGTATTATTACTATTTTAAATTGTTTCAATGTTGTAGTTGAGTTTTCCTTCAATATTTAGAAACAAAACTATTTTGGAAATATTGCAAAGGATATCTCAATTACTAAATTTCCTATTAACAAAGGATACCATGATAGTCAATAGTTTATTTGACTAACAATTCCAACATCCATTTTTGACAAATAATTTCAACATCAATTTTCAATATACACAGCATGACCAGGGAGAATGAGGTTTACAAGAAGACCTTGCCCATCAATTTCCATACATAATGATGTTCCTTTTATTTTTTAGAAATTCAAACTACCATCTGATCATGGTTTGGTCTTTGCACTACACATGATTTCTTAGATGTGAAAATCTAAACTATTTCCTAGACCCAAAGATATCCATGCACCAGTTATTCATAACTGTAGTATTCATTATTGGAACAACTTCACAACATGCTCACAAACTACTACCACCTGCCTGCATACACCTTGGCACTGCCCATATCTTAGTCATAGAAACTCATGCATTTGAGTGTATCTAGCATAGTAACTAACCAATCATTCAATTTATGTTCCACACACATAAATTCATAAGGTGATACTAGGGATTAGATACGACTCATAATTAATGATTATGCATTGTACTATGCACACACTCATACTAATTTATAGTAATATCCATAAAATATTTATAAATAACCTTGCTCGAGGTATAACCCAAAGAATTTAAAACAAAATTCTTTCTTTTTATTCTACCTCTAATTTCACAAGTAGAACTTTCATGAAAAATTCATGCACAACTAAGAATTGTTTTCAGCAATCAAAAGCAATACAGATTTCATAAAAAATATATTTTTCTTTCAACCAAAATAGTTTTCTCACAACATGGCATCTCTCTACCTGACATTCCATCATTTTAACAACACAAAGCAAAGCACACATTTTCCTTTTACTTCAACATAGTTAAAACAATGAGGTTCAATTTATCAAACAAGAGAATACAACCATCTTTTATCACATTGAACCATTGAAGACACATTATTCACAAAGACTTATTATTATAGAACAACCAACCTGAGTAATATGCTTTCCAAACTCCTCGCATTACTTAATTCTTCCTCACTGACATCTCACCCGTATCCAAACACACCTTTTTTTTTACACCATATATTGTAGGCCCAAAATGGCCACATACTTAGGAAAATTTTGAAATTTTTGCCTAAGTCATGAAGTTCTCATTCCGCACACTTTGCAGTGTATTTTGGAGCGGATCCACAACAAAGGCCACAAACCCACCCAATACTTGATGAATTTTTGTACTTGGAGCAGTTCTGCATAGTTTCTTATGTTTTTGGCTCTGGACTGGCGACGCATCCCGAATCCGCAAAAGTTTTTGAAGAAGGATGACGTCAGCGTAAAATAAGTGTGGATTGGTGACCGCTTGATATTTTGAATACCTTGTGAGTGGCTAAGTGTTGGAAAGCCTGATTCTGGAGAGCGCATTGAACATTTTTGCTCGGAATGGTAACAGAAGGCGGAATGCTAAGTCTAAGAGATGCGGATTCGTGACTAAGTTTTGTTTTGACTAACTTTCTTTCGAAATGGTGACAAACAACGTTTTACTCTAAAGCCAGTGCGGAATGGAGGAGAAGTCACTTTACACTATAATAGGTCCAGAATGATGTTCATAGGACAATGCACTTGCTTAGGTCCAGAATGGAATCCGTAGAAGTTTCGAAGGAGATATGATATCATCAAATTTTTTGTGTGGATTGGTGAATGCTTCATCACCAATGAAGAGAAATGAAGGATAAGGAGCGGATTTCATCCCGCTTCACTTTCTAAGCATTTTGATGTCGGATTGGCGTTCAATAGTTTCTGAAGCATTAAAGGTGATGTCATCATTTTTTAAAGTGGAATGGCATTATGTTCTCCCTCACCATTACATCAAGCTTATTTTAGATTTAATCATAGCCATACGATGGGGGAGATCAATGATGGAGATTTTGCTAAGAAATATGAAGTATATAAAAGCAATTTCTCATCAGAGTTATAATAGTCAGTTGGAGGAGGAAGCCGAAGCATCAAGGGTTTCAAGAAGATGAGAACTAGAGATGGTTGTAGATCGATGGTGGTAGAAGGCTTCCAAGAAATATCGATGATGTATATACAATCTCCAATGGCTAGAACTCTAGTTAGCATCGAACAACCAACAAGTTGTAGAGTTTTCAAGCTGCCATGGTGGTCCACTTGAATGGATTTCCTAGAGGTTGAACCAGTAAGAGAATGCCAGCAAGAACTCTCTGTTGAGCTATCAAAATTTCATATTTGTAATGTTCCTTGTTATTTTAATTTTGCAAAACTATAAATAGAGGTCGAACCCTCATTTTTAAAGGGTCGGCTCTAGTGTGTTTGTCTGTGCTACTATAAATATTCCCAAGGGCTAATGAAAGGAGCATTACATTGATCTTCACCTCAAATTTTGTGTCTTCATAATTTGATATCAGAGGTTCAAATTCTTTAGTTGCATTTCTATGAATACTTGAATGGTTAGTTTGTGCCAAATTAATGGATTACTAGTTATTAGGGTAATTGAAATATGCTTTTGAATTTGATATTTATTGTTAGGGAGTGCATTTCTATAAAATCTAAATATTGGTGAATTTTGTTATTTGGATTATCATTGTTTAGATATTGGAATTGTTGTCTACAATATTTCTCTATTGTTCCTTAATGAATGAAAGTACATTTTATTTGGGATAATGTTGATCTGAGTAATGTGTCTTTAATTTGGTTTTTCGGAGCTTTTTGTTGTAGTGCAATGTTGTTAGCCTATCCATCCACTATTGTTCACATTTTCTAACCCTAATCCTTTTCTTACCCTAATCTCTAAAACCCTAAGTGAGCATAATTGTGTCAACACCCTATTTAAGTTGACAAGGAACCAACCTACTCTGGAGGTTGGATCAAAAACTCCTATTTTGGTCCATCCAATGTTGAGTGTTGAGTTGTAGCTATCGAGTGCAAGCCTGGATAGAAAGTAGGAAGATAGACAACCATAGTATTGAGTAAAACTTGATGCAATTTAGTGCCCAATAGTTTTTGGCATGCTCGATGGGACAAGTTCACAAGGAACATGAAAACCCATCATATGAGTTATTGTTTATCTCAACCCGGAGGAATCAAGATTTGGTGAATTGTCTTGACCTTGTAAGCGGAGAATAGCAAATTCACCTAGTGACTCCCTAGTCCTTAAACCCAAAAAAGAATTACCCCTATAGACCAGTGTCCTTTCATGTATACTAGGTATTTCAAAAGGAATAACCCTAACTCCTATTTCTATTGTGAATTACCTTATAGAGGTTCAACTATTGTCAGAAGTTTGGATCAATATTTCCTCTCAGAAGAAGAACTTCCTGAAGAAAATCTTATAGTTAATCCAACAGTCCCTCCAACAAGACCTACACCTAGAAATATGGCACAAAATGTGGCTCCTAATCAGCCATTACAAAAGTACCCCAACTGGAACACAGCTGGTCCCCTGAGATTAGCCCAAATGAATGCCATCCCCTAGGCTATATCTAAAGCTATCCCCACTTATGATGGATCGAGGAAGACAACTTATGAGCACTATCAAGATATTTTAAATCTGGCATCAATTCACAACATAAAAGAGGAGGATATTATTGTAAGAATCCTAGCCCTATCCTTCAGAGGAAAGATATTGCATTGGTTTAGAACTCTAGAGGATAACACTATTACTTCATGGCAAGCATTGGCTGAGCCTTTTGTGGAAGAGTTTAATGAATCTATGGACCCCTTTTCCCTACTTAACCAGTTTACATCCATGCAGAAGTCTCAACAAGAAACTATCTCTGATTTCAATTTGAGATTTAGTAGAACATGGAAGAGAATACCTCCTACAGCTAGACCAACTGCATGTTTGGCTTATATGTATTATATCAGAGCTCTTGGATCAGATTTAGGCCTACAGATACAACAATCTAGAGTAGAAACCTTCCCCTAAGTTTACAATGTAGTAGTTCATGCTGAGAATATCCTAATTAATGTGGGAAGACTACCCCCAAGACTGTGCTGCCTTATAACTCAGAAGCCACTAATGGCCAAAGCCAAACTGCAAACCCACCTTACATGGATCCCCTTTCTTTATCATCCCCATATCCACAAATGAATGCCATTCCTCAACCAAAACTAGCATCCTCTATAGTTCCTTTCCCTCCCCTTCCTTCTCAACCATCTCAAGAGTTTTCTACTATTCTTGATATACAAAATACTCTAAAAACTCTGAGCAATAGAATGAATTCGATGGAAAAGAGAGACCTAGAAAGGTCACAACAAAGGAGATTCCCATATGTAAATAAATATCAGAGACCTAGTCCTAGTAATAGTATTAGGGTCAGAGTGAACGCAACATATGAGGATCCTGAGTGTTCTTCAGATACTACTCTTGCAAATGTCTAGTGTCTGGTATGTAATGACCCTCATGACTCATAGTCTTGTGTTATGTACCAACACCATGTCCAACAAGCTATGGATCAAGCTAAAAGAAATAAAAAAGGGAGAGTAAACATGTTATGGCAGACTGATCAAATCATGGTTGGGAAAGAGCTGGATGAAGACAACTCAATTATTGTTATGACAAGGTCTGGAAAGAAAGCCTTGCAAGTAGATCCCCAAAATATGGGGCAATTCCAAGTCCCTTCTCAAAAAATAACTGATCCCCTTCCTCAAAGCAGTGATACTTTCCCCATCCCTCAAGCTAAAGGGAAAGAGAAGACAAATAATCTTCCTAAGAGGTCAAAAAAGGAAACCGAAGGAGACCGGATGAGATCTAAATATGAGGCTCAAGAAAGGCTTAGATTCCCCTCTATTACCAAGAGACAAAGAATAGAGGCCACTCAATAATACAAAATAAAATATGGTGAGCCAGAAAGAAGGCTGGAAAGACCTACCCTGACTAAATCTGAGTATAATATTATTGAAGAGATGAAAAATATTCCATAAAAATCTAGCCTATATGACACTCTATTCATTCCTAGTCAGATAGATCTACTTAAGGCTTCCCTCAACAAGTATCCACAAGATAAGCAATCCACTATAATCCTTAGTATACCATCAAAAAAGAAAGAGATGTCCCCTATGATTTTAAAGAATAAACCTCCTCCTTTCTATATCTCTCTAAGGATGGAAGGTTGGATAGTCCAAAATTGTATGATAGATTCAAGAG
The DNA here is from genome assembly GCA_028583015.1 of Wollemia nobilis. NCBI lineage: Eukaryota > Viridiplantae > Streptophyta > Pinopsida > Araucariales > Araucariaceae > Wollemia > Wollemia nobilis. The sequence goes on from JAQPPZ010017221.1 coordinate 2,244,755, forward strand.
CATCAACTACAGTTATGCCTAAAGCAGTCTATGAAGAAATGGGTATGGAGTATACCCGATCTTGTCCTGGAGTATTACAACTGGATGGGACACCTGTTAAGATAGTTGGAGTCATTAAGGATGTTTTAATGAGGCTGCATAGAGCCCCTGAGGTGACAATAGTACAAGAAATAGTTGTGGTTGACCTAGAACCCTACTTTGGATTATGCCTTTCAAGGGAATTTACTACAAAACTGGGTGGATGTATGTACATGGATTATTCTAGTATGATAATTCCTTTCAAAGGAAAGAGAATAAGGATAACACCTAAAAATCTAGTAGCTTATCACATTGAAAATATTGAGGAAGACATGTGCAATATTACCCCCTAGAAGAATTTGAGCTAGTTGAAAACATTGAGGAGTTGGATATTGAGGATGAGTTGCCTTTCAGAGAAGATTACAATCAGTTTGGAACTGGTATGGGAACATATAGTATCTCAAATGAATCAGAGAAGAAAATCCATGCTATATCTAATCAGTCTCTGAGAGAAAAAGAAACATGGATCATGCACTTTGATGGTGCTAAATGCAGAAATGGTGTAGGAGTTGGTGTGGTTTTATAGTCCCAATCAGAAGGGACAAAGAATTTTGCCTATAGACTAACATGGTCATGTACAAATAATGTTGTAGAATATGAGGCCCTATGTCTTGGATTGATGCAGGTAGAAAGCATGGGCATTAATATTTTGAACATATATGGTGATTCTGAGTTAATAGTCCATCAAGTAAGAAATAGGTGCAGCAATAAGCACCATTACCTAAAAGCTTATAAAAATAGGGTATGGGATCTGATGGAATCCTTTGATGCCCTAAATTTAAATTTTATTCCTAGAGAAAAGAATACTCAGGAATATTCCTTAGTAGCAAAGGGAGCTAACTTCAACCCTTATATAGACTATGGAATCAAGAAAGCCAAAGGAATCAAAATGATTTTCAGACCTACAGTACCAGACAAGCAGATTTTCTAGTAGGTTTTTGAAAGTGATGAACAAATAATTGACTTTCTAGTAAGAGAAGCATGTCTCTCCACTATCCAAGAAGAAAATCTAGAAGATATTGATCAACAAGATGTTATTCAACTAAGAAACAATCACATTCCTAGAGGATTGGTCACCCTAGAGAGCTTATTTGATAATGAGGATAGAAAAAGACCAAAGCTATGAAAGTCAGTGAAAAATCTATAAAGAAGTTGAAGTCGGTACTGAAAAGAAGCTCAATGTTGGAGTTCGATGTTCACCAGAGGAAGCTGAAGATATCAAAGCCCTATGCCTAAAATACCAAGATATTGTGGCTTGGTCATATGAAGACCTCAAGGTATATGACAAAAAGGTTATCCAACATACTATTGAGCTAGAGCTTGATGCAAAGCCTTTTAGGTAGAAGCAAAGGCCTGTAAATCCAAGGATCGAAGCCATTATGAGAGAGGAGCTCTTAAATTTATTAAAGGCTAAGATCATATACCCAATAAAACATTCAACCTAGGTAGCCAACTTGGTACCCATGAGGAAAAAGAATGGGGATATTCATTTGTGTGTAGATTTCAGAAATCTTAACCAAGCATCCCTTAAGGATCACTATCCCCTCCCACAGATTGATCATATCTTACAGATAGTGGCAGGGACAGAGAGGTTCTCATTACTAGATGGTTACTCTGGATACAATCATATTTGGGTGAAATATGAAGATCAATATAAAACAACATTCACCACAAAGTGGGGCACATTTGCCTACCAGAGAATACCTTTTGGGTTGTCCAATGTGGGAGCCACATTTTAGAGAGCCATGGATTATGCCTTTGGAGCACTGATCAACAAAGTCATTCTGATTTATTTGGATGACATGACTATGTTTTCCCATGATAAGCAAGATCACCTATCACACCTGGAGCAAGTTTTTCAAAAATGCAGAGAATTTGGTATTTCACTCAATCCTAAGAAGTCATTCTTTGTAGTTCATGAAGGAAAGTTGCTAGGTCATGTGGTCTCAGAAGAAGGTATGGCCATAGATCTAGATAGAATCAGATCCATTCTTGCTCTCCCATTGCCTACAAACAAGAAAACCTTACAATATTTTTTGGGTCAGATCAATTTTATCAAGAAATTCATTTCTAACTTTGCACAGAAAGTAAGGCCAATATCTGAGTTACTCAAGAAAAATGTTGAGTTTAAGTGGACTGAAGTCAGAAAATAAGATTTTGATATTATCAAGCAGTCCATTGCAATAGCCCCAGTACTAGTAAATCTAGATTTTAGTAAATATTTTATCCTTTATGCTTATGGAGCTGAAGAAAGTTATGCCTCAGTGCTTACTCAAAAATATGATCAAGGTGAAGAGCATCATGTATTCTTTTGGAGCCAGACACTCCATGACTACCAGGTCAAATATAAATTTATTGAAAGACAAGTATTTTTTATGATGAAGTCACTGAAGAAGTTTAGGTAGTACTTGGTATAGAGTAAGACCCTAGTATATGTGGTTCATCCAGATGTAAGAAGTTTTATCCTTCAGGGTGAACTAGGAGATAAAAGAGCTAGTTGGATTACCAAAATCTAAGAGTATGATGTAGAGATACATCCCACCAAGTTGGTGAGAGGTAGATCCCTATGCCAAGGTCTAACAGAGGCTACAACATTAGTAGAAGTGACAACTTTCTAGATAGTAGAAGAAGATCAGGTGGAAGGAGTACAGATAGTAGACTCTGATTGGGTTGATCAGATGATCAAGTACTTCCAAACTAGAGTATGCCCCCAAAATCTAAATGCATCCCAAAGGAGGAGATACAAGCTTCATGCTTTGAAATATGTACTACTACCAGAAGGCCTATACAAAAGAAACTTGGATGGAGTTCTTCTAAAATGCTTAAAATATGATCAACAAAAGAGGGTCATTGAAGAATTCCATGGAGGACCAGTTGGAGGACATAGCTCAGGTAGAGTTACAACTTTGAAAATCATAAGAGTAGGCTATTATTGGCCTACTATATTTGTTGATACTTTCAAAGTTACTAGGACCTATGACAAATGTTAGAGATATGTTGGAAGGACAAGGAATGCTTCATTCCCCCTCAAACCCATACAAGTTGAAGAGCCCTTTCAACAATGGGGGCTGGACTTCATAGGGGTCATCAACCCTAATTCCTTAGTAGAGCATAAATATATCCTGACCACCATATATTATCTTACCATATGGGTAGAGGCTATTCCTACTAAGAAATCAGATCAGGAAGTTGTGATCAATTTTATGGAAAATTTGATTTCAAGGTTTGGAGTTCCAGAAGCCTTGGTGAGTGACAATGGCCCAACTTTCATAGGAGCCAAGTATATTGAGTTTTCCAGAAAGTATGGCATCATGCTTAAGAATACTTCTAACTATTACCCTCAAGGGAATGGACTTGTTGAATCTACTAATAAGAACCTATTGAGGATTCTGAGGAGATCACTTGAAGGTAACAAGAGAAGTTGGCACCTATTACTAGACCAAGATTTGTGGGTAGACATGATTACTATCAAGAAGTCTATTAAGACTTCCCCTTATGCTCTGGTGTATGGCAAAGAGGTAGTACTACCTATCCATTTGGAAATTCTAGCACTTAAACTTGTCAATACAGAGGAAGAGTCAGAGGAAAATCCGGTAAAGACCAGGTTGACCCACTTGCTACAACTGGAAGAGAATAGAGCTCAGGCATATGATAATTTTCAAAAGCATTCCTTAGATATCAAGGCATGGTTTGATAAGAAGGCCAGATTCAAAAAATTCTAGGTTGGAGATACAGTTCTCAGGTGGAATGTTGATAGAGCAAAACCAGGCAAACATGAAAAGTTTGATTCTTTTTGGGATGGCCCTTTCAAAATAGTGGAGGCCAAGGAGTCCAATGTGTTCCAGCTTGAAGATCAAGAAGGGAACATACAACCGATTCCAGTAAATGGTTTTCACCTCAAACTCTACTACGTTTGAAATATGAGCTCATTGTAACATATGTATATACCTTGTATTATATTTCCCTTTCTTTCTGCACTTTGTATTTAGTTTCTTTCTACACTTTGTACAAAGCTCATTGAAAAATATTTGCAAAAAATGGCTAAGTGTTGACAAAGTATTCAACAAGGTTCCATTCCACACTCAAATACACGTAAAGTGTGGTGGAATGGTGAGCATCTCCAATCCGCATCAAAATGCATTAAATTTCCAGCAGAATGATGCAAGTATTGTTTTCCACATGATGAAAAGAGCCAAGTCTCAAAAGAAGTGAAAGCATCTCCAATCTAAGGATTTTTGAAGCTAAAGCATAGCGGAATGGAACCAAGGTAAACAATCCATGCATGAAATGAGTTAAGTGTCAATGGAATCAAAGACATCTTCAATTCATCAATTTCAAAACCAAGGTGGAGCCAAGCAGTGATTTTGTACCATGCCACATGGAGAGGAAATAAAATCCTACATTCAATGCTAATGAACTCACACTCAAACCAAAGAGTAGCCGAAGAGACGCAATGAGGTGGTAGTGCAGTTTGAATTTTTGACCAATGAAAATTTAGAATGCCATCATTGAGCCATCGAAAGGAATGAGTGGAAGTTGGAAAGTGTGCCAGTGGGTAGATTGCATAACAACCACATTAATGGTGGAAGATACATGCATACCAAGAGATAAAAGAACCAAAAGGCATGAGCAATGTTCATTTAGTAGCAAATTGTATTCACAGAGTAGAGAAGAGTGAAATGGTACTCAAAATATTTCATTATGAATTCTAGAAAGAACATAATATTGTTGCTATCAAGATGGCTCCAAAGATACCCAAGAGGTTGAAACCTAGAGAGAAGGGTAGTGGCTCCATACATTGATAGAGTAGAAGTTATGGTAGATACTAAAATGGTCCTCATAGAGAGAACAAGGCTTAGAAGGAGCATTAATGATAGATTCAAGAAGAGAGTCACTTTGTCTATGGAAGGTAGATGCATTGTCCTTTCTTACCTATATTTTTACATTTGTGATTATATTCATCCCTGTCCAGAATTAATAGCTAATAGTTAAATTTTATGACCCAATGGCCAAAGTAGTGAAAACCTCTAAGGGAAAAACCCTCTTTAGTATCACGCCTCCTTTTATCATAATATTTTCACCCTAGGGTCAGAACCGTTAGTGAGACCAAAGTAATTTAAGGTGACTAACTAGGATGGGTATTACTCTTTAGAGAAAAGAGCCAATGATGGTGAGTCATTTAAAATATGGGTTTATAAGTAGCTCAATGCTAAGCCCAGGAAGAAATTACCCAAAGTCCCAATCCCTATTGATGAATTTCCAAACCCTATACTATTCTCTATGTTGGCCTATATGGAGGGTTTAGATTCTGATAGAATGGTGTACGATTGGAAAATTATCATAGCCTATTGTATTTCTAATGAAAGAATGTATGAGGAAGGCATAGAGGAAAGAGGGACTAGGGTGATTTATTTTGACTGGCCAACCTTTCTTGCCCAAAGGATACATGAACAATTGGTAAGAATGAAAAGGGGCTCTGATGCTCCTAGTTTTAGGCATTGCTCAAGTCTGGTATGGATGTTCTATGCTGCCATTAAGGACAAGATGCCTTGGATTCCGATTAGGGACAAAACCAGTGATGGGGAACCCTTGTCGGTTTACTATTGGACAAGCCACTTGAGAAGTAGTGAGTCTTTTTATAGATTCAATTTGGAATTCCTTGGACCCACCTTGAAAATAATGTATGGAGAGTGCCCTAGATTGCCACCTCTGGCTAAGAAAATTCTGAGAGTAGAGGGTGCTGAGGAAGGAGATTGGTATTTTTTGACTAAGGGCACAGTTATCAGACTATATGGTTTCATGGGTAAACCTTTTCTCCTACCCCATTTTGTCACAGAAAGGCTCTTTGCCTTAGAATATTTGAGGTAGGTAGAGTACATTGATTTGAATTATGGTTCTAGAAGAAAGAGAAAGTCTTTGCTTACATACCACACTATGGAGGACATTACTATCACAAAGAAGGGGTAGAGTGAGTATATTGACCAATACCTTGATAGGTTAGGTCTATTTTACATTCCCCAAATATGGAGTTATGACCCTGATGGTATTTTCACTACAAGGAATGTAGCCCTAAATGGAGAAAAAGCTTACAAATTTGAAAAGAGGCCTAGGGCTCATTTTGAACAAGGTAGAAACAATGATGAGACCGCTCTTTTGGAGTGGAATGTGTCAAAAATGGGTCAACTACCTCCATGGTTAGATTTCTATGAACAGATTGTGGATTATGATCTAGACAAGAAGAAAAGTCATCGGCTAACAGAGGCCATCATTCATGATATTGAAGAGAAATATAGAAAGAAAAAGGACCATCAACCTGATGAGGATGCTGCTAAAGAAGAGGAAAAAGTAGAACCATGGAACATAGCAAAAATTATAGATTGGTGGAGAATGAGAGTTGAAATTGGAAAACCTAAGTCCAGATTCGGCATGAAGATTGATAATGAGTTTTCCAAGAAATATGATGAAAATATCAGAACCTAGAAGTAGAAGGACATCAAAAACATAGTGTTGATAGTTGAAAAGTCCAAGGCTAGTTCTGAATCTATCTCTCCACCCATAGATCAGGAAACTCCTTTAACAATAGTTGAAGTCTTGAAAAAATTTCATCCTACCACTGAACAAGTGGAGAAGTTTCCTAAGGGAGCTCAACTTCTAAGCAAAATGTAATATTCTAATGAAAAAGTTATCAACACTCTAGTCATCGAAGTAGTGTCTAGGCCTAAATGCTTAGCTCTAGGGGATAACCTCCAGACACAGATATTGACTAGAGATAGAAGGATGAGAGTTTTAGGTTCACCCCCCTTTCTTTCACCACTATAGTATCAGTAGAATTGTATCCCATTTTTGAGCAAGTCTTGCTTAGAGCAGTACAAGGAGATGAAACAGAGGAAGATTCAGAGAGTGATATGGCTTCCTTTCAATTAATTCATAGAAGAACTAAAAGAGCTCCAGAAATAAGGGAAAGAGAAGTTTCAAAGAAACAAATATTGGATATGAAGGAGATTGCCAAAGATGTAGCTATTTTAGCTATAAAAGAATTGACTCATCAAGAGCAGAACAGGAAATAGAGGTGGAACAAGAGCACCCTACATCTGTAGGTGAAGGTATGGTTTCTAATCCCTCTTCTCCTCTTCATCCTCCTAAATCCCCAAGGAATTCTCCCTCCCTTTCTGGTCAAGAGAATGTGACAAAGGTACCTTCTCCCTCTCACGGTCCACCCCATGTTTCATTGGTCATCACTGAAGTACAAGTCACCTCATCTCCCCCAAAGTCACCCCAAATCCCACTTTCATCATCTAAAGTTCCCACTTCATCATCTCCCATCACTTCATATTCACTATTACCACCACCCCCATCAAAGGGACAAATTGTTCCAAGCACCACCATTCACCCAATTGTTAGTCTTGCATCAATTCCTATGAGTTTACCAACAACAACCACAACAGTAGTTACAGAGTCCACTATTGTTATAGAGACTATTGTAATTACTTCCACACCTCCATTGTCAATAGTTTAGTCCACCCTTACATTTCTAGTATCTTCATCTCCCTTGGCTACTAGTTTTTCAAGTCCTATCACTTTACCAAAAGAGTAGGCAGCCACATAGAAAGTAAATGATTTTTGGGTAGAGAAGCTTTCTAAGCCTTCCAACAGGATGGTTGTCAGAAGAAGAAGCATGTATGTTGATCCAGTTTCTAGGAAGAGAGTATCTAGATCTATGACTCCACTTGTAAGTAAGCCTAAAACTGAGATGACTATCCAAGATTATCGAGTGGAGGAGGTCACAGAAGATATTGAGAAGCTTCCTGAAGAAGATGAGTTGATTATAGCCAGAGCCCACTTAGACACCTTCTATGTGAAAAATGATATAGTCAGAGAGAAGGTGAGCAAACTAGAGAAATAGATTGAAAAGCTTTAGAAGACTTTGAGCAATCAAAAGGAAGTAGAAAAGGCTCTAAAAAGGAGACCAAGGGCTGGCAGGAAAAGTACCAAGAAGCCAATAAACTCAAAGATCAGCTAGGAGAGCAAAAGAAGTTGAATGAAGAACAAGCAAAAGAAATTCAAAGTTTGAGACAACAGCTTCAACTTGAGAGAGCTAAGTCTTCTAGCTTTTCCAAGGCCAGTTTGAAGAAGATTAGAAAATAATTGCTCTCTGAGGTCCAAGAGAAATGTTCAGGGCTTCAGCTTATGATTGATTACCTTGATGATGCCAGCCGCTTACTCCCCAATGTTCAGAGAGATCTAGATCAGATCACCGAAGAGTTGTAACCTATGGTGATTCTCGTAGAATAGATGTACAGGTTGGTTGATAGTAGACTCAGTGATTCTGCTAAACCAATTCCTAATAAAGAATGGAATCTCACTAGAGTTACTACCAGAATCATGGTCAAGAAGCACAGGGTACTTCAAAGAGCCTGGTTGTTGTTTGATAGGATTGAAGGAGTGATTCGGGATGTTGTGGATGTGAATAAAGAAATGATTCAAGTTGGCTTCAAAGGCCTATGGATGGAGGATCACAACTTGCTATCTATGGAAGAGATCCAAAAGAGCATTGATGAAAATCTATTGGATGAGTCTAGAATTGATTCTCTTAAAGAGCCACTACCCCAAGAGCAAGCTGCCCAATTAATTGTTAATTTTACCAGATTAAGAGATCTCATGGAAGATCTAGTGAGTAGAGGGAATGCTGCTAATTATGAGGATATTGGAGAATTACAATATGTTTATAAGCAGCTCAAAGAAACATCAAACCCCTCTGAAGCAGCCTAGAAATAGGCTTTACAATATTTGAAATTGATGATTCAGTTGTTTGGTGATGATTCTAGAGGAAGGAATCAAAAACAACCTTCCCCAGAAGAAGAAAATGAAGAAGAAGAAGAAGAGAATGAAGAAGAGGTCGAGGAAGAGGCCCATGAAGAAGAAGAGCAAGATGGAACTGTTATAGGCCCGAAAGGGGCCCACACTTAGTTTGTTTTTATTTTTGTACATATGCACAAGTTTTGCATTTTTTTTTTTGCTCTGACAATTGTCAGAAATAAACAATAAAGGCATGAAGCCTAGAGAGGCACAGAGAGCAGCAGATTTTGTGTGAAGGTATTTTTGTAATAAGGCCTTATAAGAAGAGTAGAGTTATACCTATTTTTTGAAGACAATGACGACAGGCCTATATTTTTGGTATAGTCTCCTTATAAGCGGATGAGTCATGATGTTTTTGGCATGATCTCTATATGAACCTTTACCCTCTAAGCAAACCAATAGATTTTTAGAGGGTAATGTTTATATGGAAGTTATTATTTAAAGCATATTTTTGAAGATGAGCATTTTTTGACTCCTAAGGCCCAATGGATAAGACTCTGAGTTCTATGGCTTTGCAAGAAAATCCACCCGGAGGCGCCAGAATGTAGGCCCAAAATGGCCACATACTTAGGAAAATTTTGAAAATTTTGCCTAAGTCATAAAGTTCTCATTCCGCACACTTTGTAGTGTATTTTGGAGTGGATCCACAACAAAGGCCACAAACCCACCCAATACTTAATGAATTTTTGTACTTGGAGCAATTTCGCATAGTTTCTTATGTTTTTGGCTTCGGACTGGTGACGCATCCTGAATCCACAAAATTTTTGAAGAAGGATGATGTCAACATAAAATAAGTGTGGATTGGTGACCGCTTGATATTTTGAATACCTTGTGAGTGGCTAAGTGTTGGAAAGCCTGATTCTAGAGAGCGCATTGAACATTTTTACCTAGAATGGTAACAGAAGGTGGAATGCTAAGTATAAGAGATGCGGATTCATGACGAAGGTTTATTTTGACTAACTTTCTTTTAGAATGGTGACAAACAATGTTTTACTCTGAAGCTAGTACGGAATGGAGGAGAAGTCACTTTACACTATAACAGGTCCGGAATGATGTTCACAGGATAATGCACTTGCTTAGGTCCAGAATGGAATCCGTAGAAGTTTCAAAGGAGATATGATATCATCAAATTTTTTGTGTGGATTGGTGAATGCTTCATCGCCAATGAAGAGAAATGAAGGATAGGGAGTAGATTTCATCCCGCTTCATTTTCAAAGCATTTTGATGTCGGATTGGCGTTCAATAGTTTCTGAAGCATTAAAGGTGATGTCATCATTTTTTAAAGTGGAATGGCATTGTGTTCTCCCCTACCATTACATCAAGCTTATTTCAGATTTAATCATAGCCATACGATGGGGGAGATCAATGATGGAGATTTTGCTAAGAAATCTAAAGTATATAAAAGCAATTTCTCACTAAAGTTATAATAGTCAGTTGGAGGAGGAAGCCGAAGCATCAAGGGTTTCAAGAAGATGAGAACCAGAGATGGTTGTAGATCGATGGTGGTAGAAGGCTTCCAAGAAATATCAATGATGTATATACAATCTCCAATGGCTAGAACTCTAGTTAGCATCGAACAACCAACAAGTTGTAGAGTTTTCAAGCTACCATGGTGGTCCACTTGCAATGGATTTCTTGGAGGTTGAACCAGTAAGAGAATGCCAACAAGAACTCTCTATTGAGCTATCAAAATTTCATCTTTGTAATGTTCCTTGTTATTTTAATTTTGCAAAACTATAAATAGAGGTCGAACCCTCATTTTTAAAGGGTCGGCTCTAGTGTGTTTGCTTGTGCTACTATAAATATTCCCAAGGGCTAATGAAAGGAGCATTACATTGATCTTCACCTCAAATTTTGTGTCTTCATAATTTGATATCAGAGGTTCGAATTCTTTAGTTGCATTTCTATGAATACTTGAATGGTTAGTTTGTGCCAAATTAATGGATTACTAACTGCTAGGGTAATTGAAATCTGCTTTTGAATTTGATCTTTATTGTTAGGGAGTGCATTTCTGTAAAATCTAAATATTGGTGAATTTTGTTATTTGGATTATCATTATTTAGATATTGAAATTGTTGTCTGCAATATTTCTCTATTGTTCTTTAATGAATGAAAGTACATTTAATTTGGGATAATGTTGATCTGAGTAATGTGTCTTTAATTTGGTTTTTTGGAGCTTTTTGTTGTAGTGCAATGTTGTTAGCCTATCCGTCCACTATTGTTCACATTTTCTAACCCTAATCCTTTTCTTACCCTAATCTCTAAAACCCTAAGTGAGCATAATTGTGTCAACACCCTATTTGAGTTGACAAGGAACCAACCTACTCTGGAGGTTGGATCGAAAACTCCTATTTTGGTCCATCCAATGTTGAGTGTTGAGTTGTAGCTATCGGGTGCAAGCCTGGATAGAAAGTAGGAAGATAGACAACCATAGTATTGAGTAAAACTTGATGCAATTCAGTGCCCAACATGTATGTTATCCAAGACTTCTCATCTTGTACCTATCTTCCCCCTTCTTCTATATGGAGAACTCAGCTAATTTGTTTTTCTCATCTCATGCATAATTCTAGATATCCGAGACAATTATTTCCACCACTTATCATGCATAACTTGCCATCATGTCCAATACAACAAACTCAAAATTATTGTCTAATGCTAACAAAAAACTATATTGAGTACATCTCACACTCATATTATTTATTAAATTAAGTCTTACCAATATTCAAACTTTATGCTCAACTATTACTCTTATATTTAAAGCAACATAATAATAATAATAATATATGCTTCAATACATGGAAAACTTACTCTTATTTTTAAAACAAATAATATTAATAATATAGGCTTCAACACATGGAAAACATTCCTTTTTTTTTTTGTTAAAATAAAATTCCAAATATTAAACACACACATGCCTAAACAAGGAAGTGGCTCCCATCATCATTACCACTTTAAAAAAAAACATTTCTTATCCAATACCAACAAGAAAAATTCAAAGAAACATAGGTCCAAGGTGTAGACCAATTGGTTCATCCAAACCCATAAGGGGGGCGGAGGTCCAAGGTTCAAATCTCGGCCCGAACGCTGTCCCTTCGGTTCCGTGTAAAAGGTTTAAAATGATTGTGCCATGGTGGTTATAGGGGCGGACGACGAAGATCGTGTGGCTAGTGGACAACATAGAATACTATGGTGGCCATAAATGCTGTACAACCTGCCCAGATTCATGGCGGCTACTGATTCCACCATGTAAATACAAAAAAACAAAAAAAAATATTCAAACAAACATAACTCATGCAAAGATGCAATTTGCAATGCACCTAAATGATATGCAAAGTGTGAGTTTCCATGTGCTCGTGAGCTGAATCATCACTTCCCTTTCTTACCTTTTTTCATTGACTAGCTTCCTTTCATTGACATCTTGCAACTGTCCTGCACTCATAGAGATCATCAGCAGTACCATGTTTCACAAGAAAAAGGTAAGTTTATTATTTCTTTACTTTCATCCATTAATCGTGTGAGGAGGGTCATTACATCCTCCCCCACTAGAGATAAACACAGTCCCTATGTTTTTAAACTAAGTTAAGCAAAAGAAATATTTTTGTATATTCATATCTTTTACATTAACCAAAAATATTCAAGCAAATTCATTGTTCCCATTTAGCACTAAATATTTCAATCATAATTATCATCATAAAATCACATTTTCTCATGATTGGCATATAATCACATCATAGATTATGTCATAATGAAATCAGTTAAACATACACCATCATATGTTCCAAAATATTTCACTTAGCAATACCAAAACATTTACAAGCTACTCTACTCAGTAACTCAACAAACATATTTTACTCTACTTAGTATCCAATTCCATATCCATATGCATATATACATATATCATAAAATTATATAAAATTTTATGATAAAGTCTACATCTACTCAAACAAATAAGGAAATTACCATTGCATATCTACCACGTCTTCCCATGTAGCATTTTTATCTGAGTAGTGGTCCCATTGGACCCGACATTGCTCTATGCTTCTTTTCCTCAGATTCTTGGTTCTAAAACCAAGTAGATGAACAAGTCAAACCTCAATATTTAATGGATCGATCATCTACAATTTGGAAACATCCAAAACATGAGTAGGATCAAAAATGTACTTTCTAAAGAGGGACACATGAAAGACATTATGGATTTTGGATAAGCTTGGTGGTAGAGCTAGTCTGTATGCTACAGGGCTTATCTTAGCTACAATCTCAAATGGACCCACATATCTAGAGTCAAGCTTGGAAGATTTTATGGAACTTTTAGTTGGCTTCACCCTTAAGAATACTCTATCTCCCACAAAATACTCCCTCGATGTTCTTTTGAGGTCTGCATAGCTCTTCTAGTGATCTATGACCTCTTTCAACTTCTGTTGAATTCTCTTTAATTGTTCTTCCATTTCTTTTACCATTTTTGGTTTGATCACTACCCGATCTTCTAGATTATCCCAAGATAAGGGAATTCTGCATCATCTCCCATATAAGGCTTCAAAAGGTGCCATACCTAGTGATGCATGGTAACTATTATTATATGCAAATTCCACTAGGTATAAGTAGTCTTCCCACTTTGTGTGTTGATCCATGCAATACATTCTCAACATATCCTCAAGCACTTGATTCACCCTCTCAGTATATCCATCTATCTTAGGGTGATAAGCAATACTGATATTCAGTTTGGTCCCTAATGCTTGATGTAATACTTGCCAAAATTCAGAAGTAAAATGAGAATCTCTATCAGAGATTATAACTTTTAGAAAACCATGTAGCCTTACCACTTCCATGGAAAACTTACTTGCTACCATGGGTGCATCATCTTGCACATTGCCTAGTATAAAATGTGTGACTTTGGTTAATTTATCCATAATTACTAAAATTACATCATGCTTGAATCTTGTTTTAGGCAATCCCACTATAAAATCCATTGATACTACTTGCCACTTTTGTGTAGGTATCTCATGTGGGTATAACTTTCCAACTGGATGCAGATGTTCTGCTTTCACTCTTTGGCACTCCAAATATTTTGCCACATAATTGGTAATATATTTTTTCATTCCTAGCCAGTAATAAGCTTTTTTCAAATTTTTATGCATTTTTACCCCTCCTAGGTGCGCAGAATAAGGAGTATTATGTGCCTCCTTAAGGATTGTTTCTCTCAATCCTCCTAAATTAGGGACTACCAACCTATTCTTGAAAAATAATAGGTCACCTCTATAAACATATTCTGCATCCCCTCTAGGTTTTTGCCCAACCTGACCAATACAAGATTGACAAAATTCATCTTTTTCTTACCATATTTTAATTTGATCTAACAGATCATATTGGCATTTTTCCATTGTAGTAATACACCCTCTCCTACTTAGAGCATCGATGACCTTATTCTCCTTACCCTTAATGTACTCAATGCCAAAATCGTACTCCACTAAGAATTCTATCCAACATCATTGCCTGGCATTCAATAAGGGTTGGGTAAATATATACCTTAGACTCTAGTGGTCTATCTTTAACTCAAATGGTTTTCCTAATAAATAATATCACCAAATTTTTAGGGCATGTACCACCGTTGCCAACTCTAAATCATGAGTGGTATAATTAACCTCATGCCTCTTAAGTTTTCTAGACTCATAGGCAATAACCACATCATCTTGGGTCAAAACCCCACCTAACCCTTCAATTGATGCATCTGTACAAACTGTAAACTACTTATTAGGATCAAGCAATTGTAGGATCGGTGCAATTGTTAACCTTTCTTTCAAAACCTGAAAAGCCTCTTCACATTGCTCTATCCACTTGAAGCCTTTCCCTTTTCTTTGAAGGTTTGTAATGGGTTGAGCAATTCTTGAAAACCCTTTGATGAATCATCTATAATATCCTGCAATTCCCATAAAACTTTGCACCTCTATAACATTAGTAGGTGTTGGCCAATCAATAATTGCTTCAATATTCTTGGGATCTACTACAATCCCCTCAGTAGAGACAATATGTCCAAGATACTGTACTTGTGGAGTATAAAACTCACATTTGGTTAACTTTCCATATAATTGATTCTTTCTAAGAATCTCAAGCACAATTCTCATATGTTGATCATGCTCCTCTTTGCTCTTGGAGTAGATCAAAATATCATCCAAAAATACAAGTACAAATCTATCCAATTGTTCTCTAAAAATGCTATTCATGAGGTTCATGAATGTGGTTGGGGCATTGGTTAGCCCAAAAGGTAAGATAATAAATTCAAAATATCCATACCTTGTTCTAAATGTTGTTTTAGAAGTGTCTTCCTCCTGAATCCTTAATTGATGATAACCAGATCTCAAGTCTATCTTAGAAAATATGGTTGCTCCTTTCAATTGATCAAATAAATCATCAATTCTTGGTAATGAGTACCTATTTTTGATAGTAACCTTATTCAACATCCGATAGTCTATGCACATCCTTAAGGTACCATATTTATTTTTAACAAACAAGATAGGAGCTCCCCAAGGTGACACACTTGGTTTGATTAGCCCTTTTTCTAGAAAATCCTAAAGTTGTATTTTGAGCTCTTGCAGCTCTATGGGTGTCATTCTATAAGGTGACCTTGCAATTGGTGTAGCACCAGGTAACAACTCAATTGAAAAATCAAATTCCCTCTAAGGAGGTAACCCTGGTAGATCCTCAGGGAATACATCTTTGAATGCTCCCAACACCGAGTGTTTCTGGAAGAGGTCAAATTCCTTTTTAGTCTCTTCTTTCCTATTCAACTTAACTATGAAGATCATACCCCTCTTCCTAATAACCTTTTTAATCTGCATTGTAGTCAATAAGTGTGGTTTAACTTCTCTTCAACCATAATTAACTCTAATCCTTTGATTAGATTCATCCAAAAATTCCACCCATCTCTCTTCAAAATTTAGAAGAGCCTTATGCACCTTTAACCAATCAACTCCCAAAATGATATCAAATGCATGCAAAGGTGCCACATACAGATGCCAATTAGTCTTTCCTTATGGCAAGGAGATGTGGGGGTCAAACAAGCATTGGTTAACATGGTAGGTTTACCCTGATCCATACTCTACCTTCCAACCATTGGCCAAAAATCTAGGTCTAACAGGCAAATCCCTCACTAATCTAGATGAGATAAAGCTATCAGTTGACCCACTATCAATCAAAATTTGCACATTTTTATCAAAAAATTTACCATTCATTAAGAAAGGAGTAATTTGACCATTGAGTTTAGAACTACCTATGGCCGCATAGATCCTATGGCTAGCCTCTTCTAGGGCTTTTGATGGTCGATCAACTCTGAGGGGGCATTTATTGGCATAATGAGCTCCTTGACATACATAGCATCCATTTGGTGGAGCTCTATTTCCTTTATTATTATTCTCATTTTTGTTCAAAGATGTAGTTTCCCTAGCCCTTTCTTGACCTGTTGGTTTCTGGTCCTATCTTCTGGGAAACTCCTTAGCATCTTTCTTGAATCTACCACCTTGGTAATTGGGTTTATTTTTGCCACTTTGCTTATTCTGATCTCCTCCTTTGGGTTTCTTATTTTGTTCCTTCTCCCACCTCATAAAGCCAACACTTTTCCACTTTTTGAGTTCATATTTTTCCTTTTTAGATAGCTTTTGATAATTAAAATATGCCTTTCTCATTTCCTGATTAGCTTCCTCTTTTCTTGCCAAATCAAATGTAGTAGGTAAATTGATAGGATTGTGCATATTTACCACCATCATGATTCTAGGATGTAATCCTAGAATGAATTTCTGAGTTTTCATTTCTTCGTTGCTTTCATATTGGGATGCATATTTTAATAGTTGAATAAAATTTTGGTGGTAATCCCATACTGACATGCTTTCCTATCATAAATTTGAGAATTCCCCAAATTTTTCTACGTAATATTGCCTTGTCAAGAATCTATCTCTAAATTCCTTGACAAACTCCTCCCATTTAAGGTCAGCAACTTCTACTTCATGCCCTTTCTTATAATATTTCCACTAATCTAGGGCTATTTTAGTCATATTCATAACTACCAAAGCAGTCTTAGATTCAGAGGATAAAACCACTAGAGAGAAGTAGGACTCTAGTTCACTTAACCAATTTTCAGCTGATTCTCCATCACCCTTTCCATTAAACTTGGATATTACGACCTTTTTCAGGTTCCTATCCAACTCCTTACTCACCCTTGCCCTTCTAGCACTGGATCTCTCAAGTTCCCTTGGTGCTTCCACTGTCCTATCTAATCCAGTTTCTCTTCCCCTAGCTAAGTCTTCTATGACCCACTGTTGTTGGACAATAAATTCTTGTTGCTGGGCCATGTGAGTTTTCTATTGGGCCATCTCTTCCCTTTGATATTCCATATGTGTTTACAATAATTGCACCACCTTTGCGAGGTTCCCTTCCTCCACACTATTCTCATTCTAAGGAATCTCATTAACCCTTTTTAGCCTTCTTTCACATTGAGGACCTTCTCACCTTAAATTCATTCTTGGTCCCCTTACAGGTCTTTTGGTGACTTCCTCCTCCCTACCTCCCACAGGATTTCTCAAGGACCCACCTCGCAACATTCATGTCATTTAACCTATAGGTGAAAGAGGTAGTATATTAGTTTATATCAACTAATCTATTTCACATTCAGAGTCTACAACTTAGAATTATTTTTACTCTGATACCATATGTAACAACCTAAGTCTAACTACTCACCTGGTTGCACGATAATAAAGATCAAACAAAAACCCAAGATATTTTTTTCAAAAATTTTATTGCTTAATCCTAAAAATGTTTTCCTAGATTCTAAAAATTGGTTTTAGGTTAACATCATTTTGGATCACCCAATAATTTAGTTCATATATAGATAATATAACACAGGCATAACAAACCACATTTGGGTTCAATACTATTGCAGCCAACCACCCAAGTGGACGAGATCGACCAAATCCCATTGAGATGCCATTCTATGGATTCGATTGCCCTCATTTACATCCATATATTCTAGCATGAGGATCGAACCATGACAAGGGTTATCCTCTAGGGCCCATAACACCTAGAGGGTGGACACTTTCTTCCCTTTCCTCATCATACTGAACCTTCGACTAACTAGTCGACTTGTTCTGAAACTAGTATGGATGAGGATAGCATATTTATGCCTCCATGACTAACTGGTGATTCCCTTTTCCCA
The DNA here is from genome assembly GCA_028583015.1 of Wollemia nobilis. NCBI lineage: Eukaryota > Viridiplantae > Streptophyta > Pinopsida > Araucariales > Araucariaceae > Wollemia > Wollemia nobilis. The sequence goes on from JAQPPZ010017221.1 coordinate 2,262,888, forward strand.
GAGTTAGTTAGTGCCATGTCAATACCTTGACCTTGGACTTCATCACACATACTCATTATAACTCACAATGGTTCATCCCATACCGAACCTTGTCATCATTTTAGCTAAGTTCAATGAGTATGGAATTTATCATAGTGCTCTTTGAGTAGCAACCTAGAAAAGGTGTCCCATACCACCTTCTCATACCAGATCTGACCGAGTCATATTTTATGACCAATTCTATCAGTCAATAGTTGTCCCGAAGCTTGTTGTGTGCATACCCGCACCTCAACAATATTGGGTGTTTTTATTATTTTACTAAGTCATAACCTCTTGATGACCTCATATACAATTACTAGGTTGTCCCTTCCCTTAGGAAACATACACTTATCTTTCAAGTATAGGGTTATATTTATAAACAAAATATTTTGAAATTAAGAGCTATTGAATTCAATCAAAAACCAGATTAACACTACTACAACAGAAGTGCCACCAACCCTAAGGCTCAAAATATACTCTTTGTTCACTATAATTTTTTTAATAATTTCCCATTCCATATTCTTTACAAGATACCTTACATCTAAGAGCTTTTGAGGAGTTATAATGCTGACCTAAACAAAGTTATGTTGACTCATTTTAAACTATGCAAGCAACTAAATTCACTTGCCATAGAATATTTTTTTTGTAGAAGGGTGAATCGACCTACTATGCATACCCACCATGACATACCCCCATTTTCAGATCCATTCCCAAGATAATTTAGAGATTGCTATTCGATTTACATCTCATTAGGTTTGAAATCTACTATCTTAGCAGTATACAAACATGTTATTATCATTCCCATTCAGGTTGCACACAAGGGTTTTCTTTTTCAACACTGGTCCAGATGGGATTCATTAACATGTAGAACTTGACCCAATTCTAGTATACCATTTCAAACATTTAATCATTACTTTCAAATCCAATTTTCTATTTTTTAAAATATAAAAAAAAAAGTTTGGAATAGGTATTTCAAAGTTCCACTATAACATTGCTTGCACACTAAGCTATTATTTATGGCTTTATTTTAAAGAAAAATGACCATAATGCTTTCAATAACAACTACCCAATCCTACATTCCAGGACATGTTTATTCAATGCTCCCTAAATGTCATTGAGGTAAACTAGCTATGTTAATTAGACTTAGCACAACAAAAATGCATTATTACTCTTTAATTTTTAAAAAAAAAAAAAAAAAAAAAAAAAAAAAAAAAAACTAAATAATTTCAACATCAATTTTCAATATACATAGCATGACTAGGGAGGATGAGGTTTACAAGAGGGCCTTGCCCATCAATTTCCATACATAATGATGTTCCTTTTATTTTCCAGAAATACAAACTGCCTTCCGACCATGGTTTGGTCTGCGCACTACACAGGATGCTTAGCTATGAAAATCTAGACTATTTCCCATATCCAAAGACATCCATGCACTAGTTATTCGTAACTGTAGTATTGATTGTTGGAACAACTTCACGGTATGATCACAAACTCTTATTGCTTTCCTGCACACACCTTGGAACTGCCCATATCTTACTCATAGTAACTCATGCATTTGGGTTTATCTAGCATAGTGACTAACCAATCATTTGATTTATGTTTTGCATAGATAAAGTCATAATGCATCGCCAGGGATCAAATACGGATCAAAATTAATGATTATGCATTCTACTATGCACACACTCATACTAATTTATAGTAGTATCCATCAAAGGTTTATAAATCTCCTTGCTCGAGGCATAACCCAAAGAATTTAAAACAAAATTCTTTCTTTTTATTCTACCTCTAATTTCACAGACAAAACTTTCATGAAAACTTCATGCACAACCAAAAATTGTTTTTAGAAATCAAAAGCAATAAGGAATTCATAAAAAATATCATTTTATTTCAACCAAAATAGTTTTCTCATAGCAACATGGCAGCTCTCTACCTGATATTCCATCGTTTTAACAACACAAAGTAAAACACACATTTTCCTTCAACATAGATAAAATAATGAGGTTCAATTCATCAAACAAGAGAATACAACCATATTTTCTCACATTGAACCATTGAAGACACATTCTTCACAAAGAATTATTATTATAGAAAAACCAACCTGATTAATTTGCTTTCCAATATCCTCGTGTTACTTCACTTCGTTCTTCCTTATTGACGTCTACCCGTATCCAAGAACATCTTTTTTTTTACACTAGGTATGTTATCCAAGACTTCTTGCCTTGTACCTTTTTTATCCCTTCCACTATACGGAGAACTCATCCAATTTATTTTTCTCGTCTCCCATGCACAATGCTAGATATATTAGACACTCATTTCCACCACTTCGAATGCATAACTTGCCATCATGGCCAATACAACAAAACTCAGCATTCTTGTCTAAGCTAACAACAACTATATGGAGTACGTCTCACACTCATATTCTTTATTAAATTAAATCTTACTAATATTCAAACTTTATGCTCCACTATTACTCTTATATTTAAAGCAACACTATAATAATAATATATGCTTCAATACATGGAAAACTTACTCTTATTTTTTTAAAATAAATAATATTAATAATATAGGCTTCAACACATGGAAAACCTTCCTTCTTCTTTTTTTTTTAAAATAAAATTCCAAATATTAAACACACACATGCCTAAACAAGAAAGTGGCTCCCATCATCATTGCCACTTAAAAAGCATTTCTTATTCCATGCCAACAAGCAACATTCAAACAAACATAACTCACATAGAGATGCAATTTGTAATGCACCTAAATGATATGCAAAGTACGAGTTTCCATGTGCTCGTGAGCTGAATCATCACTTCCCTTTCTTACCTTTTTTCGTTGACTAGCTTCCTTTTATTGACATCTTGCAATTGTCCTGCACTCATAGAGACTATCAACAGTACCATGTTTCACAAGAAAAAGGTAAGTTTATTATTTCTTAACTTTCATCTATTAATCGTGTGAGGAGGGTCGTTACAATTTCTCTCATTCTTTTCAAATATCACAAATTTATCCCCTCATATTTCCCTTCTATAAATATTTTATAACTAAAATAAAGAACCCTCTCATAGGGTATTGACATGTGTACCTATGGAGATAACTTTAGAAACAAGGTGAGGAAACTCACTTACCTTCATCTTCATAAATCTAAAACACTTAACTTTAAGTAACTTTTGAAATGACATTTTATTAATACTAGACCTTAGCCACAATTAATTAATATCATTAATGGGCTATGCATCTCAATTACATAAATCAATAAAAAGGATTTAGGGATAAATAAAATAAATTTCCTTTATAAATTTATACTATTCTTCATAATAGGAATAAACATTATCCATTCATTTCCACCACTTCGCATGCATATCTCACCATCATGGCCAATACAACAAAACTCAACAATCTTGTCTAATGCTAACAAAAAATTATATGGAGTACGTATCACACTCATATTATTTATTAAATTAAATCTTACTAATATTCAAACTTTATGCTCCAATATTACTCTTCTATTTAAAGCAACCTTATAATAATAATATATGCTTCAATACATGGAAAACATACTCTTATTTTAAAATAAATAATATTAATAATATAGGCTTCAACACATGTAAAACCTTCCTTCTTCTTTTTTTGTTAAAATAAAATTCCAAATAGCAAACACACACATGCCTAAAGAAGGAAGTGGCTCCCATCATCATAACCACTTAGAAAAAGACATTTCTTATTCAATGTCAACAAGCAACATTTAAACAAACATAACTCACATAGAGATGCAATTTGTAATGCACCTAAATGATATGCAAAGTACGAGTTTCCTTGTGCTCGCAAGCTGAATCATCACTTCCCTTTCTTACCTTTTTTGACTGACTAGCTTCTTTTTATTGACATATTGCAATTGTCCTGCACTCATATATTCTATCAGAAGTACAATCTTTCATAAGAAAAAAGGTAAGTTTATTATTTATTAACTTTCATCTATTAATCGTGTGAGTAGGGTCTTTACACTTTCTCTCATTCTTTTCAAATATCACAAATTTATCCCCTCATATTTCCCTTCTATAAATATTTTATAACTAAAATAAAGAACCCTCTCATAGGGTATTGACATGTGTACCTATGGAGATAAATTTAGAAACAAGGTGAGGAAACTCACTTACCTTCATCTTCATAAATCTAAAACACTTAACTTTAAGTAACTTTTGAAATGACATTTTATTAATACTAGACCTTAGCCACAATTAATTAATATCATTAATGAGCTATGCATCTCAATTACATAAATCAATAAAAAGGATTTAGGGATAAATAAAATAAATTTCCTTTATAAATTTATACTATTCTTCATAATAGGAATAAACATTATCCATTTTATTTGCCTAATAGATTAAATTATATAAAATATTTTAAATAAATCTATATGACATTCTCATTTATAACATAAAGTCAAGCATTTATGTTGAAATATCAATATACTATCTAAAGCAAAGGGGATGTAATAAGCCATATCAAGATTAATTCAAAATAAAATTATTATCTAAGTCCAATATCAAGAGCATACATCCATGGTCCAAAGGTGGAAAATAGGACATGACAAATATATTTGTAGATAAGTTGCTAATAAAGTTAAAAAAAACTAAATCCTTTAGTGAATTTATGTCTCTACAAGAAATGTGCTCTGTGTGGTTCCAAAAAACATGTATTCTCTTCTTGTAAATCATGGTATGTCATCCTATTGCTTTGTCATTATTGGAAAAATGCATTGAATAATGTGAATTCCATATCCACTTACCTTTAGTCCACTTTCAAAATTCCAAAAATATAACTTAGTATTCATTAAGCACACATTTTAACCCTTGTATTTCAAAAATATTATATCATAATTGATCATCTCATTGTTGATAACTACTTAAAATGAATCATATTCTAGATCAATGGAGATTGTTTAGTTCTTCCTTTGTCTTTAATTGATAAAAAAATCACTTCTACTACCTACAAGGTTATGCATAGTGGCTATTTATCGCCAAATTGGCTAAAATTAAGATTTTTAAAATTTGTAATTGGCTAATATTTAGGACCCTTCACCAAGACCCATTAGCAAAAAATATTTGGGTGCAAATTCTTTTTGGGTCGAGCCCCATTTTTATAATAATTTGACTATTTTAAGTTTAAATTTCCAACATTGCCCCTAATAATAGTGAAACAGATTCTACATGTGTTTGGACACTATTCACCTAGATTTCAAAACCGATTTACCAAAATTTTATAAATATTTTGCGATCGACCTGTTACGCATAACCCTAACTACCTAGTTGAAGAACACATGATTATACTAAGAGGGGGGTGAACAATATAAGATAAAACTTTTCTCTTTTTTTTCCAAAGAAATAACTTCATATAACATCAATGCAATAATGAAACAATGAAAAAATTACAACACACATGAGAGACAAATATTTTATGTGGAAACACCCTCTCGGGAGAAAACCACAACAAAATATTGCTTATAAATTTCTTCAATAAATTTTGTGGGCACCAACCCATATGAGACACCAATACCCTATACAAGTTTATGGATACCAATCCACTGGAGACACCAATCCCCTATACATTTTTGTGGACACCAATCTAAATGAGACACCAATCCCCTATATAAGTTCATGGACACCAATCCACAAGAGACACCAATACCCTTGCTCAATTTTATGGATACCAATCCACATGAGACACCAATCCCCTTGCTCAATTTCATGGACACCAATCCATAGGAGACACCAATCCCCTTCTACTCAAGTCTTCTCCAAAAATTGCTCACAAATAATGCTCAAATTTACTTCAAAATCTACTCACAAACACTGCTCAAATATGCTCTAAAAACTGCTCACAAAATCTGCTCAAATTTACTTCAAAACCTGCTTACAAAATCTACTCAAATTTGCTCCAAAAACTGCTTACAAAACCTGCTCAATTATGCTCCAAAACCTGCTTACAAATCCTTCTCAAATACTCCCAAATTTAATCATAATCAATGCATAAATCTTATCTACTCATCTACTCTTAATTCAATAAAAATCAATGTATAAATCTACCCTTCTCATCTATTCTCAGTATCAATCATAACAAATGCTTAAATCTGCCCTTCTCATCTATTCTCAATTCAATCAATGCATAAATCTGCCCTTCTCACTATTCTCAATTTCAATCATAACAAATTTTTAAATCTGCCCTTCTCATATATTCTCAATTCAATCAATGCATAAATATGCCCTTCTCATCTATTCTCAATCTCAATCATAACAAATGCTCAAATCTACCCTTCTCATATACTCTTAATTTCAATCATAAAAAATGCACAAATCTGCTTCTTTTCTAATTTTCAAATCAAACTCTTCAATATCCCTTATTACTCCCTATTTAAATATTTTCAAAATAAAACTTTATAAAAGAAAAATTACACCTTATATCTCCCTTAATTCTTTAATAAAATTTAATTAAAGAATTTAACATTCACTATGACTCACATACCTCTTTTCATTTCATGCGCTTTCCTTCAACACATTGACTATTAAATGTAGCACAGAAATAATTTATTCTCCTTCAACAAAATTTCCATTAAATATAGTAGAAAAATCATTTAGAAAAAACCTTATCACGTTGTCGAGGAGATTTGGACTTCTCACCTTAGGCAACGTAGATATTTGATGCTCGCAGACAACCGATTGGGATGACTCAATGGTTGTGACTAGAAGTGCAAGATGATGTATTCAACCCTTCTATTTCTATGTTTCCAACAATGTCACTCATCTTCTATTAAAATTCTTCTATCAAAAAACATAAATGGTACTTGTATAACGTCTACGTAGAACTTTCTAGATCATGTTCCAACATATATTGATTCCCTATGATGAAATAGATATCTATTTTTTGGCTATATGATAGTGAACACACAATGTGGACGTCCTCTAGCTGCTTTGAAATATTTCCTTTGTCTCACTCAGTAATCATACCATATGCTATCTTTTGTATTCAGTGATCCTTGCACACACTTCAACTTGTGCTTCTCTTCCTATCTTCGTATGCTTTATTCATATTTCTATTACATTGTTATCCCTTCCATTTATTCTTACAATGGCCTTCAAAATCAATATTTGTACGCTTGCTTTGGATCTCTATTATGTCGATGTACCTTCTATTTGTGTTCACTTCATGAGGATATTCATTGAAACTTCACTCTGTGCTCCCTCACGAAGATGTTCACAAAAAATCCACTGTATACTCCCTCACAAATACATTCGCCTAAACTCCACTGCTTCATCATGAAGACATTTGTTAAAAATCCATTGCTTCCTCACGAAGACATTCGTCGAAACTTCACTGCTTCCTCATGAATAAATTCACTGAAACTTCACTGCTTCCTCTACACGATGCACACCTCGAAGATATTTTGATTGCTATTCTTCCTTTTCAAAATGAATTATTGACATTTTATTAATATGTAAATGTTCATCCAATCTATCTTGACGCCCAACGTCAGCCCACTTTATTCTTCTATAATATTACAATGAACTTCAACCATGCATTCTTCCTTGCTTGGTGCCCAGGAGGTCGGATCTTTCACAAGTTCAAATTTCCACTCCAATAAACATTTAAACAATTAATTTATAATATTTATATTTAATATTTAAATATTATAAGGTTTAGCTTTATAATATATTTTTATAACTTTAATATTTAAATTTTCAATTTAAATATTAAATCATATACTTGTAATTAAAATACTCCATGAAGATATTCATGCATACTTGTAATTCACATCCTCCTTGAAGATATTTCTGCCTTTAACATCAATGACAACTCAAAATTTCATCCTTGAAGATATTTCTGCCTTTGACATCAATGACAACTCAATATTTCTAACAATATTTCCCTTTATCATTGATGGCAACCCTACAATAAAATTGTCCTTTATTTCAACATGATCACAAGTTGCTCCCTTGACTAGCTGCTCCCCCTTACTGAAATTCTCCCCCTTTGACATCAATGGCAAAGGTTCCTTAGGGTTGTAATATAAGACACTTGAAAATGCCCCCTACTCTCTTCTATTATTGAGATGTTCAATTATGATATGGGAGTAAAAATATCAATTACTGTGCTCCTCTTCTTGTTCTATTTTATTTCTCCAAAATTTGTAGGACATACCCTTTTGAACATTTTGACCATCCTCCTTTTTTCTTGAATTTAGAAGTTCAGGGAACACTATTCTGCACCATCTAGTTGTATGCCCAAAATTATTACATTTGTATCATATGATGTTGTAGTACATGAGAGGTGCAAATAAATTAAAATTTCTCTTGGTGAATCCAAAATCATTCTTAGCACAAACCCTACAATTTACAACTTTATGAAAAAAAAAATTACATGAGAAACAATAACCATGGATGAAATATTGAAACCTATCTGATTGCCTTGGAGGATATTATTACATGGTTCTCCCATTACTGTTTCTGTAATGGTCCTTGGACTATGATGATACTTTGTTTTATTCCTTCTTGATGCTTCCACTTCTCAACACATCAACATAGGTCTTAGGTTCCTCTTTAATTATTTTATTTGATGTCTCTTTTCCTTTTGAGCTTGACTCCCCCTTTTATTTTCTTTGACCTTATTAAAAACCAAGTCCAGTATTCATAGTTGAAGATCTCTGTGTTTTGATAATATCCCCCATGATTTTTTTGCTTTTTTAAAACATGTGTAGCTTATCATTATAATCTTCCACTTCCTTCCTCAAAGAGACCTCATGTTCCAGTTTTTCAAATTCCAACTCTTTTTCCTTTAACTTATCAGCCTTACCTTCTTCAATTTCCCTTACCTCTTCAACTTTAACTTTTAGGTCAATGAGTTCTTGTGACAACTTTACCTTTATTTTCTCATCCTCTTGTACTTGAGCCTTCAATATTGAGTTCTTTTTTCTAACCCTTTTCAACCTTTCAAGATAAAAAAGTTCCTATTCTATGTCAACCATGGCTTCTTCTTCATTTTTTGAATCTTTTTCTTATTCTTGATATTTGACAACATGAGCATCTTATTTCTCTTCTATGGCCAAAAATAGAATTTATTCTCTTTCACTATTTGAGAGACTTTCATCACTATTGTTGGAAGAACTACTTGCTTCTTCAACATAAAAAAATTTCTTGTGTCTTTGAAAGATTTTCTTCTCATGCTTTCTTGACCATGCATTTTTTTCTTTTCATGATAACATTTTCTTTCTTTATTTTTATTATATTTCTTTTCTTCTTCACTACTACTACTTCTAGCTTGTGGGAAATTAGATGCATAGTGACCAAGGTTACCACAATTAAAATATTTCACAGAATGCATACCTTTGTGTTTTCTTGGACCCTTCTTATTCCTTCGCACAAAGTTAGCTTCTTCTTTGCTGCTTGATTGTTCACTTGATTTTGGTTCCTTATTTTTTGTCTTCTTTGAAGCTTTAAATGTTGCTTCCCATTTGGATGCTTTATATTTTTTATTCCTTATCTCACAGGCTGTGATAATTCTATGTAGCTCGTCCATGCTTAAGGTTTTAAGATCATCTCTTCTATTTTTGAAACCTTCACACAAAATATAAAGAAAACTAATCTCTCTATATCCATGCTAACTGAACGCTAACGTAGGTAGAGTGTTATTTTTGAACTCTTACCTAGGATATTTAGGATTAACCATTAGATATTTAAGATAGTAAATATCTACATGGTAAAAAGTAAAAAGTAGGATAGTAAATGTAAAAATCTACCTATGTAGTATAATACAATATACTACCTATTTTACCCTAACATCCCCCCTTTATTACATTACTTTGATATACAAATTTTACTTCGGAGCAACTCAAATTTGACACGTCCAAGTGCCTTGGTGGATATGTTAGCAACCTGTTCATCAATGGGAATGTATTGGATCTTGATTATGTGTTTAGGAACTTCATCATGAATGAAATGACAATCTGTGTCAATATGATTTGTGCGTTCATGATGGACTGGATTCTCGACCACCTGAGTTGTCACAAAACATGTGAATAGGAAGTTTATTTGGTAGGCCCATGGTAGCCAAGATGCGACTTAACCATATCGCTTCACACACAGCTCCTCATGCAGCGTAATACTCTGCCTCTATTGAATATAAGGCAACCACCTATTGCTTTTTACTATACCATGAAACAGGACCAGATCCAATATGAAATACATATTCTGATGTTGATTTTCTATCATCTAAGGATCCATCATAGTCAGAGTTAGTGTAACTCTGTAAGAAGAATGAGTTATTCTTCTTGTACTCTAGACCATATTCTACACTACCTTGAATGCAGTGAATAACACGCTTAGCTGCTTTCCAATGAGAGGCTTTTGGTTCTTGCATGAACCGAAAAAGATAGTTTATAACATAAGTAATGTATGGTCTAGTATTTGTTAGATAGATAAGGCTTCCAATAATCTGTCTATATAGCATGCCATCTACCTGTGGTGAATCATCATACCATGATAACTGAAGCCCTGATTCCATCAATGTTGCCTTGGGCTTGCAATCAGTCATACGATATTTTTCTACTAAAGTCTTGGCATACTTTTGTTGAGTAACCCTAAGATGATTCTTCTTATGTTCTATCTCAAGACCAAGAAAATAGTGGAGAAGTCCCAGATCTGTCATATCAAATGACTCTTTCAAGTAATTTTTTACGGTGCTAATCATTTTCTTTGAATTGTTAGTGATGATCAGATCATCTACATATAATACAAGAATCACTATTTCATAACCTATGTTCTTGATATAGAGATTTGCATCAGATGGACTTCTCTTGAATCCGTGCTGCAGTAGGTGACTATCCATTTTAATGTACCATGCTCTTAGGGCTTGTTTAAGCCCATATAATTATTTGACCAATTTGCAAACCTATTTCTCATGGCCTTCCTCAGCAAATCCTAGGGGTTGAGTCATGTATACTTATTTTTTTAAGTCACCATTCAAAAATACATTTTTTACATCCATATGATGTAATTTCCATCTAAACTGTGCTGCCATAGCACAAAGAACTCAAATGGTGGTCATCCTTGTTGTAGGAGCAAAGGTTTCCTCATAGTCAAGGCCTTCCTTTTGAGCATAGCCCTTCACCAAAATACGGGCTTTATGCTTGTATATGGTAGCATCTACCTTATATTTGACTTTGTAAACCCATTTATAGCCTATGGGTTTCTTTCCTTTAGACAAATCTAACAACTTTCATATTTTATTCTTGATGAGGGAGTTATGTTCTGCATCCATAGATGCCTTCCACTGAGGCAATCTAAGTGCTTCATCAACTGTAGAAGGTTCATTTTTATCAAATGATGATAAGTAAACCCTCTCCTCATCTATTTCCATACCATATTCCCTTTATAACTCTCTATAGATAGAAAGGTCTTGAAAATATGCATAAATATCATCAACTGAAGTGGATGCTTCAGTATTTTCTTGTTGAGTCATGCTTCATTTTTTTGGATAATTGAGAGTAATATCAGGTGGGGAAGTGAGTTTAGAATATTTTATTGTGCTCGTATACCATTTGGGAGGATTTTTCTATTGTGGAGAAGGAAGTGGCTATTGCTTCTCATCATCAAGGTATACTGATGTAGTGTTATGTGTGAAAGCTTCATCAAACACTACATCTCTGTTGACATGTATTTTCTTGGTAAATGGGTCTATCAATCGATAGCCTTTTGAGAATTTATCATAGCGAAGAAAAACACATGGTAGGGACTTCTCATCTTATTTCTTTCTTTTCTCCTTGGATATATGCATAAAACCCTTACACCCAAATACCCGTAGATGAGATATCAAGGGTTTCCTTCCACTCCATGCATCCTAAGGAGTCATACCTTCAAGAGCCTTTGTGGGTGCTCTATTTAGAAGATATACTATAGTTTGAACAGCTTCAACCCAGTAAATTTGCTCAAGATTCGCTCCCTTAAGCATACATTGAACCATTTCCATAATGGACCAATTTCTTCTCTCAGCAACTCCATTTGACTGAGGAGAATAGGGTGTGGTTAACTGTATTTTTATCCCATGAGTCTGTAAAAATGAGGAAAATTTCTTTGATGTGTATTCCCCCTCTCGATCTGAATGGAGGGTCTTGATGAAGCATCCTGATTCTTTCTCAACAAGCTTTTTGAATTGTTGAAAATAGGTAAATGCTTCAGACTTCAATTACAAGAAGACCCACATCTTGCGTGAGTGATCATCAACAAACAATTGAAAATACCTTTTTCCTCCATAACTAGTAGACATGGGACCACACAAATATGTGTGAACCAACTCCAAAGGTACCTTATCTCGAAAGGAGCTAGGTTCAAAGGGAACTTTGTATTGCTTGCCTGACAAGAAATCTGAGCATACTGGCAAAGTAGATGAAAGAGTAGGTAATACTTTCACAATTTGATATTTACTGAGTTCTAGTAAATACCCTAAACTTAAATGCCCAAATATCTTATGCCATAGATATGTGGCCTCTTTCATGTGTTACTGCCATTGCAGTATGTGTTGAGGTAAGTGCATCTAAGACAAACAAACCATGTTTGTATGAACCTGTTGTTATCGATTTTCCTTTCTTGGTGATAAAGCAACGTTTCTTTTATTTGTCCACCTTGAAATTGACATTCATGTGACTGTCCAGAATTTGTGGAACTGAAAAGAGATTTTTTTTCAAGCTTGGTACATAAAGAATTTTTTGAATTTTACATTCTCCATCTGGAAGGGAGACAGAAACACTTCCTTCTCCCTGAACTCGATAGGTTTGATCATCAACAATGGTGACCGGTCTACCTTCTCGAGCCTCAAATGTCTCAAACCAGGACTTATCGCAAATCATATGCTTACTAGCGCCTAAATATATGTACCACATAGTGTCATTGTTAAGGAAATTTGTATGTGTCATGAGCACCTTGTGTGCTCATTCAAAGTCCAAACTAGAATCTTCAGTTGCAATGTGTCCTTGTTGTTGTGTGTTCTTGTTCTTTGGTTTGTCTTTGCCCTTCTTGTTTCCTTGTTCATTGGGCGATTTGTTCTTAAACCAACATATTTTGGTTTCATGAGTGTCCTTGTCGCAAATATTACAATATTGCTTCTTCTTCTGAGTCTCTTTGCCTTTACCCTTATTTTTATTAGAAGAAGAACCTTGTTGTTGATTCCACTTTTTCTTACCACCTTTTCTGTTCGAGAAAAGAGCATTTTTAGATACCTCATCTCTATGGAGTTGATTAGCTTCTTCTATTTGAAATATATTTACCAACTCGACAAAAGTCACTATCCTTCCAGATACTTGTAATGAAGTGATCAACATTCTGTAGGAGTCAAGAAGAGCCCTCAAAATGATAGAGGTCAAGACTTGGTCTTCCACTTTTCTCCTAAGGATTGCGGTTTTGTTTTCAATTCTGCCACTCTGCAGAGGAATAGCTCTACTATTTATCCATATTTCATATGAAGAGTATGAAGCTGTGTTTGGAGGTGAATAATTGTTGATTGATTATTCCCCGCAAAGATGGTTGTTAAGGCATACCATGCCTCCTTACCATTTTTATATTCACTTATATGAGGTTGAATATCATTAGTAATGGCTAGCAAGATCATTAAGGATAGTTTTCTATCCTTTTTATCAAATGTTGTTTGATCTGCTCCTGCTTATTAAGGTCTATTTTCACTTCCATACACTATAGACCATAGATCCTCGATAGTTAAGATAGATTTCATCTTAGTATTCCATGTAGAATAATTTGAACCTTTGAGCAGTTTGCTCTCAGTGAGATACTTGTGCATCATGGCCATGGTGAAGGTTTCAAATTTGATAGGATGAAGATGGTTGTATCTTGCACTATACCCTCAAAATAGTATAAGGAAGATGTTTAATATGCTTCTATAAGATATTTAATGGCACCTGCCTTAACACCCTTAACAAGGGATGAAAATTTTGAGGATTTTAAGCCAAACAAATAGAGCAAATTAAAGGGGTAGGTTTTGAAAGACTTTTGATTGTTCTCTCTAGGATATTTAATGGCACTTGACTTAAAACCTTTCAATAAGGATGAAAAGTTTGAGGTAATTAAGCCAAACAAAGAGAGTAAATCAAGGTGTTTGTAGTTTTGGACCTTTGGGTGAGGATTATTTAAAAATTTGACTTTGTTTAACCTGTGCAAGATGTAGCACGATTTGTAGTGAAATTTGGGTTTTCAAGTGTGAAGTGCTCTTCAATTTTTATGATTTTTTAATTGTAAAATGATGTATAGTGCAATAATAAAAAAGAGAACAACCCAAATTATTTATCACTATAGGTTTCAGATGCAACCGAAAATGTACCTAATGAAGCCAATTTTTCAAAAAGGTGTCGAGTACAATCGAGAATGCACCTTTATTATTCTCGAAAATCCCTCCTTTGTCTTTACAATTTTGCAAAAAATAGAAGCACAAATGTAACTTCTATCCCCCCTTAATGATTACAAAATTGAGAAAGCAAGCACTCCTTTCAAGACAAGTCGATAAACGACCCACGTTTGAAAGGCTTCCAGACCAGTCGACACAGGACTTGGTTTTTGTTTTCAACACTCAAAAATTGGTGGTGCATTAGGATAAAAAGGCTCACAAATCCTCATGGGACCATAGCTTATGTCCAACCCCTTCCATGGATTAGTATAGATAAGTGAGTGAGGTATAGATCTACGATATTCATGAAGCATACGATGAAAATGTGATCGTGTTGTTTGCCTTCATAATTCATTTCTCTTTCTGATGATTCTTTTTCTACGAAGAGCTTTCCTCACCCAAGATTTGATCTTCATGAAAAATTAGAAGAATGATGAAAAATCAAGGAAATTTTGATGAAATTGTAAGCAATAAAATGTGTATTTGGTTCTTGTCTCTTTATCCCACATGCGAAGAAAACTAAAGAACAACAATGGTTCAGTTGCATAAGGATTTTGACATTTGTATTATAAATTTAAATTCTATATATATATATAAAATTTAAAGCTTTTTAAAAGAAAATTTAACATAAAAGTTTAAATAAAAATCATCAATTTAATAGTTGAACAAAATTGATATAATTTATGAAAAACTAACATGAAAAATTCTAATTTTAAATACTAAAAAAAATAATTTAGGCCAAAAACTATGAAATTTTCATCAAGAAAAAATATTAACTTGCTTATGGTGGGTTCGGGAGTTTATCCGTCGACTCCGATTGGCCTAAGGTGTCCGTATTGGCCAACTTACCAAGCCCGCGGCTTGGTTCTCAGGCTGCGAAGATTGAGATTTAAATAAGCCCATGGGCTTCTTTGGAAATAAGTGGGATAAATCCCACATGCATCCTATAAAGGATGTAGAGGCCTTTAAAGGCCTCAACAAGCACTTATGCTCATGATTGCCTTTGAGAAATCTATTTTGGGCCTCCTTTTATCGATAGCCACATGGCACGGCAAGGGAGGTCCATGTGTCAGGTCGAGTCCTGTGTGTCAGGTCGAGTCCCACATGTCAGTCCAGTCCATGTGTCAGGTCCACGTGTCAGTCTAGTTCATCTCGATCAAATTCCAGGTGGCACGTGGCCAGAGTGCCATGTGTCACCTAGTTGTTGGTCGAGTTAGATCTACACTACCTCACGGTACATGCAGGTCCACATCAGCACTGCCTTACCTCGAGGTACATGCAAGTCTACAAGGAATGTAAGGACACTCTTGCTCTCGAAGCATTCCCTGCTTTGGTATCCATGCCACAGGATACGTGAGGGAGCTCCTACCCTCTAGGCATTCCCACCACGGTCTCAGGATCCATGCCCAAAAGGCCACGGGGAGTGTGAGGGCTGCATGCCCTTGTACACTTCCATGGTGGGGACTACGGGCTCGTAGGTGGTCATGATCTACATGGGAACAGAAAAAAATCCTCGCAGGTTGTAATTACAACCAGGGTCAAAATGACCCTGCATCGAGATCTACGCCTTGCATTGGGATTCACATCCTACATCAAAATTTGTGCCCTATGGGATTAATAAATCCTAACAATAAATAAAATGCCAAAATAAAATAATCAAAACCTAGCTTAGGAGTATTAAAAAATGGGTATATGAAATAATTAAGGGTCACCAAATTTGGTTCCGTATTTCCTCGCTGTGTCAAACTCCTCGCTCCAGATCTAGTACCAATGTGACCAAGAGATAGGTAGGTTTAATAAAATTTATAATTGCATTAACATTTACTTTAGGAATAAAGCATTCATTTAAATAGATTACAAAATAGAAAGAAAACTAATCTCTCTATATCCATGCTAACTGAATGCTAACGTAGGTAGAGTGTTAGGTTTATAACTCTTACCTAGGATATTTAGGATTAACCATTAGATATTTAAGACAATAAATATCTACATGGTAGAAAGTAAAACATAGAAAAGTAAATGTAATAATCTACCTATGTAGTATAATGCAATATACTACCTATTTAACCCTAACATGCATTGCATGACTTTCACAAACTCTGATTCACATAACCTACTTAATATTGCATTCATTTCCCTAGTATTATTTTCAAATAGTTTCTTGCCATATCTACCATGGTAGGAGTTGTAGGTGATGTGAACCCATCCTCAATGAATTGCCATATATCATAGCCATGTGCCATCAAATAATTTTGTATCCTTATGCTATAGAAAGCATAGTTAGTCCCATAAAACAGTGGTATCCTGTTTGATGAAAAACCTTCAAGGCTAGCCATGTGTGTTCTTGTAAGATCTTCCTTTAAGTTATTTTATGCTTTTACAAAGGAACCTATTGTGATACCAGTTGAAGAATACAAGATTATACTGAGAGGGGTGGGTGAACAATATAAGACAAAACTTTTATTTTTTCTTTCTAAAGCAATAACTTAAAATAACATCAATGCAATAATGAAACAATACCCAAATCACCACACACATAAGAAAAATATTTTACGTTTAAACACCCTCTTGAGAGAAAACCATGGAAAAATATTACTTATAAATTTCTTCAATAAATTTCGTGGGCACCAACCCATAGGAGACACCAATCCCCTATACATGTTTATAGACACCAATCCACAGGAGACACCAATTTCCTATACACGTTCATCGATACCAATCCACAAGAGACACCAATCGCCTATACAAGTTTGTGGATACCAATATATAGGAGACACCAATCCTCTTGCTCAAGTTCATGGATACCAATACACATGAGACACCAATACCCTTTCTCAAGTTCATGGACATAAATACACAGGAGACACCAATCCCATTCTACTTAAGTTTGCTCCAAAAACTTCTAAAAAACACTGTTCAAATCTGCTTCAAAACCTTCTCACAAACACTGCTTAAATATACTCCAAAACCTGATCACAAAATCTACTCAAATTTACTCCAAAACCTTCTCATAAAATCTACTCAAATCTGCTCCAAAAATTGCTTACAAAACCTACTCAAATCTGCTCCAAAACCTACTCATAAATCCTTCTCAAATACTCCCAAATTTAATCATAATCAATGCACAAATATGCTCTGCTCATCTACTCTCAATTCAATCAAAATAAATGCATAAATCTGCCCTTCTCATCTATTCTCAATCTCAATCATAACAAATGCTCAAATATACCCTTCTCATCTATTTTCAATTCAATCAATGCATAAATCTGCCCTTCTCATCTATTCTCAATCTCAATTATAACAAATTCTCAAATCTGCCCTTCTCATCTATTATTAATTCAATCAATGCATAAATCTACCCTTCTCATCTATTCTCAATCTCAATCATAACAAATGCTCAAATCTGCCCTTCTCATCTACTCTCAATTTCAATCATAACAAATGCACAAATCTACTTCTTTTCTAATTTTCAAATCAAACTCTTCAATATCCCTTATTACTCCCTATTTAAATATTTTCAAAATAAAACTTTATAAAAGAAAAATTACACCTTATATCTCCCTTAATTCTTTAATCAAATTTAATTAAAGAATTTAACATTCACTATGACTCACATACCTCTTTTCATTTCACACGCTTTCCTTCAACACATTGACTATTAAATGTAGCACAAAAATCATTTGTTCTCCTTCAACAAAATAACCATTAAATATAGTAGAATTTTTTTTTAACAAAAATCTTATCACGCTATCGAGGAGATTTTTAGAAAACATAGCTCTTTGACGCTAGCGGGAAACCAATTAGGATAACCCAACGGTTGTGACTAAAAGTGCAAGATGATGTATTCAACCCTTATGTTTCTATGTTGTCATTGACATCACTCTTATTCTATTAAACTTCTACCAAAACACATAAATGGTACATGTGTAACATATGCGTAGCACTTTCCAGATCATGCTAAAACTAATATTGATTCCCTATAATAAAATAGATATCTTGTTGGAAATATGAGCAATATTTGTTGTCATTGATGTCAAGAGGTTGATGTCCAAGTTTCATTGTCATTAATGTCATCGGGTGGTTTTTACACAAGGCAAGGAAGAGGTTTAAATAAATAGGATATAATATTTATTTCAAATATTATATGCCTAAAAAGGCCCAAAACAGATTGAAGACCCAAAGAATTTGAAGCAGGTTAAAAGGAAACCCCAAGGAAAGAGAAGTAGTTTAAAAGGAAATAATAATATTATAATATTTAATATTATAATATTATGGGTTACAAGTTAAGTTGAAGAAAAACGAGGGCCAAGGAATTATCAAATTACAAGTTCTCAAAAAGACCTAGTTGGCAGATTTTGAAGATTATAATTTAATTTATTTAAATTTAAATATTTAACCATAGGTTAAAATTTAAATTTAAATAATAAATTAAGGCGCCAAAATTTAAATATCAAATTCAAAATTAATTTGAATTCCCAAAACCACCGATGTGTTGAATGCATTGCAAATAATATAAAAGGGGGCAAATCTTTGGTTAAAAAATTATCCATGCGATTAATGCCCAAAATAACTAAGTGATTCGTGCATCGAAGAGGAAGTAAATTTTTGCATGTGTTAAAAATGATTTGTGGGCAGAAAGAGGTGTCAAATAAAAAAGGAGCATAAAAATTATATCAAAGTGCTTGGTAGTGCAGGTGGAAGTCGAGGGCTGTGTTAGGACATTTGCAGGTGCAATATCGTGGGTTCGAACCATGTGGTCATTGTTTTTGTAAAGGGAAGGCATATTTTGTTTGCGTCGTGTTGTAGGAGGCATAAGACAAAAGGGAATACATACACCTTGTATTTTGTGAGGGAACGTAGCCCAAGTGGTGGATGTGCTTTGCATAAAGGCACTTGGTAAGGCAAGGTTGGGTGTTCGAATCTCGTCGAAGGTTTTTGTTGGAAGGAATAAAAGGTATGTACTTCACATTTTAATTTATCGACGTTTTGATAATTCGGGAATTGCATGGTGTTGTAATTAAAATGTGGTTTATGAGTTGTTAAGGGAGATATAAGGGATTATAAAATTAAAATATTTTATTTTGATTTTGGTGGTTAGAATTTATGAGATAGGAGTAATAAGGTATGCAAAGAATATTATATGTTGTATTTTGAAATAGAGGTATATTGTGTTAATTATTTTGAGAGGAGAAATAAGGTGCATTAAGGAATTTATTGTGGAAGTGAATTTATTGAATATTTGCTAATTATTTTTAAAGTTTGAATATTATAAGGTGTATTTGAGATTTAATATTTTTGTATGGTGAAATATTTTTGAGGGAAATATTTGTGCGAAGATTTTTGTTATCAAACCATTGATATTGGTAAAGAGGTTGATTGTGATTGAGATAGATTTTGAGGTCAAATATCCATAAAATAGAAGGTATGGGCATATCATCTTTGTGAGTGAAATAATATTTGATTGGATATTGTGAAATGTAAATCTAGAGTGAAAAATATTGTTTGATAAGAATTGTTGGAAATGTTTGAGTGAGCCTTCATGTGCATGATTAGAGTTTGTGAAAGAACATGAGTATCATTGTTATGTGAGATTGTTTGATAAGAATTGTTGGAAATATTGGAGTAAGCTTTCATGTGCATGATTAGGGATTGTGAAATATCATGAGTATCATTTATGTGAAGTTGAGAACTATTTTGAGCTAGGGTGTGTGAAATATCATGAGTATCATTGTTATGTGAATTTGGAATCATCTTGAGTTAAGATTTGAGTTTCATAGTATGAGTTGTTGGAAGCATTGTGAAATACTTATTTAGGGTTGGTAAGAAAGTTGTATTTCATTGAGTGATTGGTTGAGTAAAGTTGGATAAGCATTATTGATTGAATACATTGGAGTGATAGTCCAAGTTCTGTACCTAGGTGTTGTAGGTGAGTTGGAGAGGAGAGGGAAATCCTCCAAGGGAGGTCCCAGGTTCAAATATCCACCCTACCAAAAATCTGAATTGGGTATCCAAAATCCAATTGATAATGTTGGTGCGGGCAGGGTTGGGTGCGACTCCCGGGTGACTTTGATTGTGTAGAACCCCCTGTTCGTGGTCTCTCAGACCAAGGTGGCCCCGTAAGGGGTTTTTCGCTTAAAAAAAAAGATAGTTCAAGTTATGTAAAACAAATTGTTCTTTATTCTAAATTGATTTGAAAGTGATTGAGTGTTTTATGATTGTGAAACATATTGAGTCTCTAACCATTCTCTATATGTTTCTAGAAGTTAAACAAAATTATGAGTGAAACTTGTTTGTGTGATTGAAGAGGTTTTATGAAAGAAAATGAGTTGAGTTGTGTATGTAATTTTTGCAATTGATTTGAATAAGCTTTTGTGAAAGCTAGTGAGCTGATTTAAGTAAGTCCTAGAGAGGACTTAAGGACAAAGTTTAACAAGATTTTGTGAAAGCTTGTGAGCTGATTTGAGTAAGTCCTATAGTGGACTTAAGAACAGAGTTGAGGAAGCTTTTATGAAATCTTAAGGATATATTTGTGTGAGATTTTGTGGAAGCTTACAATCATATTTAAAGAAACTCTTGATGAAGACTTGTTGAGAATATTGAGCAAGTTCTAGTGAGGACTTGTTGAGAATATTTAAGATAAGTCTTGGTGAAGACTTGTTGAGCAAATTGAGCAAGTTCTAGTGAGGACTTGTTGAGCAGATTGAGTAAGTTCTAGTGAGGAATTCTTGAGAAGATTTAAGGCAAGTCTCGGTGAAGACTTTTTGAGCATATTGAGCAAGTTCTAGTGAGGACTTGTTGAGAAAATTTGAGGTAAGTCTTGGTGAAGACTAGTTGAGCAGATTGGGCAAGTTCTTGAGAGAACTTGTGGATAGATTTGAGGTAAGTCTTTGAGAATATTTGAGAGTAGATTTGATTAATTGATTTGTTCAAATATTGAGTTAATTTTTGAGGTAGATCTAGAAGATTTGATTTATTCTTGGATCAAGCTTTGTGTTAATGCTTGAGGATATATTTGAGGATAGAGTTTTATGTAGATTTGAGGGCAGATTTGTATAAGACCAGAGACATAGATTGAGTAGATTTGTGCTAGACCGAAGGATAGTGTTTAGTGCAAGTTTGAGATAGAGATTGAAAATATTTATGCTAGATCAAAGAACAATGTTTAGTTCAAATTTGAGATAGATATTAAGGATATTTGTGCTAGACCAAAGGATATTGTTTAGTGTAGATTTGAGACAGAGATTGAAAATATTTGTGCTAGACCGAAGGATAGTGTTTAGTGTAGATCTGAGACATATATTGAGCAAAGTTGTTCTATATCGAAGGACAATGTTTAGTGCAAATTTGAGATAGAGCTAAGAGTAAGCTTTGGAGGTGACAGAGTAGAGAACAATAGTCTCTAGTGGATAGAGATCCATTAGCTAGGGCAGTGAGGATACAATCTTATGAGTGAGGATAAGAGTACTTAGTGGAGAGAGATACACAAGACAGTGAAGTGGAGGTAGTAGTATTCTAAAGGATCACCAGCGAAAGCATAGGAGAAGGATTTCTCCTATGGATAGAGATTCACGAACCAGCTAAGGTGATTGGTGTCTCCTATGGATAGGTATCCACAAAATTGATTAGGGTATTGGTATATTCTTTGGAAAGTGGTCCATAAACATTGTAATAAGGAAAGATTCCCAAGAGATTTGTTGAGAAAATTTTAGTAAAATATTTTCTCTGTGGAGTAGCCCACATTGGGTGAACCATGTTAAATTGGCATCTCTATTATGCATGGTGATTTGTGCATTGCTTTGATTACTATTTTTGATATTGCCATTGATATATTGCATAATATTATTTGGAAAAGAAAAGTAAAAAGTGGTCTTATACTGTTCACCCACCCTCTCAATATAAGCTTATGTTCTTCATATATGTTTCTTGGCCACACGATAGTTCACACACAATGTGGACATCCTCTAGCTACTTTGAAATCTTTCCTTTGTCTCACTTAGTAATCACATCATCTGCTATATTTTGTATTTGGTGATCCTTGCACACACTTCAACTTGTGCTTCTCTTCCTGTCTTTGTATGCTTGCTTTAGATTGTTGTCACGCCATTGTCCCTTCCATTGACACTTACAATGGTCTTCAAACTCAGTATCTTTGCGCTTTCTTTGGATAACTATTAAGTCATTGTACCTTCCATTTGTGCTCACTTCACGAGGATGTTCATTGAAACTTCACTCTATGCTCCCTCATGAAGATGTTCCCAAAAACTCCATTGTGTACTCCCTCACAAAGACATTCGTCGAAACTCCACTGCTTCCTCACGAAGACATTCGTCAAAACTCCACTGCTTCCTCATGAAGACATTCATAAAAAATCCATTGCTTCCTCATGAAGATATTTTATGAAACTTCATTGCTTCCTCTACACGATGTGCACATCGAAGATATTCATATTTCTATTATCCTTTTTCAAAATGAATTATTGACCTTGTATTAATATGAAAATGTTCATCCAATCTATCTTGATGTCCAACGCCCAATGTCGACCCTCTTCATTCTTCTATAATATTACAATGAAATTCAATCGTGTATTCTTCCTTGCTTGGTGCACAGGAGGTTGGCACTTTCACAATCAAACTTCCACTCCAATAAATATTTAAACCATTACTTTATAATATTTAAATATTATAAGGTTTAACTTTATAATATAATTTTATAACTTTAATATTTAAATTTTCAATTTAAATATTAAAGCATATACTTTTAATTAAAATCCTCCTTGAAGATATTATTGCATACTTGTAATTCACATCCTCCTTGAAGATATTCCTGCCTTTAACATCAATGACAACTCAAAATTTCATCCTTGAAGATATTTTTACCTTTGAAATCAATGGCAACTCAATATTTCAAACACTAGTGCATTCATGCTTTTAAGTAGAACTTTTATAAATGACTTCATTTTAATGGTATCCATTTTTCCTCATGAAAGTCTCTCACTCTTCAAATTTATCCATATTTATAGACAACACTAAAGGCTCACTTACTACTTGCACCTAGTGCTCTAATTTCATATTATTTTAGTTTTTGACTAATAATTTAAAGATAATGTCAAACTGTGCGAAACTTGTATAAATATAATTTATGTACATAAAACCATTACTCCAAAATTTTACCAAAAAACATTATAACTCGTGAAAAGTATTCATAACCTTAAAATGGGATCTAGGATTTAATTTATCATAGAAATATCCTCACTTGATCATTTTAAAGGTATAACCTTACTTAATTTCAATTAGAAATCTCACCTAATGCCTATTTTCTAGTGTCAAAGCTTATGGTATGTATTATTTTTTATAAGATTACCATACCTAACAATCATTATCAATGTTTTCACTACATAATAATAATTATTATTCTTATCAGCAAATATTTCCATAATTATAATGCTTTATAAACCTACCATTTATCATAATTATCAACAACATAAGACAACCCATTTATATATTTATATATAATAATGCATTAGAATTATTATTAACTTAAAGAAATTAAAAAATTTTAAATAGCTGTACCACTCATCAACATTACTATCAACAACAACAATAATTCCCATGAGGATACAGTAATCGTTAGGGCGAAGAAATTCCCACCATAAACCAAGGTTTCAATCCTCTAGGAAAACCTCAACATTTAATTCATGGTATTTAGAGCAAACAAGAAGAGGCATGAGTTTTACATACGAATAAAACATTCAATAGTTTACATCAAGTGATGGGAAATGAGGTATTTTACATCTCAACAATATTCTTATCCATAGATAAATCCCAACATTTTGACTAGAAGGTTCGAAGTAATGACTAAACACAAAAAATGTCACACCATATTCCATGGTCTGAATCCCAGAGATAAACCTAATCATTTGTTACACCTTAACTAGACCTTAGAGTTGGTACTCTCATTAATATAAACTCAAATATAAAGGGGAATAGAGTTGTACACCATTTAAATAAGTATAATAAAAGTTAAATTTAAGTAATTAAAAAATAAATTTTTAATATAAAATTCAAACTAAAATATTTCTTAATATAAATGATCACAATACCTTATTACAATTAAAATAGGATCATTTTAAACCTATACAATTAATTAAAATAATTATTATAATAAATTAATTCAAAAAAATAAATATATTAACCCATAAAAATTGTTTGAAGTGAAATAGGGTTGCTTTTTGATTACCAAGCAAAAAACTTTCTCTTCTAAGATATGTAAAATTCTAAATACCTTAGTCATTAGCTAAACACGTGAACAAATGAACAATGGTAGTAGTTTTCAAATGCCTATAATCAAAGAAATTCTCCCCCTAAATATTTAAAGATATTGAACCTTATGATCACAATCATTCTTGCTTTTGCATTCCTTTCAATTTTATACAATACAATTTTTAAATATTTATTAAAAAAGTTTGAGTATTAAATAATATAAAAATTTCTAAAAAAAATCATTTTATTTGTCATTCTTTTTATTTGTAAAAATGTTTTTAAATATTGTAAAACATTTTTTTTTATTTAGTATTATTCTAAAGTATTTAAAAAATTTGCACAAGTAAAACTTGCTTAGAGTACAATTTAACCTTTAACTATAGTTACCAATTTTTTAATAATATAGTTGATAGATTTACAATAAATGGTTCTATGGATTAAAATAGATTCACTAGTATTACATTATGACCATAGTGTATTATGGTATTGTAGTGAAGATTCGTTACACCAGACAAATCCTGCCTTTAAAGGTAATTTTTATTAGTATGCCTACTTAAAGGGGCCAAAACTTCTACTTATGAAGTAGTTGAAGCCAGAAAACCATCCAAAGTGCAACCAACAAGGAACAACCATCACCAATTGGTATTGAACCTCAAGCTCCTTTTGCCACAAACCTTAGTTGATCCATTGGACTGAATAACAACTATTTGTCAAGCATTTCCAATGGAAGTTAAGGGGATTTTTGTTGAGAGTAGTAGTCCAAGAGCCTTTTTACTGATAGCTAATGAGACACTACTTTCAACAAGACTCTACCCCATCTAGAATGATCAAGGATGAAAATCTGACCATCAGAACCACCAAACCTACCCCGATGGATTGGATGTAAGGGAAGTAATGATAATATGGTCTTGGTCATAGCAATCCACAATTGGATGTAGTTCACCAGCCAACAACTAGAGCATTAAAGCAATGATAGTAAGGACAACCCAAGGGGCAACATAGAACACAAGGCATTAACAATGAAGCACTCCAAAGGTCTAGCCTATGGAATTTATGGCTACATATCTCCAAAACCTAAAGATCATCCGTTGTTTATGAAAACAAGCCCACGCAAAATTTGAACTCAAATTTTAAATTCTTGCACAAATTTTTAGGAGGAAAATTTCCTCATTTTTTATAAATACTTCCTTCTTCTCATTGTAAATTATCAAAACCCATTCATTTCTTTTAAGGGGTCTTTCCTTCATTCTCTTTTGTGTCATCCCCTAGCTCAAGCCTTTGCCCCCCAATTAGTTTTTGAACCTCTTTCACATTAAATAGAAACTATGACTATTTATTAAATCATTGTCCTAGTTTTTTTTTTTAAATAGGGTAAAAAATTTATTAACTCAGCAAAACATCCAAGATACAAAGAAAAAGAAGAAGTTATTCAGACATATCAGCTCTCAATAACTAAGAGAGAGATTAAGAGCAATCAAAAGAAATTTGAGACCAATTTTGAACATCCCAACCATCTTGAAACTCGGAAGCCCATTTAGCTAACAAATCCGCTATCCTATTCCACTCCCGGGGAATATGCACAAAATAAATGAACTCCAAGTGAGCAAAGATATTGAGAATTTTCCAAGAAATCCAACTCAACCGCCAACTACCATGCAGACTATCCCCATAATTCAACAAATTTATAACAATTTGAAAATCAGATTCACAAACAATATGACGCCAACCCAAAGCATACCCTTGCTCCAAAGCATATAAATTCGCAAGGGCTTCCATGAAGTTATTAGAATGATATCCCTTAAAGAAAGAGAAAAAAATAGAACAATACCACTACTGTCTCACCCCACACCATCAATAATAGCATTACCTGGATTACCCCGAGAATATCCATCCGTATTAATCTTCAGCACTCCCAGAGGAGGCGGATTCCATTTACTAGCCCTACGCACCCGATTAATCTGACCCATCCGTCTACAAGAGATATTAGGACCTAGACCATTAACCAACAAAACTATTCTTTCCATGATATGATGTTCCACTTGGTCCACGGGAGAAATAATACGACATTTTGTAGACACAATTTCCTCGATCATTCACAAAATCCTCTGCTAGACCTGAGAAGCAGTTAACTCCTTCCCTTGGAAAATCCGATGGTTTTGTTCAAGACAAATCTACCAAAAAATGCATGAAGTACCAATGATCCACCTAACTTGTAAAAATAAAACCGCTGCAGGAGGCCACGCCATACTCCTCCAAAAATCAACTACATATGAAGCATGCAAACAAGGTTGATTCTACACTCCCCACCAATAATGCCTGAGTTGACGAGCAAAGTCGCATTGGAGAAGTAAATGCCCAACAAAATCCTAATCCTTCCCATAGTTATAGCATAAATAGGGGCCAACAAAACCATGATTTTGAAGATTATCCCAAGTGATACACCGATTATGAGTAGCCAACCATACATAAAAACTACACTTAGACCAAATAAACTTATTTCAAACTTGCTTCCACCATGGGACCACATCCTCCCCAAACCGCTACCGATCCAAAACACAATAACCAGTAGCAATTGAAAATATCCCTCTATTATCCCTCCCCCATGCTAGCACATCATCCCTAGGCAGAGAAGAGCAGGGACGACTAGCCAAAATACAAGCCAATTCTGCCCTCGCATCCATAGTGTCACTAGCAGGCCATTCTTGAGGATCCTTCCACTGGAAACTAACCATCTAACCAAAGGACTTAACAATTTTGAAATCTGCCACCCTCACCCATCCAACATCAAAAAATCATTGAGTAAGTTCTTGAAGATGGGGAAACTTGCTAAGGAGAGGAGAAAAGCCATCCCAAGAATCATGCCAAAAAAAATCCTGAGACCCAGTGTAACAAATCTAGAACAACCCCTGCTTAACCAACTCTGCACCCTTATTCAGAGTATTCCAAACAAATCATTGTCCTAGTTGTGATGTGAGTGATTTGTTTTTATGCATGGAGGGACCTAAGTTCCTCATGTGTTGTCATATTGCTCTGCATGCATTCATTTAAACCTACCATGACATGGAGATTATATTAGATCTTTGACACATCCTCACTCTTAGGTAGGCCATATAGGTTAGTTATGATTTACTTTTATTACTAATCTTTTTCTATTTTACTTTTTTTTTTCTCTTTTTTCTTTTTCCTTGACATGAGACACCTAGTAAAGTAGGCTAGCATAGGAGGTGAGGAAGGATGAGCATCAAAGCTAAAAGTTGGCCTTGGTAAAAAAATTCCAAAGGTCATCCAGAGGAGCTACGTCCCATGCTCCCTAGACTTTCTAGGATGGACACCTCACTCCCGAGATTTTCTAGGATTGGCACCTCACAAACGACGTAGGGCACTAGACACTCATTCAAAGATATCCCCAACAAACCATAAGGATCATAATGCCTATGACACAAGATCTAACCCCCAACAAATATCTTAATAATTATTCTTGTATTGATTGAACATGTGCCTTCTCTTATAAAGTTCAAGAATTTAACTAATTAAAATCATGTCATTTAATAGTTGATAAATTTACAATTTAAAAATAAATGATATATAACCTATAAAATATGTTGAAATACAAAGACTTTAAAATAAAACTAGCATCTAAATTAAGTGTATTCTTGTATGAAAACTTGTATAAGATATTTGATCTAATCTGATACATCTTTGTTAAGTTAATAATATGACATAGACACATTTTTATTAGTTATATGAAAGTTGATAATTACTACCTATATTATATCATAACTAATTAATGGTATCACATATAAATTTAACAATTATACATGTATATTTTAACAAGATTCTATTCTTATATTCTTGAAAATTAAAAAATCTAACCAATTAATAATAAATATAACATTTTAAATTAAAATATTAATCTTTTATACATATAAAATTCATGCTCTATTAATAAAATTTATACTAACACCTTTTTATCTATTTATCTTATATAGATCATACAAAAAAATAGTGGAATTGTTTATTCTTACTTCAACTTCTCTAAAAAATATTCCTCACATGCACAATTACCTCAATGGAAGAAAAGCCTGACCCTTCATCTATGTTAAAAATAAACTATTGAGAAAACCCTCACCAGTTTTTATTTTTATTTTTATTTTTTTGTTTTATTTTATTTTTAATATCTGAAAGTTAGTGGATTGGTAAGTGCTTGTTTTAAGTTATCAAAAAGACATCCAGGTTCAAACTTCGGGAGCAGTCTGTTTGCAAAGGTGGTAGTTTGATCTGAATCTTCTGAGTGCCCGTCAAACCAACAATGATGATTCCGAACGACTAATGGTCCCCTTCACGATGGATCAACAATAATAAAATAGAATAAATTTGATGAAAGGAACCCTACGGTTTAAACCCTATACTAATTGTAATAACAGAAAAAAACCATCACCCTCCCCTATGTTAATCTCTTCAACACACTTTTCTAAAACTCTACGGGCATTTCATGCCACTTCAATACTTTGAAGAAATTTTCGCACATCCCCAATATTTGTTTTAGCCGTTGCCTTCTATATAAAAAATCCTAAGATATTATATATTAAAAAAATAAAAACAAAAATTAGGGGAAAGGCTGGTAACTTTTTATGAAGATTTATTATATTTAAGTTTAAAGAAAAATAAAACATATCATATTTAATATATATATCTATATATATATATATAATTCAATCAAAATAATGATTATCTTTTTGTTGGTTGATAAGAAATTTAAATTTTGTAAATAAAATTTTTATTTTGAAATATAAGAAGATTGAATGGATTCTCAAAAAAGACGGTTACTGTTTAGAAAGGACATTTTTCCATATATTATTTTCATTCAAGAATCCAAGACAGAGAAATAAATTTGAAATAGTTCGTAATTTTATCTAGAAGAGTGTTGATTATGCAACTAGCCTTGCCAATGGATTTTTAGGGGTCTGTTATGTTTTTGGGACCAGTCGAAGGTTGATGGTTTCATGATTTCCTCTTGGGAGCAAGTTATAAACCTGCTATTTTTTTTTATTATTGTAAAAAACTAACCATAGATGGGTTATGTCAAATGTATACGCCCCTAACTCATGCCTGAGCAGGAAAATCTTTTGGCCCTCTCTGCTTCATATGAGAGAGAGGTTTAAGGAAGAAGCTTGGATCCTTGCACATGATTTCAAATCACCTTTATTTTCGTCTCACAAAAAATGTGAAAACATCCCTTGTGAAAGGAGCATGGAGGATTTTGCTAATTTTGAGAGTAAAGGAGAACTAATGGATCTTGACCTAAAAGGCACTCGCTTCACCTGGAGTAATCGTCGGATTGGAGATCAACTTATTTTATCAAGATTGGATAGAGTTTTAGAGGTTTTCATTCGAAACAGAGTCTCTCTATTCGGAGATGTTATACTACATGTTCTACCAAAGGTAGGGTCGAACCACAATCATTTGTGGATGGAATCCTCCCAGTAGGGTATGTTTTTCCCTAGACCTTTCTGCTTTGAGGCCATGTGGTGCTCTCATCCAAACCTGGAATATAAAATTAAGGAGTGGTGGGCTGAAGCGGTTCCTAGTGTTGGTATGGTGTGGGTTGTAAACAAACTCAACCTCTCAAAGGAAGACTTAAGTCTTGGAATAAAGATGCATTTGGATATATATTTTTGAAGAAATAAGAGCTTAAAAATAAGGTACAAAATCTACATTTAGAAATTGTAGATAGGGGACTAATGAGGGAATTAAGTTGCATGGAAAAGGAAGTTCTATCGGAGCTGCATAACACCCTTGCACGTGAAGAGACCCTATGGAAACAAAAGTTCCATACCCTCTGGCTAAATGAAAGCGATAGAAATACAAAAAAATTGTCTCAACTCTGAGACATAGGAGTGCAAATCATATTCGAGAAATATTAAGGGAATATGGGACCAGAACTACAAATGTTGAAGAAATCAAGAATAAGGCAATTTCCTTTTTCAGATGTCTACTTGTGACGAAGGATGGGAGAGACCTTGGTGTGGAAAATCATCTTTTGCAGTTGATCCCTAGACTCATGACTCAAGATATGAACAATTTTTTGGAAGAAATCAGGAATGAGGCAATTTCCCTTTTCATGTCTATTTGTGACGAAGGATGGGAGAGACCTTGGTGCAAAAAATCATCTATTGTAGTCGATCCCTAGACTCATGACTCAAGATATGAACAATTTTCTGGAAGGCTCATTCCAAGATGCTAAAATAAAAAATGTCACTTTTGCCATGGGTGTGACGAAAGCGTCGGGACTTGACGAATTCCCCCCTCTTTTCTTTCAATTGTGTTGGCATGTAGTGGAGGGATATGTCTGTAATGTGGTGAGGGATGTCCAACATTAGAAATTTATGTCGTATGGGGTCAGTTCAATGTTTCTGGTACTCATTCCCAAATATTCAAAAGCTAAAAACTTCAAAGACTTCAAGACGATTAGCCTCTGTAAAACCATATACAAGATTTTCTCCAAAGTAGTGACTAATAGGCTTAATAAATTCATGCCCATTCTTATTGACAAATACCAGTCTAGGTTTGTACCTAGCAGATGAATCTTCGACGGGGCATTGCAATCCATGAAGACCTCCACTCTACTCAGAATAGCAATAGACTAGGCATGTTTCTAAAATTATATATGAATGAGAACTATGATCGAGTCTCTTGGGACTTTTTGTTTGTAGTTCTATCAAAGTATGGATACAATCGAACTTGGATGGAGCTCATTAAATCTTGCATTACTTCGGCCAAGTTTTTAGTCTTAATTAACAGGGTACCTACCAGTTTTTTTCCTAGCCTTAGAGGACTTCGCCAAGGGGATCCAGTCTCTCCTTACCTATTCATCCTCATGGCAAAAGCAATTGGAAGATATTTTGCCTGCAATCCTGTTATCAAAGGCATCTGCCCAACCCTCTCAAGAGAAGCTCTGTCCCACCACTAGTTTATGGATGACACTTATATTGCTCTATTCCTCTGTTGCCTAGGTGAAGGAATCAAAGCATATTTTGGTAGCCTATGAAAGGGCAGCAGGCCAAATGATTAACTTAGCCAAAAGTCTATTATTATTTTAAACACTACTTTGGGCCAACAAATAAAAATCCTTGGCATCCTTGGGTGCAAGGTGGCTGCCCTCACCAATACTTATATGGGCCTTTTGTTCTTCATTGGGTGTATGCAGGAGCATCTGTGGGACTTGGTGATTGAACGGATTCAATGTCATCTCACTAGCTGGAAAGGAGCATTATTTAGCCAAGCAGGGAAATTGATTCTGGTAAAAATAGTTTTGTAAAATATTCTTGTGTATTTTATGTCTATTTTAAAATTGCCTTAGAAAGTTATTACTAAGCTGGAAAGGATTAGAAAGCCTTTATATGGGTGGGACCCCAAGACCACAAAAATTTTCACTCGGTCTCTTGGAGTCAAGCCTACACAAGGAAAGAAAATAGGGGCCTAAGTTTGGGAAATATGTGGTTGATGAATGAAGCCCTAATTCTCAAGAAAGGATGAAAGATTCTTAAAAAATATAACTCGGATTGGTCAAAATTATTTCAACTAAATAATTTTTCCAATAAAAAAACTTGCTATCTGAGGGACATATCCCTCAGGAGGGATCCACCTTCTAGAAAAGTGTGAGCAAGTTTAGACAAGAATTATGACTTGGTGCCAAGTGGGTGGTGAGGAGTGGTTCTGTAATTAGCTTTTGCAATGATATTTTGCTCCTTGACCGCCCTATAATACATGATGTTAACCTGGATCCAACTGAACCTCTAACCTGTAGACTGGGTTGGGTTAAAGTCGAGGAGTTTATCTCTAGAGAGGGAAATATGAGAGTTTAGAAATATTTTCACTCCTTCTGGAATAGGGAGGAAGTTGTGGATTGGGAGACGATTTCTAAACTTCTCATACTGCATGTATTGTTGAATCAGGAGAATGAAGACTCTCTTATTTGTAAGGAGGGAAGTGAGGGATTCTTCTCAACTAAATTAACTTATCGTTTAGTTGACATGGACCCCCATTGTTGGTTTCTACCTAGAAAAGTTTCATTGAAAAAGTTGACCCTAAAAGTAAAAATTTATTTTTGGTTGGCCATTTAGAATAAATGCTTAACCATTGAAATTATTCATAAAAGGGGCATGATGTTACGTAGCAGGTGCTACCTGTGTGAGGCATCCGAGAAAATGTGTTTACACATGTTCTTTCATTTTCCATTCTCTACGGTGGTCCTTTCACATACTTTCTCAATAATCGATATAAATTGGGTGTTGTTTTCCATTTTAGAGGTTTGCTTGTAGTGGACTTCTCCGTTCAATTCTCCTTGGTTGACTAAATTTTGGTCCTTCCTACTTCCTCATTTGTTCTAGGGCATTTGGTGGGAGCGCAATCAAAGAACCTTTAAATATTCTAAGTGTGATCATGTTTATGTCTTTTCCAGAGCTTTGGGAGCGATTGTGGAAAATATTTTCTCCTGGAGACTACGCGTACCTTTTCCAATTGATAAACTATAGGTTGAAACCCCCATCAATTTTGGCATGCTTCCCAATGCACTTGTACAACCTGATCTGGAAATCACTAAAACCCTTCAGATCTATGGAATATGACTCTTGACCAGGTGGAATATGGCCAAAATACGAAGACCCAGATGCTCCATTTCTCGATCAAAAAAACTTTAATTTTTGGTAAACCCTTGTCTGCCTCGTGAATGCTTAGATGAACTCTCTTAAGCAAAAGCTCCAATCCTGATCAGCTAGAGGTGATCTCTCACACCTAAAACTGACAAATTCCTGCTAAGATAGCTCCCAAAAAGCCCTGTGATCTTCTGGTGAAAATTTTTGCGAAAAGCTCCACAAATAAAACAATATCTTCCCCATCTTTCAAATGAGGCCCAACTCCAAAATATAAAGGTGCAATTAGGGTTTGGGTGCCCTAATTAGGGTTGCACATACTTTTTTTTTTTAATTTTTAATATCTTTAATTTATGTCCATTTACATCATAAAGAGGGCCACGTCCCCCCCTTGACCTAGGCATACCATTTTAAGTTGTTTTTTTGAGTTATAACTTAACGTTATAACATTATATTATAAAGTGGCCCATTTGATGCAGGAGCATCCGACGGCAGCAGAGCAATCCTGCATCAACCAAATTTTTCTAAGTGTTTCCAAAATTTATTTTTGTTTCGAAGTGTTTAGCAGGAACAAGGCAGAAGTTGGAGGGTCGCGAAATCGCGACAGAAAAGCAGAGTATAGGCTCGAAGGCAAAAATGGTCGCAATATCACGACGTGCGATATCGCGACAAAAAAGAAAACGTAGGCCGAAGGCAAAAATGGTCACGATATCGCGACGCACGATATCGCGATAGAGAAGTAGAACGTAGGTCGAAGGCAAAAATGGTTGCGATATCGCGACGTCTTGATATCGCAACGTCGCGATATTGTGACATAAAATCTAAAGCAAGGCTCAAGGTGTGGGCTCGAAGGCGGAAGGTAGAAGGTGGAAGCAAAAATCAAAGGCGAAAAACACAGCGTGAAGGACTCGGGGGAGAAATGGTCGCGATGTCGCGACGCCACGATATTACGACGTTGCGATATCGTGACAAGAAAGAGGGCAAGGGACTCGGAGGTGAAACGGTCGCGATGTCGCGACGTCACGATATCGTGACGTTGCAATATCGTGACATAAAAGAGGGCAAGGGACTTGGGGGGCGAAACGGTCGCGATGTCGCGATGTCGCGATATCGCGACCAAAAACAAGAGCGGAGGGCACAGCAAAATTATTTAGCGATATCATGACATGTCGCGATATCGCGGCCAAAGATAGAAATGAAGGGCACAGTGAAATTACGTTGCGATATCGCGACGTGTCGTGATATCACGGCCATAAGAAAAACAAATAGAAAACAGACACACAAACAGCCAGGCGCATGGGAAAAGAGGCAACAGTCACAGGTGGACAGTCTGACAAAGCAGCGGTTGCAGGTCAAGGGCCTATTGAATGCATGCTTTCATGGCGGATCAGGGAGTTGGCCAATTATGGATGGAAAATTGAAGACTCGATAGGGAAAGCCAATTTTGTAGGTTTTGATTAATACTTTCGTGCTGGTGGGTCATTAATGACCTAGAGGGCCGAGACCTCGATAAAAACTCCAAAAATTGTAATAGATCGGGGTGGTGGATCGAAGAATAGACGCAGAAGTGTGATTGTGAAGACCAAGCCGAGCGCTGGTCATTTGTAAGCCTGTGGGCTGTTTGTAAGTGTATTTTCTAGATTTAATATAGAGAAGATTTGGAAATCGTGAGTGTGAGTCTGTGTTTATTTCCTAGTTTCCCCATCAGTGGTATCAGACTGTAACAGATCATCGGACGTGAGGCAGTTACACCAGGATATGTGGAAAGGCTCATGAGAAAGTGAGTAGAATGCCTCCGAGAAGAAACCTCATAGGTGGGAGAGGCATGGCGACAACAGCAGATGTTCGGGCTTTGCAGCGGCAAGTTCAGGCCCTGCAAGAAGAACTACGCAGAGGGCACAAACCAAGAAGAGATGATGACAGTGAGGATGAAGTGGATGAAGAAGAAAACCAGTCTGAAGAAGAAGAAGAGGCTATAGATCCGGCACAAGCCAGACTGTACAAAGCCATATCCTAGATTGGGAAAAGGTCGAAGATGGAAGTTTCCACGTATTTTAGGAATCTGGATCTGGAGGAATTGATCGACTGGATCAATGATCTGGAAGAGTACTTTGAGTATGAAGAAGTTGAAGATCCCGAGAGGGTCAGATTTGCCAAGACCAAACTGAAAGGTCATGCCAACATATGGTGGAAGGGAGTACAGCTAAAGCAGAACAAAAGAGGGAAGGAAAGAATAACAAGGTGGGATAGGATGGTAGAAAAATTGAAAAGACAGTTTATTCTGGCAGATTACGAGTTGGATCTGCTAAGGAAAATGCAAAGTTTGAGACAGATGAACAAAACTGTCCAAGAATACATGGAGGAGTTTTATAAAATCTCCATTCGAACTGGCCATTTAGAAGCAAGCAAGGAGAAGGTGGCTCATTATATCAATGGGTTGAGACCCAGTATCCACGAAGAGTTGAGCTTAGTTCGGGTGAGCAACATTAAATATGCTTACCAGTTTGCTCTGAAGGTGGAAGAAAAATTGAATAGAAGGTTTGAGAGCAAGCAAAGAGGAAGAGCGCATGGAGGAAATACTAGTGGAAGAAAAGAGGAAGGAAAGGAGGAGAAGAAAGAAGAGGTTAGCAACAGTCGAGATCAGAAGGAAGATGAGGAACCCAAACCCCAAGTTCATAACAATGGCTACCCAAGAGGAAGAGGTAGATCTGGACGTGGGTATGGAAGAGGAGTGTTTTGGGGAACCTGTTTCCACTATGGAGAAGAGGGACATCGGGCATATGAGTGTCCCCAGCACCTCGAGAGGGTGAACAAGAAACATGTGGGTCCAGCCAGAGCTGTTGTGGCAGAGGAAGATGTTGGATCTGAACATTCTAAAGAAGCTGAGAGAGGAGAAGCAATGATCATGAGGAGAACCATGCTAATTGAGGAAGACAAACCAGAGCAGAGGAGAATCCTGTTTCGCACACGGTGCAAAAGTTTAGGCAAAGTTTGTAATGTTATTATAGATAATGGGAGTACAAATAACTTAGTCTCCGAAGAGATGGTCGCTAAGTTACAACTGGAAATGAGGAGACACCCGCATCCATACCGGATTACATGGTTGCGAAAGGACCACAGAGCATGGGTCCATGAACAGTGCTTAGTCACGTTCAATATTGGGAAGTACCAGGATGAGATTCTGTGTGATGTTTTTCCCATGGATGCTTGCCATTTGCTGTTAGGAAGGCCATGGCAGTTTGATCAGAGTGTAGTGCATGATGGTTGTGCAAATACGTACTCCTTGATGAAAGATGGACTGCACCACAAATTAAAGCCATTGCAAGCAGTGGACGAGAAGGTGTGCAACAGTGCCATAATTTGTTTGGTAGAAGGCAAAAAATATTTTTTCTAGGAGACGGGGTTTAAGCAGGCTGTAGAGGCAGGTGCACGTTTGGAGCTAATATAAGAGATGCGGACCGAACAACACAGAAGTGAAGGTCACTTCTCCATTTACCCCGGGTGTCTGATGCAGGAGCATCCGATGGCAGCAAAGCAATCTTGCATCAACCAAATTTTTCTAAGTGTTTCCAAAATTTATTTTTGTTTCGAAGTGTTTAGCAGGAACAAGGCAGAAGTTGGAGGGTCACGAAATCGTGACATGTCGCAATTTTGCGACATGTCGCAAAATCGCCACAAAAAAGCGGAGTATAGGCCTGAAGGCAAAAATGGTCGCGATATCGCGACGCGCGATATCACGACAGAAAAGCGGAACATAGGCCGAAGGCAAAAATGGTCATGATATCATGATGCGTGATATCGCGACAGAGAAGCGAAACGTAGGTCGAAGGCAAAAACGGTCGATATCGCGACATCGCGATATCGTGACATAAAATCTAAAGCAAGGCTCAAGGTGTGGGCTCGAAGGCGAAAGGCAGAAGGCAGAAGCAAAACTCAAAGGTAGAAAACACAACGTGAAGGACTCGAGGGAGAAACGGTCATGATGTCGCGACGTCACGATATCGCGACATCGTGATATCGTGACAAGAAAGAGGGCAAGGGACTAAGAGGTGAAATGGTCGCGATGTCGCGACGTCACGATATTGTGACGTCGTGATATCGTGACATAAAAGAGGGCAAGGGACTTGGGGGGCGAAACAGTCGCGATGTCGCGACGTCGCGATATCGCGACCAAAAATAGGTGCGGAGGGTGTAGCGAAATTACGTCGCGATATCGCGGCCAAAGACAGAAACAGAGGGCACAATGAAATTGCATTGCGATATCACGGCCAAAAGAAAAACAAATAGAAAACAGACACATGGATGGCCAGGCGCACGGGAAGAGAGGCAACAGTCACAGGTGGACAGTCTGACAAAGCAGCGGTTGCAGGTCAAGGGCCTATTGAATGCGTGCTTTCATGGCAGATCAGGGAGTTGGCCAATTATGAATGGAAAATTGAAGACTCGACGGGGAAAGCCGATTTTGCAGGTTTTGATTAATACTTTCGTGCTGGTGGGTCATTAATGACCTAGAGGGCCGAGACCTCGATAAAAACTCGAGAAATTGTAATAGATCAGGGTGGTGGATCGAAGAATAGACGCAGAAGTGTGATTGTGAAGACCAAGCCGAGCACTGGTCATTTGTAAGCCTGTGGGCTGTTTGTAAGTGTATTTTCCAGATTTAATACAGAGAAAATTTGGAATTCGTGAGTGTGAGTCTGTGTTTATTTCCCGGTCCCCCATCACCATTTCACATCCATAAAATGATTTCATAATATAAAGTCATCAAATAACAAATCACTTTAATGGAATATAACTTCACCCATTAAAATATTGGACCTTTACTCCTCAAAGCAACAATTTGTGAATGGTTATGGATACTCATTTCATCGAAGAATAATACTGTGCTGAAGTCATCATCCGAAACCCTAAAAATGGATATTGCTAAAAATAGTAAATCCAATCAAATGATCTCCAAATAAGCCCAAACGACTGGTAAACATGATATCTCTATAAGCTTATGAAGATAATAACCTCTCTAGATGGCTCCCCAACAACAGACTTAGCCTATGGGAGCTCGTGTATAGGATAATCTCCCCGGTACACTGACTGCCTGGAAAAGGGGACAGTATAGTTCGCCCTTCTCAAATATTGTTTGTCCTCAAGCAACGCCCAAACATAACCCAATCAGTGGTTTGCATCTCAAATGAGGTCGCATAGAATACCTGGATTCCATAACAACCTTAGAAAGTACTCATCGAGATGACACTGTACTACACTGCTCCTCTAAAATATGGAATTGCATAAGTCCCAACTGCAATAGCCTAATGTAATCTCTCTCAAGTTTGGTACCAACATGCCTGACTAAACTGGATTGAAATATCTCATACCACAACATAACCAAGAGATCAACATCACGTACCACTACCAAACCAACACTAGGAGCACCTCCATAACCATCACCTACCCAGCTCAACTCAGTACACGTACTCCAAAAGTGACCTAGATGATCTCATGCCACCCAATAAACTATAGTAGACCAAACACCCTCGGGGAAGATGTCGTTCATCATCAAACTAATCCAACTTGGGTGTAAAATAATATGTATAATATTTGAAGAATCATCCACATCCCACTTCTGCAACTCAATGAGAAACTCAGTCTCATAGACTATACTGGTATACCCATAAAGTCTGAGCTCTGCCCTAGGTGACACCTTCGACATGAGTGACTCAATCTAGTCCACTCTTGCACTCCCACTGATCATAATAGAATTGAGCCCCTAAGAAAACATAATTCTCAATACAAAAGTAGGATACTCAGTGAATCTCATCGGATAATGCCAACCCAAATGGTGACAAATATTTGTTATGCAATCGACAGGGTCAGAGATAGCAAGGATATAACTGTAACTGGCCACCCAAAAAATGTATCGACCATAAGAAACTAAATAATCCATAGTGATACTCCAACTTCCTAAGTCAAATAGGACATCCCATGAGTACCAGTGCTCCTCAAACATCAACAAGTCCACTAGTCTCCAAGCTAGGCTCAGTACCTTTCTCCAATCCACTTGTATAAGCACAAATGGATAAATGTCATGCTTGCTCAAGGAGTGAATGACAACATACCACTCCAATCCATAATCAACCCTTACCCAAAACATGGTCCTACCATCATATTCGAAGCTCATAGATACAAGAATACAATCTTGGGTGAATGAAATCAACTCCAAAGTGGCCCTATCACCCTGAAACTACACTCGACCACAAATGGTTTGAACGTCAACTAGATAGAAGTCAGGAATGCATGTTCATATAATAAATGACCACTCCACCTCAGCCTCTATTGAGCCACCCAATGTCTCCTCTCCCTGTGATGTATCCACAAGGTCAAACTCATAGTCATCATGCTCAATATGAGGGTAGCATGAATCTCTAGGCCCCAACAAAGAGTCCTCATGGAGTTCCTCAATGTCCTCCACAAACTGTTGAATCTCTATGCATCTCACCTCTGCTACCTGCCCCCTATCTATGGCTACCTCAAAAGACTAATTATAATATTGGAACAGTGAATAGTAAGCCAAAATGAGATCTAAACATAGTCTATCCACCTCATCCTCTTTCTCATGGAAAGCATCCAAGGTGACATCTGTAGCTTTGATAGTTGTATCCATGTCATGTATTACCTACAAGTACATTGATTTAATTTCCTCCAATGCACCTTTGATGTATTTCAAATCAATGAGGGAAACCACCTGTTAATATTGGTTCCTAGGGGCCTTATGAATGATGTCCTTGAGCATCCTCTTAGTGTCATTAGTGGTGGACAACACGTGCACTTCATATTTAAATTTACTGTGAGTTGGTTCTTCGAATTTTTATCCAAATTATCATGGTCATAAATATTATGCTGGCTGTTACTATAATTCAGACAAAAATAAGAACTAACCTCATGAATTTTAGTAGTGTCTTCCAAGATTTTCCAAGATTCATGTGCCTCCCTGTGTCCATCCTCATCAAACTCATCATTCACACAATCTGAAGATGAAATAAAATAAGCATTAGACCCATCATTTGTCAAGTCTTCTTGGTTGTCCTGATGAGGTGAACCATCATGATAATCTGATCTATGATCATCAACAAACACAACTATGTTATGATTGGAAAAATCAAGTATAGGCTCATCAAAAAAGGCTGCTATGAAACCTGTAATATCACCATCATGTGCATTATGCATGTCTGATCTTAATTGCAAATCACTTTACGGATCATCCAAGAATATGTATCTCTTGGGTGCATACATCATAATGGGTTGGGTTTGAGAACCTGTGTTCACCTGTACTACCATCACAAAAATGTGATGGGTGAATGTTAGCAGGTGCTGATCTGGTATCCCCATGAAGTACAATCTCATCATTTGTATGTGCAACCTTATCTACTGGATCAACCTATGAATTTTCACATCTACCTTATGTGATTTTTTTTATTCAGACTCTTCTTCTTCCCAACTCTCCTCGCTATCCAGGTATACTCTCAGCTTCTTCTTACACCTTCTTACAACAATGTCAACAAATCTATGTGCTGTAGAAGAATAAACCTTATCCTACCTTCAAATGACTAATAACAATGTTAACAGAGGTTGCGAAATGGAGTCATATTCATCAATTATTAAGGACATGATGTCCTCCATGTCACAAAAAATGAACTCGTCATTTTTATCACCAATAGAATATATGAAATAATAACACATACATAAGATATCACTGTCACAACCCAATTCAATCAACAGATTACTGGAATAAAGACTAGCCATCAACTCCAAATTCTTTACCTTCTTACCAAATAATGGGCTTCTGATATCACTTAATCCCTAGAAGCTATTAACAATCATATGCATAATTTCATTCATTTTTGTATCCTCATATGGTGCCTCTGGAGTTGTGATCCGTGTGAGTTCCCTTAAACAACAAGTAAAAACGAGTCTTATTCTGTTATTTGAATGTGTCATCCATTTATCCTGGATCAAGGTATCCAGTGTAGGAAGTATGACAACTTACCACTCCACTAAAGGCTATTGTTCCACCATGGCCAAACATTCCTCTATTTTATTTAAGATGACAATAACATCATCATATGACGATAATAACTGCTCAAATTTTTTACCTACAAACTATAGTTTCCTGTGTCATTCTTTTTCGTCACTGACTATAGCCATAGTTCAATACCCGGACAGGCTAGCAGCACTAAACTCAAGCTTTGATACCACTATAATGTACACCCTGATCTGATGAACAATTTGTACACTAGTCTGATTTGTTTTATTTTAGTTTGTTTCCTAATGTGATTTTTTTCTAATTTTTGAGGGTTTAATGTTGGTTTTTCTCATTTTTCATATTAAGGGTTTATAAAGATAAATGGACTGAAAATAGAATGTAAAAAAACAACAATTAAATAATACTAATAGAAACTAATTTTTTATTTATTTTGATCTGAAATCACCAAATTATAAAATTCGTTCGTGGCTCTAGGTGTGCCCAAATGATAAACTGAAATAGTGAATCACTGATATCTTCACTATCTGGTGTCCGAATCACGTGTCATCTAATGCTAACTGATCCTGGAGGCTAGGCGTACCTTTTACAACTGATAAACTATAGGTTGAAACCCTAATAATTTTGGCACACTTTACAATACACTTGTACAACCTGATCTACAAATCACTGAAACCCTTCAAATTTGTGGAATATGACTCCTACCTAGGTGGAATATGATTGAAATATGAAAACCCATATGCTTCGTTTCTCGATCAAAAAAATTTCAATTTTCGACAAACCTTTGTCTGCCTCGTGAATGCTCAGATGAACTCTCTAAAGCGAAAGCTCCAATCCGGATTAGTTAGAGGTGATCTATTACACCTGAAACTCACAAATTCTTGTTGAGATAGCTCCCAAAAATCCCTATGATATTTTGGTGAAAATCCCTAAGAAAAGCTCCACAAGAAAAACAATATCTTCCCCATATTTCAAATGAGGTCCAACTCCAAAATATAAAGGTGCAATTAGGGTTTGGGTGCCCTAATTAGGGTTGCACATAACACTTTTTTTTAATTTTTAATATATTTAATTTGTCCCTTTACATCATAAAGAGGGCCACGTCCCCCCCCTTGGCCTAGGCATACCATTTTAAGTTATTTTTTAAGTTATAACTTAACATTATAACATTATATTATAAAGTGGCCCATTTCACATCCATAAAGTGGTTTCATAATATAAAATCTTTAAATAATAAATCACTTTAATGGAATATAACTTCACCCATTAAAATATTGGATCTCTTCTCCTCAAACCAACAATCCGTGAATGGTTCTGGATACCCATTTCTTCAAAGAATAATACTGTGTTGAAGTCGTCATCCGAAACCCTAAAAATAAACATTGCTAAAAATAACAAGTCTAGTCAAATGATCTCCAAATAAGCCCAAACGATTGGAAAACATGAGATCTTTGTAAGCTTATGAAGATAATAACCTCTCCAGATGGCTCCCCAAAAATTGAATTAGCCTAGGGGAACTCGTGTATAGGCTAATCTCCCCGGTACACTGACTGCCTAGAAAAGGGGACATTACACTACTAGAATTTTAAACTCAAGATCGAGGGTGCAAATTCAGCACTTTTTTTGGGAAGGCAACAAGGTGGTGAACTTGATGGCGAATTTGGGTCTTTCTCATCATGGACTAAAGGTTTGTATGGATAATTTTCCTTAAAACCTTCAGAATTTGGTATTTGATGATCATGAATAGTAGAAAATTTTATATTTGTACCTGGTACCTCAAAGGTCTTATCTCATGGGCCAACCATGTGATTCTCTAGAAATATTTGTATTTTCCTAATAATCCCATTCTTGCAAAAGGTGTCAGATTGTATGTTAAGTTTTTAAGGGTAGAAATCAGGTGATCCCCTGATTTATGCATGATTTTGCTTGTATTTCCATGGTCGTGGTCCCAATGTTGACCTCGTTGTTTTATCCTTGAGGGGACTAGGGGAGTTTTCCTTCATCTTGTGATATTAGTTAGTTCCAATGTTCAGACTTTTTCATCCTTTTTTTGGGATATATCTTCCCTAGGATGATTTCCTTGTGGCGTTGAGACTTGGTAAATTGTAGTAGCTTGTTGTGGTCTGTGGTTTAAAATAAGTGGAGGGTAGCTTGGGATGCTATCCTAGAAGGGAATGTTAGGCACTCAAAGTGATTGGTGATGAAAGTGGTTTATCCTACAAACCCAACCATTCATGTTGCTTCTTCAAACTCTGAGGAATTTGACAACATTGTGGTCTATGGTTTAAATGCAATGGAGGGTAGCTCGAGATGTTGTCCTAGAAGGGAGTGCTAGGTGCTCTAAGTGGTTGGTGATGAAAGGTTTAGCCTATGGACCCCACTATTCCTGTTGCTTCTTTGGACTTTGAGGAATTTGACAATGTTATTATTTGTGGTTTAAAGGTAGTGGAGGGTATCTCAGGATGTTATCCCAGAAAGGAGTGCTAGACACTCTAAGTGGTTGGCGATGAAAGTGGTTTAGCCTGTAGACCCAGCCATTCCTATTGCTTCTTCACACTCTAAGGAATTTGATAACGATCGAGAAGTGGTCAATCGGTAGTTGGATCTATCAACCCCGAAGTAAGGGTTGTGATATGTTTGTTTGGGTTAACATTGTTTATTGTTAGGCTGAAAGTTTTCCTTTGTTATCCTTGTAATTTATGACTTCCCATTTTATTTTGTATGGGGAGTTGCTTCTCTGGTTTCTTCTAGCAGGTGGTGTTTTTGGAGTTTTGTATATCTGAGTATGGTGCATTGTATCATGCCCTATCTCAGTCCTTTTGTAATAGGTTCGAGGACCCTTAAAACCCCTTCCTTTATCTAATAAAAAATATAACGAACCTGGAGAATGCATAGACCTTAAAAGTAGCTTAAAGTAAGTTCTTTTAGCAGAAA
Organism: Wollemia nobilis; assembly: GCA_028583015.1. Taxonomy (NCBI): domain Eukaryota; kingdom Viridiplantae; phylum Streptophyta; class Pinopsida; order Araucariales; family Araucariaceae; genus Wollemia; species Wollemia nobilis. Next base: position 2,307,218 of record JAQPPZ010017221.1, read on the forward strand.
CCTAAGTTCAATTTATAAAAAGATGATCTTAGATATGTTCAGCTATATTTTATTATTATAAAAATTACCGTTTTTGTTAAACAATATTCTTTGGAATCCCATATCTATATGTATAAAATAACTAAAGAATGACTCTGAGTACCTTGCTTTCATCGTACAAGCAATACTATCACTTATGGTATATATAGGAAATTTGAATAGTCTAAAATAAATTGGAGTATCAATTTAGTCATTTAGATTTTTCAAAATTTAATAAAGAAATTAAGGTTTTAAATTATCAAACAATACATATACAATTGTTAACATGTTGTAATATTACTATATAGTAAAAAAAAAAACCATTTCAATCCTATTTAATTTATTGAAAAACTAACATAAAATCTATTTAATATTTTTAAAAATTACTATATAATATAAGTAAAACTATTTCAATCCCATATAATTATTGGAAAATAATACAAAATATATATTTCACATTTTTTTAGTTACATATAATTAGTTTAACTAATTTAAATTTGATAAATCACATAAACATGAAGTCTTTGTAAAGAATGGCCAAATTACATCTATCATAACTTGAGAAAAAATATTTTATCCGTCCAAAATTACCTTTGATGATAAAGAAACTTTTAAGGCAGTTAATGCTTCACAAGATCATAGTGAGTCTCTAGTGGAAGAACTAATAGTGGCATCAGAAGAGACCTCTCCTTAATTATAATTAAGGTTAAATTGGTTACAAATGGTTATTACCATACTTATCCATTGTTGCAAACTAAATGCTCATTGGGGCCTTTATTTGGGCCCATCCTTTTCACACAGCCTGGTTTGCATATCTCAAACCCAAACAAGTTGTCTTTACTTGGAATTTAATTCTGCTTGGTAAATGGCTTGTCTACATTTGCCATGAACCTAAAGATTTATGTCCATTTTTCTATGAACCTAAATATTTTCTTTACCTCTCTTATAGATGTCATAAGGCTCAATACGCTTGAAAGTAGATTTTTTCATATTTTAGCCTTTTTTCCAATGTTAGTTCACATGACAATAAATTCTCCTTGGAGATCCTCTTCTTCTCTCGTGTTTCTAAAAGTTGATGGGTATTCAGTTTTCTTTATGAAAAGCTAAAAATGATGCCTTTTTCTATCAATCTTCTAGTGTCAATGTTGTTTAAGTGATAATAAAGTTGACCCATTTGTAAGAAATAATTAAACACTCATGAATACTTTTACTTTTACATTATGCATTAACCATTTCTTTGACAAAATACACAAAAGTTAATATTGGATGTAATACATTCAACCACTAAATCCAGCCAATAAAAATTAAAACACACTACAAACAAGTAACCATCGAAAACAATCTAAAACGGTCTCCACAATCTTAATAAATATAATAAAACTAAATCTGAAAGATGTTTAATCTCTATTTTTAATAAATTAAGAGTGTGCTTATTCACTTATATTTTCGTTAATATAATAATTTTTGTTTTAAAAAAAGAACACACAATGCAATTGTGTGTCCAATTTGGTGATGTTACCAACCACATGTAGCTTTATAATTTTCTATTTTTTGTTTTTGGATTTTGTTTTGCATAAATGTATCTTTGCTAAATCCAAATCCAACCATATATGAGGTTGGGGAGAGCAAGTGCAGCACTTTCTCCCCACCCCCACCCTCATATACTTTCTCCTCACCCCCACCCTCATATACTTGCTCCCCACCTCCACCCTCATATACTTTCTCCCCAACCCAACCCTCCACTTGCTCCCCGCCCCCACCCTCATATATATGAGGGTGGGGTTGGGGAGCAAGTGCATTCCCATCCTCATATGAGGGTGGGGGTGGAGAGCAAGTATATGAGTGTGGGGGTGGGGAGCAAGTGAGCACTTGCTCCCCACCCCCACACTCATATACTTGCTCTCCACCCCCACCCTCATATGAGGATGGGAATGCACTTGCTCCCCACCCCCAACCTCAGGGTGGGGGGAGCAAGTGTAGCACTTGCTACCCACCCCCACACTCATATACTTGCTCTCCACCCCCACCCTCATATGAGGATGGGAATGCACTTGCTCCCCCACCCCCACCCGGGTGGGGGTGGGTAGAAAATGTTGCACTTGCTTCCCCCACACTCATATGAAGGTGGGGGTGGGGAGCAAGTGCATTCCCCACCCTCATATGAGGGTGGGGGTCATCCCCACCCCCACACTCATTTGAGGGTGGGGATAAAGTATATGAGGGTGGGGGTGGGGATAAAGTATATGAGGGTGGGGGGGTGGGGAGAAAGTATATGAGGGTGGGGGTGGGGAGAAAGTATATGAGGGTGGGGGTGGGGAGAAAGTGCTATATGAGGGTGGGGGGTGGGGAGAAAGTGCTATATGAGGGTGGGCTTAGGGAGCAAGTATATGAGGGTGGGGGTGGGGAGCAAGTATATGAGGGTGGGGGTGGGGAGCAAGTGCTCATATGAGGGTGGGAAAGTAACTACAACAACTTGTTGTAGTTACTCCCCACCCCCACCCTCATATGAGGGTGGGGGTGGGGAGAAAGTGTAGCACTTGTTCCCCACCCCCATCCTCCCACCCCCACCCTCATATGAGTATGGGGGTGGGGATAAAGTGCAACACTTGCTCCCCACCCCACCTTGCACCTGCTCCTCATTCCCCACCACCACCCTCATATGAAGGTGGGGTGAAGTAACTATAACAAGTTGTTGTAGTTACTTCCCCATATCATCCTACCAACCCCACCCTCGCTACACTTGCTCCTCACTCCCACTATCATAGAGAAAGTGCTACCCTCATATGAGGGTGGGGGTGGGAAGCAAGTACATTAAGGGTGGGGGTGGGGAGTAAGTGTGTGTGGGGGTGGGGAGTAAGTACAACAAGTAGACGAGCGAACCAAGTAGGTCATTCACAAATATTGGAGAGATATCCATGGTTATCGACAGTGGTTTTGTAGGCCTTAAAAACCCAATTCATTTGAGCATGGAGGTCCTCAATGGTTTTGATAGTTTGATTGAAAATGGTGCTAGGGTCTATTGCAACATTGGCATCTGCATACAGTTGGAAAATAGTGTTAGAAACAAAATTCAAAACAAAATTCTTAGATATGTTACCAAACTTACTTTCAAGAGGACCATCACGAGTATGACTAGAGGTTGGCTTGGAGAGGTTTCCGTCAATCTTCGCTTTGTTAGGTTTTCCAAGACCATGAGATTTGCTATCCAATTCTTCTAGGTTGATCTTTCTCAAATCTCAATGAACGATATCTGACTTCAAGCCCAGTGCTACCATAATAGGTATTAGCAAAACTAGAGGTCCTAGAATTAGGCTCAGGGGAAATGAAGTCAAGTTCATCCTCATCATCATCGACCTCATCAATGGAAATTGTGACACGATTAGGGCTATTGGCAGTTGGTTCACAAGGGATACTAGATATAACTACTTTATGGGTGAATTCATTGAGGGCATGCTTTTAAAGGATCAAGAGCAGGCCTTGGTGGGAAGGAGCGGAGGATTTAAGCTTTTGGACTCTGTCAATGGATAACTCAATGGAGCAAAATAGGTATTCAGGGATGTTCACATGTTTTACATATTTGAGGTGGTTCAAAAAGGTTAGATGAAAGTTGTATAGAGGGATGTCAATATTATTGACAATATTGTATTGTAGGATAGGGATCAAAACCTTGTTCCAAGGGGAGGGGATGGAAGTCCTTACTATGCCACCATTCTCCCAAATTAATTTTTTACCTTTATCCGTGAAAAATTCCATTTATGTTGCAAAGTTGTGTCTGTCTCTATAGATGATTCGTCCATTAGCTCGAAAGCTGGTGACTTTAATGAGTATATTAACACTGATAATGAACTCCAGACCACAAAATACAACACTCCCATTGTCTCAAGAATTGACGATGGTGTTGGAAACTTCAGCATCAATACCACATAATTTATTAAGAAGAGGGATGAAACCATGGGAATCGAGGATAGACTCAGTTACAGGGTCAAGGTGAAGGGTTTTTGGCTCAGTGAGGGCCATGACTGTATCACAACCACTGGTATAAAGGAACAAAGTGGAGAAGTACCCAACTACATTTTTGATATTGGATTTAAAGCCACCACTCAAGTAAGAGAAAATAACATGTGAATGCTTTAACACCCAATCAAAGAAATAATTGGTGGACATGGTTGAAATAAAGGTCTTGGAATTACAGATGCTGACAAAATGGGAAAGGTTTTGAAAGAAAAATCTGCTATTAAAATTAGGGACAAAGGCCTCACAGAAGTGGGAGATGAAAACAAAAATGAGCATGACAAAAAGGAAAGGGCACGTGAAGGTTTGGGCGCCATACACATCATTCCTAGAAGACAAAGAGCAAAGGCACATGGTAGGATGGGGGTGAGGAGGGGGATGACAAAGTTGAATGAGGATGGGGAAGTGATCGAGTACACGAAGAGCAGACAAAAAATAGGGTTTGAGTGGAAAGGAGTCCAAGTCACAATAGAGATGAGGGAACAAAACCCTAAAAATATGCAAGACAACAATGGGGAACTTGGAAATAAAAATCCACAGAGAACAAGGGAGAAACCATGGGATAAACTTGACTAAAACTCTAGACAAGGCAGATTAAAATACGGTCAGCTAGACTCAGAAAGATTACCTATCATTGGGGAATTCATGGGCAGTAATAACAAAGAGGGCTTAAGGAAAATCGATGTTCCATATTGAAAGGTGTTCCATGATGGTCCCTAGATTTGTGAGTAAATCTGCTACTTTGTTGGCCTCTCTAAAGATGTGCTGAACATTGGATTTAGGGAGCTGATGGAGAAGCCTCTTGGCTTTTGAAATTATATTGCTGACTTTCCATGTAGGAATTTGCTCCTTATTCAGATAGTTGATCACATTTAGTGAATCTCCTTCTATGGTGATGCTGCAATGGAAATGTTGGACAATGATTAGACCTCGAAGGAGGGCTTTAGCTTCAGCAACATGGTTGGACTGAGTGCCCAAGTTCTTCACGTAAGCAACTATCAATTTGCCATTGTGATCACGGATGACACCTCCTCCACCTGCTTTGCTTGGGTTTCCTCTGGAAGACCCATCAAAGTTGAGCTTGAGCCAGCCTTCAGGAGGAGGGCTCCACCTAGTGTCAACTCTAGTGTTGGTTTGGATGGAGCGAACAATGATATGGGGAATCAGGTTGAGGGATGTGGTGATGGTTGCCTCAAATCCAGGGCTAGGGGCCTTGACATAGGGGATAAGTTGAGCATTTTTAGTGGTGAGACACAAGACTTTGATGCCAATAGAAGTGATGTCTTTGGATAAGCTAGAGAAGACCTTGTTATTGCATTCAAGCCAAACCTACCACAAAAAATGGTGAAGGCACATGGCCCACATGGATTTGAGTCTATCATTGCGGAAGGGGTTAGGCCATTGGGTGAAAAACTTGAGGAGGGAGTTAGGATGAACCCACGATAAGATGAAGGTGCTTAAAAGGAAATTGAGGATGCCTGAAGAGAAATTGCACTCAGTAAATAGGTGTTTGGTTGACTCCCAAGCATATAGATAGAGGTAGCAACAATTGGGGATGGTGAGACCACATTTGGCAATATTTTTGATCATGAGGATTTTATCTTGGAGAGGCAAGCCAAGAAAATAATCCTACTTTAGGGATGAGCTTCTTCCACCAAATGAGATTAATAGGGACAGGGCTTTGGCTAGGAGGATCTTGCAATAGGTAGGTGGTTTTGATAGTAAAGAGGCCGCTATCACATTCTTTCCATATGAGTTGATCAAGAGGATGGTTGAAAGGAATGATACAGGTATTGAGCACTCAGGCCAAGGAAATAATAGCTTGGCCAAACTCTGAATTGGTGATCACAAGAGGGAAAGGTTTCCAGGCAGGGAAGCCATGAGCATAAGTGATGAAGTTGGCAACATTGCTTCCAAAGAACCCATCGGTTAGATGCTTGATGCTAGAAAGGATAGGATCATCGATGAGGGGATGATCATAGGCCCAAGTGTCCTTCTAAAAGTCAATAGATTGGCCATCACCAAGTTGCCATATGTAACCCTGCTTAATGATATGTATGGATTGGATGACAAAGTTCTAGAAGGTAGATTTGAGTTGAGGTATTCCTTCATCCATGAAGTTGTGGTGTTGAAGGTATTTTCTTTTTGTGATGGACACCCATTCCACGTCAACATTTGTGAATATTTTCTAGGCCTGCTTAGCAATAAGGGCCATGTTCATCTTTTGAACACATGTTTTTAGGCCTCCTTGTGCTTTGGTGCAAAATTTATCCCAATCAACAAGATGGAATCTACATGTGTTTTTAGGGCTTGACCAAAGGAAATTTTTTTGAAGCTGCTCTATTTTGGAACAAATAGATGTTGGTGCTTTGAAAATGGATAGAAAGTACACCAAAATGCTCTAGAGGTAGGCTGAGACTAAGGTGGCTTTGGCTGCTTGGCTGAGGAGAGTGCCTTTCCACCTGGTAAGCCTTTTTTGGAGTCTTTCAAGGACATTATTCCACATGGAAGCTTTGGGGTTACCCACAAAGAGGGGAAGACCAAGATACATGGAAGGGAGATCAACAATGGTGCATTGAAGGACACTGGTAATATTAGCTTGGCGAGGTAGAGGAGTGTTCAAGAAGTAAATCTTGCTTTTAATGTAATTGATTTTCTGACCTACAACATCTTCATAAAGGTTGAGGATGTATTTGATGTTTTTTGCTTCAACCATAGATGCACAGGTAGCAAGAATGGTGTCATCAATGAACTATTGGTGGGTGACTAGACTTAGAGTGGAGGCAACACAAATTCTAGAAATAACACCATGGGTACAAGCTACTTTGAGGGAACATCCTAGAGATTCAACAAGGATAATGAACAACATGGGGGAAAGGGGATCACCTTGCCTTAGGCCTCTGGCACTAGGGAAATAACTACAATAGACCCATTAACTAGAAAAAGAACCAGAAATAAGTGATGCAGGCTTTGATGAGATTAATCCAGTCCTGGTGGAAGCCAAATTTATTGAGTACAGCAAATAAGAAGTTCTAGGACACTCTATCAAATGCTTTATTCATGTCCAACTTTAGGAAAAAACTAGCTTTTTTGCTTCGGTAAGTCGAGTGCATGGTTTCATGAATGCTTATGACCCCATTAGTAATGAATCTCCCTAGAATAGTACTGCCTTGGAAAGAGTCAATGATGGATGGGAGGATTCCTTTTAGCCTATTGGCAAGGGCTTTGGTTAGAATTTTTTAGAGCACGTTATAGAGGTTGATGGGTCGAAAGTCATGCATTGATCTACACACAATAGTTTTGGGGACCAGGGTAAGGAAAGTAGAGTTCACATCCCTGGGAATGAATTTGGATTGTTGAGCATCCCTGATGGCATTGCACACATCATTACTGATAATGTCCCAGAAATTTTGAAAGAATCTGGGTGAGAAGCCATCGGGGCCAGGGGCTTTATCAGGTTGCATGGAGAAGAGAGCCTGGTTGATCTCATCATTGGAGAATGCTTTAGTGAGTTGAATGTTCATATCAGGGCTGATGAGATTAGGAATATGGTTAAGCAAGGCTTCAGAGGAATGAGCCGATTGAGGGCTTTGAGAACCAAGGAGGGATTCAAAGTGACCAACAACCTCGTTCCTAATTTCATGGATGCAAGAAGTGATAGAGTTGTCATTTTTGATGAGCTCTTTAATTCTGTTGGAGCTTTTGTGCTTCATGGTAGAGGCATGAAAGAATTTGGTATTTGCATCTCCTACCTTGAGCCACAGTGCTCTCAATTTTTACCTCCAAAATACTTCTTATTTTGCGAGAATGTTATGGAAATATGACAACAATATCTATTCTTCAAGTCTGGTCTAGGAATTATAATGTCCTTGCTGAATTTGACTTTCAATGATTTGGAGCCTTTCTTTGATTGCCTACTTATTTTAAAAAATATTGCCAAAAACTTTTGCATTCCACACCTTGAGATTGTTCTTGATGAGCCAGAGTTTCTTTGCAACTTGAGCCATAGGAGGTCCTAAAAAACTTGGCCCCACCATTCTGCAATTATTTCCCTGAGTTCTGGATGTTGAATCCACATGGATTCGAACCTGAAGGGGGTTTTGAAGATAGGGGAACAGAGGCCTTCAAAGATTAGTGGATTGTGGTCTGATCCAATTCTGGGGAGAGCTTGAAGAGAAGCATCTCCTAGGAATGGAACAACCTCCTTAGACAATAAAAAATGATCAAGCCAGAGTTGGATGTGTTGCCCTCCTATTCTCCTATTGCTCCAAGTGTACCTAGTGCCCTTTAGTTGAACGTCCATCAATTCATTGCTATCAACAAAGTTGTTGAAATCTTCATAGTTCTGGGGTGAAATGGCAGTTCCTCCACTTTTTTAGATGGGTAGAGGGGTGAGTTGAAGTCACCTACTAGAATCCATGGGTGATTAGCAAATATGGTCCTCATCTGACTTAATGTATCCCACAGGTTGCTTCTTCCTTGAGGGGTATTGGGTGCGTAAATATTTGATAGAATCCAGCTTGTGTTGGTATCTTTGCTGAAGAACAAAATATTGGTGATTCTATCTGATGCTGAAACAAATCTTCCTTCCACTTTGGATGGATCCCATAGACATAGGAGCCCACCTGAAGAACCCTGAGCTAGGCTTGCAATGAACTCACAATCCTTCCATATGGTTTTGGTTGTTTTTCTATGGCATTGTTATCAATTTTGGTTTCCTGCATTATGAAGATGGTTGGTTTTATTTCTTTCCTCATGGTAGCTACCAGTCTCTGCTTGGCATGACCATTGAGGCCTCTCACATTCCATGAGAGGATTTTTATTTAGATATTTTGATTGAAGATTTTTGCCCCCCTTTGCTCTGCTGAGAGGGAGGTTTGGTTCTTTTGGTTTCATCTTGCGCTTGGGAAAACATATCTTCCATAAGGGTTGATTGAGTGCCATTTGCAATTTCATCTTCAATGGATTTTTTCTTTTTCTCGGAAATAGGGGGTCTTCCTCTCTTTTTGTCACTTCCAACATCAACCACTGCCCTTTTATAACTTTTGGTTTGCTTAGGGTTGAAACCATCAAGGGAGTTGAGGGGAGAAAAATGCATGGAAGGACTTGGAATGGTGGGGTTAGGGTTTGGGGAATGATGAGTAGGGTTGGGTGAAGTGGCTTTGAAGATGGGGGATTTAGGGATGCGGGGAAGGGGTGGGGGAAAGGAAGGACCTGATATGGTTGGAGAGTTGGGGGTCAGGGATCTGGGGAGCATAAATAGATTCAGGGAATAGGGCATCGTCTCTGTTGCCCAGGTCAAAAAAATTTAATTGAGAAAGGACACCGAAGCGGTTAGGGTAAGAAAATAATGAACATACCTTTTTATGAGAGGATTGCTATGAAGGGATTTACAATTTGCTTTCCTTTGAGGATAGCCTCAAGGTTTTGGCCGTTCGAGGCAGGTTGGGGTTCCTTTGGAATATTTGGTTGGTGATGCTTGGAGTTGTTCTGAGTAGGTCTGAAAAGCACCTTTTTGAAAGGAGGACCTTGCTTTTGGAAGCCCCCGAGAGGTTTGCCCTACTGATCTATTTCCTTTTTGATTGGTTCTCTGGGTGGTTTTAACCTAGGGTATTGGACCCTGAGATGCCCTTGGGTGCGACACTCCACGCAAAAATTTAGCTTGTTCTCGTATTCGATGGGCTGGCATCTTCTATAAGAGCCATAGATCAAGTTGATGTGGGTAGGAAGCTTGGATTCCATATTAGAATTGATGTAGAGATGAGCATGGACCATCCGAATTCTGGATTTAGTTGTTGGGTTGATGACCACGAGGTCACCAATACCACAAACAAACCTAGCTAGGATTTTTCATGTCAAAATTGATTAGGGAGGCCAGGGAAACAAACCCATATGGGAGCTAGATTGATGCTCTAGGTATCAGGGTTGAAATACTCAACCCATTTTTTGAGGAATAAACTTCTTCGACCAATGAATTTGCCCTTGAGATAAGTCCACTTCCATATTGATTCCATATTAGGTCTTCCACCAATAAATTTTCCCACTATGGACATGGATTCCATGGAGACATATTTGGCCATCATGTTCTCAGGAAGGACCAAGTCACCATCACACGAGACCAAAGGAATAGTCTCTAGATTAGCCCGAGAATTAAATGGCTTGGGGTCATTGCGCACTATATTACAAAAGACAACGGGTTGTTTTTGCCTCCCGTACCTTTATCAGGGGGTTCGTGGGACCGTACCTCAACAAAGTCTTCTTCAAGAGTGGAATCATCCAGGTCGCTGTCACCTACAAACCCATCACCATTCCTTGCAATGACTAATGAGGATTTCCCGCTCTTAGAGAATTCAAAATTCGCATTGACCATCTCTCAAATACCTACATAAGTATCATAAAACATTAAATTTTAGTTTTACTAGAAAGTTCATTTTAATAATAAGAATATATGTTTGCATTTCTCACCCTGAAATTAAGAGCTCTAAATATGTTTTTATTTATATTGCTTTTTTTTAATAGTGAGAGTATATATTTGAGTTTGTAACTCTTTTAAATTCATAATAGAGTTAATGTTTGTGTGAAAAAGATGTATACTTTAAAATTTATGAAATATTAGAGGATATTAAGTATTACAATAAGATTATTTATATATTATTTTAGTATTAATGTACATAATTGTACATAATTGTATGATTATTAAATTTTATTAAAAGTATTAATATTTTTTCAAAAAAAATAACATTATTTTTTAAAATTGGAGAAGATATATATTTTTTTCAATATTTCATGATTGAAATTTCATTCCAAGTTAATACCTATTTATCTATCTTAAGTTTTAAAGTTCATTTTAATAATGACAACATATGTTTGAATTTGTCACCCTAAAATAAAAAAGAATAAATGTGTTTCTATGTATATTGCTCTTTTTAAAGGCATAATAGACCCAAGAGTTTGTATGAACTGTAAGAAAGATGTGTAATATAAAATTTAAGAAATATTAGAAAATATTAAGCATCATAGTAAGATTACGTATGTATTATTTTAGTATTAATATATACAATTATATGATTATTAAACTATTATTAAATTATTATTAATTTTTTAAAAAGATAATTTTTTTTTTTTGGTAAATAAAAGTCTTCATTAATTACCGGGTTTTGCAGGTTAACCCAAAACCTATTACAATATCCAACCTTCTGCTGAGATTGTAGATCCTAGTCATCCTTGAAAATTTCTTACCAAAAATTGTGTTGAATCCCCTACAACACCTTACTAACAAAGCACACCCATACTTAAACATAACTGTAAACATTACTTACATTGACAGGAATTGAAGTTTGGAAATTTGCACTTGTGAAACCTGTTGCTTGCCCATTTCCTATTCCCTGTTAGAATATTCCAAGGCTTACACCTTGTTACCTTCATTTCCAATTTGGTATTATTTAGAGGGAAACCCCATAGTTATTACCAGCTCCATGGGGAAAGAACACCCATTCATATTTCTCCTTAACGGGTAGGTTTCTTTTCATGACTAATAATTTTTTCCACTTCACGTGGCACACCTTGTGTCCATGTCACCAAACTACCAACATCAACACCTATGTTGGCTAATTTTTCAACTGACCTGTTGGCCTCACGGTACACGTGACGAGCCCTCCTGTTCTGTCTTGCCACAAAAAGGATCCTCACTTCATGGATGACTCCCTTGATTCTCCATGGAGGTTTTTTGCCATTGGTTAATAGGTTGATGATGTTCATAGAATCACCTTCAATCATCAAGTTACCTTGAGTTGCTTGGGCTACTTGCAACCCTCTCCAAAGGGCTCTAGCTTCTGCTTCATTATTAGTTCTGATTCTCAATGGTTCAACGAAGGCCTTGACCATATTTCCTTGATGATCCTTGATTATTCCTCTAGCTCCAGCTCTTCCTGGGTTCTCCTTGGCCGCACCATAAAAAATTAGTTTAAACCAACCCTGGGGGGTGGCTCCCAAGAAATCCCATTTCTAGGATTGGGCAAAGGAATGGAAGGTTTGTCCTCAATACCTAAGGCCCGAACTAATTGTTTTTATTGGGGAAGAATTGAGTGGTTCTCATCCACTAAGGTGCTAAGGTTTTCTTTTGCAAAGACAATAATCCTGTTGAGGATGGTTTTTGGGTTGTGAATGGTATCCTTAAAGGCTCTATGGTTCCTTTCTAGCCAAATATGCTAGAGAAAATGATGCCAATATATTTTCCATAGGTACTTAAGTTTTAGGCTAACAAAGGGTTGAGGCCATTGATGGAACACTTCGGATATAAGAGCAGGCTTAACCCACGAGATCCTAAAGGCTTGGAAAAGTTCATCCAGGATGGACTCCACTATCGGACACTCTAGAAACAAGTGTTGGGTTGTCTCCCATCCTGCCCTGCACATGTAGTAACGGTTAGCAACAACCATACCTTTGGATAACATATTGTCCATAGTGAGGATTTTTCCTTGAATCACTAGCCATGAAAAAAAGGATATTTTAGGAATTAAGCCTTTGATCCAAACCAAACTCGGTTGAAATTATTGACCTTCCACATTGAAAAGTAAATTATAGGTAGACTTAACTGTGAAGTCACCACTTTCAGTCTCAGCCCAAACAATGTGATCTTCATCCTCTCCAGAGGGAATAATTTTCTGAGTTAAAATGTTATAAAGCTCTTCAGACTCCGCTTCAAAACCCTGTACTTTGATGTGTTTCTACCTATTGATATTTATATCCTGCCACATATAATTTACAACCTTCTTCCCAATATACTGCTCCATATGCTCTTGAATCCTAGCCAAACGAGGATTCTGGGATAACTCCTCAGCTCTCACCCACCGATCCTTCCAAAAGTCTATTGTTTACCCATTTCCTAGAATCCATCTAAGACCTTTCTTGACAAGATCCTTGTTTGTGAGGATTGCCTTCCAAAAAGTAGACCCCCTGCTTGCTAAGTTGTCATTAAGGAAGTTCACACCTTGGAGGTATTTCCTCCTAACTATGGCAGTCCATTCATTATCGACCTTAGTCAATAACCACCACACTTGTTTGGCTAACAAAGTTGTATTGAGATGAGCAACTCTCCTCAATCCTAACCCCCCATCAGCTTTAGGTTTGCAAACCTTGTTCAAACCTACTAAATGGATCCTTTTCTTATCCTCAGTCCCTGACCAGAGAATTTTTTTTGAAGTTGCTCAATTTTGTGATACACCTTGTTGGGAGCTCTGAAGACTGATAGGAAGTAAATGGGTATACTTTGAAGTGAATCCATAGTTAAAACTGCTTTGCCTTCTTGAGATAACAGATGTCCTTTCCAACCTGCTAGCTAATTTTATTTTTGAATTTGAGAGAAAATATTAAATTATTTTAAACATTTTATTTACTATAGATATTTCCATGATATTAATCATGATCTCAAGAAGATGTTCACAACCACTAAAATTACCATTATATTAAATTGAAATATAAAATTAAATCACAAATATTATAATATAAATTAAAGATAAAAACAAAGAAAGAAGTTTTAACCTATTCAAAGTTCTTAATTTTTATTTTCTTTTTATTTTTTAAATTTTATTATAAGTTTTTTTTGATAGAATTAAGAAAGAGGGTTTTGAAAGGAATCCCACAACCTTATACAACTCTCAAAGGAAGAGAAAATCGAACACAACCCAACAAGCTATCTCCAAAAGAATACTAACAGTCGTCCACCCTGAAGGGGATAAACAACCAACAACACTGGCCAAGAAAATACAACAATCACAATCAAGGTACCAACAAAATCGAGATGAGGCGAGGAAATCGAAAAGAAAATGAAAACCCTCATGGACCTCTCCATCTCGAAAATGCGAAAGATAATTTAAATTTTAAAATTTAAAAGACTGCCCGTCCCACCAAGGAACAAGACTCCAAAAACGAAAAATTTGAGGACACTGTCCAATCAACTAATGGGCCTCACGCACCCTAAGTACCAATGATCATTAAAGTGATTAAATCTACAAGCGGATAACAAAATAAAGTTTGCATAAAATATTTTAAAATGAAAACCACGTCGGCTCCAAAACCATCCCAAAAATGAAACTAGACCCTATAACACCAGTGAGAACAGCAGAGAGCAACACACCAGGACCTCGAATCACCACCCACCACAACTCAAACTCCCTTAGGAGAAAGAGATATTTTAAATGCATCCATACTAATTTGTCTACTACGGTACCTCAAAATCATTCTTATCGACAAACTCAAACCGATAAGACTGCCATAGGAAGTAATAGAAATGCACTTGCTCTTCTTTGGCCTACCTACATTTTTTTATTCCTATGGAAATACAAAAATTTCAAAATATTTCTGAAATAGATCCTGGGGATCCCTTCTCCACCCTCGGCGAAGAAAAGGAACGATCAGCCACCAAACTAACCATGCATTTTGGGGAGGAAGGAACATCCACCGATCCTACACTGCAAGCAATTGGGGAAGGAGCAAGCAAAAAGTCCTTCCCCACATGAAGGCTCTTCTCTGGGAAATCCAAAGGAAAAGTCCCCAGCTTGGGAGAAGACACTGGGATCTTCTTTGACACAATAGGGGAAATAGCAGACTCTTTCATCACCACAGGAGAATACAAAGATTCCATAAGTTGAGCCACTAGAACATCCTCTTCCCTCACCAAATTAAAAAAATAAAAGGAATTAGAAAGAGGTATATAAACCTTTTCATCCAAAGGATTAGCTTGAAGGACCATCTCAAATTATGAGGCGAAGGGTTCAGAGAACCCTTATTAAAAAGGATCGGCTCCATGCGAGCAAAATCAAAAGCCCTAATATCACTCTTCAACTGAGAAGGAGAAGAGGTAATTTCTTTACCTTTCAAAGGCCCCTAAGATTTCTTAAGCCACACCTTCTACTTCTTAAATGGGGTCCGCTTGGGATCCACGTTGACCCCTCGTTAATATATCACAATAAATAATTAAAATCAATTTTAAATTATTAATTATTAAATTTAAATTAGTAATTGTTAAAATTTTATTGAGTTCATTTTATAGTGAGAGTTAAAGAAGAAATTAATTCTATAACATCATGTTAAAACTTTTGCAAGAAACCTATACAAGTTCTTTAATAAGAATACTGGTGTAATTATAAAGTTTATTATGCATAACAACTATTCAAAATAAGTTTGGTTACTTTAAGATTTATTTTATATTATCTACTTTATTAGTGGAGTGTGTTTGTTTGTGAATAATCCCACATTTGCTGTGTTGTGGGACTTGAGTTATTTATAAATCCAAACGCTTGACATACTCTTTATCAATGGGGTAGCACGCTTAAAGGTGCAAGTTCTTTGCTCCATTATGTGGGATTCCTCACCCTTATTAACATACCCCCTATTAACATGGATTTTGGGGATATGTTGATTTTATAGTAAAGCCTTAAAGATTGATTATAATAAATCCCATATATGTCTAATACTTAAGCTTTAAAAAATGATTTATTATAATAAATTTCATATATGTCTAATGCTTAAGCTTTAAATATTGATTTTAAGTCTAGGTAATTTTACCTAATTAATGCATAAATAAAAAAGTGAATATTTTACAAACTAATCATATATGAAAAGAAATATCAATAATGAAGGAAAAGAATCCCCATTTGAGTTTAAGTAAATTTTATCATTTTGAACATATTGCATTCAACCATATACATATGATAATAAAATATGGATAACATAATACAACTATATTGAACAAGATATTAATATGACCTATGATTATATTAAGTACCCCAAATAAATGTTTAAAATATTGATTGATTATAATAAATTCTATAAATGTCTAAGTAAAAATATTAATTTTACTTAATTAGACTAAGTTTCAATGCATTAATGAAAGTCAAAGTGAATATTTTACAAACTAATCAGATATGAAAAGAAATATCAATAATAAAGGAAAAGAATCCCCATTTGAGTTTAAGTAATTTTATCATTTTTAACATATTGCATCAAACCATATACATATAATAATAAAATATGGATAACATAACACAACTATATTTTAAACAAGATATTAATATGACCTATGATTATATTAAGTACTCCAAATAAATGTTTAAAATATTAATTGATTATAATAAATTCCATATATGTCTAATTCTAGATAATTTTACCTAATTAGACTAAGTTTCAATGCATAAATGAAATTCAAAGTGAATATTTTACATACTAATTATATATGAAAAGAAATATGGATAATGAATGAAAAGAATCCCCATTTTTTTTATTGATAGTAGAAGGGGTTTTTAAAGGGTCCCCGAACCTATTACAAGTAGGGTTTTGAAATGCACCCCAAAACTTTAGATCTAGAAATAAGATATCAAGAAATACTGAGTTGGATTCTATGAATCCAACCCAAAAATCTAATAAAGCAGTCTCATAGCAAATAAGTTGTAGATTTTATCAAGCAAATACAAGAGATTGTCACGGTCAAATAACCAACTGGCAACAGGGACCAACATAGAATAAATCGACACCCAAAAAAACATTCAAATTCAATATTTAAAATTAGAATTTGAAAATCCCACCCAAAGTTGCATTCAAATTCAAATTTTAAAATTCGAATATCCCACCCACCACTAGGAAAACCGGTTGACCCAATTAAAATGCTAAATCGGTTTATCTCTATCTGTAAAGAACCTAATGAATCTGTGAGTCAATTCAATGATATATTCCATAGGTTGTATACTGAAGTGGTGACACATTACCTCATGTCGAAAGAAGTCATTCAAATATACATGGGAGCCACAGACCCCTTGCTACATTTCTAGGAAAAAATCTTGAATATTCATCCTTGCCTAGAACTTATGAGGCCGCAATAATAGTAGAACAATGGTGTATTTCAAAAAGAGATGATGTGGATCAATCACCATTGCTTAACCCTAAGGCTCACAAGAAAACACCACCCATGAGTCAGGCTGAGGCACAACCTCCTCCCATGATGAGCTATTTATTAGGAGTTATGGATTACAACCAATACCAACCATCAAATCTAGCACCATTGAATCAAGAGATGTCTAATATGAGTAATCGAGGGGATAATAGTGAATGTCCAAATGTTACAACCACCTTATATATCATTCAAGAGAGATATGAATGACTTAAAATCCTTGGATAATTATAGAAATCTGAATTCAACCTTTGATCCCACTGTAGAAGCATTTGAGCCATCAAAAGTGGTTTAAAGTGAGTTTAAAAAAGAATCCCTAGATGAATTTGAAGACATGATAGAATTTCATCACTTGTTTTTAGAAGATAATTATAATAATGATCAAGGAAGCCAACATGATCCAAGTTATTACAAAAAAGAAATGGAAAACTTAGATTTATTATTTACAAAGGAGGATTGGGAAATATATGAGGAATCATTGGTTTCTCACCCTCTTACAAAAAAAAATTTCCATTTCACTTGATATGTAGGATACTGAAGACACTATCTCACATAAAAATCTTGTAATTTCTATACAATATGAGTATGGCATGCTACTTGCTAAAATAGAGAAAGTTCCAAGATTTAATCATTTTGAATATGAGTTTATTGAACACCTTGCTAAAATAGAAAATGAAGAAATGGTAAATGCTTCTTATGATTCATTTGTTTTGGATGACGAAGAGGTAACAACTTCTCTTTCATCTTTGTCTACTAAAAATGCAGGTATAAATTCACGTGATTGTTTTAGATATTTAAATAAAGAAATACCATTGGTAGTTAACAAGGAATTAGAATTGATTCCTATACCTCCAAATAATAAAAATGTTGCTTTATTTGAAATAATTCAAGTATTTGATCTAGAGGATTCATGGTTTGGGTTTGATATCATTTATGATCCAAATGAAAATATTGTTTTACTTGAGATAACTCAAACAATTTATCATGGAGACATCTTATGTGGCACATACATTGACCACCAATATTTATGGTTTAAAAAGGATGGAGGCATGTTTAATTGGGTGATTAACTTTGGTGTATTTGAAAAATAAGTAATTAATGAAGGGCTACAAGATAATGGTGATGAAGACCATGAAGAAAATGAAGGTACAAGTTCTCATCAGGTCACGGTAAATGAAAGTGTACAAAAGGTAGAATCTCATCCCTTGTGTCCAACTATCCAAAATCCAGGTAAAATTTTACCTAATTGTTTGTTGGATTCACATATTATTTATGATGAAATACCATTGGAGATTAAGAAATAACTAGAGTGGATTTCTACGCCCATTGATAATAAGGTTAATTTGCTGAATTGAATAGAAGTAGATGTCTCTGAGTTGTTGAATCAAGTTCATCTAAAATTACTAATTGAATCTAGGATACAAACTTATAATTATCTTCAGTTAGTAGATGTCCTAGATGCTTGCAAATTATTGTATGATTGGTATAAAGACATAGATGATGACTTTGCTTCAAAATTTTAATGAATAGCCTCTTATTTGAAGGAAATCCTATATGCTTGTGAAAATGAAAGCCTAAGTAAAAGTGATGAAGCATATTTTAAAATTTACACCTCATTGAACAAGCAAAGGATAGTTGAAAATCATGTATTCACTTGCAAGTTTAATGAATCAAATGTTCAACATGGAATTACTAATACCCTTGAATAAAATTGGTGGGGTGACAGAGGTAAAGTGAGGATGTTTGTATTGTGTGGCCTAATCTGGTTTTGGTTATATTTTGGTAAATCTTGACATGCACATCATGTTAGAGGTATTTTAAAGTGTGCTAATCATGTTTGGGATCCAGGGAAGTGATGTCTAATTTTTTTGCATCATCTTGTATACTATTGTATATAGTTTTTTTTTTTGTTTTTTTTTTTTTTGCGTTTGCATTTTAGTTTTTGTTTGTGTGGCATTTTTGTGTGTAATTTCTTGTTTGCAAGGTTTATTTTTTGGATTTCTTGTTAATTTTCATTAGGTTAGGTTTTGGGTTTGTTTTCAAGTTTTGGCTTGCAAGCTTTGTGTTTTGGGTTGGACCTTCCTTTGTGGTTGTGTTTTATGGTAGTTTCTAGTGTTTGGCCTATTGACTAATTGTTGTATTCCTTTGTCATGAAGGATGAGTTACCTACAATGTGAATCAAGGAAAAGGGTATGAATTTGTTTAGTGATCATTCCTAGATCTTGGGACTAAGATAGTGAAGTTTAGAACGATGAATAATTTGCTAATGCTACACATGAACACACCATATTAAGGGGTATGCCTTGAAAAATTGAAGGATGAAGTCATTTTGATTTGCAAATTAAGATGAAAATATTTATAGACTTCATATTTAGTCTTAAATGATTTCTAACCCAGGTGGCTGGTGAAGTTTGCAAAGTAATACAATGATGTTAAAAAAAAAAGGAAAGCCAAATAAATCAAATGGCTTAGGTCATCTCCATGGATATTATAGACAATTGGCTAGCAGTGGAGCAATGTCTATGAAAAAGGCAAATACAAATTTAATCTAACACCTGGGTGAGTAAGGCCATCTCCATCGAGGCTATAAATGCTTGGCTAGTAGTGGAGCAATGTAGAGGCACATTCTTTCATGAGTAATATTTGTATAGCCTAATGCAAGATAAGTGATGGAATTCAGATAGTTTTGAAGAATGCAAAATGAAATCACTTTAACAAACATTCAAAAAATGCAAATGATTCATGTGTTTCATTTGGAGTCATTTACCCCAATTTCTTGGAGGTTTGATGCAGGAGCATCCGATAGCAACAGAGCAATCTTGCCTCAAACTAATTTTTTCTAAGTGTTTGTGTTTTCAAAGGAGGGAACCAAGGCGAGCAGAAGTCCATCACGATATCGCGATGTCAAGAGAAGGGACCAAAGCAGGGCAAAAATTGATCGCGATATCGCAACGTCACGATGTCACGACAGTTAACGGAGACAGAGACAAAGGCAAAAATCGATCACGATATTGCGACTTCGCGATGTCGCAACAACTAACGGAGACAGAGGAAAAGGTGGAAATCGATCGCAATATCGTGACGTCGCGATGTCGTGACAAAAAACGGAGACCGAGGCAAAAGCAGAAATCGATCGCGATATCGTGACATGTCGCGATATCACGACATAAACCGAGACAGGGGCTCGCAGGCGGAAATGGTCGTGATATCGTGACATGTCACGATATCGTGACCGGTAGAAGGCAAATAAAAAATGGACACATGGATGGCCACGCGCGTGGGAAAAGAGACAGCTATTGCAGATAAATATTCTGACAAAGTGACGGTTGCAGGGGAAGGACCTATTAAATGCATGCTTTCATGGCGGATCAGGGAGTTGGCCAATTACGGAGGGAAAATTGAAGACTCGACGAGGAAGGCCGATTTTGCAGGTTTTGTTTAATACTTTCGTGCTGGTGGGTGATTAATGACATCGAGGGCCGAGACCTCGATAAAAACTCGAGAAATTGTAATAGATAAGGGGATCAGGGAATGGAGACAAGGGTGTGATTTTGGAAGACCAAGCGAAGCACTGGTCATTTGAAATCCTGCGGGCTATATTTGTATGTATTTTTTAGATCAATGCATGAACATTTGGAGATTGCGTAAGTGTGAATTACATGTGTCTTTCTCAGTCCCCCATCAGTGGTATCAGAGCTAAAAGTTCCTGAGTGTGTAATAGATCATCGGACGTGAGGCAGTTACACCAGGATCTATGGAAAGGCTCATGAAAAGTGAGTAGAATGCCTTCAAGAAGAAACCCTGTTGATGGGGGAGGCATGATGGCAACAATAGATTTCTGAGCTTTGCAGCAACAAGTTTAGGCCCTGCAATAACTGCGTAGAGGACACGAACCAAGAAGAGATGCAGACAGTGAAGACGAAGTAGATGAAGAAGAAGACCAGTCTGAAGAAGAAGAAGAGGCTATAGATCCGGCACAAGCCAAAATTTACAAAGCCATATCCCAGATTGGGAAGAGGCCGAAGATGGAAGTTTCCATGTATTTCGAGAACTTGGATCCAGAGGAATTGATCGACTGGATCAATGATCTGGAAGAATACTTCAAGTATGAAGAAGTTGAAGATCTTGAGAGGGTCAGATTCGCTAAGACCAAACTGAAAGGTCATGCCAACATATGGTGGAATGGAGTACAGCTAGAATAGAACATAAGAGTAAAAGGACGGATAACAAGATGGGATAGAATGGTGGAAAAATTAAAAAGATAGTTTATTTTGGTAGATTACGAGTTGGATCTGCTAAGGAAAATGCAGAGTTTGAGACAGATGAATAAAACTATCCAAGAATACACGAAGGAGTTTTATAAAATCTCCATCAGAACTGGCCATTTAGAAGCAAGCAAGGAGAAGGTGGCCCGTTATATCAATGGGTTGAGACCCAGTATCCAGGAAGAGTTGAGTTTAGTTCGGGTGAGCACCATTGAAGATGCTTACCAGTTTGCTCTGAAAGTTGAATAAAAACTAAACAGAAGGTTTGAGAGCAAGAAAAAAGGAAGAGGACATGGAGGAAATACTGGTGGAAGAAAAGAGGAAGGAAAGGAGGAGAAGAAATAAGAGGTTAGCAGCAGTCGAGATCAAAAGGAAGATGAGGAACCCAAACCCCAAGTTCAGAACAATGGCT
The DNA here is from genome assembly GCA_028583015.1 of Wollemia nobilis. Classification (NCBI taxonomy): domain Eukaryota; kingdom Viridiplantae; phylum Streptophyta; class Pinopsida; order Araucariales; family Araucariaceae; genus Wollemia; species Wollemia nobilis. The sequence continues at coordinate 2,328,867 of JAQPPZ010017221.1, forward strand.
ACCCAAGGGGAAGAGGTAGATCTGGACGTGGGTATGGAAGAGGAGTGTTTCGGGGAACATGTTTCCACTATGGAGAAGAGGGACATCGGACATATGAGTGTCCCCAACACCCTAAAAGAGTGAACAAGAAACAAGTGGGTCCTACCAGAGCTGTTGTGGCAGAGGAAGATGCTGAATCAGAACATTCTGAAGAAGCTGAGAAAGGAGAAGCAATGATCGTGAGGAGAACCATGCTGATTGAGGAAGACAAACCAGAGCAGAGGAGACACATATTTCACACACGGTGCAAAAGTGCAGGCAAAATCTATAATGTTATTATAGACAATGGGAGTATAGATAACTTAGTCTCTCAAGATATGGTTGCTAAGTTACAGCTGGAAAGGAGGAGACACCCACATCCATACCAGATTGTGTGGTTGCGGAAGGACCACAGAGCATGGGTCCGTGAACAGTGCTTAGTCACGTTCCAAATTAGGAGATACCAGGATGAGGTCCTGTGTGATGTTTTCCCCATTGATGCTTGCCATTTGCTGGTAGGGAGACCATGGCAGTTTGATCAGAGTGCAGTGCATGATGGTCGTGCAAATACGTACTCCTTGATGAAAGATGGAGTGCGCCACAAGTTAAAGCCATTGTAGGCAGTGGACGAGAAGGTGTGCAGTAGTGCCAAAATTTGTCTGGTAGAAGGCAGCAATTATTTTTGCCAGGAGACGAGGTTTAAGCGAGCTGTAGAGGCAGGTGCACATTTGGAGCCGATACAAGAGACGCGAACCGAACAACATAGAAGTGAAGGTCACTTCTCCATTTACCTCGAGTGTCTGATGCAGGAGCATCCGAAAAAAACAGAGCAATCTTGCCTCAAACTAATTTTTTCTAAGTGTTTGTGTTTTCAAAGGAGGGAACCAAGGTGGGCAGAAGTCCTTCGCGATATCGCGATGTCGTGATATCGTGACATCAAGAGAAGGGACCAAAGCAGGGTGAAAATCGGTCATGATATCGTGACGTCGCGATGTCGCGACAGCTAACAGAGACAGAGGCAAAGGTAAAAATTAGTCGTGATATCGTGACATCGCGATGTCACGATAGCTAACGAAGACAGAGGCAAAGGTGGAAATCGATCGCGATATCGCGACGTCGCAATGTCACGACAACAAACAGAGACCAAGGCAAAAGTGGAAATCGGTCACGATATCACGACATGTCACGATATCGCGACACAAACCGAGACAGGGGCTCGCAGGCGAAAATGGTCGCGATATCACGACATGTCACGATATCACAACCGGTAGAAGGAAAATAAAAAATTGACACTTGGATGACCACACGCACGGGAGAAGAGACAGCTGTTGCAGATAAATATTCTGACAAAGCGACGGTTGCAGGGGAAGGACCTATTAAATGCGTGCTTTCATGGCGGATCAGGGAGTTGGCCAGTTACGGAGGGAAAATTAAAGACTCGACGGGGAAGGCTGATTTTGCAGGTTTTGTTTAATACTTTCGTGTCGGTGGGTGATTAATGACATTGAGGGCCGAGACATCAATAAAAACTTGAGAAATTGTAATAGATAGGGGGATCGGGGAATGGAAGCAGGGGTGTGATTTTGGAAGACCAAGCCGAGCGCTGGTCATTGTAAAGCCTGCGGGCTATGTTTGTATGTATTTTTCAGATCAATGCATGAACATTTGGAAATTGCATAAGTGTGAATTGCATGTGTCTTTCCCGGTACCTCGTCAAGGTTGCTAGATGATATGTTTTTTGATCTTTGGTTTGTTTAATTTTCAGAACTGGGTTCTTCATCTAAAATGCTTAGGAGTATTTCCCAGAAGAGTCGCCATTTGTTGTGGCCATTCCACAACTAGCCCCAAACTTGGGGACCCACCTTTAATTTTTAGAATTTTTGTTAAATTTTAGTTTCTTTGTGTGATAATTTTGATAGGTTAGTGTGTTGACTAGTGTCTCCTTTTGGTTTATTTTAAGTTGTCTAGTGTGTTGGTTAGGTTCTTTCTTATTTTTTATTTTATTGTTTTGGTTAGTTTTAATGTTTTGAATTAAACCAATTCAAATATTTGAATTTAATTAAATCAAATTCAAAATTAAAAAAGAGAGAGAAAACAAGTAAAATTTAAATAAATAAAGAAAAAAAATTAAAAAAGAGAAGAAAAACTAAAAAAAAATCAAATAAGAATATATATATATATATATATATATATATATATATATATATATATATATATAATGAATAAAAGAAAACAAAAGAATAACATTTCTTTTTCTCATGTCATGCTAATATTTCTTTACATATTGGTTTGGTATTAGTTTCTATGTTGACTTTATGATTTTATTAAAGTTAGTTTGAATTAATGCTTTATATTGATGTTGGTAGGTTTCTAAATAAAAGAAAATCATTATTTAATTCATTGCTGGCCAAAAAGCATTATGGAAAAAGCGTTTCATTTGGAAGATATTTACCAATTTATTATTGGCAAAAAGCATTATGGAAGAAGTGTTTCATTTCGAAGATATTTACCAATTTATTGCTGGCAAAAAGCATTATGGAAGAAGTGTTTCATTTGGAAGATATTTACCAATTTATTATTGGCAAAAATCATTATGGAAGAAGCCTTTCATTTGGAGGGAAAATGAAATGAAGAGTTTCCTTTATTGTTGGAAATGTTTTAAAGGCCATAGAAGCAAAGGAAATAGGGGGCTATAATTTTCAGGAGCAGAAGCATGAGAAGAGGATTGGAAGATTTGTTTAGCTGTTGTTATGGAATTCCTCACCTTGTAAACAAAGATAGAAGGTTTTGAATGCAAGTTCTTATTGAATATCTTTATCCTCCATATGTTGATTTCATTGGATTATGTTTATGCATGTTAATGGTTACATAATTTAAGGCGATTAATGTATGGTTTATTTCCTTACACTCTCGCACTTAACCTGATTTAGATTGTGTGGATGCAGGTCTAATTTGGTTTCATTTTTTTCATGTTCATGATCTTGTTTTTTTTGTGGGACAAGGTGGAATAAAATTTATAGTAGCTCACCTTCATTTATTTTCTGCATTTTTATTTTTATTTTATTTCAGATTCATTTTATTTCTTTTCTCTAACCCTAGCTTTTGTTATATTTTTTATCTTTTATTTTATTTTTGTTTAAGTTCCAATCAAACACTCAAAGCCCTAAAATATTATTTCTTTTTGCACAAAAAAATCATTAATGAGGGTTTTGAAGTGATAAGAATACCCAAATAATTTTGTTCTTAAGGTAAACTAATTAAATTATTTGGGTGCATTTTCTTTGATTAAAGCATTTTATTTAAATTTCCAAAGCATATTTTTGCACTTCACAAGTATTATCGTTTTGTTGATTTAACAATGCAAGATTAAAAGTATGTTTAAACAATGCAAGACTAAAATCCATTTAACCATGCAAGATATAATGAATTGAAGCATCATTAAGGATTCACATTTCATATTTAGATTCAGTAACTTTATTTTCTTGCTTTGACAGAGCTTAACCATCCAAGATAAAATCAATTTTTATTCAAGGGAGGGATTTACTAACTCCAATCTCACATTAAGGCAAAAATAAAATAAAGTGGTTTTCCACAATACTTGCTAACAACAATATTTTAATCTAAAGATAAAAAGAATCTACTAACAACAAGTACTGAATCCAATTTACATTAAATCAAATATAAAATAAAGTGGTTTTCCACAACACTTGTTAACAGAACATGTTTAATTTAAGATAAAAGGAATATGCTAACAAGGGTTCAGGGATAGATCACTTTAACAAATCAAAAATAAAAAAAATAAATTAGAAAAAAAATTATGCATTCTTTCATCATTTAATTTTTGCATATAAAGAAAATCCAGCCTTTTTGAATAATGAACAATAAAAGCATGGCGATATCAAAGTAAGATCAACACAGGTCCCTTGTTAACAGTTGCTTGCAAATCACTATGGTGTTCTAGTACTTATTTAACACATTTTCATAAGCATACATGCACACATTAAGTAAAAGGAACCTTGGAGAAGTGCTTATTTCTTTGCAAGAGAGGGTTTTCTAATCAATTTCCTAACTGTGAGAGTGGTTTTGCAATTGGGAAAAATTACAACTCAACAAGGCTTAGAATGAGTATTTATTTTTAGGAAGTAGTGTTCAACATGTATTGTTTGCACACATACACACACTTGTCTTACCATGACTACCACATTTTTATGGCAATAATGATCATACCATGGATATATCATCAAGGGGTACTTTGGGTTTTTCATGGTGCTCATCTTCAGTGCCTAACATCAAAATTCCTATAGCAATTTGTGATCCTATTGTAGATTTGTAAGGTTCATCAAAGTCAATATTAGGATCCTTATCTTATTTTGAACTAAAAACTTTATTAATCCAATTCTTCATCCAAATTTCATCATCATGATTAAAAATATGATGGTTTACAAAATTTAGAAGGGTAATAGAAGGAGGAATATCCTCTTCTATTTCTACATATTCTAGAACATGTTTCTTCTTAGATCTAGTAGTTATTCTAATGATCTTGAAAGAAACCACAAAAGCCATAAGAATAAATAGAAAACCTACTCATAAGCAATTACGGTTTATAACAAAATTTTATACTCTTAAGTAAATAAACTAAAATAACCTTGTAGAAAATATATTTAGATTTTTTACAAAGCCTTAAGAAAAAGAGGAAAACTATGAAAGTTCTATTTAACATAAAATAAAAAGTGATAATTAACACAAAACATATGGCAACTATCCTAGGAAACCCTAGGGGTTACATAATGTAAAGAAATACCTTAAAATGTAACTTCAAATTGGATTTACTAAAATATTAATGCAAATAAAGGGATATCTCATACAATTATTCAAATTAATACAAAATAAACCAAGATGTTAAAACTAAGATAGCAAAGCATAAAATTAATAATAAATACTAGAATCTATCCTAATTTAAGCATAAATAAATTTGGAGTATTAAAGAATAAACTACACTAAATTTATCCATGAAACTCCACCAATCTAGGCCTAATCCTAATATAGCAAAAATAATTACTTGACACCTAGGGAATCAAGGACAAAATTATCTCATAAATTGCATAATAAAAATTATCACCCGATATACTACTTGTTGGGAATGTCACCATAGTAAATAAGAATATATCACACCTAGGATGTTCATAGAGGTTTTGACCTACCTTAGAATTTGATCCTCTAGCTACAATCAATGACCTTTGGTTGTAAATCCCAGTAAAAAATATTTTCCTCCTCTATGGAAAGTAATGAACCAATGGTCAATGGTTTTGGTTTTACCTACAAGTATAAGTGAGAGTGAGAATGAGAAAAGAGTGAATGAAGTAGTAGCAATAGATGCAAAAATATTTAATAGCAGTATTAGCATAAAAACATTTTGAAGATGTTTTGTAATACTTTGGTATGAAAATAGGAATGCGGGATGGGCAATTATAGGAAATGAAATAAAACAACTCTCTTTGGAGCCAATGACTAATGTTTCTATTTTTTTTTGTCATAAAATCACAACTGGTGGTCCAAATAATATTACATTCAAACATTAGGTTTAAAAACACACCAGTATAATGATTGTGCATCAAAAAACCTAAAATTGATTAGACAACCAAGTTCCCCACTTAAAATGGCATTCTTGGAACCATTAATTTTTAGAACATATGGTTTGGAAATGCATATCAAAATTTCTCTTAATAATGAATCTGTCATTAATTTTAGATTTTGAAAAATTAGATCACTAAATCACCAATGAATGATGATTGAAGTATATTTTCCCCACTACAAAGTTTTCATTTTGTTAAGTCTTAACTAGTGCTCCATTGGTTAGTTACATATGAATTTATCCTACACATATATTTCTTATATGTGTGGCATAGTATTCATTACAATAACAAAAAGGGTTTCCCTTTAATGAAGGTGGAAATAAAAAATCTAAAAAGTAGGACCAAGAGTTTAGTGGCCTTTAAGAACAACTTTGATTCTATCGATAGCCTATTTTGTCACCTATATGTGAGGGGAATGGAAGGAAGTGTTCTACAACCACTCAAGCCATGAAGCAAGGTGTCGTTGTATCAAATTTCTTTTATGGTTTTACAATGATTTGGGATCTATATTTTTCTTGAATCACTTGTTTATCAAGGGATTTGATATTTTCTATTATTGTTTATTTAATATTTGTTCTTCTATTATATTTTGTAAACACTTGCCTATGTGGTTTTATTTTATAAGGAGTTAAAATTATGGTTGGTGTTGTTAGTACCTTTATTTTTAAGTATAGAGTTTGTTTATTGTTTCTTTATCCTTTTTTAGTCTACTAGCTTACCTTATTTGTGGAATAATCAATCATTGAGGTTCTTATTCTTAGATTTTACTCTAACACACTTTTTTCCAAACATGCCTTAGCACAAGTTGAGGATCTATAGCAATGGTGTTAAATGTCTAAAGACATGTGTTATATATTTATCACCATTATTGAAGAGAAAATAAATGCCTATCATGACATTATAGATGTTATGTAGAACATGATTAAGAACACTTTCCAAGATAATTATGACTAGAAATTGGTAATTCAAGGTGTTGAATGTAGATGTAATGTATAGGATGAAAATATTGTCAACACCAAGGCTTGAAAGATCTCCTTGATTTGTCATGTAGTTTTGTTGGGATTAGTTGTCTTGTTAATCTATCCTTAAGCATACTATTTTTATCTAGTTGATGCTTGGGTTTTTGTTATATCTACAGGGTTGATGTTCATAGTTAATTGTTTTTGTTCTATTTTTCATACTCTATGATAAAGTTGTATTTTCTTCTTTTATTTAATTTAATGTAATGCATCTTCAATAATAAAAAAAAAGAATATCAAATAGTAAATCTTGTATATAATAATTTTTTTAAAACCAAGACATAATTAAAGTGAAGTGATAAACATAACAATTAAATTTTAACACATAATATCAATAAATGAGTGACATGTTTTTGAATAAACTATATTTTGGTTATATGTATCTGAATTTTTGGAGATCCTAATCTCACAGAGATTGACCTTTTGATCTCTTTGGATCCTTTGCTTTGCATGTCTTGAAGATTGGTTTGTAGATCTCTTTAGAGCTTCATCCATGATTTTCGTAGGGTTGTTTATTAGTGGTACTTTTTAAGTTGTAAAATATTTTGGGTCCTTTCAAAACCCTTTTTGCCACCTAATAAAAACTATATGTAGCTTCTACCAAGGGCACTTCTAACTAATTAAAAAAATATTATATTGTTATCACTTCAAGTAAACCATATCCAACTTTCCTTTTTCCAAAGATATTGTTTATGTTTTGCAATTATTATGATTTTACAATCACATTGATTATCCAATTAGCTTCTAAAATTTGATTTTCACCAAGACAAAGATCAATATTATGATTGGCTAAAATTTATTGATACCTAGTTTCCTTCTCCATAGATATGTTGGCATTTCTAAGATAATGCCTTCAATAGTATTTGATGAACATAAAAAATAATGTTATTTTATCGACATCACTAATAACATTGTGTGAATTCCTCTAAATTGAAATATATATCCATCCTTTTTCAATGAAAATTTTAATTCCCATGAGCCCAGTGAAAAAGTGCTCTAGCCACTGCATAGTTGTTAGTTGAATTTTTTATATATGAATGGCTCTTTATAACATAAGTTCATTTGATTATAGACTTTTATTAATTCAATTAATATATTCTTTAGATTAGTAAATTCTAAATGAGACATGACACAAATAGAAGAATAATGGATTTGTTTTAACACAAGGGAAACTTAAAGAATTGAAAATATATTTTTAACATGCTACACATAGGACATAGGGTTATACACCATGATCTAGTGATAGGTATCCAAATTGGATGGGTCATTGTTCAATAAATACATATGAGGTGAACAACCTCCTCCATGAGGATTGTCCCACATGATCTATGGCCTCATTTTGATATGAAAATATAAAATTTCAACTTAAAAAAATGACTTAATTGTTTTCTCTAGACTACGAACATAATCCTTTTCAAAATTAAATATTATTTAAAAATGAATATCTAAAATATAAGAAATAAATTTCAATTCAAACCAATGAGAAACAAGGGTTAAACCTAAGAATGTATATCAAAGGTCTAAACATGAGATAACAAATAATGATAAAATATTATATGCATTGAACTCCTTTTGATTCTTTTAAAGAATGAAATTTAGGATGAAGAAGTGCATCACGATATATATCACATAAAATATAGAATAATTTGGGTATCACTATGATAACATTGTCTGTTCTAGCTAATGCATCCAAGACTACATGGACCCTTTACAACCAAGTTCTAAGGTTATGGATGACCTTTACCGCCAACTCAGATTTTTAGAAGATCGGTGATGAGACTCCTACAAACAATGCTGAATATGCCTAGGATCGAGACCCTCTTTATCTGCTCTATTGTTCCATGTTTAATTCTTTGTCTTGGAACCCTTGATGGTTCTCTTATGGTCTACTGGGATTACCTTCTAATCCCCTTATTGTTTTTGCTACTACAAATATATTGACTTGTTCTGTTTGTTGCTTTATATGTAAATATGGTTTTGGGACCCTTTAAAAATCCACTCCTCTAATATAATGAAAAAAAAATATTGGGTACCACATAGAATTATACATATTTAAAAGAAAATATAAAAAAGATTAGCATCCTTTTTCAAAGGATTAAACATGTATGACAAATGTAGCACATGAGTCCATAGGTGAGTGCTAAATATAAAATAATATAGGATGGTTGTCACATGCAAATTTAATAGATGATAAACATGTATTTGGATTTAAAATATATAAATAATAAAAGAATAACAACAAAGCTTTATGAAATTATTTTTAAATATAGAAAGAAACATATACATTTTTTAAAGCAATAAAAGGTGAATGCACTTAGTTAAAAGTAAAACTTAGGATGAATGTTATAGTATCATAGCTTAAGAAGGAACTAATAAGACTTCATTTTTATAGACACATCAATATATGAGTAGTTGTACTTTTATAAGCAATCTAATAAATCATAATTACTACTAATGAGTAAGGTACTAGTTGTCATGTGATGTACTTTGTAATGTGAGAATATTTTTTCTATCTCATTTGAATAGGATTTATAAAGCTTTGAATAGAGAAAAGATAAGACATGTATATTTTTTACTCAAGATCTTATCTTTGAATCAAGTGGGGATAAAGTGTGCATAATTAATGACACATGAATAAATGATAAACAAAATATCATAAATAATATTAATAAAATAATAAATTTAAAAACATAAAATTTAAAAATCAAAACAATATTTTTTTTACAATTTATTTATAATTTTAATATAAATTATATCATCTATTATAATAACTTATTTATTTTATTATTTTCTTAAAAATATATATATTATAAATATTTATTTTTAATAAATATATAATTTACATACACCTTTAATACATACAAATCAACATTTATAACATTATAAAAAAACTTATTAATTAATATAATAAATAAAAAATATTATCATGCAATATTTATGAAAAAAAAAAAAAACTTAGCTTTCTGGATGGCACCTATTTATAGACAAAAACAAATTTGATTAAGGTACACAATACATGAAAATAAAATAGCAATATAAGTTTCAATAAAATATAAAACTAAAGATTTTGAAAGATTTTTCTAGAGAATGAACTTGGATGGTTTTAGATAATCTATTGGAAGTGAAGAATACTATATCAAAGTTTTATTAAAAAAATTTAATATTTGAATCAAATAATATATCGATAGTAACAAAAATAATACTTTTACCTTCACATGAATTAATCCATTAAGGGAATCTTGTCATCAACTTTAGACAATAAATCCATAAATTTCATTAAGCGAATCTTGTCATCAACTTTAAACAATAAATCTACAAGTTTCCATAGAAATCTGATAAGTGAGATGTTACATCATCAGAAGTCTTTCAGAGTTTGAACTTGACTAGGTACCAGCAAATCCACGTAGATAATTGGCATTCTTGCAAGGTGGTTGGATAGTTCAAAGGCATCAGACACTGATCTTATCACCATTGCTTTCTTTATTGCGTCTGAACTTATCATAAAGGGTGCACATTTAAAGTGATTACAAAGTACATCATCTAAAATTCAGGTATTAGGTATTCGGATAATCAAATTCCATCCTGATTACAGTGCAAATTTAGGTCCACCTGGGTATTCTTTTCAAGCGTTTTAAGCTTTAAAAAAGTTGAATTGATGGATTCCTTGAACTTTATTCAATGTTGAAGATACCCATATCCCTTAATTCCGTGTTAAGGTGGCGGTCTTGTGTCCTGAGTTACAGGAAAGTTTTTACAAAGGTGTCCATGAACGAATAAAATGAAGAAGGAATAAATGTGTTGTACCAATTCAAAGCATTGATGTAAAATATAAAGGCAAAGGTTAAGATTTTGTACTTAAAAGAATGTATATTCAGTTTGTACTTATTCCTTTAGTATATATCTCCCATTGCTTTTGGTCATTCTTGTGACTGTGAGATTAGAAAATGTTTACTTTAATTTCAGAATACCTTCGGCTCTGGGTGCTTTAATTTTTTTCCCTTAAAATTTAAAAACATGTATAAATCCCTTATCTTTTGAATGAGATGGGAAATCAAGTTGAAGTCTTGTGATCAGGTTCAGAAATTGGCATATATTCCTTTATGTTAGTAAAGTTAGAAAAATGAGCTGTTTTAAATTGTTTATTATTTTACTTTTATTTTTCATAGTAAATTATGGAATATCATCTGACATAGTATTAATTTATATTGACCACAATCATAAATATAAGATAATATGCGTTATTTACTCGTTAAAATATAAAATACTTTCAAGAGATATCTTCTCATATTTAAAAAATGAGTATTACCTAAATATCTTCAAGTAAAAGTTTTTCCCAGAGATTAGAATTATCAAGCCAATCATGTGAAAAATATTATTAATCTAAAATTATAGTGACAGAATCTTATAAATTTAAAATCTATTTGTTATCCTTCCATCAATCGAAAATATGTCAACCGAAATAGTTGTGCTTTAAAAGCAAAAAGTGGATATACATTCATTAAATTGAAGGATTATGGCATGAACTCATTATAAAGAATCACCCCTTCTAAAAGGATATCTCAAAGATACACCTTTACTAAAAGGTTTGCATGATAGGATAGGTATGTATATATTTTTAATATATTATCATTTTTATAATAATTTTTTTATTAAATAATTTAAAAGATATATAATTTTGTTTGTATTTTTTAGTTTAGTTAAAAAAATTTAATGTAAGAGTAATTTTTTATTTTTTTAATGGTTATAGATAGATAAATATTATATTGAAATTTTTATAAGTTATATTTTATCTAAACATGATAAATAATATATGAGAGTTTAAAAAACAAAAAAAAAATCAATTGTAATTCACATTTAATCAAACTTCATGCTTTTATGAGGTTGACTACCCATGCTTTTATGAGGTTGACTACCCAAATGGAGAGGAAAATAACCAAATGGAGAGGAAAATAATGAAATAGTCAAAATTGGCTAACTCAACCAAGTAGATCTATGATTTGCTGAGAGATTTTCCCTATACAAAACAAGTATGATTACCATTACACCCACATGTGTATTTCAAAAGTATAACAAACACAACCAATTTTAGATTATTTTCAAAATATCTTTAATATGTATTTTTTGATTGTATATATTAGGCTTCTAAAAGATGATAAGCCTCAATTGAATGTGATTGTCAAATAAGGCTAGTTATGGAATTGTTCTAATTGTATTTTACCTTTTTTCTTTTAATATATGAAGGAGAGATATGAATAGGAGATAAGCCATGAGACAACCATTTTATACCACATTGACAATTGCATAAATGGATGTATGGACATAAATGATGATAACATGTTTTCTACAAATTATTTAATAAAAGGAACATGCATAGCCATAAAACTCATGATATAAGGATATTTTCTCTAATAATCAATACATCATTTAAGGTACTAGAGATCCATGACCACATTGATGGTCTAAAATCAAATCTAAGGAAATGAGTTTAAAATATTGAAATAATATTTCTATATTTCTAAAGTAATACATACATTTCCTAAAAGGGATACACATTGGTATGTCTTTGGGTTTTCATCAAGGAAACACATGTTCAAACCACACTGTGGGCATTTGAATGTGCAGAAAAAAAGGTAAATGGCATGAATTTAATTGGTCAACTTTCTTGAATTTCAAGGAGAAGACCCATTGAAAGCACTTGGATACGGAAGCAATGGCGTACCGGATGCGATGCAAACAAAAGCAGATGTAACGCTAAGTCCTACGAATGAACAAAGAACTAAAGTGCATGAAAAGGGAAAACGAACGGAATGAAACGAGATGTAAAGCAAAAGTAAAGTGCAGCCTCTTTTATTAATTTTTCTTGAGATCAGGTTACAATACGTCTCCCCCATTTTCAGGGGCTAGGAGCGTTCGATACAATTGTTACACCAACGGATGATACGCTTCCCTTCGGGATCTTCCGCGTGCCCACATTTGAAATGGGCGGGCCAAACGTCGCCACCGCTTGCATGAGTGCATCTGTAGTTCCTTGCTGCCCCTCCGATGTCGAGATCCTACATTCAAAGAAATAGCAAATGATTAATAGCACATGCGGATGGAGGGAAACATGCAATCCCCAAGGCCTCCGGTTAATGCATACATGAAATAATTAAAACAGTGATCAAAACATATCAGAATAAGATGAAACTTGAACAGAAGCATGTAAACATCATCATGAACACACTGCAAAAAGAACAGTCAAGAAATCTGTTGTAGATTTCTAATCACTCCGGGGTGGGACGATTAGGACTGTCATAAAATGCTCGAAAGTGACCTCCCAAATGTCCCATCCAGAGGCCTCCAAAACACCTGCAAACTTGGGGTTAGGAAAAATGGGGCATTTTGAGACGACCCAGAAGGTCGGATTCTACAGATTCTACCCCGATCACCCTGTATCCGAAGGTGCTCCTTGTATGTTAGTGAAAGCGTAAAATAATGAAAACATAGTCAAAACTTATCAGAATGGAATGAAATTTGAATAGCAGCATATAGGAATGACATAAAACAAGATGCAAAAGAAATAGTAGAGAAATCAGCTATAGATTTCTAATCACTCCGGGGTGGGGCGATTAGGACTACAACAGTGCGAGGGGCACCCAGGGGCAGGACGCCCATCGTTTGGGGCTTGGTTTTGACACCAATCCACTTGGGATGGGTCCAAAACCTCCTAGGGGGTTGTGTCAAAAAATTGGGTGTGGGATTGTGGCCAATTGTTTGGGTTTTGGGTCCGGATTGCGCTCCTAATGTTCACCCGATAACCTCCCTTCCAAAAGAGAGATCAAGGATGTAGGAAGCACAATGAGGGTGAGGGTATAATTCGATAGCACTCCGTTGCTCCAAATGCTCCTGCTCTATTCTTTTTTTGGGGTGAGAAGACTCACCATTTTATAGACCTGAAGGTCTCCTTTGAATGTGCATGCAGGGGTGCCACTTGGCCATCATGCCTTGTCAGGGGAGAGAAGATTCCTCCCTGATTAAGGGCTCCATGATTGCCTCTATGACTGCCTCTTTGAGCTCAAAAATGCTCACTCGCACTCCCATGCATTGAAGGTGGAGTTGAGTGGTGGATCTGAGCTGCCATTTGTCAAGGTTTGACTTTTTCCTATCAAACCTGCTATTCGCCCCACCCTGGAGCGATTGCTGCTAATCGTCCCGGGGTGGGGCGAATAGCATTCTAATCACCCCAGGGTGGAACGAGTAAGGAGCAAGGTGCTTGAAAGGTGCCAAATTGACCTTTGACCTTCCAAAACTACTTTGGGAGTGGTTAGGACCACTTTTTAACCTCTGGGGGCTGCCCTAGGGGCTATGTATGCCAATTCGGTCAGTGCTTGTAGCCACATGATCAGATTGGTGTTGTTTTGGTGTCTATAGATGCCCCTTTTTGGGATGCGTTGTGCGTGGCACAGTGTTGAGCAAAAATAGATAACCAAAGCACTTAATGATTAGGGTTTCTCAGTAACCTAACCAACTTTTGATGCCCCAAGTATGGAAAGGGCACGCATTCTTGAATCCTTGCTTCTGACGAGCTAAGGAGCTTAATTCAAGTGTTAACCTTTTTTGGTGAGGTGTTACTTGATCTTGGACATTGTTCAGTCATGAATAGGCAAAGGGCGCAACCTTTTGTCTATGGGAACCTTGAGTTCATGATTCTAGAATGCCAAGTGTTTGATCAGCTTGTGATTATTGCTTGTTTGCTGCCCCAAGCAGGAGCGTGATTGTCTTTGTCAATGATTCTTTGAATGCATGCCATTTCCTTGATTGGGTGTGTATTTGTTGATTGGTGACTAAGTGTGACTACCCCCTCAAGCGACGAATCGATGAGGGAATGACCGACATGAGAAAAGCGATGAGTCGCTTGACCCAAGATGACTTTTGTAAGGGTGCCTTCAGTTGTTTTCCGTTGAATGCTTATGCAGTTTCCCAACAATCGGACCTATTTTTGGTGGGTTTTAACCCTTTTTGTGACGCCTATTGGGGCTGAAATTGTCAAAAATCCATCCTCCCGTGGAGCGGTCCGGCTATGGTAGCCTTCTTAGGGAGTAGGATAGTGATAATTTGTGACCCCAACATCGGTTTTGTATGCCAAGAATGTCAGGCGCAAAGGCGCCTTTGTTCGGCAATTTTATTGTTGTTTTTGGGTGGGTTTTGACCCTTTTTGTGACGCCTTTTGGGGATGAAATTGTCGAAAATCCGTCCTCCTGTGGAGCGGTCCGGCTATGGTAGCCTTCTTAGGGAGTAGGATAGTGACAATTTGTGACCCCAACATCGGTTTTGGATGCCAAGAATCATAGGCACAAAGGTGCCTTTGTTCGACAATTTTATTATGTTTTTTGGTGGGTTTTGACCCTTTTTGTGACCTTTTGGGGATGAAATTGTCAAAATCCGTCCTCCCGTGGAGCGGTCCAGCTATGGTAGCCTTCTTAGGGAGTAGGATAGTGACAATTTGTGACCCCAACATCAGTTTTGGATGCCAAGAATCGCAGGCGCAAAGGTGCCTTTGTTCGGCAATTTTATTGTTATTTTTGGTGCATTTTGGATGCAGTTTTGGTTGTTTTTTATTTTCTTGCTCTGTAATCGTCCCAGGGTGGGACGAATACCAGTTTTGTAATCGTCCTAGGGTGGGACGAGTGCTAACTAGAGTGCTCATCCTAGGGTGGAACGATTACAGGCCTAAGAGCCTATATAAGGGCCAAAACTAGGTTTTGGGCTCATTTGCAATTGTTTTTTTTGGCGATTTGGAGCTGTGGGGAGGAGTGCTAGTTTGTGAAGCGGAGCACTGCCAAATTTTCGTGGACACCATGAGTTCAAGGACCGGATCCTCGAGTGGTGGAGCCGAGGTGAGACCGGTAGGTGCTCCTTCCTTTTATTTATTTGTTTGTTTTTATATGAATTTTTAAAACTCGCATTTTATCATTGTTTTTGTCACATTAAGGTTAAAACCCTAAATGAATGTTGTGGTTTTATTTGTTTTGTTTTGTTCATAATAAGGTTAAAAAACCCTAGTTTGAGTTTTTGTTGTTTTGATTTGTTTTTTTTGTATTTTGTTCGTTTAAACTAGGATTAAACTTTTTTGTTTTTGTTTGTTTTTAGCCTAAGGTTAAAACCCTAGTAATTTTGTTATTTTTGTTTAAACTAAGGTTAAAACCCTAGGTTAAAATTTGTTTTGTTTTGTTTTTTGTTCATCATTAAGGTTAAGAACCCTAGATGATTTTTGTGGTTTAATTTGTTTTTTTGTTCACACTTAAGGTTAAAAACCCTAGTAAATTATTATTATTATTTTTTTTATTTAGACTAAGATTAAAAACCCTAGTTTAAAATTTATATTTTTTGTTTTTTATTTGATTTTTTTTTTTTTTTTTGTTTAGACTAAGATTAAAAACCTTAGTTTAATTTTTGTATTTTTTTGTTTTGTTTACACTTAAGGTTAAAAACCCTAGTATGATTTTGTTTGTTTTATTTGATTTTTTGTTCTTGATTGTACAGTTTAGTTGATTGATCTGTATTTTGGTTGTACAGTTTTGTACTTTTGTTTTTTTGTACATTGTTTATCGTCTGTATAGTTTTTTGGAATGTTTAAATTAAGGTTGAAACCCTAATTGTTTTTTATTGTTTTAATATTTTTGTGTTGTTTTTGTTTTTCAGGTTGTGAAGAGTCGGTACCGTCAGTCGATGGTATTTTTTGATGCATGGGATGCGCTGACTGTGGCAGACTAGGAGTGGCTTGATGCCCTTGGGCTCAAGCAGGTGATGCGGCTAGAGCCTGTGGTGGGGGATCGGGCATATCTGACTGCCCTGATCAATTTGTGGGATCCTCGCACCAACACCTTTCATCTCCCAACAAGGGAGATGACAGTGACTCTAGAGGACGTGTATCGGATTCTATGGATTTTGATAGATGGGCTGCCCATTCGGATGACTCCTCGTGATCAGCGAATGACGGTGCTGACACGGTGCTTTGGGCATGCGGCGGAGATGGGGGTGGATGGGGCGGTGGAGAGGGCAGAGGGGGACTGCCTGATTGGCGGGATTCTGGTGCGGTGGTGGTTTGAGAAGGGCATGTTGGGGGTGAGGCATGCGTTGCTTATGACCCTCATCTCCAACATGCTGCTTCTCGACTCCTCAGGTGTGAGGTTCCCTTGGAACCTGCTTGAGGTAGTGTTCAGACTTGTGGAGTGTCCGATGGCAGCACCACTGATTATGAGGTGGGGTCAGACGCTACTGGCATAGCTGTATGATGAGTTGTACGAGGTCCGCTGTCGAAGGTGGAAGGGGATTGGGTGCAGCTACCTATTGCAGTGTTGGGGGTGGCAGCACATAGCTGTGGAGCGGCCACAAGGGTTGCCTTGGACCACTCGGGGGGAGATGGTGGATAGGGAGATTGGCTATGTTGCTCTATGGTGGAGGTCAAAGGAGCAAGGGTAGAGTCGATGATGGGCAGGTGTCGTAGGGCACTATACTGATGCCTTCTCTCATCTTGCTCTAGGGGAGGTGTTCTGGCGGCCATACTGGGACTGTCCAGCCTGGCCTGAGGCTAGGGAGTGGCTCCGATGGGTGCGCAGGGGGAGGTGGCTGATCGGGTAGCACGGGATCGAGTAGGAGTACTTCTCGTACATTTGGGTGACTCGACAGTTTGGGGTGCACCAGGGATTTCCTAGTGAGCCCTTGATCTATCGACATCGGGGCGACGAGAGGACTCTAGCCTGGCCGATCATTGAGCCACTAGGTGAGGAGTCGGATGCAATGATTGATGTCCTCGACGTGGACAATGTTGGGGTGACTACAGAGTACGACCAGTGGTGGACGATGTTGCGATGGTGGGGTGAGGGGCCTCTAGGAGGTCCGGATGCAGCAACAGCAGGCGGTGGGGTTGCGGAGGCATCGAGGGAGGGTTGGGGGGCTCCGCACGATGATGCGGATATGGTGGAGGTAGATGACTTGACTGGGGATGGTTTAGGGGTTTCGGAGCAGCCGGACATACAGGACGTCCCGAGCAGTGGGTGCCAGAGCAGCATGCCATCCCAGAGATGCCCATGCCTCAGGCAGTCCCAGGGGATATGGAGGCTAGGTTTCATGCTGAGATAGCATGATTGGAGGACCTACTACGGAGATGGGATGAGGAGCACAGTGTCGAGAGGGATCACCTACGGGCTTAGTTGGCACAGCGAGATGAAGCATTGGCTGCATACCATCGATGGGATGTGGAGTGGGGTCGATTTCGGGTGGAGTTGGAGGCCGAGATTATCCGCCTCGGTGGACAGTTACCTGAGCTCACTGGAGGTGGATCTTCGTGCCGAACGAGAGACAGTGAGACTGAGCAGTCTGCTTCCTCTCATCGCAGGTGGGTGGGTGAGGGTAGCGCTAGTGGGCATGATGTGGGGGCTGGTAGCAGTCGCCCTGAGAGGTCCCATAGGACCCACACCACTGGGGGTAGTTCCAGTCACACCGATCCTGCGTGATCATGGTGGCCGACTCCCTAGGCTTGGGGTTTTTGAGTTTTTGATTTTTTTTGTGAGGTCAGAGGACCGACTTATTGTAGCCTGCGGGCATTTTTGGTGATATATATACATGACTTTCTTTTTGATTATACACTTGTCATGATTTATTTGTTACTTTTATGCACATTTATTTACGTTGATGTATGCATATGTTATTATGAATGCGAATGTTTCTAATTATATGATGTATGCATATGGAATGGATGAAATGATTTGTTGATAACTTGGCGGTGGCACCATAGACTGTACAAGATTTGTTGGCTTTCTGTACTATGTGATTGCTTTGTGGAATGACTTTGCATGTGTATATTTTTTTGTTTTGTATTTTTTGATGGTGATGTAAGAATGGAATGTACCATAGGTGTTCTAGAATGTAGTTAAGGTTTTTCTGAGACTCAGATGTTTTAACTAACTAGCCAAGACTGTACATTTATCTCACAAGACTTTTGAACAAGGTACGAATCAGACTTGAGTTTGACCAAGTTATTTCACATCCCTATGTGTGCGATTGAATTTGTTTATGTGGTAGTTGTCAGGATACCACCAGTGCCAGATAGGCTGTCAACCAAACCTGTACTGAGGATCACCTAATTAGCTCCACTAACTCCTTTGTTGTATTTAGTAAGATTAATCTACAGTGCAATCTAGGATACCATAAGCTAGCTCATCCACATGCAAACATTGATCTATACACAATTTAATGCGACAGATATATCATCATGCGGGAGGTTTGCCACCAATGACCAGTAGGCTATCCACCAAACCGGTACTGAGGATCACCTCATGACCTTTCGAATGTTGAGAGTTCCAGGGATTCAAGTTCGACTCCCTTCTTTTCTTTACTTTTATTGGGATACTTGCTCTCGTATGTAGTGATAAAAATCATTGTTTATTTTTATTTTTTCTTTTGAGAAAGGGATTGGAATTTTGAGTGATGAGAATCACTATTTCTTGTGCTTTTTGATGTATGCACTATGTGGGTTTTGATGTCAAACTTTGGAGTTTGTAATTTGACTTTTTGCAATTTTTTTTGGATATTTGCAACTTTTTGAGAATTTGGGATGCTTGGGGAATTGGGTAGGGAAGATGCTTGTCCTTTTGCCAACTCTCAACATTCTTGGGGTCATTCGCACAAGGGGATGAGTGAGATAACCTTTTCACTGTATGGTATCCTGGATTGCTTTGCAGGTTTCATCTTTCGTTCACACAACTTGGGAATTTTTTATGTGTTTTAACTTGTGTTGGGATGCTACGTAACAAGGTGTGATCCAAGTAAAACTCTACCTTTGTAAAAATCTGTCTGACTTTGTACAGTTTTTGGCTAGAAATCTAAAGACAACTGAATGATGAAAGCCCTAGATACATTAGAAGACAACTGACTATGATATGGTGAAAATGTGGATGGCATTTATTTTTGCTGGACTATTTACAAAGTGGAAAAATGCGGAAAATGATGGAATTGCCGAGTAATTACAGTCTATGGTGCATTTGACCTGTATGACCAACAAATATGCAATGTATGTATGCGATGCCTAATGCAGCTTATTATTTTTTTGTGTTTTGATTTTTAAGAGTATGCATGGAAGTGAGATGCAATTTTTTTGTTATTTTTGATTATTTTATTGTTTTTGAATATTCGTTATGGTTGGTTTATCCCGAGTGGGTGCGAACCAAGTGATTCTTTCGGATCCTTGGAGGTTTTGACCAAAGGGATTATAGATACCTTTGGGGCATTTTGGGTGACCAAGCGGTTGTGGGAACCCTTGGGGCTTTTGGTTTGACCAAAGGGTTTATAGATACCTTTGGGGCATTTTGGGGTTGACCAAGCGATTGTGGGAATCCTTGGAGCTTTTGGTTTGACCAAAGGGATTATAGGTACCTTTGGGGCATTTTTGGGT
The DNA here is from genome assembly GCA_028583015.1 of Wollemia nobilis. Taxonomy (NCBI): domain Eukaryota; kingdom Viridiplantae; phylum Streptophyta; class Pinopsida; order Araucariales; family Araucariaceae; genus Wollemia; species Wollemia nobilis. The sequence goes on from JAQPPZ010017221.1 coordinate 2,348,969, forward strand.
TGACCAAGCGATTGTGGGAATCCTTAGAGCTTTTTGGGTTGACCAAGTGATTATGGAAACCTTTGGAGTATTTTGGGGTTGACCAAGCGATTGTGGGAATCCTTGGAGCTTTTGGGTTGACCAAAGGGATTATGGACACCTTTGGGGTTTTTGGTTTGACCAAAGGGATTATGAGCATCTTTGGGGCATTTTTGGGTTGACCAAGTGATTATGGGAATCCTTGGAGCTTTTGGGGTGGGCCATGGATATTTTAAATGTGGAATGGCCTCAAATGACTAATGTTCAAGGGTTATAGTTCCTTGATTCCATCAAGAGAGGCTAGACGGTATGTTCCAGGTCCTATTTTACTATCAATTACATAAGGACCTAATCAGTTTTTTGTGAACTTGTCCCTTAAATGGGGCGGCAAGTTAGAATCTTATTGGTTCTCTTTTAAGATCAAGTCACCAACATGAAAGTCCCTCAGGTGAACTTTCATGTTGTATGCTTTATTAAGTCGCTCTTGATAGATACGTAAATGCTCGAGAGCATTGATGCGTCATTCATAAAGCAACGTAATTTGGTCTAACCAGGCCTACTGTTCAAGATGTCATCATTCCATGAACTCTTGCATTGATATGCATAAGGAAGGAATTTCCAACTCGATAGGCATGATAGCATCGAAGCCATACACCAAAAATGGATTTCCCTGTGGCATCCGAATGCTAGTGCGATAAGCCCAAAGAGCAAGTGATTTGAATGTGGCCAATCCTCTATGACTATCTGTGACCATATTTTTAAGGATGGCAACTAGCGTTTTGTTTGACATCCTTCTTGCCCTTGTTTATATCCCTCTTGGAGGTAAGTTCTTGAACTTTCCCCTTTCTCGATCAAAGGGAAGGGGTTGTTGAGGCCTACAAGGTTGGTTGTCAACAATGGGAGATAATCCCCCAATGTGTATGTTGTGTTAGGATTGGCATATGGATCTTGTGCCAACCCATCCTTGTTGCCTAGCCCTAGGCCTTGCATGTTCTCTACCAAGATGTCAAGGGGAAGAGGGTGGTTGAACCCTACTCCTAATTTGTCGTATGGCATCTGATATCTTGGTTGACAAAGAACGCGCACTCCTTGTTCATATCTGCCCAACCCATATCCATGCCAATTACATTGGCCAAGGTATTTCAAAGTGAAGTTCGGGTTGGACAGATAGTTGACGTTCTCAGCAAAGGGCTCTTTGTCCTCTTCCTCTTGTAGGTAAGGTTCAATGCCATTGTCGAGGCCCCCATATACAAAATTTGTCTGGTTTGGTGGGTAGCCCAAAGGGACAATAGTGCCGATGGGGAGGCGAGGTCTCCCCATGTCCTACATGGACTCAAGCGCGGGTGTTGCTACAATGTTCCACACTAGGTACTCCCCTAGGCCCGTATTGGCCATCTCAACGGTGATCGTTGGTGGTTGAGGGGGAGGGAATGGGAGTTCTTCCTGGGTCCACTCCATGTTGGGTGAACCAGGCGTCTCGACTTCCATTCGGTTGGGCACCTCTTCGATAGAGATGGTTGAGACCAATGGTGGTATCTCTTCCAGGGGCTTCTTCCCATTGTCCTTTGGTGTGGCCACCATAGGTGGCATCGTTGGTGAAGGACCAAACGATGAAGATGGGCCCGATTGGTGATTTGATGGACTTAACAATGGGGATGTATGCGGAATCGGACCCTGTTTGGATGGGTTCAACTGAAAGTCCAAATGTGTCGATGGGAGGGTCGATTGTGGCATCAGCTGCACCGCATTGCAATACTTGAAGGGCTCTAAGTCTATCGGGACTACATGCACTTGCCCTTCGTATGTGTACTTTAGGCATTGATGGGCTATCGAAGGGACACACTTCATGTCCCTGATCCAAGGCCGGCCCAACAAGATATTGTAGGCCATCTCACCTTCCAGGATGTGGCACAATGTAGGAATAGTCTTTTGTCCCACTTGGATGGGCAGGACAATTATGCCAACCATCGAGCATATCGCGTCATTGAATGCTCGAAGAGTATAGGTGGAGGCCACAATGTGAGATGCTAGCAACTTGAGGTGTTTCAATGCCGTTGTTGTGATTATATTGTTGGACGAGCCAGTGTCCACCAACACCCTCTTAAATGGAATCCCATTGACCCACGCAATGACGTGCAGGGGTGGATCTGCCATATCACTAGTCACCGATTTTAGTTCATCTTCTCTAAAGGTGATGACTGGTTATGTGCATCATTTTACATGTCCCACAAAGTTGTTGAAAGAATTTGCTTCATGGGGCTGTAGCTCGATGGCTTTGAGTATCTCCATTAGAGCCTCCCGATGGGGCGATGATTGTTGGATGAGCTCATAGATGGAGAGCCTAGCCGACGTGGTCCTTAAAATTTGGGTAAGTTTAGTCCGAATTGTGGCCATTGGTCTAGGTGGAGGAGGTTGTGTAGGGTGTTGTTGAGGTTGTGACGTTGATGGAACCTCTCCTGTAGCTGCAGTGGGGGCAGCTGTGCTTGGGTACCTCTTGTTCCGTGTCACTATGCTTATCATCCCTACATACCCCTACATGGGGCAGTTTTGTGTCACCTCATTGACTTGTAGAGTCTTTGCCTGCGCATCATGGGTAGGCAGGGGGTCTTTGAAGACCTCCATCTGTTGGTTGCTTGGTGCTATAGGATTATCCATTGCTAGCATTTTGTTGTCTATTAGGTCCTGCACTAAGATTTTGAACTTCCAACATGCGTAAAGGTCATGTCCTTTCTATCGATGAAATCTACAATACAAGTCTTCCCTATAGCCCTTGGGTTTTGGCATGTTGGGGTCTATGGGTCGACTTTCTGGCAGGTTTATCAAGTTTGCCATGGACAAGCGGTCAAACAAGGAGTCTTTAGACTTTGTGAAGGGTGTGAATTATCGCCTAGGGTGACGCTGCTGATTTTGCTCTTGCCTATGATTTTCCTTTTCATAGCTATCAAGAGGAACTGCCTGATAATTAGCCTTTGGGGGTTGTGTCATCTGTGTAGGCTTTGGTATGTTTATGGCAACCTGATTGACTACGATGGGTTTCGGTTGCGTGGACCCAGTTTTGGCATTTTTGGGCCACTCTTTCTTGCATGGCTTGGCAATCTCGCCATCCTATATCTTGATCTCCTCAATGATTTTGGCTTGTGCCAGGGCTTCCTCGAGAGTGGCATATTTCTGCAGCTACAATAGCATGGAGATCGATCTTAGGCAACTCTTTGAGAACATTTGGGTCAGGTCGGCCATGGGAGGGAGGTAAGGTAGCTTTGAAAGCAACGTCCTCCATCGATTTCCATAAGCCACCATGGTCTCTTCCTCATACTACCTGAGGCTAGCTAGGTCACTTAATGATGCCTTCTTCTTGGTGTTGAAGGTGAAACGTTTGAGGAACGCGTCCACTAGTTGGTCTAGGTTACTGATGCTATGCTTCGGCAACTAGGTAAACCAATCCGAGGTAGGGCCTACGAACATGGTTATAAATGTTCTTAGAAGCAAAGCATCGTTGTCCTGAATGCCAAAGCATTGACTTAGGAATCTTGTCACGTGCTCTTGGGCATCCTCATCCCCTCTAAATATTGCCAATTGAGGCATTTTGAAGTGTTTAGGGTATGGGGGTGTCGACACTGAAGGATGCACAGGGTGACTATGGAGCTGGCGTAAAGTGGGATTTTGGGGCCCAAAAGTCTTGGTCTCCACAGACTCTAAGTGCTCTAGCAGCGCTTTGTATGCATCAAAAGATTTGATCTCTTCCTCCTTGGTTTGTTCCCGTTGTGAATTGCGAGGAACTTGAGGCCTATGGAGGGGTAGCAAGTATCAGCCCGCTCTTCTTCTTGATCGAATTCCTCATAGGCTTCTTGAGGAGTTCCTGGGCAGTGACCTATAAACATGGGTGGGTGCCCGAGGAGGGTGCCCATCATTGGCTCTAGGGGTGGCCTCCCGCTCAGGTCTAGGAGGTCTTGGAGGCAACACTTGATAAGGTCATGGAGACCTGTCTCGCACCAAGGGGTTGTGCCTCTCATAAAGCTCTATCTTATGTGTGCGAGGGGTTGGAATCCTCTCATGCATAGTGTTGTGGAGCAACTCGTCTGTATGATGTTGAATGCGCTCTAACTATTGTTGATCTTGCTCAAGCTGCATGATTTGCGCTTGGCGAGTGGCATGTTTGGCAAATGCCAAGTCAATTTGTTCCACCATCTTAGGTCTAGGAGGCCTAGATGCCTCCCCTACATATCTATCTCGGTCGTGGTGATCCGAGATCTCTATAGGTCGCTTCCCTCTGTTGAGGTTAGCAGCATTCACCCGAGGCTCTGGCCTCAGTAGGTGATCCTGATAAATAGCAGGTGCGGAGGTGCATTGCTCCCATGCTGTGTATTGCTCTTGAGGAATGTAGTGGTTTTCCTCATGCTCCCTTTCATATATGTGAAAGGGGCGGGCGGAGTTGGCTCGCCCTGTCTGAAGAGCCTTGCGCTCTAGGTTTGGCCTATTGTTTTTGACAGTAATGAGGGGTAGAGGAGGGATGATGTAATCATGTGGCCCCTCCTTATGGACCCTATGTTGTTCTAGCACTTCATCATGCGGTGGCCACTCATAATGAGTGTCTAAGGGGGCCTTCCCATCTATGTTGAGTGCCACGTGTATGTACTCCTCCTGAAAGGGTCTATGTTGAATGGGAGTGCCCCTCGAAGGGGTGCCTCTATAGTCCTGTTCTGTCATGGTATGATGTGGACTATTTTGTGGGTCAGGCCACCAAGGTGGTATGACCAAGTCCTTGGGGCTATAACGGAGGTGACTTGTGCCTCCTTGTACACTTTCCACAGCTTCTGCCCATGATTGGGCTTGGCTATGGGTGTACACCATGGTGGTGGTTCTCTAAAAGATATGTAGATTTTTATCTTCTTTTATGATTTTTTTATGCTACACTAAACAAAAAGGACCACACAATCAAAGAAATGATTATCTCGTTTATAGATTAAAGGTGTGCCCTAAATCTGGTTTAGTGTGTTTTGATTTTTGTTGTGCAAAACCTTGTAATGAAAATTTTGTTGTACATGCAATATGAGGGCTCTTATATCTCCCAAAATGGTCACCCCTTCAATATACCACTGCCAGGACGTTATACCAAACCTCTCAATATACCCGCCCTTACGTGAGGGAAACTATTGGTATGCGAGAGCAGAACAGTATGTGGAACATAGGCGGTACGAAAGGGGAATCACTCTATTTTTGACACCTACCATAGAAGACTTATCCTCATGCACTGGGAATCACCCCAGCTACACTTGGTCAGCTTTCATCAGGATTTACGTCTAGCAACAATAGCGATCGGGGTTATGTATGCAAAATTCAAGCCAAGGTGGTGATGAAATCCACCGTTGGTCTTGATCAAGTGTTGGGGTTTTATGACCAACTCCTTGATGTTTATATTATCACGTGGTGTGTGTGGTTCTTTTTACTTGCGCAAAGAAAGAAAACATGCAGTAAAATTTTCTATGCAAGCAAAGAAAATAGAAAAATCATAGAAATAGAGACAAAAAATTACAGAGGATGTTCATAAAACCTACCTCTTCTCTACCCACACCGGATGCCCCTGAGTTTCTGCTCAAAAAATGCACAGAGAGCTAATCATCCTTGGGTGGGATGAATAGCAGATCTGTATTCATCCTAGGGTGGGATGAATGCCTATTCATCCCTGGGTGAAATGAATACCAGCTCTATATTCGTCACAGGGTGGCATGAGCAGCAGTCCAACGCTTGAAGGATTAACACCTACAAGCAAAAACACAAAATTTTGATCAAAAACTTGATCCCAAAATTAGGGGATAGGGTCCCACCATGATCGCCACTAAAAGCACTTGGATACGAAAGCAATGGCATACCGGATGCGATGCAAACAAAAGCAGATGTAACGCTAAGTCCTACGAATGAACAAAGAACTAAAGTGCATGAAAAGGGAAAACAAATGAAATGAAATGAGATGTAAAGCAAAAGTAAAGTGCAGCCTCTTTTATTAATTTTTCTTGTGATCAGGTTACAATACGTCTCCCCCATTTTTAGGGGCTCGGAGCGTTCGATACAGTTTTGTTACACCAACGGATGATACGCTTCCCTTCGGGATCTTTCACGTGCCCACATTTGAAATGGGCGGGCCAAACGTCACTGCTGCTTATGTGAGCATGTCTGTAGTTCCTTGAGCAAGGTGTTGCAAGAAGTTTGTCATTGTTGTCAACACAGGCAGTTAGATCTAATGATGCAGTGGACAGACAGTTCAGGAGTCATTCGGATGCGAGAGGACAGAAGTTCAAAGGATAGTCAGATTATGTAAAGTGCAATTCCTGGAAAACAGAAGTGACCCAGTTTCAAAAATTCGAAGAAAAAGACAAGTTAGAAAACTGTCGCGATATCGCGACATGTTTTCTATCGCGATTTCGTGACAAGTCGGAGGAGAGAGAAGGCGCAGCCGAAAATGTCATGATTTCATGACAAAAATGAGGAGAGAGAAGGCGTAGCCAAAAATGTCATGATTTCACGACAAAAATGAGGAGAGAGAAGGCACAGCCGAAAATGTCATGATTTCGCGACAAAAATGAGGAGAGAGAAGGCAAGGCAAAACTGTCATGATTTCGCGACATGTTGGATGCAGGAAGCTAAGTCGAAAAAGAAGAGAAAAGAAAGCGTAAGTGGAAAAGGTGTAGCAATTTCGCTACATGTTGGATTTTCGTTGGTCGAAGCAAGGAGAAAGCGTTAAGTGGAAAAGTTGTAGCGATTTCGCTACATGTTGGATTTTTGCTGGCCGAAGCAAGGAGAAAGCGTTAAGTGGAAAAGTTGTAGCGATTTCGCTACATGTTGAAATTTTGCTGGCCGAAGCAAGGAGAAAGTGTTAAGTGAAAAGTTGTAGCGATTTCGCTACAAGTCGAAACTGCAAGACACAAAGGTGTAGCGATTTCGCTACAAGTCAAAAGTGCAGAACACAAAAGTGTAGCGATTTCGCTACGAGTCAAAAGTGCACAACACAAAGGTGTAGCGATTTCGCTACAAGTCAAAAGTGCACAACACAAAGGTGTAGCGATTTCGCTACAAGTCAAAAGTGCACAACACAAAGGTGTAGCGATTTATGCTACAAGTCAAAAGTGCAAGGCAAAAAAGGTGTAGCGATTTCGCTACAAGTCAAAGTTTCGTGGGTCGAAGCAAATTTGGAAGCACAAGGCACAAAGTTTGTAGTATGATTTCGCTAGTGCATGAAGCGAGAAATGTACGAAAGCTGAAAGCGTCATGATTTCATGACAAAGATGAGGATGACGTCAGCGAAAGCTGAAAGTGTCACGATTTCATGACAGGTTGCAAGAAAAGCCTCTGGAAGCCGAAAGCGTCATGATTTCATGACAAGAATGAGGATGACGTCAACAAAAGTTTGAAGTGTCACGATTTCATGACAAGAATGGTGGCAAAGCTATCAAAGGCCAAAAGGGTCACGATTTCGCGATAGCAAGGACAAGAAGGCGTACGGCTACAAAAAGTGTCGCGATATCGTGACATGTTTCTATTTCACGGTAATAGTTACAGGAAGGTGACAGAGGTGGCAGTAGCAGTTGAGGCCGACAAAGTTGAATCTGGGCCGATAGATTTTAGGGTTTGCAGCCGACAATTTCTAGGGTTTGCAGTCGACAATTTCTAGGGTTTTGCAGCCAACATTCTTAGGGTTACAGCCGACTATTGTTTAAGATTTGTTCCTAAAATTTCTTCTATAAAAGGAGGGGTACTTCGAGTTTGAGAAGATGTGATGTGAAGATAATGTGCGAATGCGAGTAGAGTGTTTGTGCAAGTGAAGTTCGTGTCGAGCAGAGAGCGAGTCATATCGAACTTGTGCGAATGAGGTGCGCGGGGTGCAGATGTTGAGTCATATCATTTCAAGCTGAGTGCGAAGTCGTAGTTCGAGTTGAAGCGAAGTGTGCATATCGTGATTGCATGAATTAAGAGCGCGATGTGCAGAGGTTGAGTTCTAAGTGCGAAGTGATAGCATGCAGACAGCAGAAGTGATCGATCATCTGATTGCAGTAGAGAGTGCGAAGAAGTTCATAGAAGCGGTCGGATAGTGCGAAGCATTTTGCGCAGAAGCAGAAGAATGCAGAGAAATAATAGACTGTGAGAAATAAGGTGAAAGTTTTATTCTGTAATTTTCATTATCATTATTGACTTCCAAGTTGTAGCTTGGCATAAGGGGTTGGTGCCTCTTTCCAGTAGGTGCTGGTAAATTAGGAGTTGGTGCTCCATTCTATTTGAAACAGATAAAGCTAAGGGGTTGGTGCTCCTTCCGGTTGGTCGTTGGTAAAAGATATTGTAAAGTTGTAGCTTTGCATTGGCTGGATTTGGATGGTAGTCCAAGCAGTCGTTTTGAGGAGTAGCCACATTGGTGAACCTCGTTAAATTATTGTGTTGTGTGTCATGCTTTCTTGCTGCATTTGATATTTCTTTTATCAGTTTTAAATTGCTATTGGATTTAAAACTATATATATTAGAAATTTTAAAGATCACACTGATTCACCCCCCTCTCGGTGTCACTGTGATTACAACAATTGGTATCAGAGCCAAGTTCCTGAACAGGCTCAAACAGCTAGGGTGATCTTGGAAGTGACGCAATGGCAAGTGGTGAAGGGTTCTCCTCGAACAAAGCACCATTGTTTGATGGGACTAATTATGCGTTCTAGAAAATTAGAATGCAGACATATCTCAGTGCTTTGGGTTTTGACATATGGGGTGCGGTAGTTAATGGTTACAAAGCTCCCACCACCGCTCCAACAGACACTGCTTGTAAAAAGGCATTTGAAAATGATTCAAAAGCAAAAAATGCCATCATGTGTGGACTAGTGGACGGTGAGCTAGTCAAGATCATAAATTGTGAATCCGCAAAAGATGTATGGGATAAACTAGAGAACATTCATGAAGGAGATGATAGGATCAAGGAGGCCAAGCTTCAAACACATCGAGCTCAATTCGAATCTTTAAAGATGGACAATGATGAGAACATAGAGACTTTCATGCAAAGAGTCAATGGGATCACCAATTCAATCAGAGGTCTCGACGAAGATATAAACGATGCTACTATCGTGAAAAAGGTATTAAGATCGCTCCCTCCTAGATTTGATTCTAAAGTCTCTGCCATAGAAGAAGCCAAAGATCTAAATCATTTTAGTATGGATGAGATGCATGGTTCTTTGACTTGCTTTTGAAATGAGAATAGGAAGGTCTAATCCCATGAGATAGAGAAGCTGCTTTCAAAGCCCTAAAAGGCAAAGTCACAAAACCAGAGTCTGAAGAAGAGGATGTATCAGATGAAATGGAAGCAAATTTTGTCAAAAAACTGAGAAAGGGAAAAGGAAAGTATAGAGGAAAGCTACCATTTAAATGCTTTAACTGCGGAGGCATTGGGCACTTTGCGACAAAATGTCCTCTCAATGAAAAGAACCAGGGTGAGGAAACTTCGCACCAAGAAAGAAGTGATTGGAAGAAGAAATCAAACTTTAGAAAAGGCAATTTCAAAAAGAAAATTGTTATCTCCCGAAATCCAGATTCTTTAGAGGACAGCTCTAGCGAAGACTCTGAAGAAGGAGCAGGTGAGGCTCTCTTTATGGAGTTTGAAGTAGAAAAATCAGAAGATGCAGATAACACAGAAAAGAGAGAAGGAATGAACTCTAAAGTGTCTATTGAAAAAGGTGAGGCTGAAGTTGATTTAGAAGGTGAGCTGGTTTCTGCTCTTATGGAATGGAAATATGAGAAAAGAAAGAATAAAAAACTATCAAGGAAGCTTGAGGATGCAAATGACATTATAACCAGTCTAAAAACATAGACAGAAGAGTACAAGAAAATGTCCGAAGATCTTGAAGTACAGGTAACCATGAAGATAGAATTCTTGTTGCAAATTGGAAGAAGAAAATGTTGGTCTTCGAATACAGATACAAGAGCTGGATCAAAAAATTAGCTGCCATTTCAAGCGTGAAGAAAGTTCGATGAAGCTGGACAAAATCCTAAGCGATCAAAGACCCGCAGGTATCAAATTCGGTCTGGGCTTTATTGAAGGAGAATCATCAAACGGACCAAAGGCAAGCAATGTTGAATGTGAAAAGAGTAAAGACAAGAAATAGGCTGTTGAAAGAAAAACAAATCGAGGCAAAAGAAAGCGGTAATGCCGGTCCTGAAATAGGAGCCGACAATGATGGTTTTACCAAGGTCACACATCAAAAGAAAAGAAGATCTAAGGCTCCTGCAACATCTTGGCAAAAACCATCTTTCGGGTTCAATCATTACTTTTATGGTTTCTGTTTCAAATGTAATGGTTATGGGCATAAAATTGCTAGCTGCAAGTATAATGTAGGTCCAAGAAGTTTCACTAGTAGAAATACCTTTGCTCCTCTAATGAGTTATGCAGTAGAATGCTTTAATTGTCACAACTTTGGGCACATTGCTAGAAACTGTCATAGTACTTCTATTTCAAATCAATCTCAGAAAAGAAGAATTCAACCATATAGGGCAAAACAGAATAGAAATATTTCTGAAAGATATGTGCAAGATTCTGAAAAGGGGAAATCCAAGTTAGAACCCAATACCATAGTCAAAACAGAATGGAAACAGAAAGAACAGCTCAGGGAAGAAAAGGAATCTTTAATAGTGCGAGACGACTTTCGGGGCTCAGAATAAATGTGTACCGTGGATTCTTGACAGTGGTTGCTCAAGTCATATGACAGGTGATAAACAGAAATTTGAAAAACTACAGAAATATGAGGGTGGCTCTGTGAAGTTTGGAAATAATGATGGAGCCAAAATAATAGGAAAAGGATCTGTCAAAATTAGTGAAGGGAAAATCAAGTCGAGAAGAAGTTTTATTTGTGGATGGTTTGAAAAACAACCTATTAAGTGTCGATCAAATCTGTGATAAAGGACATGAAGTAGTCTTCAAAAAGCGGGGTTGTGAAGTCAGAAAAATAAACAGTGGGAAATTGATAGCAACTGGTTCAAGGACGTCTGGAAATTTGTACACACTCTCAGAAACTTCAGAAGGTACGTGTTTCATTGGACAAGAAGAAGAGAAGTGGTTGTGGCACAAGAGGCTTGGACACATAAGTTTTGATAATTTGGTGAAAATCAGCTCGAAACAAGCGGTGAGAGATATTCCAATCATTAAAAAACCTTCAAACAATGTTTGTGCCTCTTGTCAAAAGGGAAAGCAAACCAGAGTCTCATTCAAAACAAAAGAATACCACACTAGCGAGGCCCTTGGAACTTATTCATACGGACTTATGTGGACCCATGAGAACTCAAAGCATAAACGACGACAAATACTTTATGCTGTGTATCGATGATTATTCCAGAATGACATGGATATTTTTCCTAAAAGATAAAACAGAAGCTTTTGAAATGTTCGGATCCTTCAAACAGCTAGTTGAGAATGAAACAGGAAAAAGGGTCAAATGCTTACGATCAGACAGAGGAGGAGAATTCATTTCGAATGAATTTACAGAATACTATGAAAAACATGGTATCGGGAGACAATATTCAGCGGCTAGAACTCCACAGCGAGAATGGCGTAGTAGAAAGAAAGAACAGAACTATAGGAAATGGCACGCACCATCGTTGGCGAGAAAATAAAATAGCAGATAGATTATGGAAAGAAGCAGTTCACACTGCAGTATACATCCAAAACAGATATATGTTAAGAACTCATGAATGCAAAACACCTTATGAGTTGTGGTTTGGTAGAAAAGCAACAGCAAAACATCTCAAAGTATTTGGTTGTAGGTGCTACATCAAGAAAAACTGATGACAACCTTGGGAAGTTTGAAGATAGAGCGAGATGAAGGTGTTTTTGTTGGGTATTCATCAAAAAGCAAAGCTTACAAATGCTACAACAAGAGACTCAAGAAAATTGTGGACGGTGCAGATGTTAAATTCGATGAAGGTGGGAAACGATTAGCTGACTTTGAGGAAAACTACCCAATCTATGAAGAAGTCGTTGAAGGAGATGAGGTGAATGAAACAGAAAATAAATCTACGTTTGATTCGGATGAATTAGTCGATGACTCAGAGGTGCAAGAAAACAAGAAATTCAAAAGCAGTGAGTGGCAGAAAAATCATCCAAGAGACCAAATAATTGGAGATCCCACAGTGGTATTCGGACAAGAAGGAAAGTAATAAGTAATTACTCTCTTTTATCTAGCATTGAGCCCAAAAACATAGATGAAGCAAGCAAAGATGATAGCTGGATGAAGGCAATAAATGAAGAGTTAGATCAGATTGAAAAGAACGGAACTTGGGAATTAGTACCTAGACCTACGAATAAGAATGTAATCGGCACCAAATGGATATTTCAAAATAAATTAAATGAAGACAGACAGGTCATTAGGAACAAAGCAAGACTGGTTTGTAAAGGATATGCACGGTCGAAGGCATTGATTTTGAAGAGACTTTTGCACCGGTGGCCAGATTAGAAGCAATTAGAATGTTTCTGGCCTTAGCGAGTTCACAAAAACTTCAGAGTTTATCGAGATGGATGTAAAATCTGCCTTTTTAAATGGGAAACTCGAAGAAGAGGTCTATATTGAACAACCGGATGGCTTTCAAATTAGTGAGGATCCTAACCTTGTCTGCAAATTAAAGAAAGCATTGTATGGATTAAAACAAGCACCACGGGCATGGTATGCAAGGCTAGATAACTATCTCTCTCAACAGGGATTCAAGAAAGGTTTAGTGGACAGTAATCTGTATGTGAAAATAGAAGGTGGACATCTCATTGTTCTTGTTGTCTATGTAGATGATATCATATTTGGCAGCAACAAAGATGAATCTTGTAAAGACTTAGCAAATAAGATGCGGAATGAATTTGAAATGTCTATGATTGGTGAACTGTCTTACTTTCTTGGGCTACAAGTTAATCAAAATGAGAAAGGCATATTCATTTCCCAAATCAAATATGTGAAAGAAATGCTAAAGAGGTTCACTATGGAGGATTGTAAGCCAGTTAGCACTCCCATGACAACGGGCTGCAAATTGAGTAAAGAAGACAAATCTCCACCTGTAGACCAAACCATGTACGGATCTATGATTGGAAGTCTACTATATTTAACGGCTACCGAGACCTGATATTCTGCGGGCGGTTTGCATGGTAGCTAGATTTCGAGCCGAGTCCCAAAGAGACTCATGTGACAGCGGTTAAAAGGATTTTTCGGTATCTCAAGGGCACCATGGAGTATGGGTTGTGGTATCCAAAAGGCAAAGACTTCACTCTTATATCATATTCGGGATGCAGATTGGGCTGGATGTGTTGATGACAGAAAGAGTACCGGTGGAGGTGCATTCTATTTGGGGGACAGGTTGGTTGCATGGCACGGTAAGAAGCAAGAGTCGGTTTCTTTATCTACGGTGAGGCGAGAATATATTGCGGCAACAACATGTTGTACACAAGTCTTGTGGATGAAACAAACTTTGAAAGATCTTGGTATTAATTTCGGTGAACCAATATCGGTTAAGTGTGATAACACCGAGTGCAATTAACATCTCTAAGAATCCGATTAATGCACTCACGGACAAAACACATTGCTATAAGGTATCATTTCTTGAAGGAGAAAGTTGCGAGAAGGAGAAGTTAAATTGGATTTTGTCCCAACTACAGAACAAGTAGCGAGATATTTTTACAAAACCATTGCCCAAGGAAGTGTTTGAGTACCTTCGAAGCAAATTAGGAGTAGTCACACTTCCTAAGAAGTGACTAGCTACGGGGATCACTTTCTCGGGGGGAGCATTTGAGTATTTGACTATTCTTTTGCTCATGATCATAATTTGTGCTAGATGCAACAAATTGTGCACGAGAAGTGTGAGGATGGACTCGGGGGAGTCTGCGGCAGCCCTTTGGTATTATTGACAAAGGGGGAGAAGAGTTACGAGGGAATGTACACAGGTGTTGCCAACAATTCCAAAGGGGAGATTGTTGAGCAAGGTGTTGCAAGAAGTTTGTCATTGTTGTCAACACGGGCGGTTAGATCTAATGATGCGGTGGACGAGACGGTTCGGGAGTCATTCGGATGCGAGAGGACAGAAGTTCAAAGGATAGTCGGATTATGTAAAGTGCAATTCCAGGAAAACAGAAGTGACCCAGTTTCAAAAATTCGAAGAAAAAGACAAGTTAGAAAAGCGTCGCGATATCGCGACATGTTTTTGTCGCGATTTCATGACAAGTCGGAGGAGAGAGAAGGCGCAGCCGAAAATGTCATGATTTCATGACAAAAATGAGGAGAGAGAAGGCACAGCCGAAAATGTCATGATTTCGTGACAAAAATGAGGAGAGAGAAGGCACAGCCGAAAATGTCATGATTTCATGACAAAAATGAGGAGAGAGAAGGCGCAAGGCAAACTGTCACGATTTCGTGACATGTTGGAGGCCAAGAAGCTAAGTCGAGAAATTGTAGCGATTTCGCTACATGTTGGATTTTGTGGAAAGCAAGGAGAAAGCGTTAAGTGGAAAAGTTGTAGCGATTTCGCTACATGTTGGATTTGGCCGAAGCAAGGAGAAAGCGTTAAGTGGAAAAGTTGTAGCGATTTCGCTACATGTTGGATTTTAGCTGGCCGAAGTAAGGAGAAAACGTTAAGTGGAAAATTTGTAGCGATTTCGCTACATGTTGAAATTTGTGGCCGAAGCAAGGAGAAAGTGTTAAGTGAAAAGTTGTAGCGATTTCGCTACAAGTCGAAACTGCAAGACACAAAGGTGTAGCGATTTCGCTACAAGTCAAAAGTGCAGAACACAAAAGTGTAGCGATTTCGCTACGAGTCAAAAGTGCACAACACAAAGGTGTAGCGATTTCGCTACAAGTCAAAAGTGCACAACACAAAAGTGTAGCGATTTCGCTACAAGTCAAAAGTGCAGAACACAAAGGTGTAGCGATTATGCTACAAGTCAAAAGTGTAAGGCACAAAAGTGTAGCGATTTCGCTACAAGTCAAAGTTTCACGGGTCGAAGCAAAGTTGGAAGCACAAGGCACAAAGTTGTAACGATTTCGCTAGTGCATGAAGCGAGAAATGTACGGAAGTCGAAAGCGTCATGATTTCATGACAAAGATGAGGATGACGTCAGCGAAAGCTGAAAGTGTCATGATTTCATGACAGGGTTGCAGGAAAAGCCATCCGGAAGCGAAAGCGTCGTGATTTCGTGACAAGAATGAGGATGACGTCAGCAAAAGTTTGAAGTGTCACGATTTCGTGACAAGAACGGTGGCAAAGCTATCAAAGGCCAAAAGGGTCACGATTTCATGACAGCAAGGACAAGAAGGCGTACGGCTACAAAAAGTGTCGCGATATCGTGACATGTTTCTATTTCACGGTAATAGTTACAGGAAGGTGACAGAGGTGGCAGTAGCAGTTGAGGCCGACAAAGTTGAATCTGGGCCGATAGATTTTAGGGTTTGTAGCTAACAATTTCTAGGGTTTGTAGCTGACAATTTCTAGGGTTTGCAGTCGACAATTTCTAGGGTTTTACAGCCGACATTCTTAGGGTTACGACTACTGTTGTTTAAGATTTGTTCCTAAAAATCCTCCAAAAAAAGAGGGGGACAAGGAAAAAAAGAGGTGAGGAAAAGAGGGGAGAGGGAGAGGAGAGGGTGTGAGGGGGGGGGGGGGGGGGGGGGGAGGGGAAGGGGGAGAAAGGGGAGGGGGGGGGGGTGGGGTGCAGATGTTGAGTCATATCGTTTCAAGCTGAGTGCGAAGTCGTAGTTCGAGTTGAAGCGAAGTGTGCATATCGTGATTGCGTGAATTAAGAGCGCGGTGTGCAGAGGTTGAGTTCTAAGTGCGAAGTGATAGCGCGTAGATAGAAGAAGTGATCGATCATCTGATTGCAGCAGAGAGTGCGAAGAAGTTCACAGAAGCGGTCGGATAGTGCGAAGCATTTTTTGTAGAAGCAGTAGAATGCAGAGAAATAGCAGACTGTGAGAAATAAGGTGAAAGTTTTATTCTATAATTTTCATTATCATTATTGACTTCCAAGTTGTAGCTTGGCATAAGGGGTTGGTGCCTCTTTCCAGTAGGTCTTTGGTAAATTAGGAGTTGGTGCTCCATTCTGTTTGAAACAGAGATAAAGCTAAGGGGTTGGTGCTCCTTCCGGTTGGTCCTTGGTAAAAGATATTGTAAAGTTGTAGCTTTGCATTGGCTGGATTTGGATGGTAGTCCAAGCGGTCATTTTGAGGAGTAGCCACATTGGTGAACCTCGTTAAATTATTGTGTTGTGTGTCATGCTTTCTTGCTGCATTTGATATTTCTTTTATCAGTTTTAAACTGTTGCTGGATTTAAAACTATATATATTAGAAATTTTAAAGATCACACTGATTCACCCCCCTCTCAGTGTCATTGTGATTACAACACCTCCAGTGTCGAGATCCTACATTCAAAGAAATAGCAAACGATTAATAGCACATGCGGATGGAGGGAAACATGCAATCTCCAAGGCCTCCGATTAATGCATACATTAAATAATTAAAACAGTGATCAAAACATATCAGAATAAGATGAAACTTGAATAGAAGCATGTAAACATCATCATGAATACACTGCAAAAATAACAGTCGAGAAATCTTCTATATATTTCTAATCACTCCGGGGTGGGACGATAAGGACTGTCATAAAATGCCTGAAAGTGACCTCCCAAATGTCCCATCTAGAGGCCTCCAAAACACTTGAAAACTTGGGGTTAGGCAAAATGGGGTATTTTTATACAACCCATAATATTGGATTCTATATATTCTGCCCCGATCACCTTGTATCTAAAGGCACTCCCTGTATGTTAGTGAAAGTGTAAAACAATGAAAACACAGTCAAAAATTATCAGAATGGAATGAAATTTGAATAGAAAAGTATAGGAATGACATAAAAAAAGATGCAAAATAAATAGTAGAGAAATAATTTGTAGATTTCTAATCGCTCCGGGGTGGGGTGATAAGGACTGCAATAGTGCGGGGGGCTCCTGGGGGCAATATGCCCACCGTTTGGGGCTTGGTTTTGACACAAATCCACTTGGTATGGGTCCAAAACCTCCTAGGGGGTTGTGTCAACAAATTGGGTGTGGGATTATGGCCAATTGTTTGGGTTTTGGGTCCATATTACACTCCTAATGTTCACCCGATAACCTCCCTTCCAAAAGAGATATCAAGGATGTAGGAAGCACAATGATGGTGAAGGAATAATTCGGCAGCACTCCATTGCTCCAAATGCTCCTGCTCTATTTTTTTGTGAGGTGATAAGACTCACCATTTTATAGACCTAAAGGTCTGCTTTGAATGTGCATGCAAGGGCGCCACTTGGCCATCATGCCTTGTCAGGGGAGAGAATATTCCTCCCTGATTAAGGGCTCCATGACTACCTCTTTGAGATCAAAAATGCTTACTCACACTCCCATGCATTGAAGGTGGAGTTGAGTGGCAAATCTGAGCTGCCATTTCTCAAGGTTTAACTTTTTGTTTGTCAAACCTACTATTCGCCCCACCCTGGAGCGATTGCTACTAATCATCCCGGGGTGGGGCGAATAGCATTCTAATCGCCCCAAGGTGGAACGAGTAAAGAGCAAGGTGCTTGAAATGTGACAAATTGACCTCTAACCTTCAAAAACTACTTTGGGAGTGGTTAGGACCACTGTTTAATCTCTGGGGGCTGCCCTAGGGGCTATGTATGCCAATTCGGTCAGTGCTTGTAGCCACCTGATCAAATTGGTGTTGTTTTTGTGTCTACACCTATGTTCAAATATTGTGAATCTATAGATGTATTATCATAAAGTTGTTGTAATATCATTATGTAATAAAGTAGGACCTGTTTGAATCCCATATAAATAGCATATACATATTCTTAATCCTTTTAATAACATTCCTAAGATATCAACATGGTGATAGAAAAAATTTGATATGGAAAGGGATCTTACTAGATGTCTCTTTGTCTTTATATTACAACCAAAAAAAGTATGCTAGATATGAATTTATTTTAAGGTTATCACTTAGGATCCCCATGGACTAGATTTTTACCTTAGTATCCTAATGACACCATTATAATAACAAAGAAACAAGAAAAACTATTTTTTTAAGATCTAATCATGATTTCCAAATCCACATAAAGTATTTATTCTAGGTATATAGTTTAGATTAAATTTTGTGCCATTCGATAATTCTCCTTCATATTAAATTGGTCTATGGTCCATTGAAAAGCAAGCTAGACTTGAATTACAAAATTTTGTATATCATAATTTGGTTTAAAAATTCATTCATTGTGGACTCTTTAAAAATATATTTCCCCAAAATTTTAAGTTTTATTGAGAATGTCTCACTTGGATTTTTGATAAACTAGCCACTAGCAAAACTCTATATTTTGCATTAACTTCACTTTTCATATAGTCCAAAAAAATACTATTATAAGTTAAGAGTAAAACATAGACAATAAATAAATAAATTATAAAATACTAAAGAAGCTTGACATCTAGTGTATGAAATAATACCCTATTATACCAAAATTAACTATTCGTTGCTCTGATTTGTTAAATTAAATATTACAATACCGAAGAGAAATATAAATAAAGTAATAGATAATATAAGGAAATATATGCAAAATAGTAATGGTATGATGATTAACTATGGGGAAAACACCCCTTTGAGGGGCCATACTTATAGATGCATCATTGAAGCTTCATATTCCTTACAAGTTGGAGAAAGGAAAAAGGATGTTTGCCACCAACGTGACTATTGTTAACATATACAACTACTATAAAATTGTTTGTAACATTGAACATAGTGTTATCAA
Source organism: Wollemia nobilis (assembly GCA_028583015.1). Taxonomy (NCBI): domain Eukaryota; kingdom Viridiplantae; phylum Streptophyta; class Pinopsida; order Araucariales; family Araucariaceae; genus Wollemia; species Wollemia nobilis. The sequence continues at coordinate 2,367,786 of JAQPPZ010017221.1, forward strand.
TGGCCTTCTTACTTTATCTTTATTGGAGATGGTTTTTCCCTATGGTTAGTTCCAAAAATGCTCTTTTTCATTTTTAGTATTTATCATCTTCCCTCCTCTTTTAAATAAAAGCACGTATCACATATTCATTATTACTAGGATTTTTTATAGGTATATAAGGTCCTAATAATAATATCACATACTTTCCCATGATAATTTTCCTCTTTCCACTTGCCTTGTTTTAGTTTAGGGAACCTTGTCTCATTTTAACCCATGTAAAGGACCAACTTCAAGAATAAATAATTTTGATTTTTTGAGGCCCAAATAGAAAATCTTTCTATTTTTTATAGGAACACATTTTGAGATACAAATAGTCTATAATAGGTTTATTTTATTTTATTTTGACTTTTAAGTGAGATGTCGTGAATTTATATTATATGAAGAGTATTTTGGATTGTCATTTTGAAGAGTTGAATGGTGTGCTTTTAGATGGAAATTTTAAAGAAAATAGTTCAAGCTAATTTAATATGGAATTTATTTCGTTGAGTTATATCCAACTAGGGATATGCATAGTGGCAAATATTCGGATTTTCAAAATTAGAAATTGGTAAAAATGGGGGCCCTAGACATCAGCCCATTCGCTCAAAATTTTTGGGACAAATTTTTTTTAGGGATTTGTTTGCCACGCGGTTACAATAATATTAAATATTTTTAAAATTTGCTAGCACTCCCACCTAAACTGAGGACCCTTTTCACCTTAAAATTATAAAATTATAAAATTATCTTTTCAAATTTACCTCTTATACTAGTATATATAATTAACATGCCAACGATATTTTCATGTAAAATATATAAATTATTAGAAAATTGAGCACCAACAGCAAAAAGTAAAGCCTTCCAACATAAAATAACTTAAACACTCAATTTTTTGCATAATTCCATTGAACTCCGATTGTGTGCAGAAATTTAAAACCAGTCAATCCACCTACAACTTCTACTTGGATCGAAAACCAAACTCATATTTGCACTTGGACTCGATCAGACCTTGTTTTGTACTCGGATGTCTACAAAATCTTATTTTACACCTGAATAGTGGTAGACCTTGTTTTAAACTCGAATCAATTGTTGAATATTAATTTGTACTCGAATAGGATCGAACCTTATTTTGCACTCAGACCGGTAGCCTATCCCTAATTTGCACCTAGACAAAACCAGAACCTATTTTGCAACCAAATAATTATTGGAGGCTGACTTGCACCCAGACTATGCCAGATCTTGATTTACACCCAGATTGGCTATTGAACCTTCCTTTACACCAAGACGAGGGATGAACCAAGCTTTGCAATCAAATATTATGTGGATCATGCGTCGGTTGTAAAAAATAAAGGTATAAAAATTTACCTTTCTAAATTATTTTTAGAGAATATGATTTCAAGTAGTTGTTATAGTAGTAACATGTGATTTTCCTTATAAAATTGCAAGTTTATTTTTATTTTTCCTCTATTTTTCCTCTTTTCCTTTATTCCACATTTTATTTTTTTGATGCATTTTTTAGCTACCTTTACTTCTCATAAGACACAATGATTTTCCATTTCTCTTAAGACACTGTGAATTTGTGATCCTCAATTTTTTTATTTTTTGAGAGAATATGAGTTTAAGCATGTGTAGTAATAAGATTTTTTTTTCTGTCATCTAATTGTAGGTTTTTATTTTAGTGTTTTTCTATCATTTATTGAAAATAGGTCAATGCTTTGTTTCCCATTGTTTCCCTTTTTTTATCTTGTTCCGCATGTGAATGTTTTGATGGATTCTTCAGCTACTTGTCCTTCTCTTAATGAAATGTAATTCTCTCTTTCTCTTAAGACACTTTGATTCTTTATTTCTCTTGTAAATAGGTAAATGCTTTAATTTTCTAAAGATATTATGATTCTCTGCTTCTCTTAATACACTGTAATTCTTTGTTTCTCCTAATTTTTAGAGAATATGAGTTCAAAGAGAATATGTTTTTCCCTGTTCTCCTCTATTTTATGAGTGATTATTTTCAAATATTTTTTAGCTAGATTAAATTCCCTTACGATACTATTATCCTTTGTCTATTCCTATAATACTATGAGTTTCAAGTCCATTTAGTACTATAATCTAATACTTTCCATATTTGTATCTCTAGTTATTTTTTGTATATATAAGTTATTTTTCTAAAATTGATTTGAATTTGTATATTATTTATTTTCGTGTTCGTATTAGTTACAAGTGCTATATAAAAAAATAGAGTAGTGGCATGCACTAAAAAAATCATGCTAAAGCCTACCTGTAAAATAGTATTATTTTCTACCAACAAACCATATGTTTATTGTAGTTACAATGTTATCTTGAATTTGAGACCTCACAATAGTAAGATCTCTTCAACATTTTATAAATTTTCTAAAAATGAAAAACATTTTTCTTTATAAGTAAAATGACACCTACTAGCGATGGAAATAAGGGAGGCAAATATTTTGCTAAAAATAGTATCCTCAAATATTTTAGCCATATATCAAAATCCAACAAGCCATCAACATTTATGCAAATTTAAGGTACAAATGATTTTTACCTACTAAACAATTAGTTTTGTATTCTGTAAATTATTGCAAATATTGCTTCTTTCTCAAATAGTTAAATCCAAAAAAGATAAAGAATATTATTGTAAAAAAATTTCTATTAAATACAAAAATGATAAAGAATATTATTATATGCAGAATACTCTATTGACCTTGATATGACTCAACTTGAAGACATTCCTTATGAAGACATGCCTTATAATAAACATTCTCTTAACAATGACATAAAATAAACACTTGAAGATATTCCTCAAAATGATGTACCAGTTGAAAATGAAAGTGATAAAACAAATATAATACAAAATTCTAGGGAATCTTCACGAAAAAAATGTAAAAGTAGAAAGGAATCTAACTGGACTATTGAAAGGTCATTTCAGGTTGAATGGGCATCAAAATTTCTCTTTATAGAGCCAGTCCTTACTAAGGACAACAAAATCGATCCAAAATAATGTAGATGCAAAATTTGTAGTTGGAAACTAGGTAAAGATCATACGCTTAAAAATAAGATAGATACAATAGAAAACAATTGTGGTAAATTTTATTCAATAGTTATTGAAATTGATGGAATGGTTAATAATATAGTTAGGTGGAAGGATGCATCGAAATTATGCATTTTAGATATTCAAAAGAATACGATTATCACTTGAAGCTACAATAATATCTTGTTGAGAAAGGTGGAACGATTGAAACCTAATTTCATAAAATTCATAAGGTCACATTAGCTTCAAAAATTTTGTAGTTTGTTGTTGTATTTAGTATTCTAAAAAAAGGTACATCCATGTCCAATTTTATTGATTATAAGCACCTATTTCAACTAGCCGATGTGTAAAATCTTCCTAGCATCCATTAGACAAATCAAAGTGGTTGGGAAATGGTAAAATATCTATCATTAGTTGAGAATGAGGACATGAGGGAGAAATAAAAACTTGCCAAATTCAATTCACTTTCAATTGATGAGGTGACACTGTGGATAACACTTCTTGGACTTGCATTCATGTGTACAGATTACAAAATCATGTAAAACGACCTAGTTTACTAGGAATATATAATATGATGGAAATTTCTAATGTAGAAAATATTTATAATGTTGTTGTAACTAGCTTACAATATGTAGGAATGAATGATATATACATAGCCATAAATTTAATATGTGTTGGAGATGATGATGCTGCTATAATGTAAGGACACAAGAATGGTCTTTGTGTTAGACTCCAAACAATAGTTGCCCCATATATGATACCCATTCATTGCATGGCTCACAAAGTGAATCTTGTATATAAAATAGTGAGCACTTTTGACAATGTTACAAGAGTGGAAGACCTCATTCATAAAATATATGCTTATTTTGTGTGCAATCCAAGAAGGTTTGAAGAGTTTCAATAGTTTGCTCTCTGAGTTACAAAAGCAAAAAATTACTAAAATATGTGGATACAAGGTGGATTTCATTGTATCAACCTATACACAGAGTTTTTACAAAATATCAATCAGTAATGGGGTTTATGTATGTAAATTGTAGGGTAATTGATAAGGTAAAATATTTGTTATTCTATTTGACTGATTTAAAAATCCTTTTAATATTATGTGGTATTCTTCTAATGTTACAAGAAATGAATAGATTTATTTAACTTGCACAATAAATAATCATCTTTATTGTTGATTTCATGAGGATGAGAAAATAAATATGTATGATAATTAACAGGCTATATGTCTCTTGTTTGATAGTTGGAGAACATTAACAAATGTGAATGATCCAAAAATATTTTTGAAATTTGACATCAATGATCATATTTGTATTAATGTTTGTGGAAATATGATACGTCTATATTGTTTTAAAATACGGTCTAATATAGTTATAGATGCTGTTGAACAAGTTCTCATTACACACAATGGATTTGAGGTTGTTTTACATAATACTAAGATTAAATTGTTAAAAATAGCAAAATCATTGACAAGTGAAATAAGAGAATAGTTTCAAAGAGATGAGTTGCTTGAGGCCATGGGTGTGGTTAACCCTCTATTTTGGGATTCTTGTAATGACTTAAAATCTACAAATGAGTTGTTTATTAAATATATATGCATACTTATTAAGCATTTCAGTAAAAGTATGGAATTTAATGGTGTTGAAATCAAAGGTATACTCAATAAAGAACTTTTAAAACAATAGTCATCGCATTTTGAATCGATAATGGTTGATCAAACATCACTTTTGAGTAACATCAATGAGACAGGTTCCATTGCACGTTTGTGACAAAAATGTTTTACAAGTAGTGTCTTACAAAATATGATTGGTGAATACTTTTTTTATATGAGTTATGTCAAACAATGATTTTGGGATCTATGGAAGATGATAGGGTTTTCAGTACACTATCTTTTGTGAAATTTAAACTACGTTATAGGCTAGAGAAAACTTTGAAAAACTATTTGAGAATTTGTGTCATCATATCAGCTGGAAAAATTTTCCTATGATAGAGCATTGACATACTAGAAATCCCTGGCAAACATATTGGGTACCACGAATACTCATGATAAGGAGGATAATGATGCTTACAATGATCAAATGGTGGAGACACACACACACACACACACACATACAAACACACACACACACACACACATATATATATATATATATATATATATATATATATATATATATATATATATATATATATGTGTGTGTGTGTGTGTGTGTTGTGTGTGTGTGTGTGTGTGTGTGTGTGTGTGTGTGTGTGTGTGTGTGTGTGTGTCCACCATTTGATCATAGCAAGCATCATTATCCTCCTTATCATGTATATATATATATATATATATATATATGCTATGCTTAATAGTGATTTTGGGCAAGCTGAGAAGTGTTTGTTTTAGCTACCTGAATTGTAAATTTTCCATGATTTCACAACATTGATAAACATGAATTCATTTGATAGTAGATTTCATAATATTGTTTCATATTTATTAGATTTCATAATATTGTTTCATAATAGTGATAAACTTGTTATTTTTGAAATGGTTTTAACTACTTTTATATCATGGTATTATTAATGTATGGATATTAACGTATTGCCACAATTGAGTTCTTATGTTGTTATATTGTAATACTTTTTATTTTTTGAAATTAATAGAGTATATATAATGGATCATCATAAAATAAAAAAATAACTATAGATTATAAATAGAAACAACCATTAAATGATAGAGGACAAAAAATTAGTAAATGCATTTTTTATTAATTTGATTCAAAATATATTACATGGTATAAAATTTTTGACTGCAATACAACAAAATATGCAATCAGCTAGTAAGCGTTTCATCATAATTCATATATTGGGGTTTGCTACCTTAATTAGTTTTGGAGCTGCCTATTCCTTTGCTTTTTATCTTTCATGTACACCCAGAGCTAGTAGTGTTCCATATCTGATTAGACTTTCTTCTACTTTCTTGAAACTCCCTAGCAATGCAGCTTCTTCTTGGGCTGGATCTTCTAGCACTGTCAAAAGAGGATTTTTCTTTCTCTACTCCTTCAACAAAGAATCTGAATCCATGTTAAGTTTTTCCTTTATATATTTTAATAAAATGTTATTATCCCTAACTTTAGCTTACATTGTCTTCTTCATTATTTTTGTATTTTTCAAAAATTTCTTTTCAACCTCAAGATTAACTTGCATGCTCTAAACTTGTAATTTTAAATTATCAAAATTTGATTGCAAAAGAAAAAGAAAATATAATTTAGTAAATTTATATGAAAAAATGTATAGAAAACATATGCAACTAAATTCTCACCTCAACCACATCCCTTGTAGCCTTAGCAAATGAAAAAAAATTCTTATTAGAAGTCCATTAGTTATAGTATGCTTGGGCTTCAAAATTAATATTCTCAATTCTACTCAACATAATGGTTAAAACTTCATTATCAGATGAAATAGTAGACTTCATTGATCCTGATGAGGCCTGATCTAGTAGACCACTATGCTTTTCTAGTTCATCCTCAACCAGAGAAAAAAATTATTTATTTTTGGAAAAAAATTTATAACAGGTATTTATTCCTTAATAAGGACTTTTGCTCTAATTTTCCAATCCATCACTTTTAAATCTTGAAGCATCATGTATTGGACGGTTGCTTCAATACTATCACCCATTGAATATTTTACATCAAAATTTACTTTCTCATCCTTGGTTTGAGGATGAAGTTTGGTTGTCCTAGCAAAAGGTAATAATGTTTGCTTAGTTGTAGGGGTTGTTGTTTGTTGTGCTTTTGTATGTGGATCTTGAAGCACATATATCACCTTAAAGCCAAAAATGTTACCTTGCAACAAATAATCATAATCAAGTAGAATATTATCTAAACCGTGGAAGAAACCTATCGTTCTTCTATACTTGTGTTAAATGAAAAAGAGGGCAACACAGACATATTCCTCTACGATCTCAATGCAAGAAGTACTTTTCCCCTTCCAAATCCATTTTGTATTTCATTTGTTGAACCTATGGTTTCTATCGTGGATGTGGTGGTGGTATGATTTTTTAGCCCTAGCTTCTCGTCAATTGTTGTTGAGAGCTGCCTAAAAACAGTTAAATAAGAACTTGTCAAAATTATTTAAAAAGGATAAAAACATAAATACATGTTAATTTTAAGTAAATAGATAGTGTTTTACCTAATGACGATGGGATGTGATATATATTAGTGTGTATAGGGGTGTGACTTAATTATAAAAATATATTAAGATATTTAATAAAAATTATTTTAATGTTATGTAAATAAATATATAGATAAAAACTTGAAAGAGAAACTTATGTGTAATAGGATTGAACTCACTCGATTCACATTGAATATTTTGTGTAAATAAAGGTGGATGAGAAGATTATATAGGATAAGGAGCCTACCATGAATTTTTTTGTGGCCTCTATAATGGTGATGATTCTGATGTAGTGTCTTCAGAATCACCACATACCTTTGGCATGTGACCCGTTATGAAAACATCTTGTTTTTTCTTTGTTGTGGTTGTCTTACTTTGAATTTATGTGCAAATAAAAAGTAAAAATGAAAAATGTGCTAAAATATATAAAAAAATATTAGTGATGAAATATGGACTTACCTTCAACTCTTGGGGTGTCATACCAATGCTTAGTAGTGTTGAATGCACTATAGTTGGTACATCAATATTTTTAAATTATGAAAAATTTCAAAGTAAAGAGCTAATATAAAATTAACAATGGCTGCCAAGGTGGCTAAGTTCACTTGGATGTCGTGCAACTTTGATCTGATGCAATCTAAAATATAAGTGCACTAGTCAAACTTCTCATGGTGAAGGTAGCAAATGATATAGGCCAATACCCAGAACTGAAGTTTTGTTCTTTCATGCAAAATCAGTATTTCTTGAAAGAACTCAATTATGGCCTTAAAAATTAGATTTTATATAGAGATGTTTGTTAACCCTCTTTTCGACTTGGCAGTGAAAGTTGCAAAAAAAAATTTAGATGGTAAATAATTTTTTTTAAATTTTGAACAAAAATAAAATCAATTGACGAGAACTATACATGACAATAATTTTGAATGGAGATCCTAAGTCATATTTAGGTAATATTTATCAGTCTAAGACAACATAAAATTTGAATTCATAGAAGGATAACCCTGATGCAGAAGATTTATCAATCTCGCGATATCAGTAGGTGTGATTATGAAAGACATTTGTCTATTCTAAAATGTTAGATTGACTATTACATGGTCATGGTCATAACCATCAATGATATTTTATAGAATCTTCTTGTCTATCTTGAAATAGGGAATTGAAAGCAAGGTTTGTAAACCTGCATCATCAAGCCACAAAAGGTCAAAACTAGGGGTGGTTGACAAATCTAACATGGCAGTGCAAGAAAGGTTCTTGAATACTATTTTTCTAATCATGGTGGAAGTGGTGGCCATTTTTCATTTTAAAGTAGGATAAATTTGATTTGTAAGGGTGCGGGCTAACTGTTTATCTAGGAAGGTTCGCTTTGGTCAAGTTTAGTTGTAGAAATGAGATTGAAATATGACTATTGATGTCTATTTATAGACAAAAATGACTGCATGTGGACACATGGTAGCATGTCATTTGACATGCAATGAGGTTGACCGATGGTGTGAAACATGGTAGGGGAAACATTTGTGCACCCGACCTAAATTTGGGAACATATTTGCACCCAGTCCTTATCTGGACCTATAGTTGCACCCAATTTTTGATCGAATCACATATTGCATCTGGTTTGAGACCAAATATTTTTTTGTAACCGATTCACGATTGAACCTTGGTTTGCAAATGATTTATTTTTGGATCATGTTTTACAATCGATCCATGATCATACCTTATTTAAAAATTGGTCCAATATCAATCCTTGTTTTGGAATCGATCCTTAGCCAGAATTTGTTTTACATCTGGTCTGTTACCAGAACCTATTTTGCATTTGATCCATGGTCGAACCTTATTTTACAACTGGTCTGCAATTGGACCTTGTTTTGGAATCGATCCATTACTAGAACTTATTTTACAACTAGTCCATGGTTAGACCTTGTCTTGCAATCAGTCTGCAACCGATCCATAGCTGGATCGTGTTTTGCAATTGGTCTGTAACTAGGTCCTTTTTGCAACCGGTCCATTAATTTGATTATTAAGCATTAATTCTGCCATCTAAAATATATTCTTATGTTTAATTCAATTTTTTTATTTAAGGATGTTATAAATAAAATACAAGAAGACCCGATTAAGATGGCTCATTAAGAAATCATCACCTGGATATTATTATTGGGTATCAATTTTTAGGCTTCTAAGTAACTTATGATAAATTCCATAATTATCACACATAAATATGTAGGATAATATTGCTTGGTATCTTACATGCTTGCTTGAGTTTTAGGTACTTGTCTAGAGTACTTGTTTTGAATTCCAAGTGCTTACTATTGATTGTATGAGTTTCATGTGCTTTCTTGGATTTTCAAGAGTTAAATTTTGTGTTATTTTTTATTAGGTAGAAGAAATAGGATTTTAATATGATCCTTAACCTTTTACAATGAAATACATAATAGAAACAAGAATAGTAGGTGGATCAAGAGAACTACCCCAAGGTACGGGGGGATACAACAAAATAGCCACAAATAGGTAGAATAAAAAAGAAGCCTTCAACAAAAATCAAGAGGGAGCACCTTATAAACCAAGGACTAAAAGAGACTAGAATTCAAAACCAGAACACACTAAGTTAAAAAGGTAGAAAAATATTTCATCCAGATTTGAAGAGCATTTTGATTGACCCTTTGGTTGGCCAACAAGTCAACTTTCTTATTTCCTTCTGTAAAGGTATTCCTGAACTCACCTTCCAAATATGTAGTGCAATAATAAATATCTTCTATTAAATCCACAATGGACCAGTGGGGGAATGATTTCTTTAGCAATATTAATGATAGAAAGAGATTCAGATTCATCTTTGATCACCACCTTCTTTGCATTCAACTTTTCCAGAAGCATGACCCCTTGATAAAGTACCCAAGCTTTAGAAAAAAAACTAAACTGAACACCTAAGAAGTTAGTAAAGGCCAAAATAATAACCCCTTTGTCGTTCCTAGTGCTTCCTCCAACCCTTGCAGTGCATGGGTTGCCCTTAGCTTCCCCATCAAAGTTGATAATTTTTGTGTTATTTATTGAACTTAAAGTGTTTGCTTTTGATGGAACAAACAAGGATTGAAGTAATGATACAATATTTCAATTATTAACATCATTAAAATAGTCTTTTCTCTTTAGAATTACTTTACCATTTATATTTATTAGATTGTATTTATCCTTGGTTTGTTCAATATACATCAAAATACATATTTTTTAAAAGCAAATAGTTATTAAATTACCCTATCTGTGTAATGGTTCCTTAATATAGATACGATATTTTCTCCTTAATGGAGTATACTCAATTCATATTCATAATTTATTATCTTTTTCATATACCTCATCATGTGTAAATGACATCATGCTATATGATTATAAACATCCCTATAACTTTTATCTTTAAAAACTATATTTATCCCATGTGTTGATGTCAAATATATTATATGAGGATGTGATGGATTTTGTGGTTGTCAAACTAATACTATTTGTCTTTGATTAAATAAAAAAAATTATGTGGCTGAGATTCTTAGCTTTGCTTCCTCCATGCTCCTCTAATCCAGGAAGATCATCGCCACCATGAATGATGGTACCCAAGGAGTTAATCCTGAAACTACTACTGAGGCATATGAACAAGGATAATCTTGAAAATTGAGGTTCTTAGAGGTTGCTATGTCTTGTTTACGTATGAATATCTGGTCTTAGCTATTTTCTTTTCCTTTTTGGTTTTGGCTAGGTCTCTATTAGTCTGGGTTGTCCACCCTGTTTTGTCTGCCAAAGTCATTTGTGGCTTGCTTGTTGTTTGTATGACTTCCTGTTGGTCCTGTTTTGCAAGGATGGGTTCCTCTTTTTATCTCGGTGGGGTTTCCACCTTCTCGGATGATAAGTTGTAAAAGGTTTAGGGTCCTTTCAAAACCCTCTTATCTATAAAAAAAAAATTGTTTGCATATTTCTTTTTTCTACTAGAATAATTTTTCTTCTCTTTTGGATATATTATAATCATTCATTGAATATTATATATACAACCTCTTCATGGTTGATAAATAAAACATCATTTATTTATTTTCTTAGGAATACAATGATGAAATAGGTCGTTTCTTTCTTGATGAATAAAACATAACTCCTTGTTATAAATATAAAATATAACTATTTTCTTCACTAATTTCCTCCACATATCCATAATTATTTATGTTATGATTTCAATAGCTTTATTTATGCATATACTACATGGACAAACTCTTTAGTAGTTTCATATGCTATTAACAAGAGAGTATTTAAGCACATGCATGTATTTTATGCAAATGGTAGTCATATTCATTCTCCTTTAAGTGATTTATTTATAAACAACTTTGAATATATTTTTAGATGATGTAAATTACTTCCAACCTTTGATCTCTCTAGAGAAATATTCTTGTATTTAGTAACTAAATACTTCCTATGCATGTTAGAACTATGACTGTATTTTCATGATTCTTTTATGAATGAGATTCCTAAAATAATTATGGTATGACCTCACTTTCAAAATGAGAGTTAAAAATTGTAAATAAAATATTTTATGTTTATACCATTTTTATGGCTATGTACTTGTTTATTTTTATCTCTCTTGTAGTTCACATTGGGCTTGTCCAAATATTCTTCTTTAAAAGGCATATATGTTGGATATATTTAAATTATTTGATTGTTTGTAGCTTCATATTAACTTTAGATTCTATTTTAAATTATTTAAAATATTTATATTTGGTTAGAGATCCTTTACATATTATGTCCTTTTGCTTAGTATATAAAACTTTGATATGTTGACTAAAAGACAAGAAATACTAGTTTTGATACTAATATGGTCTAAATTCCTTCATTGTGAAATCTTTAAACATATCACTTACAAAATTGAAAATGATCTTGACAAAATCTATTGTAATCTTGAGAAATTAGTTAACACTGATGCCCTATATTTTGCATCAAACTCAATCCCTTTAGCCAAACTAATATCTTGTAAGATAACAATGGACTATAAAAATTGAATGAAAATATTGATAAATCGTTATATTTTTATATTGGATTGGTATACTACTATATCAAATTTAGCTATTTGACTTATTAGCTTTATTACACGCTATACATATGAAATAACATATAGAAATTAAATAAAATAATATAATTATAGAAAAATAAACACAAAGTAGCACAATGGCATGGTGAATTACTATGTAAAAGGATATTAAAAAATAAAAACACATTGATGAATTATTAAAATTTTCTTTTCTTTTCGCTTGTTCAATGCTGACAAGGTTATGTATGATGTTGTTTTGGACCATACACCTTTCTCCTTATGGAAAAAATTAGGTTTCAGATCCCAAAAACCCTGGTGGAAAGATTAGGCCTGGTATAATAGTACTTCCTTGCTTAGCTACAGAGCCAGGCAAGGTTATGACTGGCTTACACCAACTACACCCACGATGTCCAAACTCAATATCAAATGGGACCTTCTCTCATCACCCTCTAGGTTCAGCTTGGGCGTCTTATCTAGATCCAAAAAAAGCTTTTTTTACCTAGAGCTTATTGTATCAGGGTTTACCCCTTGATCGTAGAATTTCTTATATGGGGGTGCCTAAGCCCCGATGCCCATTTTATCAAGAACTAGAGTCTTGTATGCATATTTTCTAGGCATGTATATAGGCCAGTCTCGCTTGGATTTGGATGGGTTATTTATTTACCTTGTTTATGTACCTATAGCTTTCTTGGAATCATGTCCTTCTGAGTGATCCCATTTAGTTTTCTCTCCCGCTAAGGGAATTGTGGCAAATATTTAGATTCAGCCTTCTATTTCATATTTGGAAATCTAGAAATAATATTATTTTCAAACAAGTTGATCCGTCTTAGGTTTTTTCATGATGTGTGGTTTCAGATTTGTGACTAGGCTAAAAAGGTGGCTATGGAGCTAGACCATTTACAGGATTTAATGAATACTGGGGTGAAGCCCCTTGTGTTGTTAGTAAGGAGGCCCTTGATCGTGCACAGTGTCAACCTCCTTGGATAAGATCCCATGTGTATGGAGGCCCATTGCAGCAGCCAAATATGTACACCTCCTAACATTCTGCACCTATGATCACTTTGTAATCTATGCCTGTGCCTAATGATGGTTGGGGGGCTTCAGGAAGCCATGGACATATTTCTAATTGGTCTCATCCTTCTTCTCCAATTAATCATGCTTCAGGCTAGGGTGTGGAGCGCTTTGATGGGTGGGGGGAACCACCCACTTCAAATGGATAAGGCCATGTCTGCCACTGGCTCACTTCTTTAAAAAACTTTATGGTTGTAGAATATTTTTAGTTTGTTATTTATGGTCATGGTACCTGTATCGTGCGGTGTTTTTTCTTTATCTGCTATTAGGATAAGTTAGTGGTATTCGAGTTGTGATTTTTTCTCCACCCATATTTTTTTTTGGATGTAAAGGACTTTTATTTTTATAATTAAAATGGCCTTTCATCAAAAAGAAAAAAAAAAGTATAATATTATTTATTAATCTTATCCTTACTAATATATCTAGACTAAAAACTCATTTCCATTATAACATAATGTTTTTAATGGTATTTTCACATGGATTATTTAGCTTTATTTTCTATTTTGAAAGCACTTTTATTCATTGCTATGCTTTCTTAGTAGGGTTATGCATAAATGGTTGGCCCTAAAATGTAATTATAAAAATAAAAATGGGGTGAATCAATTTCAAAATATATGCGAATAATGTCCAAACTCATGTAGAAAATATGATAAATTGCCAAAAAAATATATATATATATTTGAAAAAACGTATAAAAATTTAAAATATGAAAAAAACATGACAAATAAAATAAGTTGGAAAAAATACTTTCTATTCACTATTAGTTTTATTCATGAATAAAATAGATACAAGAACAAGGGTGATTCATATGAATGAAGTTATAAAATTTAAACTTAGTTCGCTAGAGAACAACAATGAATGTTTTCTATTGTTTAACATGATTCAATAATTTCATTATGAATTTGTTAATTTATTATTAATATTTTACAATAGTACATGGACTTTGATATGCATTGTGACTTGAGATAAAATCAATATTTTTTTAATAAGTTGAAAAGTTGGGAGCATATCAGGGCCACTCTTCTCGTGAATTGAACTTGAGTCTTTGGCAGAAAAACCCAATGACTTGTTCCTATGGAGATAGGATAAAATCAATGTTGAGTTATAAAACAAAAACTAATTTGATCATGAATTGAGGTATTGAAAACATGACCAATAAACCATAACATATTAATTAATAAAATGAGTATTCTACTTGAAGTTACGATGCTTCTCAAAGAATTAGATGATATTAATTAAATCTTAAAGTAACTAAGCTTATTTTAAATTGTTGTTATCCATAATAAACTTCATAATTATACCAAAGCTTTTCCTAAAGAAAGTGTATATGTGTCTTGTAAAACTTTTAACATGATGTTATAAACTTAATTTCTTCTATAAATATTACACTAAAATGTACTCAATAAAAATTTTAACAATTGCTAATTTAATATTGATTTAAGTTATTTATTGTGATATATTAAAATACTATATATTTATATTTAAAAATTGTGATAAAATTTAAAAATAGAAAATAATTAAGAACTTTGAATAGGTTAAGAATGCTTGTTTTGAGGTCCGAGGTGTAGACCAATTGGTTCATACAAACCCCATAATTGGGGCAGAGGTCCAAGGTTCAAATATCGGGCCTCACCAGACTAAACGCTTATCTCTTTCCTGGTGCTTTCAGCATCATAAAAGGTTTAAAATGATTGTGGCATGGCAGTTATAGGGGTGGACTATGCGAAGATATGTGTGGCAGCTTTCGGGGTGGACAACGTAGAATACTATGGCGGCCATAAAAGTTGGATAGCCTGCTCGGATTCCTGGCAGCTATCGATTCCACCATGTTAAAAAAAATGCTTGTTTTGTTTTTATCATAAATAATCATTATTATTATTATAAAAAAAAGTTTTAAAAGGGTCCTACACATTTTTGCACAAAAAGCAAGCTAGAAACCAAATGGTCTTAGGGTAGCAAAAACCACTAAAGACTAGAAATGATAGAGCCTATTGAGCTTGTGTTTGGCCAATGTGTCTATGCTTGACAGTTAAGCTTTGATTTTTATGTGAAGATCAAATATGTGATGAGCTCTAGACTTATGTCCCTGGTATATATAATATTTCATAGAATATTCATTGATTTAATTTTATATTTCAATTTAATCTCATAATGGTAATGTAAGTGGTTGCCAATGTCTACCTTAATACCACGATTCATATCCTGAGATATGTATCATACATTGATAAGGATGCTTAGATTGTATGCCAACCTAGGGGTAAAATGGTCCTTTTCTAAGTATTGAGGAATGAATATGTTAGGATTTTTTTGTTGATGTAATTCTTTATTTACTTGAAGTTGATTTTGTATGTCACAATTTAGAATCTCTCACCTATTTCGGGTAGTTGGATGCATCCTTAATGAGTCTTCCCTTAGGTCCTGGGTTAACACAGCGTGGACTCCTCATGGATTCAAGCTAATGATGGTTCAAAACCTTACAAAGGAATGTTTCTATTTTTCTTTATGGAAACAACCAATGCTAAGGTGATTTACGAACATGGTCACTGGTACATGAGAAGCTCTTTGCTTTTTTTTCTCCTTGGACACATGACTTTTTGTTTCTGAGGAAAGATCTACCAAAGTCCCTGTGTGGGTGGAATTCTCTTTGTGGCCCTTTCTCAATCGCATAGCATCCCCTCTTGGGCATGTCATTATGGTGGAGGTGGACAAATTTTCCATGCACACCCTCAAAAACATGTGTGCATTAAGGTTGATGTTTCTCAATATCTCAAAGAGTCTATTGACATACAAGTTGGCGACATTGTGTTATCCCAACGAGTCCTCTATATTAATTTTTCCAACACTTATTTTCGATGCCAATCCTCAGCACACAAGATCAAATACTATCCCTTGATGTCACATAACAGGGACAAGCAGATCCCCACCACACCGAGTGCACCCACTCCTCAACCTCAAGAGGATGGTTGGATGATTGTGGGAGGGCATAAAAATGCACATTTGGCTACTTCTAAAGGTACATAGTCCAAGTTGGCACATGTCTCACAACTGGTAAAAAATGATATGAAAAGAAAAAAGTTGATCCTGAAGTTGAAACTACCAATAATGGGGCTCCTCAGTCTCAATAGAGGTTTGCAGTAGTATTTTATTCAAAGTCCTCCAGTATAGTTCCCCCAGCTAACACTAGGTGCTCCCACAACCTGAGAAAGGGATCCGTAGAAGAAGATGTTGCTCCAAAGAAGTGACTTCATATGACCAATGTTCAGTTGGGTAACAACTACAGCGTTGTTGGAGTATCTTAATGAAGGTGAGGATATGTCATTAGATGTAGAGCCATTATCAATGGAATTGACAGTTCCTCCAGAGGAAGTAAATTCTAAAGTTCCTTCCCCTTCTATGCGATTTTGACATTCTCGTAATCCCCAACAAGGGAAAGAAGATGAAGATACTTTACTTGAAAAATGGTTTCACCCATATGACCCAAAAGTTCTAATAATTTTGTGTTGGGGATACGTAAGTATACCTTACAGTTCTATAGTTTAGGATTTTTAGTTTATTTTGCTATGCCTAATTATGTTGTGTATTCAACTTTTAAGGGTTTGTTTCATTATGTAAGGGGGTGTTGAATAACTGTAATTTATTTTTTTGGGTTCCCGATCTATTGACAAGGATATTTTTTTGTTAATGATATTAGCCATGTGGCATGTTTATTTGTATCTTTTTTGTTTGTAAAAATATATTTGGTTTTTTAATATAATGTATTTTAGATAAAAATATATACATAAGTAATCTTATCATGATGCTTAATATCCTTTGATATTTATTAAATTTTAAACTATACACATTTCTTGCAGGTCATACAAACTTCTAATTTTATTATATCTTTAAAAAAATAATATAATAAAAACACATTTACCTTTTTTTTTTTTTTAGAATAACAAACTCAAACATATGTCATCACTATAAAAATGAATATTTTAGTAAAATTACTATATTATGCCTTTACAAAGAGCAATATAGAAAGAAACATATTTGAAATTTTTAATTCAAGGATGACAAATTCGAACATGTGTTTCTCAATGTTAAAATGAACTTTGTAGTAAAACTAGGTTTCAACCATACCATGAGAGAACCTAATGATGTTTGAAAACCCTAGGAGCTAAGAATCCACATTTTTCTATTTTATGACTGCCGCACAGATGGTAGCTTCAACTTATGTTGAAGCTATCGGAGTAAGGAATTGCGTCAGGGAAGAGGTCTTGCAAGTTCGTGATGAAATTTTTCCACAAGGTAACAATGTCAATCCTGTTGTTGAAATTCCTATTATTGAGTTTGATAATGCATGCAAGTGGCTAGAAGAGCATACCTTGATAGGATATTTCTTGGGTCATATCCCAAATGATACTTTTATCTAATCTTGGATTCAGCAGTGTTGGCAACCTTATGGTATTAAGATAGAGAATATCCAAAATTTGTCAAAGGGTTTTTTCTTTTTTGCTTTGTTGATGCTCAACATGCACAAGAAGTTTTTATTCGGGGTCCTTGGTATATCCAAAGCTCTTTTATTATATTTCAATAGTGGTCTAGATATTTCTCTATCAATGATGAGGCTTCTCTAGAAGTGCCTGTTTGGGCTGAGTTCCATGGTCTTCCGACAGTCCTTTGGCCATTCTTGCAAAGTATTGCTTCCACCCTTGGGAAGGTGGTCTTCTTAGAACCAAATAAATTCTATAATATCCACCCTAACAAGCGTGTGTGTGTCAAATTTGATCTTTCCAAGGACCTTACTGAGTCTATTGACCTGAAGATTGGTGTCAAGGTTTTTAAATAGTGTGTTGTGTACATTAATTTTCCCAACACCTGTTATCTTTGTCAATCAACAAAGCACAAAATTAAAGATTATCTACTTATGGCTGATAAGTTCAAATCACGTAATATTGTTGTTCCCCCCCTTGCTCTGACAGTTCCAACTCCAAGAGCCAATAATCCTCCAGATGAATGGACTATAGTGACAAATAGGAAAATCATCCACCTAAGCAGTCGATGTTGCAAGGAGATTCTAGTTCCAACCCTCTGATACAGCAACCTTCAACATCATGCATACCAACCCTTTCGGCTCTAACTGCTCTAGTGAAGTTGTCTCCATCGACACTAGGAGGGTCTCCTTATGTACCTTCTTCAGATGGAGTTTCACCATCTCTAGTATCTTCTTCACCCGATGATCTTGCTCCTTCCATTCTTAAGCAAGAGTTACCAAAGGATGTTTCATTCTCCAAGTCCCACCATTCACGTAGTCTAGCTCTCGAGGGGTTAAACTGACTTTATTAAGGAAAATCATGAACTATTTATTAGTAATTCGTACACTTCCCTAAGAGAGTTGGGAGATTCTAAAGATGTTTCTGAGGTAATGAACCTCGATTATCCGCAATGATTTTTTTGTCCTAGAATGTAAGAGGACTGACGGATCTAGTTCAAAAATATCAGGTTTGCAGAGAGATTCAAAATGTTGCTCGCTTGCATGGCAATTTGAATTTTTTGTGTTTACAAGAAGTTAAGGTTGTTGAATTCATTTTGGACAGTACTTGTATCTTTTTATGGCTAGCAAGTAAGTTTTTTTGTTCCCATCATACTCCTGGTAGAGGAGGAGCTATCACTTTCATTTATCCCAGATGATATTCTCATATTGTCACATGGGGGGTGGACTCCTCAAATCAAGCAGTTTGGACTCTTTTTGAAGTTGGTGGTATCCCTTTTGGTTTTATTAATGTATATGCTTCTAATAATGCATCAAAAAGGTGTGCTTTATGGAAATGGCTTGCTCTTTCCATGCCTGAAGCGGTTTGGGTGGTGTGTGATGATTTCAATATGGTGGAGAAACCAATTGACAAACTTGGCTTGCTCCCTATGCGTTGGAATATTGGTGAGCGAAAAGCACATTTTTTTTTCAAAAATAAGCTTGGGCTGAGTGACCATAATTCCTGCTTTATTACCTCTGATTTTCCTAAGTCTATGTGGTATACCTGGTCCAAATTTCAAGCTGGAAATACCCGTATTTTGAAGCAGCTTTATAGAGCTATGTTATCTGACCATTCTCATTTTCATTTCCATCACTTGTCGGCTTCTCTGCCATTTTTTCAATTGTTCCTGATACCGCTATTTTTTATCATGCTCCCATTTTTTTTCCATCTCTTGTTCTCCACCTCTACCTCGTTAGTTCAAGTTTCAGTTTTATCTTAATGTTTCTTTTTTGAAACATCAAGCTATGTCTGTTCATATTCGTAGGATTTGGAATTTAGTTCCTAGACCAACTAGAATTCATGGTAGAATTTCTTGGTGGAATGAAGCTATCTCTAGAACAACTGTTCTTCTCAGGAATTTAGGAGTTGAAGTTGTCAATCAAAGATGAATCTCTAATGCAACCCTTAAATTTGAACTAGCTCGCACTTCTGTTAGACTAGAAGTGAACCCTCTAAGATCTATTATTCAATCCCAAGTTGCAAGTCTTAGGCATGAGCTTAAAAAAATAAGATTTATGAAGCAAGGGGAGCTCAACTTCGTTCTCGACTTCACTGGCTAAAAATTGGTGATAGGGTTTCAAAAGAATTTTTTTTTAAAATAAAGCCCTTGAGACAATCCATTCAATTCAATGCTATTCAGGATGCAAGGGTTCATTGGACTTTGCTTCCTAATATTATTAAAAAAAATTCAAGCATTATTAGAAATTTTTTCTTCTCAGGAGTTAACTCTTGAACGACAGGCTGTAATTCAAGCTTGTTGTTTAGTTGTTCTTGAGAAGCTTTAGATTCTTCAAAAGGAAGCTTGTGAGCATCCTTTGTCATTGGATGATCTTGTTGAAGCCCTATCTAGGATGACCAATGATAAAGCTCCAGGATTAGATGAATTTCCTTATGAATTTTATAAGGAGTATTGGGACATGGTTGGCCTATATTTATTGTATGTTTATCAGGAAGCAATGGCTTTTGGCTCTTTAGGTTCTATATTAATAAGGGAAATATTAAATTCATACATAAGCAGGGGGATCCAAAAATGCTCACCAATTGGAGGCCTATTACTTTACTCAATGTGAGTTACAAAATTATTTCTAAGGCTTTGGCCTTATGCCTTAGACCTCTGTTGCCACTTATTATTCGTCTTGAGCAAACTGGGTTTGTGCAGAGCAGATATATTCTAGATAATGTAATTGTTGTTTGGTAAGGCATGGAATGGGCTAGATCCACTCAAAAAAATACTCTTTTCATCAATATTGATTTTGAGAAAGCCTATTATAGGATTGAATGGAATTTCATCCTTACCATGCTTCAAGCTCTTGATTTTGAGCCACATTTCTTGAGTTCGGTTAGTATATTTTTTACAGATGCTTCAGATGTGCTTAATTTGAACAATTGTCAGTATAAATCAATTGGATTGTTCAAAAATGTCAAACAGGGTTGTCCTTTGGCTTCTTCTCTTTTCATATTGGCAGTTGAAGCTTTTGGATACCTTCTTGCTAACCAATTGAGTCAAGGTAATATTAGGGGTATTTCTTTACCTGGAGAATCTTCTCAACTTATAAATGGATATTTTGTAGATGATTCTTTTTTTACTCTTCATGAGGATGAACGCTCTGTCAAACAGGATCTAGATTGTCTAGATATTTTTTGCAATGCATAAGGATCTAACATTCAATGGAGGAAGACCTCATGTTATAGGCAATCCTCTTTGGACCTTCCAAGTTGGCTTGAAATCTTCTAATGGTATTGGATCCAACAAGGGGAGATGTTTAAATTCATTGGCATTCCATTTGCTTTCTAGAGTTTTTGTGTTGTCTTGTGGAATTATGTTTTACAAAAAGTAGAGAAAAAATTTCCTTTTGGATCACCAAAAAACTTACTCTAGCTGGTAAGTTTCGGGTGTGTTCCAAAATTATTGCTTCTACTCATGTGTACTATTCATCTTGTTGGATCCCTTATCAAGCCTGCTATAAAAAGTTGGAAAAGCTTTTAAGGGATTTTATTTGGGCTAACTCATCACATAAATGAGGGTTTCATAGAGTTTCCTGGGAAATCTATTGTCTTCCCAAAAAATAAGGAGGTATGGGATTGCATGATTGTCAAAGACAAGGTTTTGCTTTATCTGCTAAATGGATTCTTCAAGCCTTAAGTGGTTCTGAAGCTTGGAAAGTTCTCATTCGGCACTGAATCTCCACTAGTTTACCTCTTGGTAGGAAGGTTTGGAAAGGCATGAATTTTCAATCCCTCTTGGTTGCTCCTATCCCAGTTAAAATTAAAGGCTCTTTTGTCATTTAGAGCATATGAAAGGCTTGGGAGAAAATTAAGCCCTCATTGAGTATGCTAGGGGATGGGCATCGAAAAGGGGCTTGTATTTCCACTTATAATGTTTGGTGGCCACCTAATAAGGGTTTTTCTTCTTAGCCTTTATCTTATCATTTTACGTAATCCTTAGATTATCATTTGTACTTTGTGCTTATTTAAGCACCTAATTTGTAAATATTACACATATTGGAAATTTATTCCTTATCATTGGTATCAGAGCCTTCTTGGCTCCCAACTTGTGAGGGGGGATTTCCCTCCTAGAAACCCCCATATTCCTTCCACATTTTGATTCTCTAGGATTTGTAGAGGCTTTGGGTCATTTCCAGTCTCATTATGCTTGTTTGGCTTTGGGTTTTCCCCAGCCAACAAGAAAATCCTTTTTAAGAAGCTAGAATAGAAGATCGAGATTGAATCAGATCTCTTTGGTGGCTATTTTGCTACCTCAATTTGGTGTTGCTTCCCTTGCTACCTGCACTTTGCTGCCTCAACCTGTTGCTTCAAAGAAGAAATTGAAGGGTGGAAAATTTCCCTTATGTTTTGTTTTCTTATATGCAAAATTTTAACAATTTCTTCTTATTAATTGGCCTTTGCTGGATGCATTGCTATCCTCTACCTTATTGCTGATCAAAATGACTATCATTTCATTTTTCAATATTTGTATTATTAAAAGTATTTAAAAAAAAAGCCTTTTTATTTCTTTAAAAAAAAAGAGCAACACGCGGGCCCAAAAATTTTAGGCCCGTGTCCAATTCCTGTAGCACCAACAACTACATCTAGGCTGACATCAGCCTTGGCACCTGTGCTAACACTACACCCCTACTAAACACACATTTCCAAGAGGAGCTTGCATTGTCCAATGTCATAGGCCAGAATCAGGCCAACAACCACCGACGACAGGAGGTCGTCGACTCAACTCCAACACTTTTCATTGATGCAGGCTTTGTCTGCTCTTTCCAGCACAGCTCCCGATGGATGTAACTTTTGAATTTTAGCGATAGATCATACAGATCCTGAATAGCGCACAAGAAACCCTGTAGCTTCCATATCAGACTCATCCACTATGTGTGGCTGGCTTGCGATTGTGCAAATTTTGGTTTAATCCACTATGAAACCAAAGAAACCAATCTAGAGTGATTGAAATTAGCTCAAAAATCTCTTTGAGGAGATCTGCGATGATGTCGATGTTAGAATTTTTTTTACAGGAGGGATAGATTTGAGGTTCTTTTACAGTATGCAGATGACAAATTAGGACTTTATGTAGTTGTACACCAATGATCATTACTGGAAAGAGTGATCAACACTGTTGAAGCCACACTCCATTGGCCCACAAATCTATTTCAACATGGCCAATTTGTAACCCTAACACAATGGATCCATTCTTTGAGTTATATCTCCTACACCATGATCCAGCTTTGCTATCACATTGTTAGCACCACCACATTTGATATGGCAAATGATCGCTTGTTGTTTTCAAGTGAACATCGATGCAAAAGGAGGCTGCACTTGATCATTGCAAATCCATTCGCACATGAACATACTAAGCCAATTTTTGGTAGAATATGTCACATATGTTGCATTTTGTCCTCAGTGGACATTCGATCACTCCAGCGTAGACTTCATTTTGGCAGAAGTGATGAACAAGCATGAGATATTCCCTCATTCAATGGCGGCCATCGATCACTCTACAACAACTTCTAGCCCTGGCGTGATCGTTTTCAAACACTTATCATTTCACAATCATTTGAATCCTGTATGGACTATTAGTGACGTGAATGCCATAGCAAATATTCCACATGTGTAACGGGTTTGAGGAGCATACCACACGTAAAAAATTGCTTGATGAATACCTTTGAGCCATGTGGTGTTCGTAGCATAGGATTTGCAATATTAGTACACATTGCGTAGGAGTAAGGTCTTCGTGACCTTTATTAGGGTGAAGCCACCCATAAAAAAATTATTTTGCCTAGCTAGCTATAGTGCACTTGATTCTTAGCGCCCGTCGTGATTTCAAACCATTGCATGTCAAATGGCGGTCTTTGGCCATTTAAACTTGCCAAGTGGTACCAGTTGATCATTTGGATCATCAACAATTTTACAAGTCGTCGCGAGCTAGCTCACGACGAGAAAGGAATATTCTCGATGACTATTCTCTCTTATTAAATTTGACAAATGGAGAAGCAATTTAAAATTTCTTTTGCTTTCTGGGAGTCTGTTTCTTTTTCCAACTCTTCGAGGCACTCTCCTTTTGCAAGTATAGTCTTGCATATAGTCGTTGGAAAGTTCTTTTCGAGCTGGTTCCAATAGGCTTATAATTTTGATGTTTTGTAAAGGTCTATTTGGACATATATTGCTCTGAAGTTTGGGTCATTGAAACCTTCTTTAAAAAAATGTTGTAAAATGGAGTGCATTTTCGGTTGAACCCAACACTCCTTAAATCCACTTTTCATCCTTCGAGACTTTTGGAAGAGACTTTCTTACGACCATGGACCTCTTTATGTGATCCTAGGTACTCCACACACATTGGAGTTGTCTTAGCCTTTTGTGGCTTGTGTCTCTTAGTGGATTTTAGCTTTTCAACTTTGTTCACGTCTTCATCAGTAAGACTGACAACACTTCTTCGGACAACATGACCTCATCAAGCTTCTACATCAGCTTCTACTTCAACTACTTACCTCTTCCATCTTGAAGATTATTTGAAGTATATGAGGAGATCCATTTTACTCCTCTTACTTGGTGCATTCATCATTTGGTGCATCATGTCCTATTATGGACTTTATTGGGCTACATGCCACTTGTTAGCTTTTCATAGCTATTATCCACTTGCATTTGTGGATCTTTGAGGAGTCACATTACTCCTCCCCTTTGGGATTTTACAAAATTTATGGATTTGTAATGAAGTGCATCTCGGTGGTACCCGACACTTCATCCTTTGTTTACATCCATTGTATCCCACTTGGGCATTTTTAATACTCCCTCACTAGGAGTTGAAGTCCTTTTGACTTCTTGAAGGCATTCACTTCACTTCATGCCTTCCATAAGCCGAAGACTACAGAGATTCGACACTTCAGACACCATATTTTTGAAGACTACAAAGATTCAACACTTCAGAACATGCCTACTTGTGCCTTTTTCCTCCACTCTTCCTCCACCGACTATGGTTACAAGATACTTGCTTGGCAGGATCATTTGTACTTAGTTTTGGGTGCATGCTTATGGTTCAACATGATTGGTGTGAAGAGTTGCACCTTCTTGAAGATTGAATGACATTTTGACAAGGCCCTTTTTTAGCATAGTAGTGTTCATTCCTACATGCTTGAGGCTGACCCCAGTGGCAACAAACCTCGAGATTCCATTGGGTTTCCTATATGGACCCTTTCAGCGTTGAGCATGTGTTTTGCTCATTGTTGCTCCCTTTGATGGAGTTGTGGTGATCTCTTTGGAGCTTTGTACATCGTCTATCTCTCTTCTTTTCTGAACCACTTTGGAGGATTTTTGGGTACTTCTTTTTGTAATATCTTCTATCCCATTTATTTGTAAAAGCATTGGAGTCCAATGCTTTGTTTTTGGGAGGAATGATATGGGTTGTTATTTTCATCAACCTTAGGTTGATTATTAATAGGACTTAGTCTAGGGAATAATATCCATGAGTTTGTTTTAGGCTCATGTTGACTAGGTCTAAGTCTAGGTGTTGTTATTTTCGTATAATAAGGGCTTTTCTTCTTAGCCTTTATCTTATCATTTTACGTAATCCTTGGATTATCGTTTGTACTTTGTGCTTATTTAAGCACCTAATTTGTAAAAATTACACATCTTGGAAATTTATTCCTTATCACTTATCCCATAAGTCCTCTTCATAATCTTGGAATGTATCAAGTATGCTCGATGAAGTCAAGCAAGTGCTCCAATCCTTCATAAACTCTAAGGTGACTCACACCTACAAGGAAGGCAATAGAGTGGTGGACAAGCTAGCGAACATCAACATTTCAGAGTCTGGACTCAGGGTGTGGTCAGACTCCTTCCTCCAAGTCATCATCAATGTCAATACTCACGATATCACCAATAAGTGAGTCAAGGGGGTCCAACATGGGATTCACTCACCATAGATTCCACGCACATACCCACTATGGCAGGTTGAATTACTCAATCAACACCAGTGTGGCTCGTCTTAGCAGTGTCACCATGAGCATCAGACAATTCTCCTCTTGGTATTGGAGGCTTAGTCATGAAATCAATTTTTATTGGAATCAAGGAAGTTGTAGCACAAACAATAGTCGCATTGTAATCAACCTCACCCCAAGTCCAGAAGCGACAAGTGTGCCAAGCCATCAGGATTGATGGACCTCGGTGCCCAATTTCTTGATCGGGCCATTTTAGTAGTTCTCATGCACCATAGTAGTTTGGGTTGCTTCCTCATTGTTAGATGCCCAATGCTGACTTCTTGCATCAGCTCCAGTGCCATTTTAGCAAGAGGTGCTATCATCCCAAGGTTGGGATTGGATTGTTGGTTTACCACCCTCACGGTGACCCTTATCTGCCACATCCTTCGAGCCACTAAGATTGCTTATCCTCCTCATCATGACTTGCATTCATGCACCTCATATTTTAGTCATGGTGTCAGCTCCCAATGGCTCCATATGGCAACCCCCATTGGTTGGTGTGCCAAGCCACTCGTGCCAATCGATCTTCACCCATTTCAAATAATTTTGAGCATGAGCTACATTAGCAAGAGGCTATGGTGAGTGGTTTGTTATTTATTAATTCTCACCACCTCTCCTCTTCACTTTGCTCATCACCTTCCCAATTTTTGCCTTTGGTTTCCTTCTTTGTTGTGTGTGTTTGCCCTCACCATGGCTGATATTGAACCCACATCCCTCCAATTAACCCCCTAGTGGAAGACATATTCAACAACCATGACCTCCTAAATTTTTTGCAGTAGTACCAGGGGGTTGAACTAGACTTGTCTGCCAAATTTTTCCATTCTTGGAGTGGGGGGCATGTGGTTGTTCATGGGATAGGCTTCACAGTCTCAACGGACCTCCTAGTGGAGGTAATTGGCCTCCCCAATGATGGTGAAATAATAAACTAGGAGAAGCACTCCCTCTAGGGAGAATTGGTGTTGTTTAGGGATAAGGGAGAGTCTCTGGGTAAGGAGAAGGGTGGAATCATCAGAGAGACACTCCCGAAGCCCTTGGATACAGTGATGATTTTAGTTCTCCAGTACTTTACTTTGGATAACTCGTTGGTAATTTTGTGGAGTTTTCACCTTGCTTTCCTCAATCACCTTAGAGGAAAGAAAACAATTAACATCCCAGAATACTTGTTTCGGTCGGTGGAGAGGTCGATGTTGAGTGTTAAGAGGGGGGCCTCTTCCTCCCCCCTTCACCAAGGCCTCCATCGTGTTTTGTTTAGGTTTGTGGTGGTGGATCAAAATCGTAAAGCAACAATGCAAGTTGAGCCCCGTCTTCCCATGGTTGGAACAATAAATGCTGGAGAGGATGCAGGGACAGACACCCTTGCCCCCCTCCCACCTAACAACACCTCAAGCCCAACCATAAGGGTGGATGACATCCCAATCCCTCAGAGGTCCACTCCCATCGGTACCCCATCCACACCAAGTCTAAGAGCAACAAGAGAAAGACTTCGCTTGTCATTGAGAATGCTTCAGATGACTCGCTTTCTTTCCAGGAAAAAAGTGAGAAGACATCTAGGTAGTGGGCTCAGCATGAAGGGACTTCTGCATAGGCACCCCTCTTAACCTTGAGGGTGACACAGTTCTTGAGCCTCACTGACTGAGGACATATTCAAGAGATTCAAGACTTGCTCAAGGTGTTGGGTCAGATGGCCAAAACCATCTCCTCCCTTATGACGCAAGCGAACTCCCTCCTTGAGGAGTATAAAAGTAAGTCGAAGTCATAAAGGAGTTCAAAATTTTGGTGGGGGAGATCAATGCAAGCATTGGCCTTGGTGGGGGAGATCAATGCAAGCATTGACCAAGTTTTTGTGGTCTTTGGTTTGGCCTCTGTGGTAACTTCATGGAAATTTTGCTATTTATCCCTGTGTGGGTTGGCTTGTTAATAGTGTGTGCCCCTGCGTGGGCTATGTTTTGTTAATAGTGGTTGTCCTTGCGTGGGTTGTGTCTGTTAATAGTGGTTGTCCCTGCGTGGGCTATGTAGTTTGTGCCCCTACGTGGGCTAGTGTGTTGTCTGTCTTCAGACCCATCACTCTTGTGAGGGCCTTTCCTTTTGGGTATTTGTGAATGTAGACTCTCCTAAGGGTTGTTAGGTTGTTCCTTTTAGATTGTGTGTGTCTCCATAGACTTTTTGGCTTTCTATCAGCAATGTAAAATATTTCGAAACCCTTTCAAAATCCTTGTTACCAATCAAAAAAATATTATAACTTTTATTAAATTTTTTATAATCAATAATTTATTTGTTATAATTTTATTAATAAAACTCTACTTTGTAAAAACTTTACTTCACATGTCTTTAAAGACTAAATAATTCTACCTTGACTTATTAAAACATATAAATATTCATATTACCCTCTATAAACTATATATGCGGTTTTGTTGTATTTTTGTTATGTCTTGTCTTAAAATATTGCATAATTTGTTAATTTATTTTTTTAATTTTTAATTTTTTATAAAGTATTGATATTAAATATACATACGATTTTGTTGTAATTTTATTATGTTATATTTTAAAATATTACATAATTTATTAATTTGATTTTTTTTGAAATTAATGATATTAAATATACATCATGTTTTGTTATAATTTTGTTATATTTTAAAATATTACATAATTTATTAACTTACTTTTTTAAGTTATTGATATTATATATAAAATATATTTTAAGCATTTTTTTTAGGGAGACTCTTCAATGTTCATGAAAATAAAACCTGCATTTCAGCGCAACAATTCGGACTTTGGCTCTTCTTCGGGAGGTCCAAGGTTCAAACCACGTGGGTGAGCATGGTTGAGTGTGTGGTGGCTTTGTGATATTGCCTATTGATAAGTATAGGTCTCGACTTTAGGAGGGGTCATGGTTGAGAGGAGACTGCTCAACTTTGTAGGTGATCATAAAAAATTTCTCACAATAACTATATATATATATATAATATAAAATTAAAATTAATTAATAAAAATAATTTTTTATAAATTTTTTAATATAAATTATATTAATATTAAAATTTATATTTTATACACAAACATAAAATTATTTTATTACACATCATATTTAACAAATTATATAAATAATATATTTTTATGTTTATTTTTATCTATAATTATAATGTAACCATTATTATTCATTCTCTTAATAAGTTCCCTCCCTTATACTAAAAGGACATATAGCATATATAATATATACCTAAGGGCATACGAATGGAGAGAATAAACTATTAAAAATAAAAGAATTTATTTAATAAGTGTTTGATTTTAATAGAGTGTAAATAACTATTTAGTATTTTCTACCAAAGGGCATACGAATGCACCAGAACAAATTATTAAAAATAAAAGATTTATTTATTTGATTTTAATAAAGTTTAAATAACTATTTAGTATTTAAAGGGCATATGAAAAAGAAATTATTGAAAATAAAAAAAGTGTTTGACGGAATAGGATTTAAACATTCATTTAATATTTATATACTTAAAATTATAATTAGACTATAATAGTATTTAAAGGGTATATGAATGTAACGAAGAAATTATTAAATGAGTATTTAAAGGGCATATGAATGTAGCGAAGAAATTATTAAAAAAATGAGAGAGTGTTTGACTGAATAGAATTTAAACATTGATTTAATATTTGTATACTTAGAATATATATATATATATATATATATATATATATAATTTGGTTATAATTAGATCTTAAGGTTTTGATAATATAATAAGTAATCCATTATTTTAATTTTTTATAATTACATAAAATATTAATATTTATATAAAATTATAATTAGATGTTAAGTAAAAATATTTACTATGAAACTAGTAAAAATTAAAATCTCTTTTTATCTCAATTCTCTATAATTATATAAAATATTAAAAAATATATAATGTTCCTCTTAATCCTATATAAACACATACTATTTATAATTATGCACGTTGTATTTCTATTTAGGCGGATGTTTCATACTATTTATAATTCATTGATTCCTCCTTTCACATGATATGCCTCTGAAACTCCTACTTGATTTTCTATACAAGGAAACTAAGACTTGTAGCCTATACTGACATTGCTTTTCTATAAAATGAAACTAAGACTTGTAGCCTATACTGACATTGCTTTTCTATACAAGGAAACTAAGACTTGTAGCCTATATTGGCACTGCAAATGTTAGTCTATCAAATCCCAGTTTCTTTCTTTTACAGAGGAGAAGACAAGTTGTGAAATTATTAGTATTAATGTTAACCATGTTGGGGTACAGACATAGCAATAGCATTAAAGGAAAAGGAAGTTGGAAGAAAAAAGTTCCGCACACAACGAATACCGTACCTACAGCTTCAGAGATAACGGAGTATCGTCTGAAGAAATAAAATAAAGTCGCGGATCCCTATCGCTCCTTGCGATAGCGAGTAAAAACTTTGTGCGATTGCCTTCTAACAGGATTATCTTCTGACATGCTTAGGGTTTTTGACATCCAAAGTAGGGTTTTTGACCAATTGCCAAACTGCAACTACCGAAATTAATGCGACGATCAGATTTGCGGTGATATGTATTTTTAGACATCAAATCACTCTTGACTGGCGGTGTCGAGTGATCCCCAAGATCATCGTTGCAAATGTGTTTTTCAAGTCTTTGGTGCTTGTTTCGAGCAATAACGAGATGGGGGTCAGGTTTAATAATTTTAACACCCTCCTTTAAACTTGATCTCACAAGCCCTTTGACACCTAACTATTCATGCAGTCTGTTGAAGTCCTCCTCCTTCAAAGGCTTGGTAAAAATGTCAGCTACCTGCTCCTTGGATCTGCAAAACTGCAACTGAACCTCACCCGATTTCACCAGCTCTCTGATGAAGTGATACCGAATGTCGATATGCTTCATCCACCCATGGAACACTGGATCCTTCGATAGTGCAATGGCAGAATTATTGTCACAAAACACTGTTGTCGCGCCTTCCGAAGGATGGTTCAGTTCACCTAGAATCCTTCGCAGCCAGACTACTTGGCATGTGGTTGAAGTGGCGGTGACATACTCTGCTTCAACAATGGACAACACAAAAATCAGTTGCTTCTTGGATGCCCATGACACTACTCCCAAACCAAGATGAAATGCATAACCGGAAGTGCTCTTTCGATCATCAATGCTGCCATCCCAATCACTATTTGTGTAGCCTATCAGTTCCAAATGGTCTTTCCTAGAATATAAAATGCCATGGTTTCGTGTCCCATTGACATAGCATAAGATGTGCTTGCCTGCTTTCCAGTGCGTGTCCTATGGAGTCTCTATAAACCAGCTAATCAGAATGACTCCAAACATCAGATCTGGCTGAGTTGCAATCAGATACATTAGACTGCCAACTAGCCTCTTGAACAAAGTTGGATCAATGTTTCTCCCAGAGTCCAACTTGCTCAACTTCAACCCCGTGGCAACTGGTGTGATGGCAGGTTTTTTGTCCTCCATATTGAACCACTTCAGGACATCCTTCACATACTTACCCTAAGAAATGAAGATGCCATTTGCCGATTGGTCAACTTCAATTTCGAGGAAATACTTCATCAGCCCTAAGTCCATCATCTCGAACTACTTCTTCATGGTTGTTCTGAACTGGTCAAATAGGACATTATTGTTGCCAGTGTAAATCAGATCATCCACATAGATGCAGACGATTATAAGCTCCCCTGCTTCATTTACCTTCAAGTATAGGGTATGCTCATATGGGCATTTGACAAACCCATTCTCCTAAAAATAGTTGTCAATCCGATTGTACCATGTCCTGGGTGCCTGCTTCAACCCATACAAGGCCTTCTTCAGCTTGAGGACCTTGCCCTCTTGACCTTCGATCTCGTACTCGGGTGGATGGTCTATGTAGACCTCCTCTTCCAAAACACCGTTAAGGAAAGTCGACTTGACATCCATTTGGTACACCTGCTAACCCTGTTGGGTTTCCAATGCTAGGATCATCCTGATAGTATCAAGTCGGGGTACAGGCGGATATACCTCATGATAGTCGATGCCAGACTTTTGCTTGTAACCCTTCACCACCAATCTGGCCTTGTGCCTATCCACTTCACCTTGGGCATTGAACTTGGTTTTGTAAACCCATTTGACCCCAATGGTCTTCTTCCCTATTGGAAGATCTGCTATCTACCATGTATCGTTCTTCTCAATGGCTTCAATCTCCTCATCCATCGCCTTTACCCACTTTTTATTTTGACTAGCCTCTTCAAACTCAACTGGATTGCACTTAGTAAAGAAGACAAAGTCAGAATATTCCTCATCTTCATGATTGTGGGTTACCTCATAGATGTCTTGCAAGCTTCTCATCTTCGCCAGTGTCCTCAAATTTTGAATTTTGCTTACAATTGGGGGCGAGCGGGATGGTGAGGTTGTGTTGTTGCTAGCACCGCTATTTTGCTTGAGGGCATAGGTGGCTGTAAACTATTCTCCTCCAAGTCAACAGACTCAACAAATGCTAGCTGAGACTGGCTAGTCTTGGACTTCCAGTTCTAGGCTTCATCCTCCAGGAACTTCACATCACGACTTATGATGAACTTCTTCATCACAGGATTATACACCCTGTACGCCTTTGCTTCCTCACTGTATCTTGTGAAGATACACTTATCTGCTCTATCATCCAACTCTTTCCTCTTATATTCTGGAATGTGTGCATATGCAATGCACCCAAAAACATGCAAATGAGCCACACATGGTTTCTGACCGCTCCAGGCCTCCTGAGGAATCTTGTACTTCATGCTTTTGGTGGGACACCTATTCAACATATAGACTGCACATGTTACAACCTCTTCCCAGAACTCATGCGGTAATCCCTTCACCTTCATCATGCTGTGTGCCATATCCATGATGGTTCAATTCTTCCTCTCAGCTATATCATTCTATTGTGGTGTGTATCTGGAAGAGAGCTACCTCCGAATTCCATTCGCCTTGCAAAAATTTTGGAATTCGTTGGAGATGTATTCACCTCCACCATCTGTTTTGAGGGTTTTGACCTAGTAGCCGCTCTGTTTCTCCACCAGAGCCTTGAACTCCTTGAACTTACTAAAAGCCTTTGACTTCTACTTGATGGCATAGACCCAGGTATTCCGGCTGAAGTCGTCAATGAAATTCAAGAAGTACTTGTTACCGACAAATGTGTTGGTCTGCATCGGACCACAAATGTCTGAGTGCACCAGCTCCAATGGTTGTGATGCTCTCCAAGACTGATCGAAAGGGAACGAATCCCTATGTTGTTTGTATACTAAGCAACCTTCACACACTTGATTTTTTTGCTCAATAAGGGGTAAACCCTTCACCATATGCTTCTTGTGCAGTAGATTCAAGCCACTAAAACTTAGGTGACCGAATATGAGGAACCACATCCAGGGATCATCCTTCACTACTGCACTCAAGGACATTAGAGAATCATTTTGAATTACAGTAAAAATATTTTATTCTTCATCATGGACACCATTGCTGTCTGCCCATGCACTTTATCTCTGATGGTGTAGGTTTTATCTTTGAACTGGATAGTGTGTCCCTTCTACACGAGTTGTCCAACACTTAACAGGTTGTGCTTCAGACCAAGAACATAGTAGACATCACAGATCTGCTTTCGTTAGACGTGCCTGGTGTAGATGAGGATTTTGTCTTTCCCCATCATGGGAACCTTGCTGTTGTTCCCCATATTGACCTTGGACTGGATTGTTTCATCCAGTTGTGAGAACATCTCCTTGTTCCCCGTCATGTGATTGTTGCACCCGCTATCGAGATACCAAATGTTCTTCTGGTTCTCCTCCTCAATACTACAAGTCAGCAGCACGTTCCCACCAGCATATCTACACCCAAAATTTCCAGCTTCATCTGTGTAGTGGGCCTACTGTTGGTTCTCCTTGGCCATCCTTTTTCTACACTCGAAGATGTAGTGGTTGAATTTCTTGCAATAGTAACACTAGACCTTGGATTTGTCCTTTTTCTGGCTGGATCCACCTTGTTGGTTCTTTGCACCGCCTCTTCCACCTTGTTGATGGAAATTGCAGTTGGTCTCCTCTTAACTAGGGTTTGACTATCCTCCTTGCTTGTTTCCTTTCCCATGCCTGCCTCTGCCTCTTCCTCCTTGAGAACTAGAGGCGCCATGGTGGGAATCTTGCCTGCCACTGTCTCGAAATGAGACTTGCACCTTAAATGCCTGCTCTAGAGAGGACTGAGATGAGCGGCTCAGCCTCTACTCATGCGTCTACAAGGAACCCATGAGCTCATCCACCGAGAGGGTTGTCAGATCCCTTGACTCTTCGATTGCTATCACAACCGAGTCAAACTTAGCAGGCAGGATTATGAGAATATTTTCCATGATTCTCTGGCTCTGCATGATTTCTCCATTCAATCACATTTGGTTAATTACATCTGTCATCTAGGTGAAGAAGTCACCCATGAACTCCATCTCGTTCACTTGCAGGTTCTCAAACTCCCTCCTTAGCCGCTCCAGTTTCACGAGTTTCACTTTGTTGGTGCCCTGATATGATCTGGCTAGGATTTCCTAGGCCTACTTCACCTTTGTGGCTAATACGATCCATGGGAAGATCATCTCCTCGATCGCTTGCATGATGTAAAATAGGGCCTTATGGTCCTTCTTGGTGTTCTCCTTCAACAGGTCCCTGTCTGCTTGGGAGAGGGCGGCTAGTGTTGTTGCATCTATCGATTCTAGGTAGCCGTTCTCGACCAGGTCCCATAGCTCCTGAGATCCAAACAGGATCTTCATCTGGATGCTCTAGTAGTCGTAGTTCTTGCCATTGAATTACAGGATTTGCAAGTGCAAATTGTTGCTACCAGAATCCATGCTTTAGTCTCCGTGTCAAGGCACTAATCAACTTTGATACCAATTTGAAGAAATAAAATAAAGTCACGGATCGCTATCGCTCCTTGCGATAGCGAGTAAAAACTTTATGCATCGGCAAGATAGGGAGAAAAATAAGGGGCATGTTTTTCTAAAGCCGCAAGTTAAAAAAAATGTGTCGCAAATCGCTGCAGCTAAGGAGCGCGACGGGGAGTTGGTGAAAATTTTGGCGATAAAGGAAAAAAGTGTCGGAGAAAAAACAAAATAATAAAAAAAAAAACAAAGCTTTTGCCCTAAATCACTTGTCTCATAAGAAAATGATGCAAATCACTCAAATATTGTGCGCTAAAGGGAATTTTCATCAAAAGTGAGCGATGGAGGGAAAATAGGATAGGATGAATGCATAAAGGACAAAACACTAAGGACAAAGGGGATAAAATATGAAACACAGTAAAAGACAAAAATACATGCAAATCGAATCCCCTTATTTGAATTGATAAAGTGGATGGATTACGAAAATCGCTCAACTTGGTGAGCGATAAAGGGAATTTTTATCCCGACGAGCGACAAAAGGATATTTTCTTGGAGAGTTAGATTGGAAGCCAACCAAAGCTGCGGATCTCTCAGTCAGACTGCTATGCTGAGGATTGCACGAAAGAGTAAGCAAAATATATTGAAATACATAGAATTTTAACATAGAGTTATGACAGGTCTTTATTTAACATGAGCATTCAGAATACTTCGCTACCTCCTTTGAGGGTTTACAAACATCTGCACTAAATGTAGGATAAAAAAAACAAGAGAGCACTTCAAAACTATAGTTCGGTGCTGCAACCTGCTCTTCTCTCCTTCTGCTGCTAATCTGCATCCACTATTCTGCTCCCACTCTCTTACCCTTTTTATCCCAAACTTGCACTATTGTGCACTACTATGATCTCACCCTCGATGATGTTTTTTGAAAACCCGAACTGCATTTTATAGCCTACGGATGGGAGGATAAGGATTGCCTTCTAACAAGCTTATCTTCTGACATGCTTAGGGTTTTGTGACCATCGCAAATGCTCACACATATTTATGTCCTAGGGTAATAATTGATAAAAGTATAACATGGATACAAGAACAAGAAATTGACAATAGCAATAAAACATGCTTTATTCCATTATATTCAAAGTCAAAATCAAATTACAAGTACATCCCTCTTAGGGATAATCATATTGATACAATATTACAATAGAAATGTGTAATTGTTTCCCTCTTAAGGGTAGGTGTGATCAAAATGCCCCCCAGGGTGACACAAACTGCCTTGGGGTAGAGCTAACCCCCTTATTCGTGATGTGGAAGGATTATGATATAGGCTCCTTTCTGCACCTGTCTCCCTATGAACAAGAAACAAAAATGCATGATTATATAAATTGATAGCCTCTTGTGATGAGGCCCTTTAAATGATTATACATGTAAATGCCATCAAACTAATAAAATAAGAAAGCATAAAGAAAGGTTCTACGCTATTCTAATTGTATCAAGAATTACACTACAATATACAAAACATGAATAAAAACATGATGCATTGAACAAATATTGAATTGAAATCAATAAAGCATCAAAAAGATTCAATAGACTTCTAACCACTACACGTAAAATGCCAATTCCTTTCAAAAAACAAAAAACGTGACATTTGATGTGTTTGCCCTTAGAATTAGGGACAGTGGGGTGCCCACCTCCTCATCCGAATTGATGTTCAAGGGTTGCCTTTGTCGTCCTCTGATAGATTTGGCGGTCAAATCGCTATGAAGGGCCTTCGTTCACCCGGATTTGCATTTCTTGATCCTCCTAGGAACCTAGGAAATCCATGGCTAATTGATTGTTGAATGGATAGCAAAGGGGATCTCAAATGCACAAGGTCGTTATGCAATTTTATAGGTCTCTGCTGCTCTCTTGATCAACTAGTTTGCTTGACAATTCGACAGCGCTTCACTATGCAAATTATCTCTTCTCAGTCTTCCTTTCCCAATTGAAAAATGGGGGTACTTATAGCATGCCCCTAGGGCTAGGGGTGACTTCATGGAGAAGCCAAGATCAAGAAGGTTGGTTAGGTCAGTTGGGATGCAAGTTTTTGGAATCTTCCGTCCTCTAACTACCTCCTTCTAGATATCTTGGCTGTTCCATCCGATTTGGCTCAGATGGAAGGCCTAACTGAACTCCAGTTCAAAGCACAGGTCACAGATGCGATCCAAACTGAAGACCGCAGGTGTCAACCATGGTTAATACTGGAGATCATAGGTCTGGGCTGCGGTTCATACTGCTTAGGCCAGAATGCCTAAATTGAGTGGTTAGAACCACTGCTCTATCTTGGAGTCTATCCAAGATCCTTCATATGGTTTTATAGCATGTCCATATGAGTAGTTGCCCTCAGCATGGCATTTTTTAGGTGTCTACAGATGCCCCTTTTGAGATGCGTTGTGATATTGAACAACGCTGAGCAAAATAGACCTCCTAAAATGATGTCGAAGGTTCTATGATGATCATTAGTCTGATCAACATTAGATGCCCCTGGTCTAGCAAAAGGACGCACATCTTGGAATCATTGCTTCCAACATGGGAAGGCTTACATTTGAAAAGTCTACACTTGTCATCAGACATTCAGATAGCTTTGGTGCTACAATAGGAGTTAGGCCTATATAACCAATAGATGAGAGCTATAAACAAAATTTCATATTTGCTATTTACCCTAAGCAGAGAGGGAAGCTTATGATAGTTGTTAGAAATGATTCGCAAAGACGAATGCAATTTTGACAAGATCAATGGATCTATGATCTCTGATATCTTCTATTGATTTTTATTATGACATGAAATTATGACTACCCCCTCAAGCGACGAGTCAATGAGGGTAATAAAAATGTCTGAAGCGATGAAATCACTTGACCATAATGAATGATCCTGAACAACTTTAAATTTGAGATGTTTAATGCCTTGGATAGACCTAGTTTAGCTTATGATTGTAACACTTAGTAGTATTTGTATATCTCTCTCCCATGGAGCAGTCAGGCTATGATAGCCATCTCAGAGAGTCAAGATAATAAAAATTCAAGAAGACTTGTGTTGAATCATATTGTCAATGATTTGTTGAAAAATGTCATAGAAGAAATGATAATTTTACCCCAAATGTCCTTATTGTGATCTACTCATCTTGTCGTATTGCATGGATCGCAAGTTGTTGCAACCGCCAAGTGTATAGGATAAATCATTGAATACGAGGAGCATTTGATTTTTCATTTGTTTGATTTTTTTTTGTGTTGAATTTTGTATTTATTGGATTAATCTTTGTGCTTTTAATGTCACAAAATTTGAAATTTTGATCATTTATTTTGATTTTTATCCATCGGGAGTCATTAATTTACCTTTTTAGACCTTCAAAATGGTGGGTCTTTAGCGCATTTATTACTAGTTGCGAACCGCGGGTGCGGCTGGCAGTTTCCATTGCCAAATTTTGGGGACCGTAGGTCAGATCTGTAGGCAGAAAACCCTAGTTTGCGGACCGCGGGTGTCAGCTGCGGTCCACAGAGACTAGGAGAACCTATAAATTGAAATTTTATTTGCAATTTGTCATTATTTTCCTGTAACCTTGAGCAATTTGAGAGCTCTAAGAGAGAGAAGACATTCCCTGATACGGAACGTTGTCTAACTCCAGGACTTGTACACTCATTCTTCCCTGATGGCAGATCCTGATCAACCGTCTACTAGCCGGGGGCAGGGTGTGGGCAAGGTAACTCGAAATCAAGACCTCGCACTCCATAGCAGTAAAATAAACCACACTTAATAAATGCATAAATTAAACCTCATTAAACTGTTGGTAATGAACCCCACTAGTTTAGGCTAGATTAGGATTTTAATTTTATGCATGAGTGGTCTAGGAGGGTACCCTAAATGGGTGCCACTCCTAAACTACAGCTGGTAGTTGCGGTTCCTAGTTAGCAAAATGGGAACCATAGGTTTCAGTTGTGGCCCCCAATTTGCAAATTGGGGACCACAAGTTGCAGTTGCGGTTCCCAATTTGCAAATTGGGGACCGTAATTTGCAGTTGCGGTTCCCAATTTGCAAATTGGGGACCGCAAGTTGCAGTTGCAGGCTGCAATTGCTTGTGTTTTTTTTTGTTGTTTTTTTTTTAGCACTGCTTAGCTAGATTTAGCTTACAGTATGTATTGTTTGCTTTTTAAAAGTTGACGCCTAGAACGCGAGAGCCTGACTTGATGAAGACTCTCTGTGATGCCTTATCATATGATGACCGAGCATGATTCTGAACTGTCAAGTTCGGTTATGTCATGGATCTACCCACCATTAGGGTAGATCAGACCTATATTACTATGTTGGCCCGATGCTAGAATGCACGGACCAACACATTTCACCTACCTCCTGGTGAGATGACTATCACACTAGAGGATGTCTCTAGGATCTTCAGGATCCCTATTGACGATGAGGCTATCATTTCCTCAGCCTACATGAAAAAGGATACCGTCTTTGCTGCCATATTCGGTGATCAGAGCACCGATGCACTGGATGATGTAGACCATGGAGGGGTGCACATCAAGGACTGGTACCAGGATGATGTCTTCTCTACTCGAGAGGCCCTATTCATGCACCTCATCATTCAGATTGTCCTTCTAGACTCCTCGGGTGTGAGGATTCCCTGGAACATGCTAGCCCCTGCTTGGAGGGTGCTTTAGAGCTCGATGGAGGAGCCACTACTACTAGCCTAGGGGAGCACTTTACTATGCCAGCTCTATCGAGAGTTGTACCAGATCATAGAGCGGAGCAGTAAGGGCATCAGTTGTAGCCTTTTACTATAGATCTAGGGGTGGTAGCATATCCATATAGAGTGTCATGTTGACCTACCTCTACACATCACTATCCTAGATGCTGCTCATCAGTGCTATGCCACCTGCTGGCCTCATGCTAAGGAGGGCATCCACAGTAGGGCTCATACTGGGGATACATAACATTATATCATCAACTTTGCGGCACTTGGGCCAGTGGACGTCGTCTAGCACCCCTACATGGATTGTCCTGTATGGTCGAAGGCAGACGAGTGGCTACGACGGGCCCACCAAGACAGATGGCTCACCTAGCATAAGCCAAAAGTGAGTACCAATTTTTCTCTCACATCCTGTGATAGTTTAGCATGGTGTAGGACCTGCCATATATGCCCCTTAGGTACAGGCGACTAGCTCTTGAGAGGTATCTCCCACTGATAGTTCCTCCGCCACTAAGGGATGCACCTAACGACTTCTAGGAGTCAAGGGTTGATACTGTTGGGACCACACCCAACTATGATGGGTGGTGGTCTCTTTTTAGATGGCACGATACCAGGCCTTTGGGCCAAGAGCCAGCAGAGGTAGCGATAGAGGCAAATCCTGAAGGGCGCAGGGTGCGCCAACGTACTGAGGGTGGTTTGGGCGTAGAGGTCACTATTGAGGACCTATCAAAGATCAACCTTGAGGAGGATGCTCCAGAGGAGGGTGAGGTCCCTCCTGACAGTGTAAAGGGATAGCTACTAGCATAGGTTGCTGACTTACAGAGTCAAATTAGATGATTTCATATGCATCAGTGGGAGCGAGATACTACCATCGCCACTCTGGAGGCGAAGGTGACTGATAGGGAGCGATGCCTGACTAAGGCATAGGGCCAGATACAAGATCTCACAACTCGAGCTACTGATCCAGAGGCCCAGGTGTAGAGACTATAGACTACCCTAGAGTTGGCACAGGCATAGCGGACTGTAGTAGAGGCAGAGCGAGATCTTGTTTGAGCTACGAGGGGAACTACATTGGGGTCGACGTAGGATCTGATTTTTAAGGTGATGTGACTACGTGGTATGGTCATGAGGACCAATAATATGCATGCAACCCAACTTTCCTGCATTGATTAGTTGATCGGCTATATAGAGATGCAGGGGCTTTCGATTCCTAAGGATCCTTTTGTCGTAGAGTCGAAGCATATCAGATCCAGGACTTTAGGGTAGTCCATAGCTAGCTCGAGTCATAGGACTCACAAGACTGAGAGGATGCCTAGGTCCTCTAGCATGTACACAGCAAGGTCATAGGCCAGGGCTAGAGATTTGGGGTAGACATCAAGGGCCTCCAGCCAGAGGACTAGCCTACTATAGCTACCAGTTTCCTATGTGTTGGGTGCGTTAGGGTTTGGAGGTAGGCATGATCCATAGCAGGATCCACCACAGGTGCTAGGTTAGCTAGGAGAGCAGGCTCCAGATAATAGTACATAGGGAGGTGACAAGAGCTCCAGTACAAGGGGAGGAACCTAGATCTATTTATTAGCATCTACCTACTACAATTTTATCTATCATTTTGTGTGTAAGGTCAAGGACCTACATAGTTGTAGCCTACGGGCATTTTGTACTCCCTATGTACTCATTTGGATGCATATATATATGATATGATATTTCATGGCTCATTATGTGTAAATGTGTATTTATAAATTTTTTGTTTTATGTTTATTTGATGCACATGGAAGCAATGCGTATTTAAATGCTATGTTTATATGATGCAATGTATGGATGTCATGCACTAGATAGCTATTCTTTTTTTTATGATGATGATATGCAGTGATCTATATTATTA
Source organism: Wollemia nobilis (assembly GCA_028583015.1). Classification (NCBI taxonomy): domain Eukaryota; kingdom Viridiplantae; phylum Streptophyta; class Pinopsida; order Araucariales; family Araucariaceae; genus Wollemia; species Wollemia nobilis. Next base: position 2,409,057 of record JAQPPZ010017221.1, read on the forward strand.
GATGTGCGACATATGATGTATGTAGATGGATGCGATGCTTATTTTTTTAACGCATATTTATTTTTGCTTTGTGGGCATGCGTATATTTTATGCAGTTTATGATATGCTATGCAATGTATGGTAATGCATTATGTACAAAATCATAATCTAATGGAAATGAACCTGTATTCTTTAATCACTTAAAACATAAGGAATGAATGTAAACTATGTATATCAATTTTCAAAATATGACACCACATAATGTATAACAATCATGCAAAATAATTGATAATTCTCATTACAAGAACTTAATCAATTAATCACCCATATATGAAATGCAGTGAAATGGATTGGTAAGATGCTTAATGAATGATTATGTCATTTTGTACTATATAATCAGTTGTCGTCTAAACATCATTTCTAATCTTCATGTGGTATCTATATTATATATTTGATTGTACTTTGTAAAATGCATTTTGAGTAATGAAAGACTCGTATTTCTGTAGTCTAATGATATTTGATATTTTGTTGCTATTGGAGCACCTTTTTTGGATTTTTCTTGAGACTCAAACACTCTAGTAGACCTCTCCAAAAATCACATACTAACTATACCAGGCTTATATTGGACAAGGCTTTTGTCGTGACAAACCCAACTATTCATAATCCCTATGTGTGCATGTGAGTATTTTTAGATATATTGTAAGCATACCTCGTATGTCAGTTGGGACTCTTTCATCCCATATGTGAGATAGGGTTCCTCATACGATCGTATCATCCTTGTTTCAGCTTTGATTAGAATTATACAGCTAGACAATCCTAGGTACATAGAGCTAACTCATCTTGCAAATTGATCAGGGCTACCCCTCCAAATGCAGGCGAGACTCTTTCAACCCATTGCTACATTTGGGGATCACCCAATAGAACTACCCCTCCGATTGCAAGCGGGACTCTTCCAACCCATTACTGCGATCGAGGATCACTCTATGGCTTTCAAAAGGTGTACAATCCAGGGATTCAAGTTCTCACCCTTCTTACTTGCTCAGATGTAGTGATAAAAATCATTGTTAGTCCATGTGTTATCGCTTTCTTTGAGCAAGGGATTTTTATAGTGCTTTTGATTCACTATGTCACTTTATATTTTGAACTTGAAATTTGTATATATATATATTTTGGCACTTTGTAACTTGGGATTTAACTTTTGTGACTTTGGGATTTATAGGGGAAATTCTTGTCCTTTTGCCAAAGTACACCTTTCTAGACCGACTATTTGTAATATAAGCAGGTTGTGAGACCCATCTCTCTAAAGACCTAAGACTACTTTTGCGGCTTTCATCCTCTCTCGTCTTAGTAAGATTTTATATTATTTTTCTTAGTGATGGGATTTTGATATGTCGAGGCACTATCCCAACTAATGACCTTGTCTATAATAGCAAAGCAAGCTTTCTATAATATCTGAAGAACCCACTAGGTATGGCTGAATGATAGGAAAACTTAATACACATAGGTCTCCACAACAGGTATCGTGTACGAATGCAATGAATTATGATAAATGCAAGGGTGCATGATTGTCATACAAATGTGTGATTATTTGTAAAACTTTGATAAACATACTATGCTCTACTGCGGAATGCAATGGATGAAAAATGCCTAAATTTACTATGATGATGTGAATGCATGTGTGAATGTAGATGAAAATGCAAATGCAAATGTTTTTGGATTTTAAGCTTTATCAAATTTTTTGGACTTTTATATATTTTTCTTGATTTTAATAGGTTTTTGAGCTTTCATATTTGACCAAACGACGAATATCCTTGGAGCTTTTTAGGGTTGACCAAGCGATTTTTAGGAATCCTTGGTGCCTTTTGACTTGACAAAATGTTTTACAGCCGCCTTTAGAACCTTTTAGTTGACCAAACTCTCAACAAGAGGGTGTGGAGCCTTTTGGGATGACCGAGAAGTTATAGGAACTCTCGGAGCCTTTGGGTTGACCAAGCAATTTTTTGGAATCCTTGGTACCTTTTGACTTGACCAAAGGTTTTACAGCCACCTTTGGAACCTTTTAGTTGACCAAACTCTCAGTAAGAGGGCGTGGAGCCTTTTGGGATGATCGAGAAGTTATAGGAACTCTCAGAGCCTTTGGGTTGACCAAGCGATTTTTAGGAATCCTTGGAGCATTTTGACTTGAATAAAGGTTTTACAACCATCTTTGGAACATTTTAGTTTACCAAACTCTCAGCAAGAGGATGTGGAGACTTTTGGGATGATCAAGAAGTTATAGTAACTCTTAGAGCCTTTGGGTTGACCAAGCAATTTTTGGGAATCCTTGGTGCCTTTTCTTGACCAAGCTTCTTAATTAGATATCTTGGGGCCTTTTGAGATGACCAAGTGGTTTAGACAAAACCTCTCGGGGCTTTTGGGTTGACCAAAGGGCTTGCAGATGCCTTTGGTGCCTTTACTTGACCAAGCTTCTTAATCAGATAGCTTGGGGCCTTTTGGGGTGACCAAGCGGTTTAGACAAAACCCTCGAGGCTTTTGGGTTGACCAAAGGGCTTACAGATGCCTTTGGTGCCTTTACTACACTATTAAGCATAGAACACCTTAAGATGGATGATATTGAGAGGTTCAAGCTCGTCCACACCCTCTAGAGATGTTAGGCGATAGGTACCTAGACCAATATTTTTAGATATGATGTAAGGACCTAGCCAGTTAGCCGCGAATTTGTCTCGCATGTTAGGTGGCAAATTTGAGTTCTGTTGGTTTTCTTTTAGCACAAGATCCCCAACTTCAAAGTCTCTCTAGTGGACTTTGATATTGTAAGCTCATTTTAATCGCTCCTAATAAACGCAAAGATGCTTGAGGGCATTCACGTGACGTTCATCAAGCAATGTCAATTTATAGAGGCGAGCTTGCCACGCGGTGTCATCATCAATGAAATCTTTCAATGCGATGCACAACGTTGGAATTTCCAAATCTAAGGGCATAATGGCCTCAACACCATATACTAGTAAAAACAATGTTGACCCAATGGGCATCCGAATGCTAGCCCTATAAGCCCATAGTGCAAGGGGCAGCTGTATATGCCAATCCTTGTGGTGTTCTTGCACAATCTTTTTTTAGATGGCTACCACAGTCTTGTTTGAGGCCTCAACTTACCCGTTTGCTAGCAGATAATATGGAGTTGCAAAAATATGTTGAATGTGGTATTTAGATGTTAAAGCCCACACAATTTTGTTCTTAAAAGAAGTTCCATTATTTGAAATTATTTTGGATAGTATCCCAAAACGACATATGATATGCTTGAGAATAAATTTTGTGATGCGAACTCCAGTGGTTGTTGTAAGGGGAATGGCTTCCACCCACTTTGTAAAATACTCAGTAGCCATGATAATTAATGTATGTTGGTTTGATGATGGAGGGAAAATCTTACCAATCAAATCTAATACCCATTGAGCAAATGGCCAAGCCGCCTAAATGGGTTGTAAGGCCTGTGATGGCAAGTGCATACGATTAGCATGATGCTGACATTTAACGCATTTCTTGACATACACATTGCAATCCTTCTCCATAGTGGGCCAATAATAACCCATGCAAAGGATGCGTTTGATGATAGCCATGTCGTTGAAATGGCCACCGCACGTACCGTCGTGAGCTTCTGAAATTGCCCAAGATGACTCTTGGGGCTCAAGACATCGAAGGAGGACTCCTTCGTAATTGCGTTGGTGCTTCACAACATGGCCTTCACAACCCTAACACAAAACTGTGATTTTTTATTGTCCATCTACACATATGTGAACTCCATAACCCTAGCACAACACCCATCTGCATAAAATTACTTTACAACCTAGCACAACACCCATCTACACAGATCTGCTTCACAACCTAGTTGTTGCAGTACAATGCTGCACAGATTCAAAAAACACTTATGTTAAGAAAAACCGTTCCTCGTATCCTCTAAGGACCAGGACTTTGCGTTCTATGGGGCCTATCCCATCCAGGTATACCCCTCAGGCTAGCCGGGTTTTTTGGTATCCGACACAGGCCACTAGGCTTGAACCCTGGACCTCCTTTCGAGGATTGAGAGAAATTTCCTGTAAGGTACCTGGTGCAGATCAAAAACCTTATATTAATGAAAATTGTTCCCCGTATCCCCTGGGAGCTAGGAATTTTCGTTCTACTGAGCCTATCCCATCCGAGTATACCCCTCAAACTAGGCGAGGGGTTTTTTGTGTATTGAGACCGCCAAGCTTGAAGCCCAAACCTCCTTCCATAAATTGAAAAAACTTCCATAAAAAATTAAAAAAATTAATCAATTAAATTAATATTATTTTTAACTAAAAATATTAATTTTTATGTAAAAAATTATACTTTCATAATAAATTTTATATCTAACACTTTTTTATTCAATTATCTTATATTTCATTGAAAAAAATTATTATTGATTCTTACTTCAACTTCTCTAAAAATATTCCCCTCATTCAGCTTCATTATCCCCTTAAAAAATGACGTCAATATCCCACTTTATATAACTTTTGATCTTATCCTCTTCCTTTTGAATTCTATTGTTTCAAATTTGTGTGTGTTCTGCTCTTCTTTTACACTTCATGAATCTCCTTTCATTTATAAATATACAAAAATAGTGTAAATTCAATTAAATAAGTACTCTCGAGTCAATGGTAACTTTTCATAAAAATAAAATACATTATATAATAATTAAGATTTATTTTTAAAAAATATAAAAAATAATAAAATTTAAAAATTAATATATAAAATTTATTTTTAAAAAATATAAAAAATTAATAAAATTTAAAAATTAATATATAAATTATAATTCAACCTTAAGAGTATATAAATGAAGCTATTTGCATGCGTGTGGTTTACAGCAAAAATATCACTTAAGACTTAAGTTAAAAAAAACAGGTACGGGGCCTAAGGTATAACTAGTCATTTGGGCTTTTCTTTCATCTGCATCAAAATTATTTTTCTTTGTTGTCACTCTCTTGGCTCTCATGCGAATAGATATTTTCAAATCCTCTTCAAGTGGGCGGGAATTTGTTTGACATGTCTTTTTTTTAAAAGTACGTTCACCATACCATAGAAAAATGATCAGTTGGTCAAAAAAGATGGTAATCAATAAACAATACAAAGTTTAATACAAATTAAACTTCAAAAGCTCTATTTAAGTAAACTCAAAATAGTCATTTAAAAATCACCTTTATGATATACAATATTCTTTGTAATCTTATTCCTTATAATCTTAATATATAAAAATAATTAAAGAATGGATCTTAACACCTTGCTTTCATCATCTAAGCAAGATTATCAAAGAAAATAAGTTATTAAATTGTATTAATTTAATAGTTTAAATTTTTTTTATGGTTTAAATTTATTAAATTATATATATATAATTGTTAAGTAGTTATAATATCATTATATAATTATTATATACTGTAAAATTTGTTGCAATTTTATATAATTTATTAAAAAAATAATACAAAAGTTAGGTTCAAATTTAAGTTAGTTAATACTTTTTCCATAAGGAAACTTTTAAGTCAATTAACATAAAAATGTTTGATTCTATACTTTACAAAATGACAATGTACTTTCAATATTATTGATAAACTATCAATGATATCCAAAGACACCCTTTCTTAATTATAAAGCAAAACCAAATTAAATTATGACTATACCCATGGTTTCCAATTCATTGTGTTTATTCTATTATGAAACTGAAGATCTTCTTGATTTCTTTAGTTTACAACCCATTATGTCTATTTTACAAGATCTTTTTTACCTCTATTTTACAAGATCTTTTTTACCTCTTTTACCAATGTCATAAGGTTAAAAAAAGCTTAGTAGAGATTTTTTTCCAACTTTTTCTTTAACCAAATAAATAAAAATTAAAATTAAATATAATAAATTCAAATTAAAACTAAATATAATCTCCTTTATCTTTGTAAAGAATTCATACCAAATTAAAATAATAGATCCAACCTCCTTTATCTTTGTAAAGAATTCATACCTCCTTTATCTTTGTAAAGAATTCATACATTTTTAGATTATTTAGGAGTATTATAATTTTGTGATGTTGCCAACCACATGTACTGGATGTAGCTTTATAATTTTCCCTTTTTTCGTTCTGGATTTTGTTTTTGCTTTTGTACGTAAATGTTTCTTTGCTGAATCCAACTCCAACTGTCTGCTTCCTGCAACGCAAGGGAGCGGATATGTAAACATAAAGTGGATTACTAGTTCACATTATGAGCCAACCCTAACTGTACTGTACTTTTACTGTTGAGCATCAAGGAATTTATTGACTTTTCTATAAAATTAAATTATATAAAAATTTATAAAAAGTTTTTATTTAATATATAATTATTTAATTATATTTTAATTATAAAATATAATATATAATCTTAACCTAAAATTGAAAATCTAAACTTTATATAATAAATATGTGCCACAAGGACAGAGTGTCACACCTCTTGTTATAAAAAGCCAAACAAAAAGTATAAAAGGTTCAATCCAATATGAGAGCCTCAAAAAAGAGAATATATAAAGCTAGCCTGTGAGTGATGGTTCCTTTTTATGAAGTGGATTTTTTTAAGTGATGATAAAAAATTTATTGAATTATAAGAAATAGAGAATCCTAAAACAATAATTTTTATGAGAATTAGAAGAAAGAGACCTCCAAAACCACCGAGCACCTGACCAAAAGACACTCAACAAACAACAACCTCAACTAAGCATATTCGCCAACAAGCAAATTAGCAATATGACGAGAACAATCCAATGAAAGTTGATCCATTTCCCTGACATTCCACTCTTTCTAAAACTCAGAAGCTCATTTTGCCAAGCAATCAGTTACCCCATTCCATTCCATGGGAATATGAACAAAGGAAATAAACTCCAGATACCAACAAATGTGAATGATTTGGCGAACCACTAATGTTCAGCTGCCAATGAACATTAGAAAGATTATGAGTCTTCAAAAAAATTAATATTAATACGAAAGTATAAGAGTCCGGCTCAAAGATTATCTTTTGCCATCCCAAACCATAACCTTTTTCCAAAGAAAAATGAATAGCAAGGGCCTCCATATAATTATTAGTTTGCTTCTCCTTATAGAAAATGAAAAGAGATGCACTACTACTATCTCTCCAAACACCACTAATACCTGCATACCCAAGATTCCCTCTAATACTAAACACCTCTATGCACCAATTCATCCAATATTAAAATCTTTGATTATAAGGAATGGAAGTGGCAAGGTTTACCATAACAATATTAAGAATCCAATGGTAAGAAAAAAAAAAATGTTACTTGAAAGAAAATAACTGTTAGTTTATCCATAAAATGAGTTTCATAAGTTCTTTCAAGCTGATAGGTTAGGTAAGGTGTTAAATTCATATATAGACATATTAAAGTCATATACAAACTTGGTTCAAGAGTACTCCTTCAAATTTACATAGTTTTTGTTTTTTTAAAGTGATTTTAATTTTAAAATTTTAAATATTTATTAATGTTTATAAATTAATGAGAAGAATTTGGTGAACTGATTTTCATAGATGAGTATATTAGAGCTAAGTTTTCATTGATGTTTGTTAGAATGCGTGTTTTGGTTGATACTAATAAAGATCTCCAAAAATTAATAGAGCTTATCTCCAACTGACACCCAAACTCAGCCTATTGAGTATGAGAATAGATCCTAGGCTCCAGACATGCTTGTCCTCAGAGACTGGAACCTCATCCAGGTCCAGTGTCTTCCCCTGTTTCTTCAGTTGAAGGTGTTTTTCAAGAGGTCATAGGAGATGACTCCCTAGAAAGAGCTATGCTTCCTTCAAATATTTTCTATGGACATGAAGTAGATACCTCATCAAGAGGAAGAAGGAACCCTCGAAGCTAGATGATCATGTTCAACTACCTAAGATTGGAGAAGGTGCAAATAAGGTAAGTCAATCTAGTCTCATTCTCTAAAATACCTTTGGTTGCCTTATTGTAGAGGAAGTTATGATTCTGTAGATAATGGAAAGTCCAATAACCTCCTCTGGCTCTGTTATGGAAAAGGGTTCCCCAGGCCCTAAAACCAGGAGCTATCGGAAGACTTGCAGTGATATAGGGGTTAAAAAAATGGGAAGACTGAGGAAGAGGGAGACCAAAGCTAAAGAGGCCAATGGGGCCATCCTTGTTTGAGTATAAAAAATTGAATATGAGGTGTAGCAGTAGACAACTCAGACTAGATTCTTTTAAAATATGTCAACCTAGGGACGAAATGGCAAGAAGATGATTACAACAGATCCAAGCCTCTTTTTCTATGACTAGTTTTCAGGATAGTTTATCAATGGCTGCTGTTGAGATCAAATTCTTGGATTTCTTCGACCATTCATTTAAGATCCATCACTATGATTTCTATATAGAACATGAAGGTTGTCTTTCACTGGTAGGTGCGTTCATGGAGAGCTTTCCTTTACTAGTTGTGCTTCTTTGTGACACACTCTTTTTTGACCCCATCTGTTTGTTGGTTGTGTACTTCAAATTGGTTGGTTTGATGGTATCTTGCTTTTAGTTGGGTGAGAGTTTCTTTGTTTTTAATTTCTCATTGTGTTGGCTACTTTTTGGGGGTTTTAATAAATTTTTTCGTTTAGTAGTGCTTTGTTTTTCTTATTGGGTTTTTGGGATGTAGGTGACTTGGTTTTATTGTGGTCTGTTGGGATGTGAGGGTGCCCCACCCTGTGTTCTTTGTAAAAGGTTGTATTTCAAAACCCTCACCTTTTAATTTAATAAAAAAATGAGAGGAATTTAGTATAATACATTTTTACTATGAAATGGAAGAATATTTAATAATATAGAAAACATTGAAACCTAGTTTTTTGAATGTAAAGGCCTAAATTTTAATTGATTTAAAAATACAAGTCTTTACAACCAAAAAAATAGGTATCCAGGCACACCCCAATATGTAGTCACACTAACTCAGGTGGAGCTAGGCAGTGTTACTCAAAACAATAAAAACATGGTTAAACCCGTAACCAACCACAACACCAAAAAATATGCATTAAATCATGTCAATCATGAAGGTATGCTCACAAAGTGAATGTCCATCACTCGCCATATTGTAAAAACTGATATTAGAAGGAATGGAAATGAGTCACCCATCCTCCCCAAGCATGCCAACATTATCACTTGTACCAGAACCATCAATGCCATCAGAGACAAGATCGAGAAGGTTGTATAGAAGGCACTTAGATGACCATACATGGGGTATTACCCTAGTTCTGCATAAGAGCACGAAGATGATACACCTCTATATGTTTCTCCACTTGAACTGAAATATGGAGCCAAAAATCAGAGTAAACTATGCACTTATCAGTTATTAAAAATTCATCTTAACTATGCTCCTGAGAAAAAAGAATTTTGTTACGATTTTTACAAATATGAAAGAGCACATTGATACGAAGAATTTTCCACACTTCCAACAAGGGTAAGGAAAAATCTAGTGGGTCGCCAAGCAAAACATGATGCCAGGTGAATGAACTAGCCATATGAGGCCGAAAAAAGGTCTCAAGCCAATCCCAAGCCATTCGAGTTTTCTTGCATTGCCAAAAATATGAAGTGGGTCCTCTGGAGCACCGCAAAAATGATAGGAAGGATTTTCTATCCCAAGGTAGTTTAATCTTTTTCCAAGAGGAAGACCGTAGGATAAGAGGCTCCAAGCAAAAAAAGCTTGTTTGGGTTCAATATATCCTGCCCAAGCCATTTTAAATATTAGACTCCAACGAGTTTGAGTGGAAAGAAGATCTCACTGGGCATTGAGTCTTTGAACCATAGGGGCAGTGGGCGTAAGCCAAGCATACCCTAACTTAGGTTTGTAAGTAAGAAGTGGGGTTTTTTTCAACCATCCCCAATCAGACCACTAAGGATTTTGAGAATATCTACATATCATGGGCCAAAGGGAAAAGGGTATATAGTACAAAATAGTTTCATACGTAATCTTATCATCTGATCGTAGACCAAACAATCTCCTAAAATCATGCCATGGGATCCAATCCCTGGAATATCTCAAAAAAAAGTTTGCCACTAGTGAAATACCTTTCCTGAAGCACTATGCTACAACAGCTAGGTTGTGAAGCAAATATGTGCAGAAGGGTGTTGTGCTAGGGTTGTGGAGGCCACATAACATATCTATGTGGACAAACAATAAAAAATTATGGGTGTTGTATTAGGGTTGTGGAGGTCAAGTTGTGAAGAAAATCTATGAAGCACTATGCTATAGTAGCCAGGTTGTGAAGCAGATCGGTGCACATTTTTAGGTTTCAGAGGAGCATTGCAGAAAAGGAAAATGAGCATTGCAAAGAAGGTGGATGCCTGGTCGAGTAGCTTTGACCTCATTGCTGAAGAAGCTAACTCAGTGAAGGTGGATCTATTTGACTCTAGTGATCCCTCCTTTTCATTTGAATGGGAGGAGTGGGATCTTGGTAAGCTCAAAGGTGGGACTAGTAGAACAGGACCCCATCCCCCTAGTGCGGTTGCTAGTGTTAATGGAGGATCTGATACCCTCTTTGATATTTCTCCTATGTCGAACCAGATCCATATCCTCGATATCTTGATTGATAATATCTGAATATGAATTGTGAAATCCGAGCACGATGTCCGTATTTATGGCCACCATAGTATTCTACGTTGTCTGCCCTGAAAACCACAACACAATACTCCATGTCGCTCCTATAACCACCAATTTGTATTCATTTTAAATATTTTACGATGTTGAAAGCACCAGGAACGTCATTGAAAGCACCAGGAAAGGAAAGAGACAAGAGTTCAGTCGCAGTCGCAGGGTCCAAGATTTTACAATATTAATAAATCATTTTACTAATAAGAAGAATAAAAAAAATAAATGAACAAAAATCTATTTATCTATTTCTCTTTAATATAAGTTATTAATTTCTTTTTTACATTTATTAATATTCAATTTTTTTAGATATACATGAGTTTTTCCACCTGACCCTGTACTTATTTACTCTAGAGATGGGACCTAGAGGGGCTTGGGATTGGAACCATCAACCTCAAGGTGGCAAACACTTAGTAGACTGGTCGATATCCTAGTCAAGAGGGATTTTGTATTTAAGAAATCCAAGTTCAAACCTTGGTACGAAATCTCATAAAAAATTGGGTTTTACCCTAATCAAACCCTAGTACAAGAGACTCACACTTCTCACAACAATATTTATTTTACCTTAATATTTTTGATGGGGAGATCCAAGGTTTAACCATGGGGTACCCATAAGGGAAGTTCAAACCCCAGTATCCTTCCATAATGGAAGTTCAAATCCAAGTACCCAACCATAAGGAAAGTTTGAATCCGTATGAGGGGGTCAAGACCTCTCATAAAAACCTGTGTTTTTTTTATTTGGTTAGTGTGAGAAACCCTTACGACCAATGCATAGGGATGGGCAGTATCCTCCCAACCATGACCCCTCGTTAAGTCAAGAGCTATGATTATCAATAGGGAATTTAACACACAACCACCACACACCCACCCCATCACACACTCGTCCATGCCATGATTTGAACCTTGGACCTTCTGAAGAAGAGCCAAAGCCCGAACCGTTGTGTTGTCCCCCCTGGGACTGTAAAAAAAGATTCTTTCCTTTCTCTTTTTGATGAGTTTGGGAGGAGGGTATGAATCCTCAAAGACGTCGTGATCATTCTTGATGATGATATAGGAGTTTCCTTTCCAAATTTTAGACTTGGTTCTACTGGAGCAACGACGAGGCTTAAACTTTACACAACCAATTGTATTTTTTGTTCTAGGCTCAAATTCGAGCATTTGACTATTTTTTGGAGAGGGTGGTTTTTGGGTATGCTCTTTATTGGCACCAGTTTTGGGATTACCACACATGTTGGCTTCATGATTAAAATCTAGAGATGAAGGGCTTGTAATGCAAGACCGAAATGGCAATTTGGGATTCTGTCATGACCCTCCCTAGCGGACAATTTGGCACAAAGAAACAATGTATTAACCTATGATGTGGTGATACCTAGTTTGAACAATTGAACCAACTATATGATGTTTAGTTGATTTAGAAGGGCATGTTATTGCTAACATATTGCCAAGTGTGCAGGATCAGGTACACTCATAGGTGGAGAAGGCAGAAACATCCACCAGAAATGAGGGTACTTAAGATCAGGGGAAATGATGATTAAGGTACTCGGAGGTAACATGGATAGATACCTTCATATAGGCATGCATTATCGGAAGGGATAATCATCAATGACTGATCGCCTTGAGCCTTAGTTGATAGCCTAGTAGCTATCGTAAAATATTCGGCTGAGATGGGTGATTGGGTTGATGGAAAGATTCCCTCTTTGTTGCTTTGTAAACTTGATTGCTCTTTCCTGCATTATGACTTGGGTATCTTAATGTTGGAATTTCAATAGTAGAACAACTGCAAAAATGCATGTAGTTGCATAAAGTAAATGGTTATTTTGAAATGTTATGTGAGCATCAGTTTTTATGAAGAAAAAAGGGATTAGGTTTAAATGAAAATTGAAGGTGCATTTAAACAAATTAATGAGGTTTGATTAAATGATGATGTGAGTTCATTTAAACTCATTAATAAACTTTATCTTTGTGATAAATGAAAAATTCATTTAAAAGTAATTGAAGAAGTTTATTTTAATGATATTGCAAATTCATTAATAAACTTTAGTGAAATGAAATAAATGGAAAAAAATGAAAGAAATCCATTTGATAATAGATAGAAATATTTTATTCAAAAAAATAAAGAAAAGAAAACAATTAGGAAATTGTTTTAAATAAAAAAGAAAGGAATATATATTTTTAAGTGGAAATAAAATATCTTGAGGGATATTTTATTTGAAAGGGATGCTACTTTCATTTAAAAATTATAATGTCTTTTCTCCATATGAAGTGCAACCTACGTAAATGACCTGGAGGCTCTATTCTTTCCCAAAATGGAAATAAGGGATAGGAGAATGCGTGTCGTCAGAGTAAGGTGAGATGAGGGATGACAACATTGAAGGGAAAGGAGGTGCAAGGATGGCATGGATCTCAAGAGATGTGGATGCAGATGGGCCACCTAGGAGCAAGGGTACGTAAGGTAAGGAAGGAAAAGAAATGAAGGAAGAGGAGAGGAGAGGGGACACAGAGGAGAGAGGTAGAGGAAACGGGAGAAAACGTAGAGGAGCGCACAATGAGCAAAGGAGGGAACTAACGAAGGAGCTATTGGTTTCTAGCATGTAGGAGAACAAAGGTTGGAGGTTTCTAAGCTTACCATTGCATGCTTTATTTTTATGACGTGAAAAATAGTATGGAACCTAGTTAAAACCCCCTTGTAGCGTGTTAAGTTCCTCCGAATATTTGAAGCTTAGTTGTTTTAATTTAAACACAGGAAAAAATCTATGGCTAGTTTGGGCTCCCTGTGAGTGTCTTTACTATTTACTTTTATGAAATTTCGGCCTCACCATAGATCAAGCATTGATGGCAACACTATGTTTTCCCACAATATGAGAGGAAGTTTTGGCGTAGTCTATATTTTCCCCCCAACGTGAGGAAGTGTTGTGTCTTGTAAGCCACCAAGCGTTGATGGAAATGTTGTAATTTTTCCCACTACATGAGGAAGTATAGTGCCATGTCTAGAAGAGCCACCAAGCATTGATGGCAACGTTGTGACTTCCCACTGTATGAGTGAGGAAGCGTCGTGTCTAGAAGAGCCAATAAGTGATTATGGGAACATTATAGTTGTGTTTTTCCCACTATAAGAGTGAGGAAGCACCATGGCTAGGAAGGCCATCGTGCATGCGAGGAAACATTTGAGTTAATGAAACCCTGGGCAGAGTGGAGAGCGGCTGGTTGTCCTCTCCTTGAACTCCAAGGTAGCCATCGTTGACCTCCCTACCGAAGCTATGTTACTTCCACCATGATTTTAGTAATCTAAGGTCCTGGATAATAGTAAGGTGAGATGTCTTATAAAATAAATATTAAGGCAAATATTTGAATATTAATGATTTTTTAAATTAAATGAGAATTATAGAAATAAAACCTTTGAATATTATATGATGTCTTATAAATTAAATATTAAGGCAGACCTTTGAATATTATATGATGTCTTATAAAATAAATATTAAAATAGACCTTTGATTTTATGAAACACCTTATGGGTCCTTAATTAAAAACAGACCTTTGATGGTTGAAAATTATCTTAGGAGTTTTTAATTAAAGTATGACCTTTAAATAAAGATATAAACTATGTGACTTTAATTAAAGTAAGACCTTTGCTCAATAAGATCATGAAGAGGCTACTTTGTTAATTAAAGTAGTGAGTCTTTGGATAAGGTTAAGAATATTGAATTAAGGTTATGAATCTTCCAATAAGGTTGTAAATCTTTGATTAAGTAAGTCTATGATGTAGATTTTATTTTAGAGTGTTTCATAAGGTAACATAATTATGTTATAGAATTGATGACTAAGTTTATGTTATAGAATTGATGATAAAGCTTTCATGAATTAAATGGATGGTTAGATTTATTCTTTGAATTAAAGTTATGGGGCTTTGATTTAGGGAATGAATGATGGGCTTGTTTTAGAGGTTAAAGGTATGGGACTTTAATGCTTTAAAACATGATTCGATTTGATTGAGCTTTCATGAATTAAATGGATGGTTAGATTTATTCTTTGAATTAAAGTTATGGGGCTTTGATTTAGGGAATGAATTATGGGCTTGTTTTAGAGGTTAAAGGTATGGGACTTTAATGCTTTAAAACATGGTTGGATTTGATTGAGCTTATATGAATTAAGTGGATGATTAGAATTATTATTTGAATTAAAGTTATGGGGCTTTGATTTAGGGAATGATTGAAGGACTTGTTTTAGAGGTTAAAGGTATGGGACTTTAATGCTTTAAAACATGAATAGATTTGATTGAAGTGAGACCTTGAACTAAGTGGCACATGTTGGATGACTCTCTAAGAGAACATGAGAGGTGAAAATAAAAGTAAAGGGTCTTTTATAAAATCCATTATGCATTAGATGGTTGTAAAATTAATTAAATTTTGTATAGTTGCAATTTGGCAAAGTAAATGAATAGATGCATTTAGAGGTATGCCTATCTTGAACCATGAGTATCCTGATCCCCTACTACCCTCAAAGAACCAATGGGAAGCAAGGAGAAGTGAGGAGTTCAATGGAACCAAAGACTAGGTAATTGTATTTTATATTTATTTACTTATGCTCAAGTAGTCTAGAATTGTGGGGAGATATCCCTAATGCTGACAATAATAATATTTAGAGTAAGATGGACTTACCATGCAAATATTTAATGCAATAACTGGTTATTGGTGTAGAGAAGGTGTTTTTACTTTAATACTATATTTGGATTTAAAATGTGTATGATTCTCTATTCTTTGATGATATTCTCTTTTAGTATTGATCCTTCTTTTCTTTTCTTTTTTGGATGCTTAGTGACTATGCTTTGCTTGTTTTAAAATCTAGGTGTATTCTTGTTTGATTGGAATGATAAGATCAAGAGTAGAGTTCTAGGGTGAACTCAGAGGTGACCTAAGGGAATTAAGAACCCCTTAGGGTGAACATAGGTGACCTAAGGGAATTGAGAACCCCTTAGGGTGAACATAGGAGACCTAAGGGAATTGAGACCCCTTAGGGAGATAAAAGACTAAGTTGTGGAGAGACTACATCTGAGTTAAGATAGCTCATCAGATAGACGAGATGGATAGCTTAACTCATGATACTCATAGTATACCTACACATAATGGCTTGTGTATGGTATGGTGATGCGTGTATACCTTCGATTGACTGAGGGTGATAAGTCTAACTCATCAAGAGTGATGAGATAGATAGACTTGTTTGTAGTAACACATGTTATGCCTATGCAAAGTGGATTTGTGATAGGGTATCTCATGAGATGTAGCTTTCAAGAAAACTTAGGGGATTTAAATATTAGGTAAATATTAGGTTGGGTTAGGGGTTCATGAAGGGTTCATGAGTCTCTCTCCTTAGGAAAAAAAACTCTTTCTATTTTTGTATGTTTTTGTTTGTGTGTTTTTGGGTCATTACATTTGGTATCAGAGCACTAGGTATGAGGGTATAGAGCTTCTATGTGTGCTGAAGGGAATTAGATGTCTCCATTGAAGGCTTGCTTAAGGTAAAGGCTAAAGCTGGGATGACCTAGAAAACCCTATTTGCTAAGATCTGATGGGAATCAACCCCAAGGGTGAGTGGATGTAGGATGCCTTAGTATGGGCTTTGGTATCAGTGATACATCCTAACCTGGGATATTACCCTAGTTAGATTTGTTAATGCATCTAGCAAGAGAACTCTGTATTATGGCTTGAATTAGAGATACAACTTAGATAAAACTGTAATCTAATCTTCTTTCTTGGATGGAATCAGGTTAAGATGCCACCTAAGACTGGAAGAGGGAGGCCTACACCTAGGAAAACTTGAAAAAGTAATTTCGAAGAAGAAAACTAGGATGGGGGACCAACAAGCCCCAATAGGGAGGTAGAAGACCTCACCGCAATGGTCGCTGTTATGCAGGATCAGATAAGATAATTGTTGGAAATAGCTGAAAACCAAAATTCACAAGTTAGAGGCTCAGAGGTCGGTCCAAGTAGTGGACTAACTATAAAACAAGTGCAAGCCAGAGCCCTGGTAGAAAAGGAGATAACTAGGGACATGAAAAACATTAGTATCTCCAAGTTTTATGGGGAGGGTGAAGGGGATGCAATGGAAGCATGGCTGAGAGAAGTAGAGGTTCACTTTATGGTAAAGGGCTACTCATCAGGAACTCAAACACTTTGGGCTATGATCAACCTGGAAGGGGCTACTTTGGAATGGTGGGAAACCCACTATGAGGAAACTAAGATTGAACCTATTGACACTCCATGGGAGGAGTTTATAAAAATATTTAAGAAAATATTCCTAACAGAGCATTTCTATACCTTGAAGTTTGAGGAATTTTCTAGTCTAAGACAAGGAACCAACATAGTGGAAGTGTACTACAAGAAGTTGGTGAGATTGTTTAAGTATGTACCTATTTATAATGAGAAAATGTGGGTCCACAAGTTCACTCTTGGTTTGGAGTCTAGGATAAAGCATGATGTAGACATGTAGGAGCCAAAGTCATTGCAAAAGGTGTATGACCTAGAAAAGAAGGCAGAGTCACACTTCTATTTTAAGTACGACACCTTATCCGAGCAAGCTCGGTAGGAGCTAAAGAAGAGGAATAGTGATGGGTTTGTTAAATGGGAGGTTGATCAAGAATGAAAGGCTAAGAACCCCCAAAATCTTGAGAGGAAACCTAATGGAAATCAGAAGAAGTTCAAGAAGAGATTTCATAAGAAGGATCACAAACCCAATAATACCAAACCTCAACAATAGAAGTTGCAAGCTCCAGCTCCAACAGTTAAGACAGGGAATCAAAAACCTAAAAAATAGCAAGGACCTAAGGAAGGGTGTTACAATTTTTGGGGACCTCATTACTATAATCAGTGTCCATATCGAGCAAGGACTAGCACAACTAATGAAAAAGGAAAGGAACCAGAACATCAGATCTATGCCACAATCAAGAAGCAGAAGCTAGAGGGACAAGCCACCCCATTACTTGTGAAAGGTAAGGTTTTTAATAAGCAAGTAAACATTTTGATAGATAGTGGATCCACTAATAGTTTTATTTCATCTAGTCTAGCAAGGACTATGTCGGAAAGGCCAGGACATTTGGCTCAAGGGTGGAAGGTTGAGTATGGTTCTAGGTAGACCTACTCGGTGAACCAATGTTATCCTATGGTAGAAGTCGCTATATCTAATGGGATTACGGAATGATGTTTATATGTAGCTCCCCTTCATGCCTTTGATGTGATCCTAGGGATGGATTGGCTACAAGCTCATAAAGCCTTGATTAATTTTCAAGACCGATGGATTGAGTATGTAGAAGAAGGCGGGAGGAGACTCAAAATTCATAGCAAGCAAGGGGTATTTAAGCCTTGGATGTTGTCAGCTATGCAACTGAAAAAGGCCCTAAAGAGAGGAGGAATAGTGTATGTAGTAAAACTTAATGAAGTGGAAGACCATGAGAAAGGTGAAATACTAAGGCAACACCCAATTCTGCAAGATTTTAAGGATGTATTTCTAGAGGACCTACCTGGACTACCTCTTGTACGAGAATTTGACTTCACAATTGAACTTATGATGGGAGTCGAACCTATTCATAGATCCCCATATAGGATGAATCCTATTGAAATGCAAGAACTGAAGGTTCAATTGCAAGGATTATTGGAGAAAGGTTTGATAAAACCAAGTGTGTCACCATGGGGTGCACCGATTTTGTTCATGAAAAAGGATGGTTCGCTAAGATTGTGTATTGATTACAGGATGCTAAATAAGGCTACAATCAAGAATCGATATCCTTTACCTAGGATTGAAGATTTATTTGATCAACTAAAGGATGCCAAGGTGTTTACTAAGATCGATCTGAGGTCAAGGTATCACCAGTTAAGGATTCATGAGGAAGACACTCACAAAACGACATTTAAGACTAGGTATGGGCATTATGAGTTTACGGTTCTACCCTTTGGACTGACTAATGCCCCAGCTGCTTTCATGAACTTGATGAACAGTGTGTTCCGAAGACACTTGGACCAGTTTGTCTTGGTATTCCTAGATGATATCCTTATATACTCTCGAGATAAAGAAGAACACGATAAACATCTTAGGATCGTGTTAGAATTGTTAAGGAAGAATCAACTTTATGGAAATATGGCTAAGAGTGAATTCTATGTTCCAGAGGTACGATATCTTGGACATGTTATATCAAAAAAAGGAATTGTTGTGGATCCGGAGAAGATAGAGGCTATCCTAAATTGGCCACCCCCTACTAATGTGACTGAAGTACGAAGCTTCATGGGGTTAACGGGCTATTATAGACGTTATATAAAGGATTACTCCAAAATTGTTGGACCCATAACTAACCTTCAGAAGAAGGGAAAGGAATTCAAGTGGTCAGAAAGGTGTGAGGCTGCTTTTGTACTACTAAAGCAAAAGATTACTACCACACCAATACTAAAGGTTCTCGATCCACAAGGGGACTTCTCAGTATGCACAAATGCATCAATAGAAGGATTAGGAGGGGTGCTCTCACAAGAAGAGTCAGTAGTGGCATATACTTCAAGGAAGCTCAAAAAGCATGAAGTTAATTATGCTACGCATGATCTAGAATTAGCTGCAGTGGTGCATGCTTTAAAGGTTTGGTGCCACTACTTGGTGGGAAGACCCTTTGAGTTAAATACTGACCATCAAAGTCTGTGGTATATATTCACTCAACCAATACTCAATGCGAGATAGAGAAGATGGGTGGAATTCCTTGTTGAGTATGATTTTGAGATTGAATACATAAAAGGGAAGGAGAATAAAGTCATTGATGCTTTAAGTAGGAGAAAATATATAGCAACTATAACTAAAATTCACTTGGACCTTATGGATCGGGTGAGACAGGAGCAATCTCGGGATGAGTACTGCCAGGAAATTCGAGTTAAGATGAACAGAGATCCTGAAGGAAATAAGGAATTTAGTATGAGAGATGACTTTCTATGTTATAAGGGAAGGGTCATCATACCAAATATGGGTGATTTAAGGAACTTGATAATGCAAGAAGCCCATAGATCTCCTTATTTTGCTCATTCGAGAGGAGCCAAAATGTGAGAAAACATGAAAAGAACCTTCTTTTGGGTAGGAATGAAGAAGGATATCATAGATTTTGTTGCTCGATGCCTCGAATGTTAGAAGGTTAAGGCAGAATGCCAACATCCTATAGGAAAACTATATTTGCATGAGATACCTACGCAAAAATGGTAGGTTATATCCATGGATTTTATAGTGGGTTTACCCAAAACTCGGTACCAACATGATGCCATATTTGTAGTGGTCAAAAAATTGACTAAGGTTGCTCATTTCATATCGAGGAATACTAAGGATGATGCTCAAGTAGTAGCTAGAAGATTCATCAAAGAGGTATTCCGATTGCATGGATTCCCTGAGGTAATTATCTCAGATAGAGACTCCAAATTCACTTCTAAATTTTGGAAATCCCTTCATAGTGCAGTTGGTACGAAATTGAATATGAGTTCAGCTTACCACCCTAAAACTGATGGCCAAATAGAGTGGGTAAACCAAGTTCTGGAAGACATGCTTCGCATGTACTACATGGATCACAAGTCTCACTGGGAATATTGTCTACCTTTAGTAGAGTTTACCTACAATAATGGACATCACTCCTCGCTAGGAATGGCACCTTTCGATGCCTTGTATGGGTGAAAGTGTAGAACACCATTATCTTGGGATAACCTAGAAGATCGAGTTGTGATTGGGCCAAAAATGGTTAGGGTAATGGAATATCAGCTAAAGGAAATTAGGCAAAGGCTTAAGGAGGTTGCGGATAGGCAGAAGAGTTATGCAGATCTAAAAAGGACTCCAAGAGAGTATTCTATTGGAGATAAGGTGTTCTTAAGGGTTAAGCCAAAGAAGAGTGCTATTAAATCCATGAAGTTGGATCCACATTTTGTGGGACCCTTTGAAATCATGGAAAATATCAGTTCGGTTGCATACCGACTTGCATTACCATCAAATCTATCCAAAATCCATGACACTTTCCACATATCCTTGCTTAGGAAGTATGTTGCTGACCCTGAACATGTGTGGGATGTTTCTAATTTGTAGATGGTAAATCCGAAGGCCATTGAAGTACTATCGATGAAGATTCTCGAGTTTCATTCTAAGTCCATGCAGAATAGGACTCTTGAACAATGTAAGGTCCAGTGGGACCAGTTCTCTAAGAAAAATGCCACTTGGGAGAAAGTGGAGGTTATGCAAAAATATTTTCCCTTTTTGTTTGAAGATATATAATGTAATAATTTTTATTTTTCTATCAAAAACTAAAGAAACTGGAAACACCGAGGATGATGTTTAGTTCTAGTGGGGGAGGATGTCATGACCCTCCCTAGTGGACAATTTGGCACAAAGAAACAATGTATTAACCTATGATGTGGTGATACCTAGTTTGAACAATTGAACCAACTATATGATGTTTAGTTGATTTAGAAGGGCATGTTATTGCTAACATATTTCCAAGTGTGTAGGATCAGGTACACTCATAGGTGGAGAAGGTAGAAACATCCACCAAAAATGAGGGTACTTAAGATCAAGGGAAATGATGATTAAGGTACTCGAAGGTAACATGGATAGATACCTTCATATAGGCATGCATTATCGGAAGGGATAATCATCAATGACTGATCACCTTGAGCCTTAGTTGATAGCCTAGTAGCTATCATAAAATATTTGGCTGAGATGGGTGATTGGGTTGATGGAAAGATTCCCTCTTTGTTGCTTTGTAAACTTGATTGCTCTTTCCTGCATTATGACTTGGGTATCTTAATGTTGGAATTTCAATAGTAGAACAACTACAAAAATGCATGTAGTTGCATAAAGTAAATGGTTATTTTGAAATGTTATGTGAGCATCAGTTTTTATGAAGAAAAAAGGGATTAGGTTTAAATGAAAATTGAAGGTGCATTTAAACAAATTAATGAGGTTTGATTAAATGATGATGTGAGTTCATTTAAACTCATTAATAAACTTTATCTTTGTGATAAATGAAAAATTCATTTAAAAGTAATTGAAGAAGTTTATTTTAATGATATTGCAAATTCATTAATAAAATTTAGTGAAATGAAATAAATAAAAAAAAATGAAAGAAATCCATTTGATAATAGATAGAAATATTTTATTCAAAAAAAAGAAAAGAAAACAATTAGGAAATTGTTTTAAATAAAAAAGAAAGGAATATATATTTTTAAGTGGAAATAAAATATCTTGAGGGATATTTTATTTGAAAGGGATGCTACTTTCATTTAAAAATTATAATGTCTTTTCTCCATATGAAGTGCAACCTACGTAAATGACCTGGAGGCTCTATTCTTTCCCAAAATGGAAATAAGGGATAGGAGAATGTGTGCCATCAGAGTAAGGTGAGATGAGGGATGACAACATTGAAGGGAAAGGAGGTGCAAGGATGGCGTGGATCTCAAGAGATGTGGATGTAGATGGGCCACCTAGGAGCAAGGGTACGTAAGGTAAGGAAGAAAAAAATGAAAGGAAGAGGAGAGGGGACGCAGAGGAGAGAGGTAGAGGAAATGGGAGAAAATGTAGAGGAGCGCACAATGAGCAAAGGAGGGAACTAATGAAGGAGCTATTGGTTTCTAGCATGCAGGAGAACAAAGGTTGGAGGTTTCTAAGCTTACCATTGCATGCTTTATTTTTATGATGTGAAAATAGTATGGAACCTGGTTAAAACCCCCTGTAGCATGTTAAGTTCCTCCGAATATTTGAAGCTTAGTTGTTTTAATTTAAACATAGGAAAAAATCTATGGCTGGTTTGGGCTCCCTGTGAGCATCTTTACTATTTACTTTTATGAAAGTTTGGCCTCACCATAGACCAAGCATTGATGGCAACGTTGTGTTTTTCCCCACTATGTGAGGAAGTGTTGTGTCTTGTAAGCCACCAAGCATTGATGGCAACACTATGTTTTTCCCACTACGTGAGGAAGTGTTGTGTCTTGTAAGCCACCAAGCATTGATGGCAACATTTTTTTCCCATGTAGAAGTTTTTTTTAACCACAATTTTAAATTTTTATATTTTTTTCCCTACATGAGGAAGTGTTGTGTCTTGTAAGCCACCAAGCATTGATGACAACAATATTTTTTCCCACTACATGAGGAAGTGTTGTGTCTTGTAAGCCACCAAGCGTTGATGGCAATGTTGTATTTTCCCACTGCATGAGGAAGTATAGTGCCATGTCTAGAAGAGCCACCAAGCATTGATGGCAATGTTCTATGACTTCCCACTATATGAGTGAGGAAGCACCGTGTCTAGAAGAGCCAATAAGCGATTATGGGAACGTTGTAGCTATGTTTTTCCCACTATAAGAGTGAGGAAGCACCATGGCTAGGAAGGCCATCATGCATGCGAGGAAATATTTGAGTTAATGAAACCCTAGGTAGAGTGGAGAGTAGCTGGTTGTCCTCTCCTTGAACTCCAAGGTAGTCATCGTTGACCTCCCTACCGAAGCTATGTTACTTCCACCATGATTTCAATAATCTAAGGTCCTGGATAATAGTAAGGTGAGATGTCTTATAAAATAAATATTAAGGTAGACCTTTGAATATTATATGATATTTTATATGATGATTAATATATATAAAACAAACCTTTGAATATTATATGATGTCTTATAAAATAAATATTAAGGTAGACCTTTATTATTATGAGATGTCTTATGGAATAAATATTAAAACAGACCTTTGATTTTATGAAACACCTTATGGGTCCTTAATTAAAAACAGACCTTTGATGGTTGAAAATTATCTTAGGAGTTTTTAATTAAAGTATGACCTTTAAATAAAGATATAAACTATGTGACTTTAATTAAAGTAAGACCTTTTCTCAGTAAGATCATGAAGAGGCTACTTTGTTAATTAAAGTAGTGAGTCTTTGGATAAGGTTAAGAATATTGAATTAAGGTTATGAATCTTCCAATAAGGTTGTAAATCTTTGATTAAGTAAGTCTATGATGTAGGTTTTATTTTAGAGTGTTTCATAAGGTAACATAATTTGTTATAGAATTGATGACAAAGTTTATGTTATAGAATTTATGACAAAGCTTTCATGAATTAAATGGATGGTTAGATTTATTCTTTGAATTAAAGTTATGGGGCTTTGATTTAGGGAATGAATGATGGGCTTGTTTTAGAGGTTAAAGGTATGAGACTTTAATGCTTTAAAACATGATTCAATTTGATTGAGATTTCATGAATTAAATGGATGGTTAGATTTATTATTCAAATTAAAGTTATGGGGCTTTGATTTAGGGAATAAATGATGGGCTTGTTTTAGAGGTTAAAGGTATGGGACTTTAATGCTTTAAAACATGATTCGATTTGATTGAGCTTTCATGAATTAAATGGATGGTTAGATTTATTCTTTGAATTAAAGTTATGGGGCTTTGATTTAGGGAATGAATGATGGGCTTGTTTTAGAGGTTAAAGGTATGGGACTTTAATGCTTTAAAACATGGTTGGATTTGATTGAGCTTATATGAATTAAGTGGATGATTAGAATTATTCTTTGAATTAAATTTATGGGGCTTTGATTTAGGGAATGATTGAAGGACTTGTTTTAGAGGTTAAAGGTATGGGACTTTAATGCTTTAAAATATGAATAGATTTGATTGAAGTGAGACCTTGAACTAAGTGGCACATGTTGGATGACTCTCTAAGAGAACATGAGAGGTGAAAATAAAAGTAAAGGGTCTTTTATAAAATCCATTATGCATTAGATGGTTGTAAACTTAATTAAATTTTGTATAGTTGCAATTTGGCAAAGTAAATGAATAGATGCATTTAGAGGCATGCCTATCTTGAACCATGAGTATCCTGATCCCCTACTACCCTCAAAGAACCAATGGGAAGCAAGGAGAAGCGAGGAGTTCAATGGAACCAAAGACTAGGTAATTGTATTTTATATTTATTTACTTATGCTCAAGTAGTCTAGAATTGTGGGGAGATATCCCTAATGCTGATAGTAATAATATTTAGAGTAAGATGGACTTACCATGCAAATATTTAATGCAATAACTGGTTATTGGTGTAGAGAAGGTGTTTTTACTTTAATACTATATTTGGATTTAAAATGTGTATGATTCTCTATTCTTTGATGATATTCTCTTTTAGTATTGATCCTTATTTTCTTTTCTTTTCTGGATGCTTAGTGACTATGCTTTGCTTGTTTTAAAATCTAGGTGTATTCTTGTTTGATTGGAATGATAAGATCAAGAGTAGAGTTCTAGGGTGAACTCAGAGGTGACCTAAGGGAATTAAGAACCCCTTAGGGTGAACATAGGTGACCTAAGGGAATTGAGAACCCCTTAGGGTGAACATAGGAGACCTAAGGGAATTGAGACCCCTTAGGGAGATAAAAGACTAAGTTGTGGAGAGACTACATCTGAGTTAAGATAGCTCATCAGATAGATGATATGGATAGCTTAACTCATGATACTCATAGCATACCTACACATAATGGCTTGTGTATGGTATGGTGATGCGTGTATACCTTCGATTGACTGAGGGTGATAAGTCTAACTCATCAAGAGTGATGAGATAGATAGACTTGTTTGCAGTAACACATGTTACGCCTACGCAAAGTGGATTTGCGGTAGGGTATCTCGTGAGATGTAGCTTTCAAGAAAACTTAGGGGATTTAAATATTAGGTAAATATTAGGTTGGGTTAGGGGTTCATGAAGGGTTCATGAGTCTCTCTCCTTAGGAAAAAAAAACTCTTTCTATTTTTGTATGTTTTTGTTTGTGTGTTTTTTGGGTCATTACAAATTCCTTTATAACCATGTGCTTTTAAAGGATAAGGTGAAGGCTCTAGTGTATGGGAAAATAAGAGTAGGCTTTCTGGACATTAAGGACAAACCTCTCAATGGATCTAAATATGTACTTAGGGATATTGATGGTTTTTTCCCACAAAGGTGGTTAAGGAACGCTAGGTGAAAGCTCCTAAGTATGGTATTGGGGCCATTGACACTGAAATACTAGAGCATCGTTACTGTAACTTTATCCTAGGGTTTGGATAGGGATTCATGAATAATGCCTCCCTTTTGATATTATGTTATTAAATGGAACTATGTTAAAGCATTTTGATCATTTATATATTAATTTATATTAGCAAAGGTTTTAATTTGATTTTTATATTAAAAATTATTTTTGATCATTTGAATTCAAATTTTATTATACATATTTAAATGGTGTGCAATTCTATTCCCTTATATATTTAAATATTAAATCTCCTACTTAGAGTACCAAATTCCAGGTCTACTCAACTTGTAACAAATGTTAAGGTTTACTTATAGGATTAAAACCTTGGAATATGGTATGACATTCTTCACCTCCAACCATTACCTTAAATCTCATTGTATAAATATTGGGATTTATTTATAGATTAAAACCTTGTTGAAAAGTGAAAGACCTAATTTTCCATCACCTAACCTAAACCCAATAAATTAAAATTTAAGGTTCACCATGGAGTTGGAACTTTAATTGGTGATGTAAAACTCATGTCTCTCATGACTAAATTTTAAGATTCACCCATAAGATTGAAACCTTGGTTTATGGTATAAATTTCTTCACTCCTAAAATCTACCATATTTTCATGGAAATTATTATTGTTGTTGATAATAATGTTGATGTGTGTTACAACTATTTTTAATTTATTTAAGTTAATAATAATTCTAATATAATATCATACATAAGCGAGTACTCAATCTTAGTTTCTCTTAGCCTTAATTTTTAATCCTCTTTCAACTCATCATGTGATCTTATTATGGATTGTTTGGATGATTTTGAAGTAGGGTTCAAACTAAAAAATATGGAGTTCTAATATTCTAACATATGCTTGTGATTTATTATAATATTCAAATGCATTAAATTTAATTTTGTTTCAGATTTTAGAAATATTAGCTTTCTAAAAAAATTAAATTGTGTACAAGTACAATGACGATGGTTAGGGTTTTGACCTCTCTTTTGGGATGTCCTATGGTGTACCCACCCAGAAGGTGATAGGCTAGATGGTAGCAATTTAGTGTTTACTAGTTAGTTACCCCAGTTCGATGCCTTGAAAGGTCGAGGTCCCATTGACTTCGTCTAACTCAACGGATTAAGGTTTATAGTGGAAACATCCAATGGTGTTATGAATTCCTCTATGTATTAAAAAAAGAAATTTTTTTGGTTGTCTTATTGTTAACAAACTTAAATTCCTCTATGTATTAAAGAAACACTTATCTTATTGTTAACAAACATAAAGGTTATATAGCCATAATAAGTAAATGTAACACTTCTTTCTATGCAAGTATATTTGTATCTTGGTATAGCTAATGTGTTCATACTATGGATAGCACCTGATTACTTTTCTATTTCATGTTTGAAAATCAAAGAGTAGATCAAAACAAAATAAATAGAGCAGTAGGATAAATCCTAACTATGTGAGTCTTGCTTAGCAACATGGAAGCATGTAATACAGGATAGCATTAGGAATATGATATCTTTATCATATTATATTTTCCAAAGCAAGGTAGAATAATTTTAAGTAGTTTAAGTATAATTTAGAGGAATGTAACATTTAGTGATGCATCATTCTAGAAAATATACCCTTAAAATAATAGATTCATTAGGAGTTGAAATTTGTTACCTTAGGTGATTGCTAAATGATTTTTTTCTACAAATAAGAGTTAAGAGCTCCATTGTAAATGTTTTTTGGACATTAAAGAAATCAAAGCTACACTTTATAGATTCCACATTCTACTCTTGCTTTAATTTTGAAATAATAGAGAGATTGTATATGCTATTTGCTTTAATTTTGATATAATAGAAAGATTTTCCTTTTGGATTGTGCAATGAATAGTATTTGTGGTACTACCTTTTTGTTTTCTATTGTTCTTTTATTTCTATTAATTTTAATTTCATATGCACATGCACACATTGCTATCCAATTTTGTCATGCATTGATTGATCATAAACTTTCCTTCTTATGACTACAACCGTATTTTATTTTCATGTGATTTACTTAATATCTTGCACCCTTACATTCACACATTTAATTTCAATATTTGGATTAGATTAGTGTAGATTAAAAAGGATATAAAGGAGCCAATCTAAATCTAGAGGTCGAAGGAGGTGCATTTCTTCTTCTTCCAACTATTGAAATGGAGTTGTGAGCACATTAGAAGTTAGACCCTTTTTCATATTCATTAGGGATAATAAATCAATGTACCAAATAGATACATAACTACTACTACATCAAAGAATAGCCTAAACATACAAACAATGAAATCATAAAGCAAAAAAATGCCTAACAAACATCCTCCATTAGTTCATACACCACTAAAATCCATAGGCATTTTTTCAAACATATCACACACATAATTATAACCCTATGAAAAACCCCATAAATGGGCCCAAAAAATAACCCTAACAAGACCACCTATACTCCCAAGTAATTATGCCAGGTCATTTTTAATAGTAAAAAAACCCTAGTCTCCTTGGGAGGAGGTGACCATACCACCAAAAAGCTCATAAATTATACATGGTTTCTCTAACACTTAAAAAATATCATCTACTTATAGTGTGCCCCCATTTACTTGCACCTTGCATCTCATATGTGAAGACACCATATGTCTTTGCCACCATCCTCCTTACTCATAACATTGTAATTCATCATATGGTAGGGCATTGGGTTCCCTAGCAATGAAGTCAGAGGAAAAATATTGCAAAACAAATAAAGAATCGCTTTTTTGAAGAATCGTTGTTTGAATTGTTGGGAGACTCAAACAATGAAGTAAATGTATTATTATTGGATGCCTAATTACACCCAATTGCAATACCTTTTTCTATGCACTTAGAAGGTGTGATCAAAGACCACAACCTATTGTTTAGTGAGTGATTAATAAATAGTGTAATAAGTGATTAAATAAGTGTAATTAATAAGAAAGTTAGGAGTAGAATCCCAACATGCCACCCTCCTTAAAGCAAGCTTTATCCTCAAATTTGGAATTGAGGAAATTATTGTTGGACATGATGAAGTGTCTCCCATGTGGTGTCTTCTGAAGGTATACCTTTTCATTGAATCAATACTTTGGTGATGGTGTGATTGTAGAGGTGGCAAATGCAGCGGTCTAGAATAGTTTCTGGTTCAACCATGAGCACCCAATCTTCGAAAAACTCTATAAGTTGAGTTTGAGTAGTGATGTGGGTGCCTATTATGGGCTTGAGGCAAGAAACATGGAACACAGGATGGATTTTGGAGGACTCCAGTAACTTAAGCTTATATGCAATTGGCCCAAGACGTTGTAGAACTTTATAAGGTCCATAAAATTTGGGTGCTAAATTTTGAGAACCTTTGATTTTTAAATATGTTTGATGATATGGTTGAAGGTAAAGAAATACAATATTCCATTCTTGGAAAGTATGCTCAATTTGATGTTGGTCTGCTTGTTGCTTCATGTGATGTTGGGCGATGTGAAGATTATCTTTATGAGTGTGAATAATGTTATCTCGAGTAAAAAGTTCCATATCTACAGCTGGTACTTTTGTACTTCCTAGAATATAATAGGTAAGGGATGGGGGTGGTTGACCATATAGTACTTCATATGGGGTCATTCTAATAGCTACATGATATGTGGTATTATACAACCATTCGGCTAGTGGAATCCATTTAACCCAGTGAAGGTGTTTCATAGAAATAAAACATCGAAAGTAAGTTTCTAAACATTGATTAACAACTTCATTTTAACCACCTATTTGGGGGTGGTAAGCGGAGCTCATCCAAAGTTGAGTACCTTGGATTTTAAACAATTCTTTCTAAAAATTACTAGTGAAAGTGGGATCGCGATCTCTAACTATAGTAGAAGTTATGCCATGTAATTTAAAGATATTATCAAGGAAACTTTGAGCGATAGTACTAGCAGTATAAGAGTGGATTACTGGAAAAAAATGGGTATATTTAGATAAACAATCTACCACAACTAGGATGGTTGTTTTTCATGCAGATTTTGGAAGACCTTTAATGAAATCCATTGAAATATCAACCCATGTTTTTGTTGGCATAGGAAGAGGTTGAAGAAGGTCTGGCATAGCCACATTTCACCCTTATTTCTTTGGCATGTCTCACATTTATTTATGAACCTCTTGATATTATTTTTCATCCCTACCCAATAAAAATATTGAGTCACTCTTTTATAAGTTTTTAGAAATCCATAGTATCCTACAGCGGGTGTAGCATGTAGCTCATGGAGAATATTTGTATGATAGGTGGATGTAGGATAAAGGACAAGGTGTTCTTTATAACGGAGTATGTTATCTCACAAATAATAGTGAGGTTTTCTCATGGGATTTTGTTGGAGTTGTTGAATTATGGTATGTGTGGTAGGGTCCTTAAACCATTCTTCCTTGACTTGGTCGATCCATTTAGGAATAGGGAAGGAAAGCATGTAATTGGGAAGTTTCTTCAAAATTTCTGGAAAGTGCATCCGCAACCATATTATCTTTTCCTTTTTTATATATAATTTCATAATCATTGATGAGGGACAGGAAATCACACACAGTCTCACTTATGCAAATCTAGAAAATTTCATCTATTAAATCTAAAAATGCATACAAATGCAGCCTGCAGGCTTACAATAACCAGCGCTCGGCTTAGGTTCCCCACACACACTCTATCTTTGCGATCTTCCTATCCCCCCATCCTAACTATTACAGAAAACTAGGTTTTTATAGAGGCCCCGACCCTCTGAGCCATTAATGACCCTCTAAAAGAACACATCATCAAAACCTGCCACATCGGCTTCCTACGGTCGAGTCTTCAATTTCTCTTCATAAATGGCAACTGCCCCGATCCGCCATTCCAGCATGCATTTAAAGGAAACTACATGAAATGTTCCTCATGAAAATCGGCAACAACCCGATTTATGGCACCACTCCGCACGGCCTCTGTCACCATTGCTTCCATCAGATCACTCTACGTGACCCATCCTTGTCATTTCCTGCGCTTCTGGGTAATCACCCACCTTAACTGCACCTTGTGCCATGTGTCATCTGTAACACCCCTTGAAAATACTGCCTATCACGGTTCCCGCCATCTCTTTCTTCTTCTTCATATTTTTCTCTCTCCGTCGTGATATCGCGACATGTCGCGATATCGCGACATGTCGCGATATCGCGACGTTTCAGCCTCCCTGCGCTCCTTTGCATTTTTGGTCGCGATATCATGACATGTCGCGATATCGTGACATGTCACGATATCGCGACCAATCCCACCGAAAGCCCCTTGCTTTTGTTTATGTTGTGATATCGCGACGTCGCGATATCACGACCGTTCTGCCCCTCACTCCACTTTGAAAATTGTCACAACATCGCGACGTCACGATATCGCGACATCGAGACATCGCGATATTGCGACCGTTCTGTCACCTCGCCTGAGTCTCCATTTGACGTCATGATTTTGCAACGTCGCAAAATTGTGACATCGTGATTTCGCTACCCTCTCTGACTTTTGCTTCCACCTCACTTTGATGTCATGATTTCGCTACTGTTCTGCTCCTTCACCGAGTCTTCTTTCTGACGTCACGATTTCATGACGTCACAAAATCGTGCTATTGCGATTTCACTACCATTCTCCATTTCTACCTCGTCGCTATTTCGTTGTCATGATTTTGCGACGGTCGTGATTTCGTGACATGTCATAAAATCGCGACCTCTCCATTGCCTTCGCTTTGCCACCGCTTTGCTGTCACGATTTCATGACATGTCGTGAAATCATGACATTTTTCCCACTACGCCTCCTTTGCCTTTTTTCGTTGTGATTTTGTGACACGTCATGAAATCACGATGTTTTTCTTCCTTAGTCGATTCTTCAGCACTGGCTTTCCCGCAACTGGATGCCTG
Organism: Wollemia nobilis; assembly: GCA_028583015.1. Taxonomy (NCBI): domain Eukaryota; kingdom Viridiplantae; phylum Streptophyta; class Pinopsida; order Araucariales; family Araucariaceae; genus Wollemia; species Wollemia nobilis. Next base: position 2,440,616 of record JAQPPZ010017221.1, read on the forward strand.
TGCATCAGATGTCCATGGATGCTCCTGCATCAGACACCCGAGGTTAGTGAAGAAGTGATCTTCACTTCTGCATGGTCGGGTTGCTGCCTCTTGCAACACCTCCAGACATTCTTCTATCCCTACAGCCTGTTCCAACTCTGCCTCCTGGCCAGATAAACTTATGTCTTCTACCAGACAGATTCTGCCACTGCTGCATGCTTCTTCATCTGTAGCCTGCTTTAACTCCTCTTTGCCAGTTAAATTTTTGTCTTCTTCCAGGAATATCTTGGCACTACTACACTCTTTTGCAGCCTTCTTCAGATTTAGCTTCTGATGCACTCTCGCATCTTTATTTTTCTGTCTTTCTTCACACCTTCTGTGCCGCTCCTCTTGCTCCCACAATTTTATGTTGAGCCACTCCTCCTGCAGGGCTTGAAATTGTCGTTGTAATGCCAAGAACTCTTCTTCTGGCACCATATCTTCCTTGTTGTCCCAGATTCTTTGGGGATGCATTTTTCTCAACTTCTCTCACAAAGCTTTAATCGATCTTGGTGTAGCTGTCTCACTGTCGGTGATCTGCTAACATGCTCAGGAATCCTAAATTATTATTTTTTTCTCTCAGAACCCTACCACAGATCTTGGTGCAAATTACCTCACGGTTGGCGATCTATTTATGCACTCAGGAACTTTCGACTCTGATACCACTGATGAGGGACGGGAAATCACACGCAATCTCACTTACACAAATCTAGAAAATTTCATTTATTAAATCTAAAAATGCATGCAAATGCAGCCTATAGGCTTACAATAACCAGCGCTTGGCTTGGGTTCCCCACACACACTCTATCTCCGCGATCTTCCTATCCCCCCATCTCGAATATTACAAAAAACTGGGTTTTTATAGAGGCCCCGACCCTATGAGCCATTAATGACCCTCCGAAAGAACACATCATCAAAACCTGCCACATCGGCTTCCTACGGTCGAGTTTTCAATTTCTCTTCATAAATGGCAACTGCCCCGATCCGCCATTCTAGCATGCATTTAAAGGAAACTGCATGAAACGTTCCTCATGAAAATCGACAACAACCCGATTTATGGCACCACTCCGCACGGCCTCTATCACCGTCGCTTCCATCGGATCACTCTGCGTGACCCATCCTCATCGTTTCCTGTGCTTCTGGGTAATCACCCGCCTTAACTGCACCTTGTGCCATGTGTCATCCATAACACCCCTTGAAAATACCGCCTGTCATGGTTCTCGCCATCTCTTTCTTCTTCTTCATCTTTTTCTCTCTCCTTCGTGATATCACGATATCGCAACGTTTTAGACTCCCTACGCTCCTTTGCATTTTTGGTCGGGATATCGCGACATGTCGTGATATCGTGACCAATCCCGTCGAAAGCCCCTTGCTTTTGTTTATGTCACGATATCGCGACGTCGCGATATCACGACCGTTCTGCCCCTCACTCCTCCGCTTTGAAAATTGTTGCGACATCGTGACATCGCGATGTCGCGACATCGCGACGTCACGATATCATGACCATTCTGCCACCTCGCCTGAGTCTCCATTTGACATTGTGATTTTGCAACGTCGTGAAATTGTGACGTTGTGATTTCACAACCCTCTCTGACTTTTGCTTCCACCTCGCTTCGATGTCACGATTTGGCGATGTCGCAAAATTGCGACGTCGCGATTTTTCTACTGTTCTGCTCCTTCGTCGAGTCTTCTTTTTGACGTCATGATTTCACGATGTCATGAAATTGCATTGTCACGATTTCGTTACCGTTCTCCATTTTTGCCTCGTCGCTGTTCCATTGTCACGATTTTGCGACAGTCACGATTTCACGACATGTCGTGAAATCGTGACCTCTCCATTGCCTTCGCTTTGCCACCGCTCCGCTGTCGCGATTTCGTGACATGTCATGAAATCGTTACATTTTTCCCACTGCGCCTCCTTTGCATTTTTTCGTCACGATTTCGCGACATGTCGTGAAATAGCGACATTTTTCTTCCTTAGCCGATTCTTCAGCACTGGCTTTCCCGCAACTGGATGCCTTTGCATCAGATGTCCCTGGATGCTCCTGCATCAATCATAGCCTAGAAGTTTTGTCACCCACTTTTTTTGTTTTGGTGTAGTTATACGTTGCTCCAAAAGGTACTTTAGACTATGGTGGTCAGTTCGGATAATGAAATGTTTTCCAATAAGGTAAGGTTGCCAATGTTGGATAGCATGAACAATGGCTAACATTTCTTTTTCATATGTGGAATGTGCTAAATACTTTTTTCATAATGCTTTGCTAGTGAAGGCTAAAGGTTTTTCATCTTGCATGAATACGACTTCCATTCCCAATACTGAAGCATCACTTTCAATAATAAATGGAAAAATCTGGTATGGCTAAGACAGGAATGGTACACATGGTTGTTTTTAAGGTAATTAAGGCTTCATTAGCTTTTGGAGACCATAAGAAAGCATTCTTATTAAGTAGTGTTGTTAAGTGGGTTGTGATTTTACCATAATCCTTGAAAAACTTGCGATAATAGTCGATTAGCCCTAAGAACCCACGCAACCCTTTCAATGTTTTTGGAATAGGCCAATTTTCCACATCTTCAATCTTACGAGGGTCTACTTTAACTCCTTCCTTGGAGATAATATGTCCAAGGTATTCAATTTCTTGTTTTCCAAAGGAGCATTTTGATCTCTTGGCGTATAATTGATTGTCCTTCAAGGTCTTTAGTGCTTGCTCTATATGGGTTAAGTGATATTCCCATGTTTTTTTGTAAATCAAAATATCATCAAAGAAAACTAAAATAAACTTTCAAAGGAAAGGGTAACATACCTTGTTCATAAGGCTTTGAAATGTGGAAGGGGCATTGGTAAGACCAAATGACATCATCAAAAATTCATAATGTCCCTCATGAGTGCAAAGGACCGTTTTGGGTATATCACTTTCTTTAACTCGAATTTGGTGGTAGCCAGATCATAAATCAAGTTTGGAAAAATATGCAGCCCCATGACATTCATCGAGTAATTCATTGATGATTGGAATATGAAATTTATCTTTAATAGTTATTTTATTGAGGGTGCAAAATTCAACATGTAAGCGTCATGATCCATCCTTCTTTCTTACTAGTATGACCGGGGAAGAGTAAGGACTTACACTAGGTCTAATGACCCCTACCCTGAGTAGGTTTTGTACCAATTTTTCTATTTCTATCTTTTGTAAATATGGGTATCAATAAGGTCTAATATTAGGAGGTTGGTGCCCAGGGAGTAATTGAATGGCATGATCATGGCTTCGTTGTGGAGTCAATCCTTCTAGTTAATTAAAATTTTTATCATGTATTTCTAGGATTTCTTGTAATTTAGGTACCTATGGTTGTTCTTCGTTATTGATTTGCAAGGAAAATAGTTGTGAAACCATGTCTTTTCCTCCTTTGCGAATAATGTTTTCTATTTTATGGAAACTTACGATTTGTGAAGGGCATATTTTTAACCCTTTAATTGTGTAAGTTTGGTATTTTTGTGTGAATTGCATCCATAATTCTTTAAAGTCCCATTGAATTTACCGAGTGTTCATAGTGATTATACTCCTAAAATGATGTCACATCCTCCTAATGGTAGTACATACATATACCCTTTCATTTGATAATATCCCATAGTGAGCTTGATATTTTGACATTTCCCTTTGCATGCAATTTTTCCACCATTTCCAATAATGACTTCAAAGTTATTACAAGGATATATAAAACAATTGTCTTATTTGGCCAACCTGGGATCTATAAAATTATGAGTGCTTCTTGAACATCTTGAGATAGTGTTAAAAGATATTATTGTTTTATCCTCTTTATTTTCTTCTAGAATATCCGTTATTACTTCGACTTCGATGTCATCCTCTTCTTTGGAAGTGCAATTTTCAATTGTGTCCAAAATATATAATTTTGGTGAAATGCATTTGTGATTAGAGGTGAATTTTTCATCACAATGTAAATAGAGGCCCTTATCTTGCCTTTCTTTCATTTCCTCTTGGCTAATTCATTTAATCAACATGACTTTATTCAGTTTTTTGCTGGTGTAGGTGTTTGGTGGTTTCCCTGTTGAGAACCTTCATATTTATCATTGGTTATTGATCTTATCTTCCACCATTTGTGCTAATGCCACTGCGTGCATCATATCGATAGGATTGAGTATTTGTACTTCCAATCAAATTTCTTCTTTTAGGCCACTGATGAAGCATCTTTAAAATAATGATGAATCGAGTCTTGATGTAAGGTTTACCAACTTATCAAATTGCACTTGGTATTCTCTTATGGTTGATGTTTGGTGAGAGCTCCTGTGAAATCTTCAAATTTGGTTGGGCCAAATCACAACATTAGGTTCTTTGTAAATTCTATCCATGTGGGAGTACCTTTTTTTTTTCATACCATTGGTACCATTGTGTAGCTATTTGTTCTAAGTGAAACGATGCGATACAAAATTTTTGGATCTCTAGAATTTGGTATAAAGAGAAATATTGGTCTGCCCTATATATCCAATTTATGGGGTCACCTCCATAAAATTTTGGGAAATCTAATTTTGTGGTACGAGGGAGGATTGACGTATGTGGCCCCCCTAGTAACTTTTGTTGCACTGGTATTGTGTTTTATTATCTGCTATGCATTAATGTCAAGTTTTGTTGTCCCAAGTCCATAGAATGATTTGTAGCATACAATTTGGTTGATAATTCCGTATTAGAGGTGTTGAAGCTCATAGTTAATTCTACTATTTTTGTAGCTATATTATACTTTAAATTATCTTTCCAAATCGTCATTCCTTGCAACATCTCTTTCATTTATTTTGAAACCTCCTTCGAAACTTCTTTCGTAATATATTTCACCATATCTTGTGATCTTACCTTGTTCGTCATGGTGGACTGTGAAAAAAATTGGTGAAGGTTGCCAAAATGTTGCAAAATTTTGGTTCAAACTTTCCTCTTGGGAAAAAATTTGCAATAATTTATGCAAATTTCTTTTTGGGCAAACATTTTGCAAAAATTATTTTCAAAAGTTGTTTGACAACTTTTGAATTTTTTTTTCTTTTGTTTATTGTCAAAAAAAAAAATTGTTGTCAACTTTTTAGATGCCGGGGAGGAACAACAAAGGTCAGGTGAAAGCTGAGTGGAGGTCGAGGCAGAGCAGTGGTAGTGAGGCAGAGGTCCGAGATGAATGGAGGGCAAGGTATAGCAGTGGTAGTGGGTTGAGATTTAGTAGAGGATGAGGCGGGTGAAGGCTGAGCAGAGGTCGAGGCAGAGCAATGGCAGCAATCAGATGAGTGGATAGGTAGGACTAGCAGTGACATAAACATGGAGAACGCATAAGCCCCAAAGAATGTGTCTCCAATTGGTACTATTGCCTAGTACATGGGTATGTATGCCTAACATGCTAGGCAAATAATGATAGGCGCTCATTTTCTTTTAAACATCCTTGATGATGCAAACCGATTAAATGTGGGATAATTGCTTTTATCCTGCTCAAACGTACGACGATCTTCATCACCATAATTTCTTTTCCAGTGATCAAAACCTTAGAGACATTAAAAAAAATTAATTTTTTTCTGGTGGGAGTTACAGGCAATGTCAAAACTGTCTTTGCATGATGTGAATGAAGATTTTGCTACCGATTTATGTCTAGTTCAAATTTTTATTGGATCAATGTTTATTTTGATGTTGTATAACCGATCTCTATCAAAAAAATTAAGAATTTTTTGACTTGTTATCGTCGTTAAACTCTATCTCTGCCGAAAAACTGTAGGTGATGTTTTTCTGCATGGTCTTTGTTGAATTATGTTCGTTTACCATCGCCAATCTGCTCTTTTTGCTTTTGATATTCTTATGTGTGGATTTGAATTATGTTTGTTTATAGGTCTTGGTTCTTGAGGTCGTTTTATTGCTCCAGAGACATCTCAGTTGTAGTACAGTGATATGCAGGTTTGTGTTGTAGTATATGACCGCGTGAGTATGGGGTGTCCATGATCTGTTGTTTGTAATCAAAGAAAGAAAAGAGAAAAAAAATATTTCCTCAAGACTGGCTCTAATGCCAGATGGTAGGGCACTGGGTTCCCTAGCAATGAAGTTAGAGGAAAATTATTGCAAAACAAATAAAGAATCACCTTTTTGAATAATCATTGTTTTAATTATTGAGAGACCCGAACAATGAAGTAAATGTATTATTCCTATATGTCTAATTACACCCAATTCCAATACCTATTTCTATGTGCTTAGAAGGTGTGATCGAAGGTCACAATCTATTGTTTAGTGAGTGATTAATAAATAGTGTAATAAGTGATTAAATAATTGTAATTAATATGAAAGTTAGGAGTAGAATCCTAACATCATCTCTCCACTATTAATGAAGAGCCAACAATAACTACTACATTATGGCCATGACTATTACCACTAGTTCCTACATGCTCGTAATAATTGCACCTCCAAATACACTCATGAACCTCAGTGGAGCAATCTAAAATGTGGGTGCTATTTTACTTGTTTATTAAATTTATTATTAAGCTCACATAATATTGATTACCTAGTCATGTCTTTTATTTTTTGTTTGTGTGCCAAGAAACCACATATGATAATATTATTAGGTTATCACCATAAATAGTTGTACTCTTTATAGACATGATGATCTAAATGGAGCATTGACATTGGATCTAATATATATATATATATATATATATATATATATTTCTAGTAGGAATTTCAATTTAATTATTTAATTTGAGTTTTTATTGTACTTATACTTAGTTCTTGTTGTGAATCTATGTGAAATTTATAAAAGGACATAATTTGGATGCATGTTTGTATGTTTTGAAAAGGTTATAATGAAAGGAGTGGTAGTATATGTATCATCGTAAACATCTAGTTTTATTTTTAGTTTAAAATTTGAGTAAGTAGATACATTATACTTTTAATTGGTTATTGTTGGTGCAAAAATAGGTACTAAACGGGTGGGGGACACACCCGACGGTCCTCGACCAACATTGAATGACCACCTAGCCTAGGAGAGGTAGGGGCGATCGATCTTTGAAGAAGGTTGACTCCTTCGATTCCAACTACCTACATCGCATAGTGTAAAAGGAAAAAAGGGAACGAGAGAGAAGACAATGGGAGGTCATAGCAAAAACTAACAAGGATGAGGTATGACCGCATTAATACACATGCGTTTGACATCACCAATAAAAACAAAGATACAATACCTAATAGATTAGCTCATTTGATCCTCACTTTACCGTTTGATGCAGTGACCAAGGGAAATTTCTAGAACCAACGGGAGGGTGCATGAAATCTATACTATAGAATTAGAGTGCTCCCACCCGATTGGATTTAGTAGAAATAAAACCCCAACACCATGAGGTGGATGTAAATTCTAGAACCACTCAACGAGACCCACAAAATCTAAATAGTAGAATTAAGTGAACAAGATTAAATGGCCATCACATAAATAAACATCTAGACTTAAGAAAAATAGATGTGAAGACAATTTGAGAGACAAAACAGTGATATGCTTTATATTTATAATACAAAGAAGAATTACATATGAATTGTAATGGCCACAAAGCTACCCTTTGGAATGGTGAGAATTCCACTATTTATAGAATATTTTACAATAGATTCAAAATACAACATTGATGGCATCAAGCGGGAAAATCTTGTTGGAATGATTGAAAGATCCGTTGTGGGTCTGCTCTAGGAAGAAATGGAAATTGTCTAGAAAAAGTTAGGTTCTTCCACATGGATCAAGTCCCTTGATCATTCTAATAGCTTGTTAAATTCCAATCTACTCTGCCCCTTCATGCCATAGAAAGATCAAATATTGGTTGCCTCTAAATTTGTGCATTTCAAATTATCTCCTTCATGCCTATCGACCAACATACGGGATAGCTGAGATCATCAATGCTCATTCAACCCTTCCCTCTAATTTTTGATGACTTTTAGCCTTGGGTTGGTATTTGGGTATGCTCGTTCATTCACCAATTTTCCAATACTATATCCACTATCAAGTAGAACAAGTGATTGGGATCAGACCCTTGATAATGCAATCCCAAAGTTTCATCAAAATTTAGGGATGGAAACTCATACTTCATAACTATGTTGTGGTCTGATTCTATTGCCCAGTGATTTAGGATCCTAATATTTCATCCAAGTTCAAGGTAGGGATTTGGGATCAACTTTGATCATGCTCCTGCTTGATATTTTGGTTGGTTCCAGATTTAGCCATGTCTAGAAATTTTGCTCTTTCTTCCATCCACTTGGTCTTTGAAATTTGCCTTAACCATCGATGCCTTGGCTTAGCCTCAAAATTTATCCAGTACAAAGGCCATCGTTATATTCAAAAGGGAGAGTTGGTGAGAAGGCACAAAATTGCACCCACACTACTGGCGGCTTATAGGGGCTTTTCATTTTATGGGAAAGAAGGACCCAAAAAGTAACCATTTTTGAAACACTAAAAACATACAAACAAGGAGAGGGAAGAAGAAGGGGATAATGAAGACACACAAATAAAAGCAACCAAAGGAGACTACAATACAAAGGAGGAAGATGACCAAAGGTGAATGGAAAATGAGGCAAAAGGAAGTAGTAGGGATGAAAAGGAGGGGAACAATAAGTGGAAAAAATAATAAAAACTAGGAAAAGAGAATAAGAGGGGAAGAAGGGAGGGAGGGAAACATAGAAAATGGTAGAAGTAAAAATATGACTACCACTAACCTTGTCGGTTAGCAACAACAAAGAACCGAGGAAATAGAAGGAAGGGAATGATACAAAAAAATTAAATAAATGAAAGGGAATGTGATCCATGGGACACCCTTGCATATTGCATTCCCATCAACATACCCCACCAAGGACAAGAACCAGAATGCTCGGGGTACTTGCAACACTTTTTCTTGATGTAATCATGCAGAAACTTTATTAGCTTCTCACCACTCTCATAGGGAATCTTTAGTTGCAGCCTCATTCTTATTTTATGTTTCTCAACACATATTGCCTTTACCTCTGGAGGTGCTACTTATAGATCAATCATCCCATTAGTCAAGGAGTGGACACTGCTTTTGATGATGCAACAAATATCCTTTTGGAGATTATGTGAAGTTATGCATGAATTTTGAGCCTTGGTCCATTTGGTACAGGGTCACAAAAAAATACAAATAAAAATATTGGGAACAAAGGGAAGTATTTCAAATTCATTATACTTTTTGGAAATCCACTATGAGTCACATTTGAACAAGATGATGACATTGGCCACATGCCTAATGCACTTTTATTTAGCTATTGATTTATGTACACAAAATTGTGGCATGAGTAACACACCACAACCATTGATTTATCTTGGAAATCATCTAGTGAATCTGCAATGTCCAGACTAGACTATGTTAAACTTGAGGTGCTTCTTGTAGTCTAGTAAACATTACCAAAATGTTTTCCAAGCTACAAAGAGGTCACAACTTGGAAATGCATCATGCATACTAGTACTTATGAGATCGATGATTAATGTGGTAATTTTTTTTACCATATGGGAGCCTTATTGAGGTACTAGTTCATGTGGCAACAGGCTCCATTATTGACACTCCTTGGGGTCCATCCAATATAAAATCCCTACTATGTGCACCTACATTGACTCCATGCATGTTTGCTAACAAGAAGTGTTGACTGGTAATTCTGCCACCAATCTCCTTGGGTCTAGCCTCTCAATCAGCCAAATCCTATAGGAGGAGGCCTAGTTGCTACTTATTGTGCTCTTGAATACAATAAGAATACAAAATTGCATCCCTTTTTCTTGTGGAATTCTCCAATTGATCTGGATTCTCTATTTCCTAGGAGGAGGTGCAAGCAACAAAATTGTTCATTATAGGAGTCGTTCTTGCATCCCCTTTCATTGGGCTCGAAAAGAGATCCCACTTTTATGTTTTTCTTAACTGTGGACCTAGACAATATATGGATTAAAATGTTATCCATGGTGGATACTATGTGATTGGAAGGGTAACGACAATGGATGCAAATATGGATGGGAGGGTGGGATCTCTTGAAGATATTTTTCCTGCTTGAAGTAGGTTTTTCTTAAATTGTAAAACCTCTTGAAATATTTGAGGGAATCTTCATTACCTAGAATGATACAACAGGAGGTTTATATTCGAGTTGAAAGCTTGAATATAATACAAGTGAGCTTAGGTAGGGGATGGTTGTTATTCAAATGGGATCCTATCCCAGATCCTTTTGAATCATATATTGAAGTCAGTGGGTATCTTTAAGAATTTCATGCCAGCATTGGAGGTTTAGTGGACCTGGATCATGGATAACACTATTGAGCCATTGAGGCATTGGCCTTCAGAAGTCCTAATTCATTCATCGTAGTTTGAGTTTCTAAATGAA